>JAJMKF010000007.1:0-600000 GCA_030563825.1 Australozyma nongkhaiensis | reverse complement strand
AAGAGCCCTGTACTCCACAATCTTCAGTTGCTGTCTTTACTAGCATGTCGTTTGTTTTTATAATCATGTCTTGTTCGAGCGCTTCTTCCATCTCGTTTTGACCCACTTTCTGACCAAGTTGTAACTCGTTTACGAAACCTTGGTATTTAGACCGATGGAAAATGGTTTCATGCATACCAAATACAATAACAACCAAAATGACACCAGAAATGATGGCCGCAATCCAACCCACCCATGTAAAGCCAGGGAATCCGACAATCAAGCCAGCAATCAATGGTCCGAGATAAGTACCTATAGATGTGGCAGAAATATAGACTGTCAACACGGAACCCAATTGATGCAGAAAGTACATATCCATGAGAGACTGTTGGACATGAGCTTCCGCGCAAGCTTCTGAGGCGCCGACAAACAATTGAGAGAGAATGACATCTCTTGTTGTGGTGGTCAAAGCAAACCAGATTGCACCGATGAGGCCCAAAAAGATACAGATGAAGTAGGAGATCTTGCGTCCGTACAAACTTGCGACAGGAGTGAGCAAAAATGTGTTCCAGCCGATTGCTACAAAAAGAACGCCTGCAGCTGTGTTTGTGACACCATAAGAGATGTCATACTTTTTATTAAGAATATCTTGAGATGCGCCCGCATCGTTCGAGGTAGCAGCTGTGAAACCTGTTATTACGGCAAGAATGAAAAAGTTCCATAGTTTCTTCCACTGGGGCCAATTTAATGGGTCGTTAACAGAGTCAGAAGGTTGTGGAACAAGAATGACGTTGTTTTTCGTAGTCTTCAACGTCGAATTTCCATTTTCAGCAGCAAAAGAGTAAATATTTACTGTGCCTGGAATGAACTCCTCGCTTTCTTGCGAGGTGACGCTCTTCTTGTCGTCCAGCATGGTTCGTCAGTGGGACCCTTGGAGCAGATGAGGGTAAAGTGAAAATTTTAGAGGAGCAACACCTAACTCAGGTGACTATTAGCGAAGATCAAAAATGTGTCAAATTTTGCACAAATGTTGTGGCGAGGGTATTCTATGTATATATAGTACTCTTGATTCACAGTGCTTTGGCAACATTCAAGCCCGACGATGACGTGCTGTATTTTAAATGTTCCATTCACGACCAGTTAGCGCCGATAAGTGATGGATAAAGCGGCTAAATCATGGCTTGTATGCCGGACTGGAGCTTTTTATAAGATATGAGTTACAGTTTTTTCGATTCCATATGCAGTCTCCTTACTTACATGTCCGTCACCCTCCACCTGGTGCCTTATCAGTGAAGCTAAGCGTGTGCGGTTTGCCATTTTGGCAGGTCGGAAGGGTTGGACCGCTAAGAAGTGGTGGGGGAGGATGGGTGAAGTGAACGGCTTCGAAATCATGTGACAACTCTTGGTTAGGTTGTTCACCATTCGGGGTCCTTAAGCCGTTTCGTTCGAGGGGGGTAGGTACCTGGTGTATGTCAGATTGTGAATGGCACTGGGTGCAGATGCCTTTTTAGGACAGATCGTTGATAGTCGAAAGAAACGTCATCCATACATGATCGCTAGCGGGTTCAATAAGGGGAACTCATTTGATTCATGGATATTTCGAGAAATTGATTCAATCTAAAAAAAAACTTGGGTGTAGAGTGTGGCTTATCAAAGCTTCCACAGAGACCTCGGTTTCCGATAGCCAAACATGCTTTTACCCTACCGATAAAAAACAATTCAACTTCTTCGCAGAAATATTTTATATTCTTGAACAAAAAATTCAGGATGTTTTTATCAAACCTCTAATTTGTTTTCTGGTATAACTTCAACTTTCAACTTTCCAGCATGGAAGGTCATTTTTCACCGTACAATTAGAGTGAAAATGGAAAAATTGAAGCACTTATATATTGCTTCAGCAATATAATGCTTTTTGGATATTCATATTAGGCAGCCTTTGTAGTCCTCAATGAGTTTGTGGCACATGCCGAAAAGAGACTTAAGCAAATTGGAATCTCACATGATCTTCGAATTATTTCAAGGTACATGTACCTAGATGTGTCATTGCTGGCAACGCTTCTTGGAATGAGTGAGTAATTCTTTTCTGACTGTCAGTATTTAATAAAGACAACTGAGTAGTTGTTTATGGTGATACGGGTTTCTGGTATAGATAAGGATAAGAAACTAATTCATATTTTTACTTACCTAGAATTAATTCATTTTTTGCTTCTCAAAGAAGATAGATGACTTCATTACTTCATTATAAAAAAGTAGCTCATGCATCCACGCTCTTGGGTAATCTATCACACATATAATATTGATTGAAGTAGCCTTAGCTTAGCATGATGTAAGAAAAGCGTTTAAGGACTAACACTGTTTATTGTTTTCCTTCTTATGTCACAACATGCTAATATGACTTAAAAATGAATTACAGATCAATGACAGCTTGAATTCAAGAGACATGTAATAGGTGAAAACGGATGCTTGATATCCAAAAGGTCTTGAGTAACTTCTTTGTTATGCATTTAGCAGAAGAAAAGTTAAAGATAAAAGTAAACAATATAAAAGTCTATGTTTATCTATGTTGTGTCAAGAATGCCCATAACTTCTCAAGTTTGAGAGCCCCAACCAGAAGTCCTGCTAATCATGATCCCGGAGGTTTACTCAAAATAAGCAGAGAACTTTGAAAATTTAAAAATTTTACAGTAAAGGGAATCAACATTCATTGTGACACAATTCATGTAGAATTGAATCACTCCGCCGAAGTTCCAGTCGAGTTGATCACTTCCAGACTTCAAATTAGTGTTCAAGTTACATTGTCCGACGTCAAAGACAACGTCATTTTTTTTTTCTTCATCTAATTCTCAATGCGATGGAGTTTTTTTTCCCACTCACAAATGTAGTTTTTAAGTGTTTGTGCCCGTTTAGCCGCCCATGCACAATGCCAAACGCCCACCGTCACATAAGAGTATACTGATGCAATGTTGTCAATATAATTATCTCCGGAGAATGAGTATTCAGTCATTTACTACGACGATTTAATTCCGTCCATGACACACTTGCAAGATCAACAGTACTTGTTCATAGCACTCCGGTACTTCTGCGTTCGGTTGAAATCCGAAGACGCATCATGGCTCCTGACTCTATATTGTTCTTCTTTGACACATCTTTTTTTTTTTTTGGGCGACATTTCTGCTGCAGATCTTGACGCCTGGATATCTTGACAGACGGGCTACGCCCAAATAAGTAATGTATGTGCAGTATCTCCGAGATGTCAGTAAAAGCCGCTGCATAAGCATTTTTGCATGTCCAAAAACGTTTTCATTGCAACCTCGGTAAAAAAGTTCCAATTAATTTCATCAGTTTCAAATTTTCATGATTAGTTGTTCCTCCCCCAAAACCTTACTATCTTATTTTCAATTGTATTTCTTATCGCCAGCAATCTGATGCCAAGTTCAACTTCGTAAACAAGCCTTGCTGAGGCTGGCCATCGTCTTGTCGGACCAAATGCAGGAATTGACTTTCTAAATAAATGTTGGAAAGCTCTATGCAGCCCCCAGCCCTTTGTTTGTTGTGTGGATAATCGGCCGGCGTCGTCAACAAATATGATGCAACTATCAAACTGGAAAGCCATCCGGCCCAAAGTGGCAAAGTCTACAGGATGAAGACGTATATTGGCTTTTTTAGGTTTCCTGGACCAAGTCTGAGAAGAAAGACGGAAGTTGTGATCTGAATCCCGAACAACTAGGAAAAAAGATTTTCTAATAATTTCACTTCGTAAGAGCATTTATCTAATATTAGTTCACTCGTTTGCTTTTTTTATTTTTATTTAATTCAAGTGGAGGGGCGCCATGGAAGGAATCCCGTCATGGCTTTTAATAGATCGTACAGGCTCGGCTTCCAAGAAGACCTCCCAACTAACATTGTAACAACAATTGGCAGCTGCTGTATTTAGATAAGCACAGCAAGACTAGTTGTATTAATTAAGAAAGAAAAAAAAAATAACTTTGCAATATAACCTTTTTGTTTAATGTAAAATCACAAATTTCAATAACCAGAAAATTCCGGATCCCCCCTCCTTTACAAATACAGAAACCGTTTCGTAGGCACCAAGGAGCGGGATTTACCAAGACTTTTTCACAGGCATTTTGACATAAACATAACAATGGAATCACGGCCAACGCCTTGGACTCTGAAAATCGAATTCAAAACATTACAACATTTCTTTCATTGCAAACATTCGGGTCTATGCGAAAGACTCATCCACGTTCTAAATACTGTAATTCATAGAAGAGGTTGCAAGTATAGCTTTTATGCACGACCCTGCAGTCCTATGACAAGATGCAGAGCGCAGAAAACCACGCACAGTCCCATAAAGGCGCATTCCACTGCGCGCGGCCAAGCATAACATTTAGCAAATACAACTCGAGTTTGACTTTCCAAATGGTGGAAAAAAGTCTTCGGAGCGAGCGCTAACATTTTCATATCTACTTCATATGCTAAAATTTGCCCCATTTCAACAGCTTATCTACACCTTGGTCAATCAAACACGTCGACTTTAATAGAAGAGGGTACTGCATATAACGAGGCATTATGTAGGCGGCCGCGCACATCGCGAAGGCACCCTACCCGCGATGCAGTCCTAATTTTCCCGCTGGCTGGCCTAATATACGTCTGCTATTTTTACTGATCCCCCAAATATATATCATTTTCTTTTCCGGTCATCAAGTGATTTATCACCACAAAGGTCTGTCTTTTCCTTTGGTAACTATAAAAAAGCGGAAGATATACTCTTGAATCCGCCTCGTCATAGCCATCATCCTCATCCTTATCGATTAGACATTAGCCTTCGATCAACATCTTATCTGAGTAATAAGTTGCGTAAAAATTGCAATGAAGTTCGTTACTCTCGCTACAATTGCCACGGTTATTACTTCCGTAACAGGTCTCTCTTTGCCTGAAAAAAGGTCTTGGGATTACCAAAATGCTAAAATCTACGGTGTCAACTTGGGTGGATGGTTCGTGTTGGAGCCATATATTACTCCCTCCTTGTTCCAATCTTTTGGCAACAACATCCCTGTTGATGAATATCATTTCACAAAGTCTTTGGGAAAAGACCAAGCCTTGCAGGTTTTGCAAAAGCATTGGTCCTGTTGGTACACCGAAGACGATTTCAAGGCCATTGCACAAGCAGGCCTCAATACTGTTCGTATCCCAATTGGGTACTGGGCATTTAGACTTTTAGACAATGACCCATATGTTCAAGGTCAAGTTGAATACTTTGACAAGGCCATTCAATGGGCCAGAAATAACAACTTGAAGGTTTGGGTTGACTTGCACGGTGCTCCAGGCTCTCAAAACGGTTTCGATAACTCCGGTTTGCGTGGTCAAATTGGTTATCAACAGGGACAAAATATCGACTTAACTTTGACTGTTTTGCAAGACATTTTTAACAAGTACGGTTCTGACTCTTATTCCGATGTCATTTCCGGTATTGAATTCCTTAACGAGCCTTTGGGTCCTAGCTCTGACATGAACCAACTCAAGAACTTCTACCAATGGGCTTACAAAAACATGCGTTCTGTTTCCAAAAACACTGTCATCATTCACGATGCATTCATGCAACCAAATTACTGGGACAACATTATGACTACTTCTCAAGGATATTGGGGTCTTGTTGTTGACCACCATCACTACCAAGTCTTCAGCTCTAATGAGCTTTCCCGTAACATTCAACAACACGTTGAAGTTGCATGTGGTTGGGGTAAATCCGCCAAGGGTGAATCCAAGTGGAACGTTTGCGGTGAATTCTCTGCTGCTCTTACTGACTGTGCTTTTTGGTTGAACGGTGTTGGCCGTGGTGCTCGTTGGTCTGGCGATTTCGATAACTCTGCCTACCACGGACTGTGCTCTATGTACACAAACCCTCAAAACTGGTCTCAAGATCACAGATCGAACGTTCGTAAGTATCTTGAGGCACAACTTGACGCTTTTGAGCAAACTGGTGGATGGATCTTCTGGAACTGGAAGTGTGAGGATGCCATTGATTGGGACATGAGCCGTTTGATTCTGGAGGGTGTCTTCCCACAACCATTGAACGACAGAAAAAACTGGAACCAATGTGGATTTTAAGTCTGTTTAAACAAACAATAATAAAGCCCATTTTGGGCATTTCTCTCTCTCTCTCTCTCTTTTTGGACTATTTTTCATAAGCGGACATTTCGACTAAATACATATTTATCAGGGCGGCTCTTTGTAGATACTAAATAACAAGTATATCGAGAATTAAAAGAATGTATTAAATTTATTTTGAATTTGATTAATCTAGTAAGAAAAGGTGCCCAATTATTAGGACTTATTGTTTGTAACATCTTTCTTCAATTACACTTTAAGTTCAGAGATCTTAGAGGCTGCAAAATATTCGTCAATGACTGACTTGAGTGATTCAAGAGCGTATTCATAATCACTCAATTCATTATAGATCTGAGCAGACAATCTAAACAGGACTTTATCCTTCCAAAAGAATACCGGACAGAAGGTTTTGTACTTTTCGACAAGTGTTTTAGTTACGAAGGCCACGAAATCAGCTCTTTGAGCTTTATCTTTATCTGTAAAGAATAAAGACACCTCTTGAGGAGCATGCGCAGATATCATGGCGCAGAGGTTTTCTTTCTTTTCGTCGACAAGTACTTTTGAACCCGGATATTTTGATTCAATAAGCTTGGTGACGTCGATAGCCAACTCAGTGCAATAATCAAAGATCTTATCTTCCCCACCGCAAACTTCCTTTCTAAACTTGATTGCATCTTCAACTACCAGTATTCCATCGTAATATTGCCAGCTTTGTGGCGCAAATTTGCGGTAGAAGAAATCCTCTTTGACATTGGCATTTTCGGGTTTCACATACGATGCTGTAATAGGAAATGTCTGTACTGAGCTGTGGTATTTTGGATCCACATATAACACTGTAAAGGGATAAGGAACGTAAAGCCATTTGTGAAGGTTACTTGTGAAGAAATCGGGTTCGAAACCCGAACTCTTGAACTTTAGCGGGAACAAGCCAATACCATGAGCTCCATCGACAAAGGACAACACATTGTATTGCTTGCATAATTGAGTCAATTCTAAATACGGGAATTTGACGGACGGAGTCGATGACACAGTATCAAAGAAGGCCATTTTCACTGTTGTGGACTCAAACGTCTTCTTAAATTCAGAAATAACATCTTTGTGAGAGACTGGAAGATCAAAATTCAACACAATGAGTTCAATTCCTATTGTATCCGCCAAGTATTCGAAAGTTTTATGACATGCAACATAAGTCGTATTTGGAATCACTATCTTGTCACCTTTGGTGAAGGGTATAGACCTGATCACAGTGTTCACTGCAAAGCTATCTCCTGGGACGAAAGCTAAATTTTCATGAGGACATTCTAAAACTTCAGCAACACTCTTGATGGCTTTTGAAAGTCTCTCTCTGTGCCCCACTTGAAGATACGCATCAGGACTAGAGTAAAACTCATCAGTCACGTTCTTCATACGATCAATTACAACCTGTGGGCACATTCCAAAGGACCCATGATTTACTGAAGTAAATCCACTATCAGTTGTTGGGAAATGCTTTTTTTTAAATTGAATGCCGAAAGCCATTGAGTTGATGGTGGAGGTGCCAAGAGGTATTATGCAGCCGTCTTATCTATTAAATAAACAACAGGTGAGTCACCGAGCAGCACTTAACCAATAATGCAGCGATGATTCATAGTGGAAGAATATAAGGAAGTTAATTGAAATTTCAGTTTAGATTCAACATGGTGTGAAATATCTGTAGCGATGTTTCGATTGCTTATCAGTAATGTGTCAAATTGTCTCGGTCACATGTCATACAATTCACAACTGAATTCTTCTGATCTTATCCATACACAGTTTTATTAAAATCCTAAAGCTTTCGCCTTTTTAATCTCTATATTTTCGTGATAAAGCACAAAACTGTCTTCATTTTAAATTGTGAATATTGTTCTTTACAACATAATTCAGATATGTATGTATTTCTTATCAATTACTGAGACCTGTTGCGAATAGGTATATCGTCGAGAATATTGCGGAAGCACTAAGTACTTTTAAAGTTTACAATATTTGGACAAAATCCAATGAGCTACTTTTCTGATTTTTCATCTTGAATTGAGTGTTTTTTGTTTTTATATAATAAGGTTTTTAAGATGAATTTGACTTCGCTAAACTCCGAATCTCGGCGCTCATTTAATACCAACCCAAGTAGGAGCAGTAAACATTCAAAAGAAATATATTGATTTTGAATAATCCAATTTAGCACAAGAATTTTGCTTTTCTTCCCCACTTTACTGGAATTTCGAAATTTATTTTGTTTTAGATCTGTTTAGACCTTTGTCCTCATCCCATGACGTTTATGTACTACAACCCATTAGACCTGGCCACACCTAATTTTCATGTTTCTACAGGGTCTACATCAAGGTTCAGCTAGTCAATGCGTTTTCAAAACCCTTCGCCATCTTCCCGTTTACAGTGCAATCAAAATAGGGGTATCAGTCTCTAGAGTCTATGGCCATCGAGGTGCTTCTCATGTACGAGGTTACTCGACAGTTAAATGTTCCAATATTGTCCGACCACAGCCTCAATTCGGAAACTTTCAACTTCATCACTTCTATAAGGGTTTATTCCACCCTAGCATAACTCGTGATTTAAAATCCCTTAAATATTTCAGCCAAAGTTGCCTGCAGCAAGTGGATCCTAAGGCACAGAAGAAGCTACCAGTGGCAAGTGAAACAATACTCGAATTAAAAAAACAATCACAAGAGGTCCAATCGCAACTCAAAGAGCTCAAAGAAGAAATTGTAGACCTTAAAGATCAGACTGAGATCAAAAAAGAAGATGCTAAACAAGAGGTCCCTAAACCTTTGCGAAGTCAGCTCACAAAGGAGCAATTACTCGCAACTGCAAGTAATGTATTCTCTAGGCTTAAGATTCGTTTGAAGTGGCTACTCAAAAAATCAAACCGGCCATTCAGCACTGATGACTACTCTGCCTTGTTCTCTTGGCTCGTTGTTGGCAATGCATTGGTGCTCATTATTGGAACAACGACATTTGTCTCGTTGATTATCTTCACAGCCAACACTGTGTTCGCTCAAGAGTTTGTTGCTAGGAAATTAGGTGAGTTTATGACCAAGAACTCCAATCTCAAAGTGACATTCGAGCATGCTATCGTTCCCGGGTGGAGGGATGGTAAAATCTCATTCAAGAAGTGCTTTGTTAGCCGAAGACCAAAAATGGCACGCTCTTTCAAGAAAAGCTCTCAGGCAGATGCTTATGCGAAGAGTTTAGACCCCTCGGAGGAAGACATTGAAGCTGTCGATGATGGCAACTACACCCAATTCGATCTAACAATTGAAGAGGTGACAGTTTCGCTTTCATTCCTGAAATGGATGAATGGAACTGGTATAATTGACACGATGCAAATTAGTGGTCTAAGAGGTGTGGTAGATCGAACGCATGTTCACTGGGATCCAAACGACGACGCTACAAATTATAAGAACAAATACCAATTCGGAGATTTTGAGTTCAATGAGTTTAGCATGAAGGATATATTATTTTCGTTGCGCCAACCCGGCGACTTCCGTCCATTTGATGTCGCTATTTATAATTGCGAGTTAGAGAAGTTGAGAAAGCACTGGTTGTTTTATGACTTCTTGAATGCCGACATCATGAGTGGTTCCTACGATAATTCACTTTTCACTGTACATAAGCGTCAGCGCCTTGATGATTTTGATGATTCGGAAAATGCTTTGGATGGTGAAATTCCCTGGAAGAGAATTACTCGTCTAAGAGTAGATTCGTTGAATATTGACCATTTGAATAGAGGTCTTGAGGGTCCATTCGGATGGATTACTTCTGGAAAAGTTGATATGACAGGTGATGTCATGTTGCCTGAAGATGGAAAAGACTTCAATGTTTCGGAGCTCGTTACTATTGTTGCGGAATCTATTCACAAGGAGGCAACCCGTTATAGAAACCCCAAGGTATCGGACAAAAAACAAAATCATGTGTCTCGTTTGACCAATGAAAATAATACCGATATTGGTGAAGTTTCGAAGTATTTGGTTCTTGACTTGAGTATTCGTCTCAAAAACGTCCGTGCTTTAGTTCCTTTCCAGGCCCCAGAGCTCAACTACGTCAACTACGCTTTGATCAGGCCCATCGTTGCTTACATTAATCTGAGAAACTCCTTGATTGAAATCAAGAGTCGTGTTGTGAAGAACATAGAGGACTTCAGTGGATCTTGGACAATTTATGATTCCTTGTTGATGGACGATATCTCCGAAGAAGTTTACGATAGTTTCGTGCGCTACGTCGCGGATGATGAGTCCAGATTATTGCGAATGAGAAAGGTCGCTTTTTGGTCTGTGCAGCTATTGGTACAATTGATTGTTTTTGGACTTGGTGCACTTAACTAAGGGCCTACAATATTTTCTCTACGTAGCAGCATGCATCATGGTCTGAGTTTCAGGGGAAGTTTTATCTTTTTGCCCCTCCCTTCCTGTCCAGTATTTTTTAATTTTCGTCTAATTGACATTGTATTACGACGTACATAACATTTAATTGTATATAGTTATAGGCGCAACAATAGAATTAAAATGACAATGTATGTTGCTAGACTTATACATGTAAGTAATAAAACTGTGGAGGATCCAGTCACAAACTCCTCCTTGTCATTGTCTGGATTGTAGTATGTATCAACGGAGCCAGCCTTTGATACACCAACGAAATAAAGAACGCTTCCATAAATGGTGTAAACCATTGCAATTGGAAGGAAAGCTGGAGAGAAGAGCTTAACTATCATAAGCGAGAATGACAAAGCGGAAAGCGCTGCTCTTGTGTAAGCACCCTCATAAGTTCTTTGATGAGCCCTCACATCTAGCTTTTGATTTGATGAGGAGAGTGCCTCTATTCTTGAATACGACCTTTGTACTCTCTGTCTAGTCATAGATTTTTCTTTTGTTCCTTTAATTGATGCATCAAATTCAGGTGAACCAAACGTCTAAGACACTGTGGAACTGTGGAGTCAATGACGTAATGCTGCAAAAGTGTTATTCATTTAACTTTGGTTCTCTATTCACTAGTCAAAATATTTTTTGTTCATTTTTTTTTTTTTTGCTTTGCAAATTTAATTTTCAATAAGCTGGTCCTCTGCGGGAAACTGCCTTGCGTTTGTTTAATCTTAGCATATGAATAGTCTTACGATCAAGACCAAATTAAATATCTTATCTATATCCCTTGTTACATAATTTAATTGAGTCACTTTTTTTAATTTAAAGAGACTTTAAAAAACATATCATTTTAATCTCGCTAGATTAGACGCCTTTTTGTATCTCTCTGAAGATAACCTTCTAATCTCCACCACTAACGACACTGAAACGATACTAAGCATCTAACACTCACATAACAAGCCATAGAGTTTTATAATTGGCATAAAAACTGTATTACGAATAATTACATCTCTACTTCTAACTGATACAACACTACGAGAGCTATACAACATGGGTTCTAAAAAGCACCTTGTTCATCTAAAGGTTCCATCCGCTTTCTTAGCAACGCTTCCAGCAATCCCTCAACCCCAATCGAAACAAAAAGCAAAGAAAACTGCTGCTGATGCTTCTACTACTGCTGCTACTACTGCTTCTGCTGTCGATGGAGCGAGACTAGCGACAGTATCTCTTAGATCTTCCCCAGTCCCAAAAGAAGAACCCAGATCCAACGGTCTGCCTGTAAAACAAAGTTCGACGGCAGCAATCACCAATAAACCCTCTTTAGAGTTCCAGACTAGTCGAAATGGAAATCAAGCTAAGAAATGGGGCCGTTCTACGAGACAATTTAAGACTTTCACTGGGTTTAAGGTATCTGTGAAAAATTGGGTACATAAAGATTCTCCAGAGGTAAAAATGGAAGCGGATACTTTATTGGCCGGAACATGATTAACCTAAAATTTACTCTCCAACAAATCGCTGTCTCAAGGGTAACAGGGTGCTCTTATGTTTACTGGCAGTATCAAAACTCTTGAGTAGAAACAAAATCACACGTTGTTTGGAACGTTGTTTCCAGACTCACAACAATTCTTAAATGACACTCGATCTGCATTGGAACTTTTATCCTTTATGAACCCATTATTAACTACAACGCGTCTTTACTCACTCACTAAACCAATGAAGCGTGGCACCTACGTAATAGCTGAATATAACTTCTTTTTTATAAAAATTAAATCAAATTTTATTAAGTAAAACTCAGTATCTAGTTAAAAGTGTTCATATCTACCCCACGTTAGGGCATCTCATCCTGAAATCTTACATATCTAATAATACCATAGCACATGAGGCAACGTTCGCTCAACCTACTACATCTTATTCGGAGATGTCTGAAAACTACTACAAAAGACTCGCTGACACAGATGAGTCATCTCATCTCAAGCCAACAGCTTCTTTATTTCACTGATCCAGTGACTCCAGGCTCTGTCTTTTTTTTACCCCATGGGACTCGTGTTTTCAACAAATTGATTCAATTCATGAAAAACCAGCAATTGAAGTATGGTTTTAATGAGGTCATTACTCCTCTCATATACAAGTCCAAGCTCTGGAAAACCTCTGGTCATTGGGAGAACTATAAGGATGACATGTTTAAGGTCGAAGGTAATGACATCACAAAGGAAGCAGCCCCGGAAGAGGGGGAGCACCAGCATGAGTATGGTCTAAAGCCAATGAACTGCCCAGGCCATTGCCTTATCTTTTCTAAACTCGAACGTTCTTACAATGACTTACCCATCAGAATGTCCGATTTTCTGTCTTTACATAGAAACGAAAGTAGTGGTGCATTATCTGGCTTGACTAGAGTTCGTAGATTTCATCAAGACGATGGTCACATTTTCTGTGAGCTTCATCAGATCAATCAGGAGATTTCAAACACAATTACTATGATTAAGGATGCGTATAACGTATTTGGAATTTCAACGGACAAAATTGAGTTCTATTTAAGTACAAGACCCGAAAAGTTTATGGGTGAAATTGCAACTTGGGATAACGCCGAGACCCAATTGGCCGTGGTACTTGATAAGACAACCGGCAAAGGCAAATGGCAGATACGTGAGGGAGATGGTGCATTTTACGGGCCTAAAATAGATGTATTAGTTACGGATGCGTTTAACAAAAAACATCAGGTGGGTACAATTCAACTTGATTTTCAATTACCTGCAAGATTTGAGCTTAAATACATTTCCAGTGACGGCTCTAGAGACAATCAGCCCATTATGGTGCATAGAGCAGTGTTTGGCTCCTTGGAAAGATTCTTTGCTATTTTATTAGATCATTATCAAGGTAAATGGCCATTTTGGCTCAATCCTAGACAAGCGATTGTGATCCCGGTGTCAGATAAACACGCTGAATTTGCAAAGGGTCTTCAAACTCAGCTTCAAGGAGAAATTATAAATTCAATTGATTCTGTTGCTCCGTTGACAGGGTATAACTTTTTTGTTGATCTTGACAGCAGGAGCGAGACAGTTGGAAATAGAATAAAAGAAGCCTTACGCCAGGGGTATTCATACATCGTTATGGTTGGTGATAAAGATATTGAAAACGGCACCGTCGCCGTTAGAAGTAGAGATAGCAAAAAAATTGTTAATTTGAGCGTCGACGAATTATTTAGTAAATTTGTCGAATTAGAGAAGACTTACCAATAATTCAAAGGAATGCTAGTGTATATACGAAAATCGATGCTTCAAGTTCGTTAGAAAATCTATTTTGCCTAAAGTTTTAGGTCTTTTTCATTGATTATTTTGCTTATAATACATATATGATAACTACTCAACACCGTAACCTCTTGCAAGAAGAATCTTGTCCAATTGCATCCATAAATCTTTTACAATCATCTTGTCTCTGAATCTTTTCTCTCCTCTGTCAACGCTGACAACAGAGACGTTCCAATCATGAATCTGTTTAGGCACTATGTCACCCTGATAACTCATGTAAAACCCTGGATATTTCTGGAAAAGAATTTCGGGTTTCGAATACTTATATTTGGAAAACTGCCATGCTTGACCTGTGGTGAAAATGGCAATAACTCTATCCCAGTATTCTGGTTTGGTGAACAAGTCAACGTTGTCAACGACCATAATAGAGTTAGCTGGTGTGACAAAGCGATCAGAGGGACGATTAATTGTCACAACATTGTTTTCAACTCTTTGCAAAGTTGGCTCGACAAATCTGCCTTCTTCGAGGAATTGCTTGATATTCGTGAGAGAAAGAAGTGCTGTTGTAGCAGGAGACACAATAATAATTGGCTGCTTTTTAGCGGTGACAGCATTGCTTGAAGCAGTCTTAGAAACTTTTGATTTTTTCAATTGAGTAGCAAAACGCTTAGCATCAGATATGAGGTTTTTTAGCATAACGTTCTTTGTTCCACGCAATGCAGAGTTATGGTCGAGAGAGTTGATCTCAAACTCTGCTATACGTGCCATTCTGGGGTCATCTGCAGCTCTTCTCTTTTGAATTCCGAGAGCCTCGTCACCTTCTGTTTTTAAACTATTTCCATTGGTTGATTGGTCAACAAAATTACAAGTGCTTGATGATCCATTAAGCCAGCTGTTGAGATCAGCTTTCACTAAAAATTTGAAGTCAGCGACATCATTCTGTAAACAGGAATTTTTGTAGTCAACAATAGAAGACTTGTCATGAATCCAACAGAATACTACAGACCGAAGCGCTTGCTTCTCTCCCTCTATAACAACGTCGGTGGGTGCGTTCAAGTCGTATAGTTCCTCGTCTGAGCCAAACTTAACATGGGTCGCATCTTTAATAGCATCTGTATTTTGTGGTGAGTCAGCAGAAATCACTAGCTGTATTGGCTCATTTTTTGTGGCAGCTTGCCTGAGCTTTTGCAAGGCGTCCATATCAACACTCTACTGGAAATCTTTCAGTCCTGCAAGTTAGAGACAAGGTAATAGGATCTGGGGAAGGTCTGCAAATTATAAATCGATTCCTCAATGCTTCTAAAAAAATGAACATTCCTTTACGAGCTACGAAAATTCTGTTAAAGGATTATGGCCTTGACGCGATTTGATTTGGTGTCTTTGACAGGACAACTTGATCAGCGATTCATTAGCTTTTGCAGTCACTCCACCGAAAACTAATAAATAATATTCTAAACGTAATCCAACTATAATTTAAACAGATTTGGAGTTTAAAATTCAATAGTCGTGTCATAATTCGTTGAAAGGGCCAGATTCGATTTCTTGAACAACTGTTTCATTAAAGCTTGTGGCTTTTGAGATATTTTAAGGCCAATTTTTAAGTGACAATTTATTATAAACCTTGTTTTTTCCAGTTTTGTGTTGTTTCTAAAAGACTCATGTTGTTGTTTTATATTTTTACTATAATATTGTTTAAAATGGAATCTTTAGTTAAGCAATGGATTTTTAATATCTCACAAGTCTCGCGCTAATTTCGGAAACTGGTAAAAGCTCAACCATTAATCGGCTTCATTGATTAGCAATTAAAAATGCAATTAACTAGAATTGGAAATCTATTTAGAGGATAATTAGAAGTTTTTTTTTAAACTGAGTCTTTTGTTGATCTGTAGTCTCGCCTCTTGCGTTGTGTTATTGATGAGCAGTGATATGGGAGATCTTACCAGCGCCATTGAACAAGCCAAAATTAAAAAAAAGAAAAATCACAAAAAATTTAATCTAGTGATGCTATTTCTGAAGCAGGTGCTATCTCTATTTTGCTAATTGAGTCAATATGATCACCAGTGGTGCTCAATTAAACGTCGAAACAAGGAAAAAAAGAAAAAAAAAAATCGGAGAGCTTTGATTTATTTTAGCATCCACAAGAACAGCGTCATCAATTATTACAAGAGGTTTATTTTGTGGAAGACCGTGATACTTAATGGCGTGGCTATCTACAGTACGATAAGAAACCACAGTTTAATTGACTTATCACATCTAACAACAATCACAAAAAGCGTTCGTCAGAAAAAAACTTACCTATGCCATCTAGAGAAGAGGTTCAAGCGTGGAAACTAGATGCCCAGAGAACGCTAGAAAGAGCTCAGCAATTGTCATCCAAAGCAAATGATCAACTACAAGAAGCGTCCCATCTTCTCAACGACGAGCTTCTAGCCAAAATAAAAGAAGTCTCGACTCGAATTGAGGAGATAAAGCATAAATATAACCAAGTCCAAATACAATTCGAAGATGTAGAACGTTTAGGAGCCGACTTTGCCAATGGGTACAAGAGGTCGACAGAGAAGGAATTGAATCCTGCTCTTCTTGAACTCGAGCAAGTTTTGAAAATTTTAGAAGAAATTGAGGTCCCATCATTTCTCATACCAACTGAAGAAGGAAGCGTACGCAATTTAAGTGATTTCGTATCGTGGCTGGAGCTAGATCTTCTTCGAACAAACATAGATATTTATCAAAAGAACTGCACCAAAGCATTCCAGCTACTACTGAAAAAAACCCTCGAACTTAAAGATCAATTGCATACTGGAGGTAAAACACATTCTTCCATTGTCAAAATTTATGACTCCAAAGTAGCGGAAGTGAAAGTTCTTATGAATGAAGCTATAAACAGGCCCTCCTTAAAAAATAAATCGAACTTGATACATACGCTACTTAAAGAAAACAACTCTTTGGAAAATGAATTGGCAAGTGTTTTGAAAATGCTTACCAATCATTTCGACCAATGTTGTTTGGCGGCTCAGTGGAACTCTACAGCCGATGAGGAAAGTCTAATTGTTCTACAAGAGGATAGTAAAGAGTTGCCCTCAGTGCTTAAAGAGGTCGAGGCAATACACGACATCATTGAAAACAATTGCGTCAGGGCCAACCAATTTGTGGAGCAAAAGATGCCGCCGATTGAGGAAGTATTATTGCAGTGTGACAAGTGGCAACAGTGGTATGAAAAATTTAAAAAGGAGAGTATTATAGAACTCCTTCTTATTTTTTTAGCATGCAAGCAAATAACATCCCAGAGCTCATTGTCGCAACTGACCTCAGACGACCAAGAGTCAAGAAGAGGTACTTCGATTGTGAACGACCAAGGAAATGGTTTATCTCCAATTGCCGAATACGTCGAGGTTTTGAATCAATTGGCTCACCATTACAAGCAGTTCAAGTCTGTATACGAGACCAAATATCTAGCTGAGTTATACCAGGAACAGTTTGCGTACCCTCGAGAATTTTTGAAGCAATTAGATACGTATTTAAATGTGCAATTACAAAAAATAGACATGAAGGAGCGCGACAGAAGAAGAGCTTGGCTACAAAACTATGGCGATTTTATCCCTCGTCAGTTCTACTTGCCCGGAGAGTTGAACCAGCCTCAAGTGGTACAAGTGATTAGTGAAGGCCTTGAAGATTTCGAAGCTGAAGACTCCAAAGGTAAGGAGGAGCAGCTTTTGCTGTTAATTAAAAGCTTCCAAGGTCACAAGGCGTATTGACGGACACATGTCTGGAATTATAAGCCAATTTCAGGAAAATCTCTCACATCTTTATTATTACAGATACATGTGGAAATAATATCCTAATAAAAAAAAAATTCGAATAATTTGTTAAACAACTGTGTAAAGTAGTCTTGATCTCCTATACACTTGCAGTCTGGGGTAATGCGTCTGTAAAATTGTGAATTACATGTCAAGAAATGTAAACTTTTCCACAGCGTCTAATGTTGGCAATTTTATACCTGTCAACTCAACGCTAACAGGAACCATGCGGCCCACTTACTACAATGAATATTCCGATCTTGAAAGTGATGATGAAATTACTGAAACCCCAGAGCTGTCCGATTTATTAAACATCACGAAGCTGGAATTCAAATCATTTTCAGGACAGAACGATAAGTCACAGGAGCATTGCGATGGTTCAGGTTCTATGGTCAAGCAATATGGAATCGGTGCTAAATTGTTGATGAATATGGGGTACAAGGAAGGTAAAGGTCTCGGAGTTAAACAAGATGGAATTGCAGCTCCAATTGAAACTAGGCTTCGGCCAAGGGGACTAGGTATAGGTGGAGTTAAGGAAAAACAAAATGAGCTGTCTGACGTAATATCTAACCGGGAGCAGATAGTGGCGTTTACTCAACCCACATACAACTTATTTCCCTTAATTAACGAGCTTGAATATAAAGGTTATCTGGTTCCAATTAATATTAAAGAGTTCTGTGATCTGGCAGAAAAGAATCAATCCGATTTACAGAGGATCCATGGCGATCTATTGGATATTTCCCAGCAACTAAGCGGTCTTGATCTACAAAGCGAGACTTTAACTCAAGAGCGAGACGCGCTCCAAAGATTCAAAGAAGTAGAAGAAAAGGAGCTTCTGAGTTTAAAAGAGCTTCTTTTAAGTTTAGAATCAATTGAAAATGAAGACTACATCTCTACTGAGGTTCTCGATGAACTAATACAAAACCCTGCAATAGACCAGGAAATGAAAAAGGAAGTATACATCACTTTAACAAGAAGTGCTGTGAAAGCCATAATTCAAAAGTACGAAGAGAATAAGTTTCATCTTTTGTATACTTGGGCAGATCACTTTAGTCCACTAAATTCCGGCGATATGCTCATTAATGAGTGGGATAGGCTTATTATTAACGAATTAAAGGAATTAGCCAAAAACAAGACAATCGAGTTTCGTGGGCGGGTGCTTTTTTGGATACACTCCCCAATTTTTATCAATTTTGACTCAGTTCAAAACGAGTACATCTTAAAAGTTGTAAATCCAGTAGTTGCGGATATTATTGGGAATTGGAACTTAATAGATCCTTTGGATGAAGAAGATAGCAAACTCTTGGCAGATTTGTCTCTGTATCAAAGCTCACAAGATACGTGGAAGGACATTCTCTTCGATAAAATTCATGATTCCATGAACAGCTTATGGCAGCAAATGTCGAAAAACCTGATTGGTGCTGAAAAGATTTATACTTCATCTATAAAGCCAATATTAGAAAATTTGCACTCCTATAGAAAGCAGCAGATTATCACAGGCATTGACTTGTATATGTCAACTCTTTACGAAGATGTCGTTAAAAAACTTATAGAATTCGTTGAATTAAAACCCGATTCGTTCTTTTGTATAGAATTGTGCTGTGACATTTACTGTACTTACGAAGCCATTACAACAACTCAATTCGAATTGCTCATGCAATTCGGAATACTTAATCCTATGGTTAAAGAACTTCGATTAATTCAAACAGAAAGCGAGTGCCGCAATTATTTTGCACGGAGCCAAGTTAAGTTTAGCAACATTGTTGAATCTTTCGTTCAGGCGAAAGACATTCTTTTATGGTACTCCGATATCTTCACCAGAGTAATCTTGGATAGGAATGAATTATCTTTGCCAAATTTTAATGGCTCCGATAATTTCGATCAAAAAATCGCTAAAGCTATAATTGAGGACGGTGTTAAATGTGAGACAAATGTTTATTCTTTGAAGCTACTGGATTTATCTGTCACCTTCATGGACGTTATATCAGACCTTTGCGAAGCAAATTCATGTACAATTTTGAAGACATCTAGTTATTCAGCAAGGATGAAAGAAATTTTTGAATTGAAGTCTTTAAAAAGTGCCCAAATTCTACGCTTTTACATCGAAAATGACGTAATGTGGGTTCAACGAAATGAGAGCTTTGTACCAGAAAACGTAGAAGAGGTAATCAGAAATATTTAATATACAAAATTTACATCGTGAAAGCCAAATAATATACATATTCAATTGAAATTTGTTTTCATTTGATTTACTTATAATCTATTTGTGGTATCACTCGCGACATGCAGACCACTTAGTTACTAAAGGACGGTTCTAGCCTTTACAATATACACTGAATATATATTGAAACCATGTCGAATTTAAACCCAATGAGACTATACACAAAAATTAGGCCATCCAGAACTCTCACCATCAAAAGAAGCTATTCAAGTCGGGGCCCTACGCCATCTGACTACCTTAAAAACCTTAATGAAGCTTACGTTAAGGCTGCCCCAACTATTATCAAGGTGTTGCGCACAACAGGTATAATTTCAATGCTTTTGCCTGTCGGAACATTGATCTATGCATATTCTGTTCAGCTTAGCCCACAAGAACAAGAGGTTAACCTTCCCCCTCTTCTGAGCGATGTACGAAAAGATTAAATATACAAATTGGCCCTCCTGCGAGTAAACGTGAAAATGAAAATTAGTCGCGATTAAAAAGAATAAAAACTGAGATAAACTGATTTACAGAACTTTTTCGTGCGGCTAAAGACTTTTTTTCTCCATAATATACCACATGTTTAGATAACACTGCTTCAAACTACCACAGGAGTAATAATAAAAAGTCAAATTCCACTGAAAGATATCATCATGCGGAGCTGAGTTTTGGATTACAAATTTGAGTGTCAAATGAGGTATCCCTTAAGCCTTAATGACTGACTGATTTTTTTCCTCATGTACATAATTAAATCATATATAAATACCTTATCTATACGAACATCGCAATATGTAAATTGGACTTTAATTACCCGAAGACTTCACTTCATTCAATATAGCAAAGACTGACTTCATGAGTTACACACCTTGCTTGCTCTCATTTGCACCCACGTGAAAATAAGAAAAGGTTGTCTGAAAGCCATAAAAGGACTCTGAATCCAGGGTAAATTTAAACAAACAATTATTTTTTTGTTAAATTGCTTGCTTTTCTACTGATTTTATTTGGCTGCAATTTTTGACTACTCTATTACTTAGTCAGCATTACTCCCGCACTGCACTTGTCCTGGAACTTTCAAATCCAAACTACATTTCTACACATCGATGTTTAAATCTGCTTTCCGAAACGTGGCCCGCCAATCGGCACTTTATAGAAGCTACTCCACTGCAAGATCCGCTAGATCTAGCAACAAGGTTATTATTGGGGCTTCCTTAATGGCTTCCACTCTTCTCCTCTTGCCACTCTCCGTCGTTAAGAATGAAGTTGAGCCAAGCACAGAAAATGCAAAGCTGACCAGAAAGGAGGGAGGAGTTTCTGCTGAAGGTCACATCACTTACGGTAAAAGAAACCAACCCAAAAAGGCCTCTGACCCAAAGCAACCTGAGACTAAAATCATTCCAGTTGATGAGCAATCTAAGAAGTCCGAACAGTCTGAACCTCCTAAGAAATCAATGAAGGAGTCTGCATCTGAAGAGGGCTCAAAACTTAAAAACGGCAAGCCAAGTGATGCCCCAAAGCAACAACAAGAGGACAAAACTGAGGAGAAGCAGGCCGAGCCCAAGCAAGAGAAGGCTTCCACTGAAGCTCAAGAGGAAGATGAGGGTGAACAAGCTGAAGGTCAATCTGCAGCATTCAACCCAGAGACTGGTGAAATTAATTGGGACTGTCCTTGTCTTGGAGGTATGGCTCATGGCCCATGTGGAGAAGAGTTCAAAGCTGCATTCTCATGTTTTGTCTACTCTGAGACCGAGCCAAAGGGCATCGATTGCATAGAGAAGTTTGAAGGCATGAGGAACTGCTTCAGACAGCACCCTGAACATTACAAAGAGGAGCTCTATGAGGATGATGAACCTGTCCCTTCAACCGAATCTAATGATAACTCTACTTCTTCAAGCGGAACTGACAGTGGTGCCAAAGGTGAGGAGGCAACTGTTGATATTTCGAAGGTCGCTTAGGGCCAATATTTATACTGTAAATAGCAAAATGAAAAGTACACTTACGACAGATTGGAGTTGGCAAGTATTCGATGAAAGTAGGTTACATAAGACTATATCAGGTTGGTCTTGGAAAGTGAATTTGCCTTCGGCCAACGTAATTTCCATGGAGTAGCTTAGCAGGCACAGCGAGACGATGAAGTCTCCATGGCTTCCATGATGGAGGTGTCTATCGTTTTCATTTTAGATCTGCTCATTTCATTTTGAGAGCTCTTCATGAGACCCAACATTGCAACTCTTTGAAATGCAGCCTCTACAGGGCCTAATTGTTTGCATGACAATTCTAAAACATCTTCGGCCCAATCTGCCACAAACGGGTCAAATTTATCAGCATCATTTCGACATAAAATAGGTCTCACCTCCTCTATATCGATGCATCGTTCAGCCATCTTATCAGTCTTCGTCCCTACAATTACTACACCCGGTGACTGAACATGACAATGCTCAAAGAACTGCGACCACCATCGCCGTAGACTTATAAGTGATTCGTAATTAGTTGTATCGTATATAAGCATAGCTACATCTGCACCTCTGTAGAACGCCTGGGATATCAGATTGTATCTCTCTTGACCGGCAGTATCCCATACTTGCAAATTTAATTTTACTGTCTCGTTAGATTCTTCTTTTGGGACTTCTACAGTTGTTGTTAAGAAATCTCCCCCAATCGTTGTCTTGTATGCTGTAGAAAAGACATGGTGTATGAATTGAGCCCTTAAACATGTTTTACCCACGCCCAGGTCTCCCAACAAAATGACCTTGATCGTTGGCGTATGTCGCAGAACTTCTCTAGTCGAATTCGTGGGGTCTGTCATGATAACGATTTCGCTGATTGAACCTGAGAAATGAGTGAATATCACAGCCGCTTGAAACTAATGAATTAGTAATTTGATTATCTAAAGGGTGAGTATGAGAATGTTTCGTAAAATCGATTAAAATTGAGGATGAGATGATGGAAAGAACGAATTAAGGTTGATGTAAGGGAGACTCGTATTCGCGTACAGCGACCTTTGAAATGTTGTATTCTGTTAATTGAATCCCAAACACATTTTTTTGAATGTATAATAACAAGAAGGACAAGAACTGTTTATTCTTGCTATTTGATACATTCAAGAGTTAATTGGGCCTTTTGTTGTGCGTTTCATTATATAAAACCACAGTATCAGATGATTATCGTCCTTCTATCTCAAACAAATGAGGATTTAAAATAATTTCAGATACCGAAAAAAGGCACATGAGGATTATTGATACATGAGGATTATTGATATAATTCAGCTTTCTTCTGTCTGAGATGACTTGAATACTTCATTTGGTGGTTCCTAACCGTACCCTGATGAGAAACTTATCTTGTGATTACAAGTTATTGAAAGTGATCTTAATTTAATGGAACCGAAATATTCTTAAAAGAAATCTTCAACATATCATCGAGTATATATCAGGTTATCAATTAATGATACCGAGAATCATCAACAAATACACGAGAGAGCATGTCGAACAAACAATAATTCGTGATGCAAGCCGAGTTCAGTAAACCACCGAGTCTTTAAATTTTATAGAATTTTTTTCAACTATGTTCTTCATTGGTTTCGAATTCTCTTATGAGTCGCAGACAATATTCTTATCAGCTTCAATAATGAGGAACTGCCTATGAGGCTAGGTCAAGGCCGGTAACAAGGGCCTACGTGCCAAAGGTATAAAAATTTAAAAGACCTCTCTTTCTTATTCAATTATTGATCCTTTTTCTTTATTGACTCGTATAGTGATCACTAGGCTTGTTATCATGATCCCCAACTCTTCCACGTGACATAGATACCGCTCGCATACTGCCAGCAACTAACGAAACATAACCTTGTAACTGCTATATAACTGCTATTAATAATGAAGATCTATTACATCGGTATCCTTACATCTACTGGAAACAAGGCAGTTGAACTTTGCTCATCGCGTGAACTCTCACAATTTTCCTTCTTCGAGAGACCGTCTGTGGGTCAATTCATGACCTTCTTCTCAGAAACAGTCTCACAAAGAACTGCCGCTGGAAACAGACAAAGTATCGAGGAAGGCAACTACGTTGGCCACACATACACAAGAGCAGAGGGATTATCTTGTGTTGTCATAACCGATAAGGAATACCCTGTCAGACCCGCATACACTTTAATCAACAAGATTTTAGAGGAATACTTGTCATTACATCCAGCTAAGGAGTGGAATGGCGTCACCGAAACCAACCCTTCTTTACAATTTTCAGAATTAGACTCTTACTTAAAAAAATACCAAGACCCTAGCCAGGCAGACTCCATCATGAAGGTCCAACAAGAGTTGGATGAGACGAAGATCGTTTTACATAAAACCATTGAGAGTGTATTACAAAGAGGAGAGAAATTGGATTCTCTTGTCGATAAGTCGGAGGCATTGTCGTCTTCTTCAAGAATGTTCTACAAGCAAGCTAAAAAGACGAACTCTTGTTGTGTTATTGTATAAGCAATATCTTTAAACACCGCGCCTCGGCGCAAATGATTTCATAAGACTTTACGGCCTAATTGCGGAAGAATTTCAACTTCTTGCTATCGGATTTGGCATTTTTATTTCTACAGGCGACATTTCAAAATCAGTCCTTGTTTTTTAAGGGTTTTATACTTTTAATCTTGAGATGGCTTCTGAGCAATGCGAGAGATTTGAAGCATGTAAAGTTTTAGTCAATAAATAATTATGACGAAGTTGTCAATAAATAAATTGTAGAGCTAATCTCTGTGTTTCATATGATTTTCGTGTATTTTGCGCCATTTATCATTATGTATGTCGTGTATTTGTTGAGGCTTTTTTTTATCCTCCTTGATGTTTGGATAATATCAAAAAAGGATCTTGAATCCCTTTCACTGAAGTATAATTACAATTGAGCGCCAGAAAATATTGCCATTCAAACACCAGGTCTTACCAACACGCAGAATATGTCAAATATTCTATTAGTCTAGTAACCAAGGATGTCTACATCCTAGTCTGTCTGACGGCTTCGAAGGCCTTCAAAAGCTTGCGACGTGCTCCGAGGGCACGGACTCCGCGATCCTCAAGCTGTTGGTCAGAGAGAACCACAAGTTCCTTCCAGTAAATATCCTTAAGACAGTCAGTGTACTTATGCAAACGAAGAAGTTTCAACCAAGCAGGAATATTGTTCAACAACTCCATGCTGGCAATTTCATTGGGCATAGATGTTCCAGCTTGCGCGGCTAAAGCGGCAGCCAGAGGAGAACTGCAGCCTTGATTATTACTGTTGTTATTTGAACCGCCAAGTCCAACAGGAGAGCCAGGAGAGCCAGATGATTTTTTACTTGGCAGATCACCTTCCTTTTTTCTTCCTGACATAGCCACTGTCGAGTACTTTTGTGCACCAACTGGCACAGAAGACAGGTGAGTCTGACGATTGAGGGACTCCTCATACAATGCAGTGTTTCCCACAGCCAAGCGTTGCGCAGCTGACGCTTGAGCGTAATTTTTACGACCGGAATCTAAAACAACTCTAGAATTAATCGTAGCCAAAGCTCCCAACTTCAGTGCTGCAGAGAGATCCAAGCTATCCTCCGTGGAGGGTCCAAAAGAGTGTGGCGACTGGCCCGCAGCCAATTGCAAAAAGCTGGTTTTCTCAGAGAGATGAGTAGTAGGCGAGCGTGCACGATCAACGGCAAGCTGACCCGCGGGTTGATTTCGAACTGACGATGGAAATGCTTGGTTAGAGTAACCATTATGACCATTAGCTAATTGGTTCCCATTTTGAGCTAAACGACCGTTTACTGTTGGATCAGCCAGTTTTGGGCGCTGGACTTTTGGGTCTGCAAATAAATGTGTCCTAAAGTTACCATTAGCTTTTGGCTTGGGTTGAAGTAAACCACTTTGAGAGGGTGCATTGACTCCACCGTCCCCACCAGAGTTGGCAGAAGTTGCTGAACTTAAGGTGGAGGGAATGTTCTGTCCAAGGTCTGAGGATGCTAAGCGTGCCTCAGCGCTAAAGTCAGGAGCATAGTCCTGTCCAAACAGGTTGGCTGTTCCGAACACATGTGGCAAACCATGGCCCATTTGTCCACCCAAGTGATTTTCCAATTTACATTTCATTGTAAGAAGGACATCGTAAGGTAAATTGTTACACCAGTAGTCCATGACAGTAATCATATCGTGTGTAGAGAGGCTATCTATCCAACTTGTTGCCTGCATCATGTCAGCAATAAAGCCATTTTGATGAAGCTGCAATTGACCGCCATGAGAATTACCGATAGAATGAGAGAAGTCGTTAACAGATTGGGGTCTTGCGGGGGCAGAAAGCTGTGGTAAGAAGCTGCTAGCCAGCTTACCCAATGGCAAGCCTTCACGGACCAAATTCTCCAGCAATGAAGAGTTCATTGAGTAGCCCGAGTTGGACAAAAGCCCGGGACCGTGTACTGAACGTTGCTGCAAGCTGTGGCTGGCACCAGTGCCAGCGCCGACAGAAGCATGGTCCACTCCAGAGTTTGGCGCCGACATCAGAGCAGTCGATAAGTTCACATCTTGAGCAGATCCAGAACCACCAGCGCTGCGATCTGGCCGAAGCAGAATACTCTGTGGATCTTCGTCACCACTATAGCCCAATTTATACAGAGACGCCGAGATATCGTTTGCTAAACTAAGGTCTAAATCCAAGTCAGCCTTTAAAGCTTCAAACTCCTGCTGCAAATTGTAACCCACACTTTGATTTCTTTGAGAATGATAGTTTAATGGAAGCCCAGACATGGAGTTTGAGCCGAGCTGTCCTTGGTATGGTGCTGAGGGGTTTCCGTTAACAGGTGGAGGCGATAGCACTATTGGCTTCTCCGCATACGGTTTGTTCAAAAAGTCGTTGTCCATGAACGCGAGATAATTAAAGTAATAAAATCTTGATTAGGTTTAAAGAAGTCCTTGTTGGAAGATGTTTTTGATTGAAGCTGTCACTTCTTCTCACTCTTGCAGATGAACGGTTGAGCGAAGAGCTGCGGATAGCGGGATACACAAGAGGACCGCGAGCGAATGCAAGAGGAGCAAGAACAGAATCTTTGACAGACAGAAATTTGGCAGATTCTAAAATCGCCACAAAACTGATTTTGATCGGTGTTTAAGCTGGTGACCAATGTAGGAAAAACGTAGGGGTCAACTCATCGACTGAAGAATAGAGTGCGGGAACAGGATACACGTGATCAATTTCCACGAGTATACATCACGTGACATGATACAGAGATAAATTAATCAGAATCCAAAATTGCAATGCAATTAAGATTTTGATTCTAAAATGTAAATAAAGCAAAAAATGCTTTTATTATATACTTCGAAACAAATCAAAGGTAACTTTAAGTATTTATTGTGAGCATGTGTGGGGGTGATTAATCCTCCCCCACTTTACAAAAGAATCAGAAAAAATGTTGAAAGAGATCGTGTTCAAAAAAAAGAACGGATTTTTGAGGATAAATTCATAGGAAGTATAGATTTAAGACTAAACACAGTATTTTATTGACCATTCCATTTTTGTAGATTATCTCGTGCTAAATATTTCAGGATTGAAACAACTCATACGGACTTACTTTTCTGTGATTAATACATTCAATTTATGTACATTCTATTAGTTCTATTGGTTGGAAAACTCACGAGGACTCGCCGGTCCTCGTGTAAGGATAATGATGCAAATGATGGTTCAATGAAGAAACGGCATCAGAATGGGAAGGAAAAGAAGGAGAGGAGAAACTAGCCTAGATTCGCAGCACGCGCTTGCCAAAACAGTTTGTTATCATTGATGATATCGGAAGTATACTTGAGTTCCACAAAGTGGTCCAGGATACTATTGAATAAGCCCTCAGCAAATGCGTTAATGAAGAAAATTTGGCCCTTGTGAATATCTGGATTATCTTCCAAAATTCTTGGAAGCGTAGCTGGCAAATGTGAATATTCGACGTCTAAAATCATGCTATCATTGGCCGCGATTCTCTTTTCCAATTTGTCAACCTCATCGAATTCTCTTGATAAAATCAGAGCCCATTGTGAAGAAATACGAAGCGGTCTAGTAACATTGGAGATATCGGCACACTTAATTAAAAGGGAACAAATTAACTGCACCTTTTCTTCCGCGGAAAGTATTAGCAGGACATCTTTGAGTTTATGGATATACTCGAAATGCTCCGCCATATCCGTGGCCAAAATACTTCTAATAATAAGCTGCTTTACTGAAACAGAGCTGTCTGATGCAATCATACAGTCCAAAAGTGAAGGCCACACAATTTTCAAGATCTTGTTGGTAAAGATTGCTGAGTGGTACAGCTCCAAAACGGATCTATCATTATAAACTTGAGAAGTAGGAGCAGAAAGCTTGATCATGTAGGCGTTTGTAACTCCTGGATGACCAACGTCGTGACCCAAAGCTGCGACAAGAAGTCCAAGACTTTGCAATGGAGTCAACAATGGTGGATTCAAATTTTCAGCCTTTGATTTTTTCGAAGAAGGAACTAAAGTGATAGCGCCATTAATTTCCAGATCGTCCGTCAAAATATGAGTCTCGTCAGCCTTCGGATCGTCCTGTAATTGCTCAAAAGAAGGTAAACAACGGAGTCTGATGAGGTAAAAAAAGCATGCCTGTAAAACATCAACAGCGTGGCGGAAGTTGTGGAATGGGTTGCCGCTTTTGTAGGTGTCTCTAGTCATGAAAGCTAAAGCAAGGATTTGATTGGCTGAGGGAACTTCCAAGTCTACTGGCACACCAGTAGAAACGACGTATTTAATTGCAAAATCTAGCATCAAGTAGACACAGTACACAAGATCGTCGTTAGAGAGTTCATGAGCTGGAAATGCCCAGTGACCTACGCAGTGACAAAGCTTACTCAAGTGCTCATCCGAATTAAGACTCAACAACTGTTTGAAATCAACGGAATCCACAATACGACGCATCAAGCCTTTAATTGAGTTCTCAGTTGAAGATGAAAGATTGCAAGTCAGCATCAACGAGTTTGACATGGTAGGAATAATGGCGCTCACCAGATGACGAGCTCTTTCGTCTGTATAGACATCGTTAACTTTCCTACTTCCTGTACCTGTCCAAGCGGCGACACGGGACAATCTTGTTCCTATTATGTTTGCAACTGAAGCCACATGAGAATCTAATTCGGAAACAGAATTCTCGTCCTTGAGGATATGGTAAGGTAAAACAATGAGATTGGTATGAGAGAAGAAATACTTGAGAAGAAGAGATTTTTCTTCAAATGACAAAATTTCCAAGCTATCGGAAGATTGTACAGGTGACTCTGTATCGATAATGACTACTGTGGCCTGCGATACGTCTTTTTCGCAACGACCATCCTTCAAGAGAGCTCTTATAAGAGGAGTAAAGGAGGTGAGATGACGCACAGAGCTAGCGCTCAAGGAATGATGTAATTTGAAAGTGTGCGAAGTAGATATCAAAAAGACACGGGCCATGATGACCGAAGTATCCTTTGACAGGTTTTGTTAATGCAAACTAGGTATGCTGAAAACAACCGTTTTGAAGGGCAGTCGTACAAGCAATAAGGGAGATTA
The DNA here is from genome assembly GCA_030563825.1 of Australozyma nongkhaiensis. Taxonomy (NCBI): domain Eukaryota; kingdom Fungi; phylum Ascomycota; class Pichiomycetes; order Serinales; family Metschnikowiaceae; genus Australozyma; species Australozyma nongkhaiensis. The sequence continues at coordinate 570,744 of JAJMKF010000007.1, read as the reverse complement.
AACTGCCAATAGAAGCAGATAGATGAACAATGATGGCTAGAAGGAGAGGCACGTGCAAGAAACAGAACAAATTGACAATGTGTGAAGTGTAGATGGGTAAGTGAAGAGCGGGTATCAGATATTTGGGATTTGGAGTGTCATAAATTTGGTAGAGATGGCTTCCTGCAGGAGCGGACATTATTGCCAAAGTTGGACATGATGCATGAGTGAGGGTTATGAATCGACAGTTCTTAGGTTTGGGGTATAGTTTGATTTACTTAGAAAGATTTAAAAATTGGATCTAATGACAAATACTTACTCATTTGCGCGAATTCCATAGGATTTTCCGCTTAAAGCGGGGGAACCTCACAGATCAGTTACGAGGAATACTGTTTCAACCACAAGGTCTTGGTCTCAAACTCCTTCACATAACACGTTAACAAAAATTTCTTTTTTTATGCCCCAGATGTGAAACGTTGATCGAGCGTTAACAAATAGTTTTACAATTATGAACAAAAGCAAGTCAAAATAAAATCGAGTTCACCACTGTGATAAGAGCCCTGCAAAGATTGGCGTCACTTTCTCGCCAAGACTTTCTGATGACCTCAGATTTAGATTTGGCTTCATTGTAGAGTTACGAAGAGTCTCAACTCAACTAGAATTGTGAAACACGTTACTTTTTGAGGTGAACAGAATTTTAGCAATAATTAAACAAAGCCAAACTAATCACATAGATGTAAAGAACCGAAAAAAAAAAAATAAATTCAAGGTGGTTGATTTTTTTAAAAGGTATTTAGTAGCCATACCGGAGAATATAATTCAATACCGACTCAATAGGATGTACGGGTTTCCAATAATTTACCCAGGAAGATCATCGCACACATAATGGGATGTGAGTTCGAATGAGTGTTGACAAGTGAGCGAAACTTATTTTACGGCAAACATTAAGAATCACTGGAACCAAACTATGTATGATCTCAATGTAGTCTGGCCAAGCCAGAGCTATACAAAGCCAACCACAGCCCAGATGGAGAATTTACACAACACGATCTCAATGCTCTATACATTTGGTTACAATTATTTGGCTATTAATTTCATTGTCCTTGAAACAGTGAAACTTCCGCAAAATGGTGTAGAGAAACTCAATCCCATTCCAATGGACGAACTCCGACAGAGATTCAAAGCATTTCCCAAGCTCCGATTGTTTTCTAGAATCACCTTGGTCCTTTCAGACCCATCCAAATGTCAAAATGTTCTGAAAATTAATAATACAGGAGCATTTGACATTGTAGCAGTCCAACCAATGACCGAGAAAGCTCTACAATTGACTGCAACTAATTTAGATGTTGATTTAATCTCCTTGCCCATGGCTGCCAGATGGCCATACTTTTTAAAACATAAGACCGTTGGCCAAGCTTTAGGAAAGGGAATTAAATTTGAATTATGTTATTCTGGTTTAATCGGTGGCGCGGCTAGTTACGAGAACTCTTCCTCCTTAGGTGTTACTGGAAAGATCAGTCGGAAACAATTCTTTTCCAACTCCCTACAATTAATTAGAGCTTCGAGATCTCAAGGTTTGGTCTTATCTAGTGGAGCTGTAGAGCCAATGAATGTACGCAATTACGTGGACATTTTAGCTATCCTAAATCAATTAGACCTAAAGAACTCCAATTGTAAAGAAGGATTCCTCAATAACCCCGAGTCAGTATTGATAAAGGGCAGACTACGCATTACATCTAATAAGCAAACTATCATGATCGGAGCTGAACAGGGCGATTATGCAACAAAGGGGTCTATCTTAATCGAGGGGGACGGAAGTAAATCTTTTAAAACTTACAAGAGAAAGTTTGAGTCTAATTCATCTGGAGAATCGACTGAACTGAAGAGTAATTCACAAAAGAAACAGCATGTATTGCCTTAATAGGTCATCATTTAAATATTGCATTAATAAAATATAGACGATTTGATTGTTTTCAGGTAAGAAGAGTCTACCAGAGACTTTGCTTCATTTTGGTGATCAACACCTTCGTGATTCGTGAGGGAAGTTCGATTTGGAAGCAGTCCCATGCGTCGAGGTCTTTGTGGCCGCCGCCTTGAGTCAAGTAAAGGGGACTGAGGCTTCCGTTTGCGACTATCTCTAATTTGGGGCGCCTCTTGTGCATCGCATACAGCTCGACTTTCACGCAGAGTCTGAATGCGATCTTTTGAGCATGTTCTATTCATGGTTGTGGGTGCAGTAGATACTTCAGGGGGGACAGGAACCAGGAAAATGCCCTGCCCCAGAGGAAGTGTCCATGGCCTTTGAACATTATTTTTCATCCCTGAATTTGGCGGCTTTGGGACCAGATATTTTTGGGATGGCATGGCAGCTCTCGGCGCTGGTGTGCGGGCATTTTGAAACACCGAGTAGGTATCACTTGGCTTCGAGCTTCCAAACATTAACAGACGATTCTGGACGTCTTTGTACGCCTTCCCCATGATTGAATTGTTAGAATATTTAGATGCTGGTTTTACCGGACGTGGACCCATAAATGTTCTTCTGCGCATGACGGGCTCCGCAATAATGCCCTGAATGGGAACGATGGAGTTTTTCGATTTCTCTCGCTGGAGCTTTTCAGTTATTCTGCGCAAACGATGAGCGGAGCTCTCTAAGAAACGCTCACGATCTTGAGCATATTGCATATACAAATCCTTATTGGGCATTTCGGAGTTGCCTTGACCTAAAATTTTGAGACGGCCACCCAGAGGACGATCTGCGAAATCTTTTTCTGTTAAAATTGCCCATAATTCATCACTTTCAGGGGTAAGACTGGGACTGTTCTCCTCTAGTAGAGCAAGTTGTTTGGCATTTAGTCGTTTTAGAACGGGCTGGATGAGATGATAAGGCGTGGAGCCTACATCAGTTATGGCCCCAGCCTGCTGATAGCAAGACGCAAGTGCTATCAGAAATAATGACTGAACCATAAAAACAAAATATGATTGTTTTGAGTATGAGCTGGTAATATTTTGCCGCAAGGGTTGATTTAAGGAGTATAAGAAAATGAGTTTCAGGGCAATTTGGAAGTGCAATTAGCGGAGTGATGAGAGACGTATGCAGGTGGTTATCAGAACATTCTCAATGGGACTAAAGTAGAACGAAAACAAGTTATTAATGTACACATAAAGTGAGAAAATACCAATTATCAATTCCCTTGAGAAACGCTTTACGTTCTTCTTTGTTTACTCACTCTATAAAAATGAGCCCATTACGGAAATGCTCTCTTTTCTGAGCGCTATTACTTGCCTTGAGTGAGGTTTACCTTCGCTCTTACAAAACCTAAACGCTAGTGGAATGTTAAAGATTATATCCATTAGGTGCCATATACTTGCATAGTCCCTGAGCATCTTCTCTCGTGCCAAATTCACATGATTAAAATTGGACTGGTGTGTGAGCACTAACACATCTTGCAGCTCGCCCTACTGGTGTATGGCAAGCCCTGCCTTCATGTATGTCGGTTTTCTTGAAAGAGCGAAGGAGGATGTTGACACAAGCATTCTTATTCAAGCTTAGATGGAAAAAGAAAAATAGATTACGAAAGAAGCTGAAGATGTAATCGTGATCGTTTATTTAATGAGCTTGCGCACCACCTCTGGTCAAAGTTCTTTAACACCCACTTTCAAACGAAAGAAGCGTCTCATCAGTCAAATTGAAAAAAAGAATTTCTATTGCGCTCGCTGGTTTGAAGCCAGTGAAAATTCTATCAAAGGCATGTGACTTTAGATGGTAATACGAGCTTGTTTTGTTTTCTGGTTAAAAGGACTAACTTGACTGCACAGAACAACAAGCATGCATCTGCCCTTAAATTTGATACACAATAGCATTGCAACCATCTCCTTATGTAATGAGGCTTCGAATTTGAAAAAAAAATACGAAATCGGAACAGAAGGCAGCAGGAAAACATGGGACAATTTGGCTACTCTATCTGTGGTGTGTCACAGGATTTACTTCTTCATTCATCATGACCACACAAGCCACCTAATTCTACATCTTACCTATAGGTTAGGCCCTTCAAGCCTACAATAATAATATAAAGTGGTTTTGAAAATACAAAGCATACATTGTGTTTTTTAGAAATAAAATTATTTGCATAAACCTAAAAACAGAATATCAATCATATGGTCCACCTTAAACTGTTATATTGTGAACAGGGGAGGTGGAGTCGGGATCCGGCCCGGTTATAAATAAAACACATAGTCAATGTGACATATTGTGGATGAAAACTTGTTAGTAGTATAGGCAAACGAATCCAATTGAAATCAATGGCTGGAAGCGGACTACTTTAAAGTTTGAGAAGTAATAGCGAATAGATTATTGTGAGTGACCCATCATTTTAACCCAACGCCGCTTATTAGGCAGACGAGATGATGAACGAATGATGGAAGCAGCTTTTGAAGTGAATAATGACGATTTGCCAAGGCCGAGTTGACTCAGCCACATCGGGACCAGTTCATGATACTTGAGCATTTGCACAAGAGGTGACCTTTCGATCATACGCATACTTCTGCGAAGAAGGCTAGACCATAGGAATTGAAATGAGTCCCAGAATGTAGGCGGCAAGAGAGATTTGTGTTTAGACACCAATACAATCTTTTTGAGGGAAGCAGATGGCTTCTTCAGTACAGATGAAGATTTAGACATCCCACACAGTGAACACACGTTGGGATGTGCTAAAGGAACTGCTACCTCAAGGTTCTGTTTTTCAAGAGTTGACTTAGATTGTAAGTGGTCAATATCGTGCTTTTGAGGATTGTTTTTTGTTAGATTCCTTGCATTCGCTGCATTCTTGATCCGCCCACGCTTAATCTCGGCCCTCGAGGTCTTTCTAACAGGACTGAAGGAGCTCTTAGGCGATAATCGTGACGAAACGATTAGTAGAAATGTTGCCACTTCAACAAGGGTCTTGATGCGATAGAATGTCTCTGAATCGGCGAAAACAAATTTGTCGCTGGTGATAACAGTGTATTTTTGCAACAAGTTGGACAATTTGACTGATGATCCAGAGGTAACTATATTCCATGAAAATATATTTGTGAATGATGGATAGTTCGCTTGCAAAAGTAACTCCTTGACGTAGAAGATGAGATCTAAAGTCATAACTATGGCGATTGGAACAACTAACATGAGGATAACCGTATAGCTAAATCTCAGAACAGCTGCCTCAGCTTTGGCTAGGTTCATACAGCCATTAGCAGAAAAAACTACCCGACATACTTGCGTGTGTCCCGCATACATTGCAAATAGTAAAATTTCAAGCTATGTTTTGTGTCAAGTTTCATCGACGAACATGGGTGGGTTCTTATATTGTGGATAAGCTAGTAGTTGTGTATGCATGCTGGTGTACATATTGCCTCAGATGTGGGCTGGATGGCTAAATATGCAGGCTGACGCACACGGGCGTATGCATTAGGGGCTAAAGCCAGTGATTAAGCTATCGCTGGGTTGATTTCATTTTCTCTTCTTAGAGCTGTTCAAAGTGCTGCAAACTAACCGGATACTTCTCCATAATGTTTAAAAGATGACAAAGTTATATTTTTTCTTTTCTTTTCATATCTTTCGTGAGAGGTATTTGAAGCGGCAAGGCACCCTGAAATTTGGCGTGCCTACGTCAAGAAGCCCTACGTCAGAAAGACCTACGTGTGGAAGAGAGATAATCTCTTGATGGCATAAAGGAGGCCTGAAAATGATTGATCGGCGGACAAGAAAACCTTAGATGCGAGAATAGCCTTTGCAGGAAATTTAAGAAGTTACTCTTATTTTGTTTGTACTACTCTTATTTACATGATACTTATCACCTGGTACTAAGAAAAGAGCTCTATTTATCTACGCAGCAGAAATTATTTACGCAATACAAATCAATTACACATGGGAATTGATTTTATTACTGTGATAAAACATTTTTTTTGAAAATATTTTAGTTCTTCAGTAGTTAGTGAAGTGTATTGAATTCAGCTTATCGTCTAGGGTATTATGATAGCGGCTCAACTCACTTCCGAAACTAGTGAGCACACGCTCTTGACTAGACATGTATTGATAGCCTCAGTGTATCCAGGCCAGCAAGGTGTAGGCAGGCTAGTTAGAGAACAATAGGATTTCCATTATCTTGATAAGAGAGAGAATATGCCAAGAGGAGACAATTAATAAAAAATTGAAAACAAGAGAAATATTACGAGGATTCTCAAGATTTCAGCATCAGGATAGTGCGCTCCAATAATTAAATTCACACTTTGGATTCAAATCATTTTGATAATAAAGGTAACCTGCATGGTGGCACATATGCCCCACAGGAGTATATCCATATGCAAAACGCTTCGCACTGATGCAGATCCATACGCCCCTGTTCAAAAATGGACACAGAGAATTAAATCAAAACACTAACAAACGTGAGGGGTATTGCTGGTTGATATTTAATAATCCACTCAAATAAGACAATTGGCATCGGTCACTGCTTCTTTTATTTTGTACCATATCATGGAGTAAAATATACTCGACAACGTTTGTCGATTAACTCTCATTTTCGGAGTTCCCTCATAGTCTCGTAAACTGCATGAACCTATTATGGTGCCACGGGACACACAGGATTAATACTCGTTTTACGCACTACCATTGATATATGACACCCAGGCCTCCTGTGAGCAAAAGGAATTTACAGAACTTCGCAAAGACTTCGGAGTACGGAGGAGCGGGTGATATCGGCTTCGCTTTTGGGCATGATAATTGGCTAGGTTTGTTAGTGCGATGTTCCAAAGAATGGTATCGAAGGTGTGCTTTCAGATGCGTTTGAATGCGTTTGGATGCGTTTGGATGCGTTTGGATGCGTTTGAATGTGGTTGAATCAGTGACATCCACATCCACATCCCCATCAAAACCAACATTCACAACACCATTTATTTGGAAGCACTAACTATTGCTGCCATAAATTTTGACAATAAAAAAAACCAAAGAGGCTGAGTATTACACAGTTTCTCTCTCAATTATTAATAGTATCTTATCGATATTGCGACTTTTGATCGTTCGGTACAGAGGATGCATATCAATTAAGAAAGGGCACGACGTGAAACGTGCAGCCTTTCAGTTCTGCCTAGTACACTCAGATACGGGTGAAAGGAAGAGATAGATCAGGATAATGATGTAATTAAAACGGATCCTTTGGCAGCCATTGAGAATCTGTGCCTTTCCGTTTTTTTAATCATGTGAATGATCTTGATTAAACCTTTCTTTTTCGTTTTGCAGATTATTTAACAATCGCATTCACAATACAGCAATTGATAACGTTAGACCATTTCTCAATGATGAGACTCATAAAATGGCCGTAGCAAAAGTATTGAATTGCAAAAAATTGCATTGTCAACACGAGAACTTGATTGATCAATTCTAGAATTCACAATCTGGCCATAATCTTCTTGATATTCACTCACTAGATTGGCCAGAGCAACATTGTCAGTGGTTTATGAGGACGGTGCTTCTGTTGAAGTAGATAGGCAAAAAATTCGAGTCTAGAATTATGAAAGTTTTCATTGTTCGGTTATGAACCAAAGACATTCTAGAGATCATTTACAAACCTAGATCAACTAAGAATCTCGTAGAACCCTTTGTTCTTCCTGGATAGTTGTATTCATTCGTCTTTGTTACTCTGGTCGTAATTGTTTGGACCTCTTCCCGAGGCTGAGGCCATGTCTGTAATTAAGGTTCGTTCCACCAATTTTTAAGCGAGTAAAAGAAAATAGACCAATATATATTGTAAAAAACAGCAACACATAATTATTTAATATATTTAAGAAATTCGATTTGTGTATTTTTTCTTTGTTCGTGATATGTCCATCTTCTTATCTTGCACACCTCCACAGTTAAAACTACTCCCATCGCATTCTCCATCACTAAGCACATCTTCCTACCACCCAAAATGTCCGCCAGCATACCAGTTCGTCTACTAAATGAAGCACAGGGTCACGTTGTATCCATAGAACTCTCAACAGGTGACACTTACCGAGGTAAATTGGTAGAAAACGAAGACAATATGAATTTATCACTTAACGATGTTACTAGAACCATCGGAAGAACGGGAGAGACCTCGCATATGAATCATGTCTTTGTGAGAGGCTCCATGATTCGCTTCGTCAGTGTTCCCGACATATTAAGGAATGCTCCAATGTTTTTCATGAAGCCCGGTGAAAAGCCTAAGCCTCCTATTAGAGGTCCCCCACCTAAGAGATCTAAGCACTAATTGGAATGAATAGATAATCAAATGAAAGAAAAGATACTGAATTTACTAGGGTGATTGCTAGGATAGCACAATGCATCAAAATGAGGTAGTTGCAACACTCATAAATATACCAATTGTATCCTCAAACAAAATAATGTACATTAGAGAGATGCCAGGCCGTTTTGTTGGTCAATACGACTTCGGTAAAATATGCATCTCAGCATCGATGGATCTTAGCAACATAAATATTATTCTCGTCTAAATAGCTATAATCTAATAAAATTGAAGAAGGCAGTATCGTTATCTCAATGTAACTAACTCCTCAGCAGAAGTTGGATGAATGGCAACACAGCTGTCAAAATCCTTTTTGGTGGCACCCATCTTGATTGCAACTCCGAAACCCTGTAAAATTTCGGCAGAAGAGTCGCCGACTAAATGCAAGCCAACAACCTTCTCTTCTGGGCCAGCGCAAATAAGCTTGTATGCAATTGGAGACTTGTCAGCATCGTCATCCATCATGGCATAGAACATTGGAGTAAACTTGGTGTTATAAATTTTAAGGTTTTCCTCACCATACTTTTCAATGGCTTGCTTAGTAGTCAACCCAATGGATCCAGCTTCTGGGTGAGAGAAGACAACAGAAGGAACGTTACTAAAATCCATCTTCTCTTGAGCAAAAACCTCATCACCTGAGAACAATCTGTTGGATAATTTACGGCCTGTGGCAATGGCAACTGGAGTCAACTCCACATTTCCAACGACATCTCCCAAGGAGTAAATCTTTGGATGCGAAGTCTGTTGCCACTCATCGACAATAACGTGGCCCTTCTCACCCAACTTAACACCAAGCTTCTCTAAGCCAATGTTGAGCAATGCTTTTCTTCCAAGAGTCCAAATCAACTCATCAACCTCCAAAACGTCACCGTTACCCAAGTATACCTTTTTCTTGTCTCCCACAGCCTCAACCTTAGTCACACTGCCGGAATTTTTAATCACATTAACTCCTAATTTGTCCACGTAGTAATCAGTGATGGTGGTTTGAATAACGTCATCAAAGGCTCTCAATACTGTGTCTCCACGTGCAACCAAGTGGGTTTCAGTTCCGAGACTTGCAAAAACACCGGCAAGTTCAACACCGATATAACCAACACCTACAATTGCAACAGATTTTGGTTGCTTCTCCAAGTGGAAGAAACCGTCAGAAGTCAAACCCAATTCGGAACCTGGAATAGAAGGAGGAATGATGGCTTCTCCACCAGTGGCAATAAGAACCTTATCAGCAGAGAAAAGCAATTTCTCGTTTTTCTTGTGTGAACCAGACAAAAATGAAATTTCCTGATCCTCTGACAAGGTGACCTCAACGTCACCGTTTTCATTAGCAAAGGATGCATAGCCATAAACGTAATCGACTTTCTCTCTCTCTAAATTTCTTTCATATATGCCATTGAGTCTCTTCACATAAGCATCTCTTTTATCCTTCACAGTCTTCCATTGGAACTCACCATGCTTAGTGTGGAGCTTCTCGTCTGAGAGACCATAGGCCTTCAATTGAGCCTTTTTGTGAGCCATGTCAGCAGCATACCACATAACCTTTTTAGGAACACAACCAACGTTGACACATGTACCACCGAGTTGTTTGTATTTAGCTTCCACAAGAAGTACCTTAGCTCCATACTGTGCTGAACGACGGGCTGATGCCACACCTCCCGAACCACCGCCAATGACGAGATAGTCGTAGTGTTGAGAAATAGAAGTATTTGTAGGAGCCATTGAAAATTGTCTTTGCACTTGAAGTAAACGAGAAATTGCTACGTTAAATTGTGCTTGCTTCAAGTTGAACATTTGTAAGCTGTCAGAGGTCCAGATAGAATTGCTTACAGACCAGAAGTAGCTATACCTGCATATACAGATGTCGTATTATGAAATTGAATGCAAATTGTATCGCGAATTGACATGGCGCATTCGCCTCTATTAATACACAAGAATTACGAGCACAGTCTAGTGTCATTGATTAGGTAATCTATATTAATATTTCACTTGACGCTCCAGATGTCAAGTCTCGTAAGCTCAAAATGGAGGGCAAAACCTGCAGGTAAAGCGACGCAACTTTTGCACCCGAGCCGACAGACGCTCTAATTAATTGAATAACAAATACGTCAACACTCATCTCTAGTCAGTTTTTTATGTACGTTTTGGAAAATCTGTGATGAGTTTATGCTAAGTGGAGTAGAAAATAGTAATACAGATGAAACAAATATCCAGATTTATTCTCTGACGCAAGCCTTCAAGTAGCTCATAGTGTATGATAAAATCTCAGAGTTTTGATCAGAATCGTCTAATCTGTCAGTTCCATAACCGGAAAATAATTGTTTTTCGTAAGATGCAGTAAGCCACGAACTTGAAAAGTCCAAGAGGTCTTGATTTTTTAGCATAGGCTCAAAATTGCCGTTAGACCCTAAAGCGTCTCTCTTAGGATGATCTTTTTCCGTTTGGATTTTCTCGGCTATCTCAGCTTGCGCAAGAACGTGTTCATCTTCTAGCTTGAGGAGACCCATTGTTTCGTCGTGATCTTCTTGTAATACTTTAGATGCATTCAAGACATTGTCAAATGCAGAATATGAAGTGTTATTAGTGATATGACTATGGTTGACATTGTTTGAATATCCAAAGAGACTATGAAGAAGCTCCTTCTTTCTAAACACCTGCAACTTACGCTTTGACAAAGGCTTAGGATTGGATTTAAATGCGCGCTCGTGAGCAATTCGCTGTTGCTCCCTATGAATACTTAACGCATTTTTCTCAGCCTCTTCGTAAATGAAGTTGTCCACTTTCGAATCACAAGATTGTAGTTTATCAAAGTAATCCAATATAATCTTCAATTCGCTCTTTGTATAATCCGGAATAGAACGCAAGATGGCTAGTTCTGGAGCGTCATCTGAATAACAGGCTTCGAAGCTCAAGTCATCATCACTATTAGAGACTTCCATGCTCTTGTTGAAGTCTTCAAATATCCCGACATCATCGCCTGCTACTGTCTCGGTATCGAATATTGTATTAGAGCTAATCTTCTCAGCTGACTCCCACGCACGAATTTGCGATTCCCTAACAAGAGGTAAGGCTTCTGTAGAATGAGATTCATTTGGAGGCTCCACTTTACGTGAGTACACTGAATAATCGTATTTCGTTAAGTCTGCTGGTTTGCGTAGCACAAAAGGGCGCACTACCGTCAGGCTACGTTTCAGTTCTTGTAAATTAAGAAGCTTCCTTGTGGCAGCAGTCTTTATGGAGCTTTTTGTTATAACTGGTGCAGCTTTGCGTGGTCGGTTGTGTGTAGCTTTGTGTCCATTGATCTGCTGCACTCGCCGAATATTATTGCTCGGGGTACTTAACAAGGACGTTGAGGAAGAAATATTTCGCAGGCTGTTAGATATCCCGCTATGTGATAAGTCCGTAAATGATAATGATGGTACTCGTAGTTTTGGAAGCAGTATTTTGGGTGGGTTGGCTTCGTCAGACATGTTATCTATTTGTGCAGCTAGTGAAGTTAGATAAAATTGACTCGGCTAAAAACAAACATGTAATTAAGCAAGATGAATATCTTAATTGGCACGAGATCTTTCAACCTTGACTCAGTGCACGTTGAATCGTATGTTGCTTTGTTATCTAACACTATCAGTTAGAAGTCACAATGTGGGGCAGATGCTGATAAGGATCATAGGGATACGCAAAAACCTGAGGAGATAATTTTAGCAATTCCAAAACAAAAGGAAAAGACTACAGGAGGTTTAAGCTTTTTTTTTCAAAATTCAATATTTTGTGTTTCATATGAAACACAATAAGCTTGACCTGAGGTATTACTGCTGATCACAATCCCAGTAACACCACCAACAAAAAAAACGAGACAAAAAAAATCTTATTAAATCTAAGAAATTCACATCATATATTGCAGCTGAAGTCTTTTCGAAAAGTTTGTTCATGCCGAGTACATATTCCAATTTAAGACTTCATGCTAAATGGCAAATCATCTAATGTAGAGAAACGAAATACTCTTATTCGCAATTCTTCCTTAATCTCAACTTATTTTACAAGAACCTCATTCCATCGTGTAATAATTAAATCTGGGTTTGCCGCCCATATTGTAGTGAGGTCATGATTCTATTGTAGCAAAAATCCAATTATTGAATTGATATCCATACTTAGGTAAAGATAAAAAAAATCTTCCAACAAGAGAAAGTTTAAAACTAGGTTTTAGCTAATTTAAGCACATTTCATTTACTGTACACATAAATATCAACACTTACAAAGGTGAACGAATTGAATGACTCAGACTGCGATAAAAAAATCTATGAAAAACGACTAACATTCTTTCAGAGATTAATATCAATTTCTTACTTTTTTGCCTTAAATTTTTATTCCATTATTATGGCACAAAAATGATCTTCGACCATTAGGGCTCTTGCCCTCAATTTATGTACACAACACGCGAGCGTAGTCTCTGGGCTTCGCACGCAAAAAATTTCTCCCGCACCCTCACTACCGAAAATCTTACAAACTTTCATACCATACAACAGACTCAAACGACAAGATGGCTACTGAATTGACCGTTCAATCTGAAAGAGCTTTCCAAAAGGTATGTGGTATTGGAAACGGACAAAGGCACACCTCCTGTTATATCTATGTCCAAGTATCCCTGATAAATGAATGATTTTTCAGATTCTTTCCAAAGTCATCGAACATGAAAAGACTATATATTGCACCACCACACATCCCATATTATTATCAAAGTAACCAAATCCATTGCTACACATAGTAAATTCTAAACGAAGCAAATTCGTGCTCCATCGTGGCTGCCCTAAGGCGATAACAAAATTTTTCATTTAAGCACACCGACTAGGATGTCCGCATTTATGCATTCTTAATTCGAAACAGCTGACACTTTTGAAGTGAGTGTCTCAAAGATACTGTGTCATTTTTTGTGGTACAAATGTCTGATTCTCTTCCGCTTTTCCATCATCAAACATGAGATACCTTGACTTTTCCAGAGACATCTTAGAATCATTCAATTCACTATACGACGATAAATACTAACTTTTAGCAACCTCACATCTTCACCAACCCAAAGACCAAGGGTAACAGAAAGACCAAGAGATGGACTAAGGAAGTCGGTTTGGGATTCAAGACCCCTAAGGAAGCCATCGAGGGTCACTACATCGACAAGAAGTGTCCTTTCGTTGGTGACATTTCCATCAGAGGTAAGATCATGACCGGTACTGTTGTCTCTACCAAGATGCACAGAACCATCATCATCAGAAGAGACTACCTCCACTTTGTTCCAAAATACAACAGATACGAGAAGAGACACAAGAACGTCGCTGCTCACGTTTCCCCAGCTTTCCGTGTTCAAGAGGGTGATGTTGTTGTCGTCGGCCAATGCAGACCATTGTCCAAGACCGTTAGATTCAACGTCTTGAAGGTTGCTGTCTCTGCTTCTAAGTCCAAGCAATTCTCCAAGTTCTAAGCGATTCTACTTTAATTGGAGTAGATTCGGTGTATTTACTTAATGTCACATTAACTCGTAATTGTATCTGTAAGTCATAAAACATAGAATCCTTTGCACATGAAATTCAAGAATAGGGCCTCTTTAAATAAACAGTCGATTTTAGGAAGATTCCTATATTTAATATCATAAAGTGATCATCTATAGGCATCAAAGTTTAATATCATATCATATTTCTTTTATATTTTGTTTTTGGAATTTCCATTCAATACCGATATTTGCTAAGCGATCGTATCCATATATAGTTGCATCGGTCCAACAATGTACCAGTACATAATTAATTAATAAAGTTCAATTTATATAAAGAGTTCGTAAAAATCTCTCAATAATTACATAGAAGAAATCGTTAAATAATTAGTGGTTCAGTGGTACCTCAATTCTAGACACCGAAATGTCTTTCCCTCCCCAAGTGTTCAAGAGACTGGCAAGAGTTCCATCATTATGATATTTGAGAAAGTCGTCGGCGCCACCTCTGCTAATTAACGAATCAGTACCAATGATGACATTTGGAACAGTCGTTCTCTTAGATACGACACCCAAGTAGTTTTGAAGCTCAGCGCCATGTTTATGTTTGTCTAACTCAACAATTATTGGTGCAGGTGTAATGCTGTAGTTTTCGTTCAAAAGCTTCTTGAGGTTTTTCGAGAATGGGCAGTATGATTTGGAGAAAACAATCATTGGTCCCATGGATCTGATTTGAAGCAAAGCCTTAGCTGGGTCAAAGTGACCAGAGTCGTCGACATCACCCTTGCCCATATCGTTGACAGGAGCAAGACCATTTTTCTCCGCAGAAATTTGTTTGTTTATTGCTTCATCTGCGCTGGCATCGTTATTGGATTGCATTAACACGCTTTCGGCTGTAAGCGACAGAGTAAAGTCCTGAGACAGGATGGCATTCCTGGTCAAAATAAAGATCGAAAACAACGCCACGATCGTGAGAGCAAGACCCATAATACGGCCCTTCTTAGATGACAATAATGACATGGCAGCTTTTGGTTGTATAAAAGTTGTGTTGATAGTGTGCGAATTAAAGGAGAGAGCGAGTGCAAGTGAGGAGAGTATGTGTGCAGGTATACATTTAAATCGATCGACAAATAACAAGAAAGACGTGTTAAAGAGACAGAGAGCGAATTTTTAGGCGAGTTTTGATAAAAATCTCTTTATTTATCATGAGAATTTTGGAATCACCTCACAATTTTTACATGGCTTGCGTCGCAAGTCGCTCTTTTCGGGCTCCCGAGCGACCCTTTTGACAAGAAACGGCTGCCAAGCGATTCCTCAACGGTCTTAAGATTGAATGATCTCGTCCAGCTAAATTCGAAATAATTATTAATTCCAATTCTGACCATTTGACCTACTCTCATTTTGCTAATTCTCACTAATTTGAAAGTTGATTGCTGGTTTCTGTTACGTCTACTATATTCATTGAAGTGATAACCTTCGCATTAAGAAAAAAGATGATGAGAAGTTAAAGAGCAAAATTGGTGGAAATGAAGTTTAATTGTTTAGTATTGTTTAGGTCTAGTGATTTTCTAAAATTGACTACTCAAAAATGCACCCTTATGTATCATAAAAGTGCTCATGGATAATGAAACACGCTGGAAAAACAGAAATTGTAAAAGAATACGGTTTCATCTCTCTCTCACAATACATAAAAACAGATAAAACACATCGGAGTTGAATCCTAAAGAAATTAAGACGAAAGTTTTTAAATTTGTTAAGTTGTTGTTAATTCACACCTTCATTTCCAAAATCTGAGAATGAAAGCTAAAACCTTTTGAAGACAGTTGACTTCTATTAAACTGTTGACAACACACTAAGCGAACATAGGCTAAAGAAATTAACTTAAGACTTTTTTAATGTAAGTCAAGTTGCTAAGAACCGGAAAACACTTTCAACAGTTTTGTAGTCTTGAAGCGCAAATGCCAAAATTGCATTGCATGGATATGGAATTGATAGGATACAACGATAATTATTAAGGAAATTGAAAGGAATGGTAAACCAGTGATTCTGTGTTGAGGTGATGATGCTTTAATTTAAAAACTAAAACTTATGAGAAAGAGGTATTGCAGTACAAAAAGTATACAATAATTATCTTGAGAGACAGACTTGAGTTGAATAGCTACAAAGTATATGAATGGTATTGTGACAAGCTAGCTCGCTGAAATAGACTGATTTACTGCCGTAAATGCTCAAACGCCTATAAAATTTTAAAAAAACTCCATGACAAATTTTTTTTTTTTCATTCCAGCTAAAGATGTTCATTCAAAGCCAAAAATTCTCAGAATGTGAGCCGGCAATCGCAATTCGGAGACGGGTAGAGTTCTCCGAAGGTAGCTCCAAAGTAGTTAGCTACAGAGAACACACGAAGGTGGGGCCATATCTATGAGGATCAGTAAAAAATTGCGGGGAAATCGAAAGATAAATTTCTTTTCTCTGCCTGGCGTTAATGCGTTCCTGATGCTCCCGATCCAACCTAAGTCAGCCGGACCTCGCCTGTAGATTGGCAGAGCTCTGTTCCTCTCATTGGTGATATTTGTGCCAGACACATGTTCATTCTTGCGCAGCATCTAACGGTTACGTCTCAGTAATGTCATTTCCCCACTTTTGTGAAAATTTTCTGTTTTTTTACGGTATATAAAGCTAGACCCCGGCATTTTACTAATGACACCGATGGCCACACCCCCGAGCACGTTATAATGTGCACACCGTGCGTTTCCACAAACTGTTTTGCCCCACCACCCCTCCCCAGGGGGGTACCAGTGCCAAGTGGTAAAACATGAAACCGTTAGAGGTTTTGTGTCAGAGTTATAACAACCAAAACAGCCGAAAAAGGATGGGATGTAGAGATTTTTAAATAGTTTTTGAAAAGTGATACGGCTGGCCCAACAACATTGCCGTATTCCCCAGATTATCATTGATGTACCCGAAACTCCGAGCCAATTACATTCGGATGATTTAGGAGAAAGCGTTCGGGACTGCACAATATTCTGATTACACACATTATCGGCTCTTTTTTACATGCACAAAGAGCTATGTACAGGTCCAGAGTTAAGTAGTGGACTCAAGTTACTGACAGTGTGCGATAAATGAGTTAACAAAATTGAATTTAAAACCTTTTGATCGATATCTCTCGAATGATTTTGATTGTGCGCTCTTTTTCACTAAACAGTCGAAGAGGCGAGCAATATTAGAGGACGCTATCGATGATTCATCTAATATACAGAAATGACTACGTACTTGTATATGCAGGCCTCAGGCTGCAATCTTAAAATCCTAGACGAAAAATATCTCACGCCGGGTATAAAGTCCACTAGTTGCCGTTCATTTTTTGCTTCTTCTTAAACTCTTTTTGTTGAAGTTTTTATTTCGCTCTGATCACTTAATCGCAGCGATATTACTCCTTTCTCTTCTCTCATACTCTTACGAGCTATTTAAGCGAACTTGCATTAGTCAATTCTGAGCTTAATTTACAAAATCAACGAATTATCATCTCACACAATACCAAGATATATAGAATACAATGTTTGACGAGGAGCAAAACTCTATTAAAATCTTGCCAGAGACAGGCAGGGTTATGAATCCACCTAGTTTCAAACCAAGAGCTATAGCGAAGTACTTAAAAACCAGATTCACAGAACTTATTCCAAGCAAAGAATACATACATGCAAACAGGGAGCTCTTAAATCCGCTTCCAGGCCTTAGAGAAATCAAAGGCAAACAATGGCTTTTTATTATTTGTGCTTTCATGGGTTGGACATGGGACGCTTATGACTTTTTTACGATTTCTCTCAATGTCAATGTCCTTTCTCTGCAGCTTGAGAGGAGCGTCACAGACATAACTTGGGCCATTACATTAGTTCTTATGTTGCGTACGATTGGCGCTTTAATCTTTGGTTACTTTGGTGACAGATACGGTACGAAATGGCCATTCGTTGTCAACTTGGCAATGATGGCTGCTATTCAGCTTGGAACGTCATTTATTAAGACTTTCAAGCAATTCTTGGGTGTTCGCGCAGTCTTTGGAGTAGTGATGGGTGGTATTTACGGTAACGCTGCCGCATTAGCTCTTGATGACTGTCCCCCCAAAGCAAAGGGTTTCATCTCAGGGTTTCTTCAACAAGGTTATGCTTTCGGTTATTTGATAGCTGTCATTATGACAAGAGTATTGGCCGACACTCAATCCCATTCCTGGAGAGCTATGTACTGGTTTGGATGCTGTGTATCCACCATTATCACAATCTCGCGTGCCCTCTTACCCGAGACGGATGCTTTCCAAAAAAAGCGTTTGGAAGCCACTCTCCAGAAGGAGGCAGGCATTGTGCCAGAGCCATTTTTCAAAAAGGCAGGAAAAGCACTTAAAATTTACTGGCTTGTTATGATATATTTAGTTCTTTTGATGGCTGGTTTCAACTTCATGTCTCATGGTTCTCAAGATTTGTTTCCAACCTTTTTATCTAAGCAGCTTGAGTTCTCTCACAACAGATCTACAGTTACGAATTGCGTCGCCAATATTGGTGCAATCATCGGAGGTCTTACAATTGGACATTTCTCCAACTTCATTGGAAGAAGATTATCCATTATGATCTGTTGCGTTGGTGGAGCAGCTTTAATTTACCCATGGGCTTTCGTTAGAAACGGTGGAATTAATGCTGCAGTTTTCTTTTTGCAATTTTTTGTGCAAGGAGCATTTGGTGTGATTCCAGCACATTTGTCTGAGTTGGCTCATCCTGAGTTCAAGTCTTTTATTGTTGGTGTGGCTTATCAATTGGGTAATTTGGCATCTTCAGCTTCATCTACCATTGAGTCTCAATTGGGTAGAAATTTCCCAATTACCAACAGCCAAGGTGTAACGATCCATGACTATGGTAAGGTCATGGCTATCTTCATGAGTGTAGTGTTCTGTTACAACCTTTTCATTTCATTTATTGGTCCAGAGAACAGAAACATTGAAACAGAGCACATGGATAAGTTAGCAGCCGAGGAGTTTGACAGGGACTCTAAATTCATTGTTGAGAAAAAAGAGGACATCAATGCTTAACAGCACAGTAAACTCTGAAAGAATTGTATATAGTCTACAATTACTCGTTAAATTTCAATGTCATGACAAGTTTAAATCTTCAGTAGCGCTCCTTTGATGTTAGATCTTTAAAGTGCAACAAAAACCGCTAATTATTGCTATTTGATTCCAGTTTTATGTCAAGTCGAAGCAGTTCAGTTACCAATACATACGGCAGCCCGTCGAATCTACACATTTATATCAACAACGTTTTAGGTGATTGGAGTTAAATCGCGCGCGTAAATCAACACATTGTTTCAGTCAACCGCCTTCAAACTGGAACAAAAAGACATTTTCATGCAACAATTTTTCAAGAGGTTTTATAAAATAGCGTAGTCCGCTTATTCCCGATGACTGAATTTTCATGTAAATATCTCTTTATCGGGTCAAGGAGATTTTTAGTAACATGCAGCCAAAAACGAGGACTGGTCCGACTATGACGTAGTTGGATTGCGGACCTGCATACTATTAACTTTATAAAAGTTTAGTGAAGATATACAAATTACAAACTTTCTCGTTTTAACAAAATGTTGGAGAAGGAATGACCCCTTTTTTTTATTTAAAAAGAAACTTGAGTTATTAAAAGGCCAGAGCTGTTGACAACAGTTAACATTTTGCGCTTACATAAGCGCTATAATCGCGATGAGAGGCTTAAAGTACTATATAAAGTGATCATTAAACGTCACAGTACAATTGTCTCCATAGACGTCAGGGAAGCCGTACCAATAAAGTTGGTCCTCAGATAGATACCAAACAAATTCGGCCTCAAATATTTTCTAAAAAAAATGCACAGCACTTGAAAAAACCTGGTTTTTTGGCCAAATTTTCGCATTCTCTGCTTTGCTGTCAATTTTTGGATACTACTCCAACCTCTCATTATGCGGTTTATATAACTGCTCTAGAGGTGTTTCTGAGTTAGGAGCCCTGCAAAACATGTTCAGGTGTTGGTTTATTTACAGGATCTGGATTCGATGAATGATATCCAGTTATGAGTCGGCTGTGACTGGGACATAAATAAGAGACGAATCGCCCCAAATTACGAGGTCTCTCATCATAATTCAAAATGTCTGGATTTTTATTGCAATCTACTGGCATTGCTTCGGCAGTCTTCGTAGCTGTCTACGCCATTTACTTAGTGTTTGCCTGTTGGCTTCTTTACTTGAGAGGGTTCAAAACAATCTTCACTTTCCTATTTGTCTTTGCCCTTATCAGACTAGGTGGACAAATCTCTGGAATAATTTTTTCCATGGACGGATACAATGACCTCGGGGCTCTTATAGCGTATATGGTTCTTACTGCGCAAGGTTTCATTGCATTACTATTTGCTACTTTACGTGCAACCATCTACGAGCAAAAACATGCCTTTGGCCACTCTTGGTTTTATTCAACACACCTCAAGAACAGCAAATTGAAAATCTTGCAATCTTTTTCAAGTCCATACGCCGTCTTAGCTTGGATTTTGAGTTCAGGATCGATCATTTCAATTGTAGTTGGTGTGGAACAATCAGACTCTTACGACTCATTGAGTGACTACGATCATGTTCAACATTTACGAATTGCAGCGCTGTGTATCTTCTTGTTTGTTACAGTAGCGCTGGTGGCTTTTAGTTGGTACGTCTATTTGATAGAGAAAATTCAAACCCGGCCACTTGTTTTTATATTGATCTCAGGGGTTTTCCTTCTTATTCGTGTTATCTATAATCTACTTGCGGTTGTTGTATCGAGTCTCGGTCAATATACCTATAGTGTTGCCGCAGGGGTAGGTGTTAACCCCCACTTCATCGTTTACGATGCGATTTTGGGTATGACTACGGAATTCATATGCTGCTTACTTTTGACTGTCGCATTTGTGTACTCTCATTCACCGACTAGAAGTCGTCAAGAAAGTCAGAGTGACTCCGAGAAGGAGCATATGGTATCAAAAAACAAGAACGAATCATCCTATATTGCCGAAGCAGATGTTTGAATATGATTTCTAAATTTTCCCGTCACTGTTTTTCGAGTAAAAAGATAGTTTGTTACCAGCAGGTATACATGTGACGTTCGTAATCCTTGAATTCGGCGACACAAGCTTGACTCTTAAAAAACAATTAATAAACAAATTTTTACAGACAATCTTTCATAATGGTTCATTCAAATAATAAATACGCTGCTTACAATTTTTCAGCTGGGATAGGTCTACCGACAGTTGTAACCTCATCGTAAATCAAAGTGGTGACAAAGTCAGAATACTTCTCACCTAAAGCCTCAGGCTTGAAGTAGTCCAAAGCCTTTTTAAACTTGTTACCTGGACCTGCTGCCTTAACCAACTTGTGATACTCTTCATCTAAGAGTCTACTGACATAAGCCTTGTCAACAACTCTACCTTGATCAGTGGTAGCACCATGAGTGACCCATTGCCAAAGTTGAGTTCTAGAAACCTCAGCTGTGGCTGCATCCTCCATCAAGTAGTTAATTGGAACACATCCCAAGTTTCTCAACCAAGCTTCTATGTAAGACAAACCAATGATACAGTTTGTTCTAATACCCTTCTCGGTGATGTTTGAGTTTGGAACAAATGGACTCAACAAGTCTCTAGCAGTAACTGGAGTGTATGGTACCTTTGGAGGAACGTTGATTTGGTTAGGACCTTTCATGTGCTCGTTGAAAACCTTCAACACAACTGGAACCAAAGCAGGATGAGCAACCCAACAAGAGTCACAGCCAGCGGAGACCTCTCTCAATTTGTCCTTTGCAACGCTTTCCATAGCAGCCTTGTTTCTAGCGTCATCGTTCTTGATTGGAATCTGGGCAGCCATACCACCCAAAGCGTGAACTTGTCTCTTGTGACAGGTGTGGACCAAGAGTTTAACATAAGAAGCCATGAATGGAGCATTCATGGTAACGTCAGATCTGTCTGGCAAGATAAATTCTTTGTGGTTTCTCAATGATTTAATGTATGAGAAGATGTAATCCCATCTACCACAGTTCAAACCACCAATGTGTTGACGCAATTGGTAGATAATTTCGTCCATTTGGAAAGCAGCTGGCAAGGTCTCAATCAAAACAGAGCCTCTAATGGTTCCGCGAGCCATTCCAATGTAATCTTGGGCGTGACAGAAGATGTCGTTCCACAACTTGGCTTCCAAGTGGTGCTCCATCTTTGGCAAGTAGAAGTATGGACCGAATCCACGAGCAACAGCCTCCTTAGCGTTGTTGTAGAAGTAAATGGCAAAGTCGAAAATACCACCAGAAACAGGTTCACCATCGACCAAGACGTGCTTCTCGTCCAAGTGCCAACCTCTTGGTCTGACAATCAAAGTAGGGATGTGTCTGCCTGGGTCCAAGTTCAACTTGTACTTCTTACCGTTGGTTTCGAAAGACAAGTTTCTACGAACACCGTCGTATAAGTTTACTTGACCCTCAACCAAATTCTTCCAAGCTGGAGTCAAAGAGTCCTCAAAATCAGCCATGTAAGTTGCTACACCAGAGTTCAAGGCATTGATGACCATCTTTCTGTCGGTAGGGCCAGTGATTTCGACTCTTCTGTCCCTTAAACCGGGAGCCAAAGGAGGACCAGTCCAAGTGGCATCGTCTCTGATGTACTTTGTCTCTGGCAAAAAGTCTGGCAATTCACCCAGCTCTCTCTTGGCCTGTTGAATTTTACGGTTTGCCAACAATTGCTTTCTTTGACCTTGGAAGTTTCTGTGCAATGTGGCAACCAAGGCAAGGGCCTCAGTGGAGAAAATGTGCTTAGCATCGTTGGGAATTGGGCCCAAAATCTGAACTCCGTTGACCTTAGAAGAAACAGTTGGGAATGGAGAAGACATTGCGTTTTCTTGTTATGTGTATGGGGGAGTACTTGGGTAAGTAGTAATAAAAGGGTCTCTTTGATGTATTTAATTCAAAAAGATTTCGTCGTTATGGGAAGATAATACAAGTTGCTCAAGAGTCAACTCAGATACGCAATTAAATACTCTTCGGTGAATTCACTCAAATAGTAATAGATTTTTTGGGGGGCAGGCTGTGATCCTTATATAGTTATGGGGTATGCGGGTTACCCCAGATTAAACCACGGAAGTTGAACAGAGTCAACACCTACACCGGAGCTTAGGTGCAGTACTCCGATATTTGAAATAGAAGATGTATGGGCTTTCACCCTCATTCGTAGGATTATGACTACTAAGTGAGCGGTGCCCGGGTCACCGGAGACTGTGTGCGGCCCCTGCGCCGCCGGGCCAGCGCCGATGATAAGAGAGACTGCACATACCTTCGTGATAGTCGTGTATGCAATATATAATTAGTATATGCAGGAAATTGGTTTCTTACGTTAACCACGCCTACTGTAATTCTGATATCACACTCTAATGCCGTAACAAGAAAAGATATATTATCACCAGAGTCGAATACTTAAGTTTTTTAATAATTAGTGTAAATTGTCCTCAATTGAATTGTATATGTATATTATTTGTGGTTATTTACTCCAGTTCGAATGTCGCCAGATTGACAGAAGGCCTCGGAGTTTGACTCAAGGAATGATTAACGCTCGGACTCACGGAGAGTCGGAGTTGGCAACCCAGCTTTGATTTTGACTCGTTTATCTCGGCCGACCTGGGCTCCGAAATGCTGAAGGTTTGTTTGTTTAAGAAGATGCTGCATTATATATGAAGTAGCTCGTGCCAGTTTCTGTGAGTGTAATGATAAGTTGAACTATGACATTTGTATTACCTATTTGGTCACAAGGTCAATACTTTATATAAAGGAAGAATTCGTACTTTGTTAGATAAAATACGTAATGAATTGCACGCTTTTTTCTTTATCGTGCATGCAGCTCCTACTGTTGTCTCTTTTTAGCTTTTGTTGCAAATCTTGTAGCGTGACGGCGATCTCCGAGATTGTAGTGAGGTATATGTTGCAAATCAAACGCCAATAAGCTATCAATAAACTGTCAAAAACGTTACTTTATTGATGCTCAAAACGTAAAATCTCTTATAGTTTCAAGAATAGAGTAAATCTACGAATTCTTTTGAATAATGAATTTTTTCAAGAGCTATATATCAAATCATAATTTCAACGAACGACGGAACAATATTTAGTACACTTTAAACCTAAAAACAGATTGTCGCCTCTCTACACTTATTCCTTTGCCCACTTGATACCCTCCTTAGAAGGAGTAACAATTCCGTACATAGAAGGAACGTAGTTAATTCTTTGGTAAGAGTTAATGTTCTTTCTCAATACAAATTGGTAACAAGTTGCACCGGATTGTCTAGAAGTAATGGTAGAAGAAGCCAAGAAGTACTCCCAGATTCTGTACCACTTAATACCGTACTTGTTGACAACCTTGTCCTTGTTACCAATCCAGTTTCTGTACCATCTCCACAAGGTAGCGGAGTAAGAAACACCAATGTTGTCACAAGAAACAATTTCGAAACCAGCGTTCTCCAAAGCAGAGACAACAAAAGCCAAAGGAGTAGAGGCATCGGCACCAGGGAAAATGTACTTGTTCATGAACAAACCCCAGACCAAGTCCTCGTATTGCCAAGACTTTCTCAAACCAGCGTATTGCAAAAAGAAAATACCATCGTCCTCCAAAGCGTCATGAACCTGAGACAAGAAAGCTCCGAATCTTCTGATACCGACGTGCTCGGCCATCTCAAGACATGTGATCTTGTCGTACTTACCACTTGGCTTCTCAGACTTTGGAGAGTCTCTGTAGTCACAACAAACGATACGGGATTGATCAGAGTTAACACCGTATTTGTTCAAAAGACTGGTACCCCACTTAGTTTGGTTCTTACCCAAAGTAACACCGGTAACCTTGGCACCGAATTGGGAGGAACTGAAGGTAGCCCAAGTACCCCAACCACAACCCAAATCCAAAACATGCTCACCCTTAGCCAATTGAATCTTAGAAGCAACAACGTTCAACTTATTGTCTTGCAATTCCTCCAAAGTCTCTTCCTTGTTGATGTCACTGATACAACCGGAGGTGTAAATCATACGAGGGCCCAAGAACCAAGTGTAGAAATCGTCACCACGGTCATAGTGGTCTCTGACCTGCTCCTCGTCTTGAGACTTAGAATGCATAATGACCTCAGGAATCATACCAAGCAAGAAGAATTTGAAAAGAGACAAAGTGAAACGGAAGTTACACCAGTCATGTCTATACTCCATAATGTCCAAACAGTCGCCTTTGAAAGAGACCTTACCATCAAAGAACAATTCGTGGAAAGTTTCCATTGGAATCTTAGTACCTTGACCGTTGTTGCTAAGAACGTACTTAGCCTTCAATTCTTCAGTGTGAAATTCCAAGTAGTGGCCGACTGGCTTGCCTGGCAACTTGACTTTCTCATTGATTCTTGGGGAGAAAGAAGACATGACAGTCCAGTAAGCCATCAAAATTGGAATAGCAAGGAGCAAGACAAAGAAGACCCAAGTCTTGAAACCCAAACCCAATTTACGCGTGACAAAGAATGGGATCAAGGCCAAGAACGCCAACAATGCTTTGTTGGAGAAGTTCTTGGAACCTGGACCATCAGCTGGCAAAGGAGCATTGCGAATAGTTGGGGAGTCGGTGGTTTTAATACCGCATGCATCCAGAGCTGGCACTGGGGGCTCAGCAGCTGGAGTCTTGATGAATTCCACGTTATCCAACATGATGCAATGGAAAGAAAAGAGGGGAGGATGAAATTTCGGACGACGTTTCAAATAGGGCTGTGCTGTGTGCAGTTCACGAGGTGCGTGTAAATTGACGGATCTCGTAAAAAACTACTATAATTGCTAGAAAGATTAGAGTTTTTTTAGTGAATGGAATAAGTTTAAGATGCTTATTAACGTTAGTTATGATTCAAATTTACCAGTTTATGTTTTTTACGTATTGTTGAGGTCAAATCATCTATAGTATCAAATAAGCGAATAGTCAAGATTTACAAGTTGTCGGGTACAATTTTCGCGATTTATGAATATTTGAGAGAATATTGAATAAATCAAAACTAGATTCAAGCACTTTGCTACGTGACCTTATGTATTCAATAGATCGTCTCTTCGTTGCACATGGGCTAACCGACGTTCTGCATAGACATGCACGGCTAATACTAGTTACAAGCGAGATATCAAGGTTTCTTCTGGAGTACATAGATTTCGACTTAAAAGTAGGCCAATAACTGAACGTAAGGTTCGGAACTATCAAAAATCAAAACATACTTTTTATTTTACTTTTCACTATTTAAAAGCAGCTCGGAGTATAGTTATTAGCATACTACGTGTGATGGCAGAGATCCCACGGATCTTCACTTAGCCTAGAAACTAATTTTCTTAGCTGCCAAATTCATTGAATGAAAGAAAGAAAGAAATTTTTTTAACTCTGACGTTTTCTCAATTTGCTTCAAGACTGCATTTTTTTTGGCTTTTGTAAAGTCAGTAACGCGTATGGTCCTATGCTTGACGCGTTATTTCGTATAATACTTAAATATCAATCCACTAAAAATTCCGAATTATATTTGGTATGCTTTGCCCTGATTATAAATGAATTGGAATTATAAGATCGCCTTGGTATAGCTTAATGGCCATCTCTATTGCAAGACCTCCGCTCCACGTATGAAAAAAAACACCTTTTTTTTTTTCTAAAAGCAGAGAATTTTGATAGCAAATTTCCATTGCATCATTTACAAAGATATTTTATTACCAATTTTTCTTCAGATTTTATATTCACTGCCGCGTTTCGGTCTCTTTACAAGTTTCGCGATCACCGTGTTCGCCAACCACGCTGCAGTACTGATATATTGAACTTATTTTCCAGTTATCCACGCTGAAGTCTTCAAACACGACATGGGGTCTTTCAACAATAATAATGTTATCCTTCTAGATTCGGATTCGGATTCAGAGCTTCAACATATATCCAAAAAACAAAAAGCGTCGCCCTCTGTTCAAGTTTCTGGCTTTCCAAAGCCATCAATGCATGATAGTGATATTGACAGCGACTCATCGATAGAGGCTAACAATGGTTATAGTAATCAAACACCTGCTTCGATCTCAAACCAACAATCAAGATCATCGAGTAGCTCAACGCTTGCTGTTGAACAAGAGTCATCTGACCTGCTGTCTAACGCTAGTGCTGATTCCTCGGACCTAGACGAGATACTGCCAGCAGACATGGCCACAAGCTCAGTAGAGCCCGGAGAAATTTCAGGAACTGAAACTCCGAAAAGACGTACAGTTTTTGAATCGCGTAGGTTTCTTAAAACGAGGGGCCCCATGGCATTCTTGCAAGAATATCTACCCCCAACTGCCTCTAGCGAAGACATCTTGGACCTCATAGTGAAACTAGGTTTCACTCCTCGGAATTTACCTTTACTTCTGGAGGGTGAAAATCTTCTACAACTTATCAAGCTTTTGCATTTAGCTATGAAACGTGTAAGACAATTGCGCTCGCGCTTAGAAGATTTTTATACCGAAGATCATGTTCTTGAAAAAATCAAAAGTGCGTCAAAAATCTTGGTCATAACTGGAGCTGGTATCTCTACAAGCTTAGGTATCCCGGACTTTAGATCGTCTAAGGGATTTTACTCTCGTTTATCTAACTTAGGCTTGTCGGACCCACAAGAAGTATTTGACTTAGAAATATTTAGAAGTGACCCATCAATTTTCTACTCTATTGCATATATGATTCTACCACCTGATAATGTTTATGCCCCTCTTCATAAGTTTATTCGATTATTGCAAGACAAGGGCAAACTTTTGCGGAATTACACACAAAACATCGACAATTTGGAGGCCAATGCGGGCATTGACCAAGATAAAATGATTCAATGTCATGGATCGTTTGCGTTTGCCACATGTGTCACTTGCGGCAATAAAGTTAAGGGCCAAACACTTTACCCATTAATCAGAGAAAAAGAAATCCCATACTGTCCATTGTGTACAAAAAAACGGCTTAAGCTTTTGAGCGAAGACGTTTATGTCGAAGAAAGCTACGGCGTTATGAAGCCCGATATTACCTTTTTCGGTGAAGCCTTGCCCCTGATATTTCATGACAATATCAACCAAGATTTGAGGGATTGTGACCTTATTATAAGCATAGGTACTTCACTCAAAGTAGCTCCAGTTGCCGAGATTGTGGACAAAGTCCGGGAAGATGTTCCACAAATCTTAATAAATAAAGATCCTATTCATCATTGCAACTTTGATGTGAGCATGCTTGGATATTGTGATGATGTGGTGAGCTATTTGTGTGACAAATTAGGTAAAGACTGGGACATTGATCATCCCTCTTTTCCGTCTTTGGTGGGAGAGGCACATGATAACCTTCAACTAAAAGAGTCTGAAGAAAAGGGTGTCTTTCATATTGAAAACAAACAGCGAGAGCTCAATCAACCAAAAGAAATCCTGGAGCTGATGCCCGAGCCAGATCTCGTCGTGTTAGAACCAACATTGACATAAATCAGCTTCATATTAAAATGTACTTTTGCAGCCATTCTCTATCTTGTTTTGTTATGTGCAGGTCACATGAAGATCCTCATCTGAGCTATGTAGAATTTCACATTAAGTAAAGAATAAATATGCTCGTCACCGGTACACGCCTACTATACCGATTCGGATACATAGGTATACGACATTTTGGTACTTCAAATACCTCCAGACTTTCTGCATCCCGCCGATGGTACTCTCATGAAAGCCAAGGAGATAAGT
Organism: Australozyma nongkhaiensis; assembly: GCA_030563825.1. Lineage (NCBI taxonomy): Eukaryota > Fungi > Ascomycota > Pichiomycetes > Serinales > Metschnikowiaceae > Australozyma > Australozyma nongkhaiensis. The sequence continues at coordinate 542,240 of JAJMKF010000007.1, read as the reverse complement.
CTCTATTCTCATTAGATATTGATGTCCTGGAGTGGGCTCAATCCAAAACCCCCGAAAAGGAGGCGAAACCATCAGCAAAAATTGATTCAGACGCTACCAAAACCCCTGTAAATATACCAGCGTCTCAAGATGATATATTGGCCGATTTTCTACTAGATTCCAAAAGTGATGGGAGCCCCACATCTCTCGATCAGCTTCTTGAAAACTTTGCCAACGATGACTTTTCTGGCATTGCAGAAAGAAGCAATAAATCTTTAGATGATGATTTTTCAAGCTTAGGGCAAGATGGTTCGCTCTCTGACCCTTACAAGGGTGAGAACCTTGACAGTTTATCTGAGCTGAGTTCCTCCCTCGAGCTTGAAGAACGAGATTTGTTTGAGGAAATGTGCCAAAAGTATTCTCAAGATGCGTTGGATATATCAAAGAGACTGACGGATCTTTCAGAAAGTGTTCTTTCTACTTTACAAGACTCGTATTCGAAACCTAACAAGAAAGCTGATGGAATTAAATCAGCTTTAGAACACGAGAAGACCATCAATGAGTTGGAACTTCAATTTACAGATGCATTGAGCGGAACAACTGAATATTTGTCCACTCTAAATAGGTCAGAATTAATGAGCTTCAGTCAAGACTTCATCGCACGCTTTAGACACGGAGAATATGATAGCAATTTATTTTGTTTGAAAAAGAGAAGAAATGAAAGAGATGACGAATTTCTTGAAAGACAAAGGCAACTTTGTGAAGAAATTGAGGCCGTCAGTAACGCAACACCACAAGACCCGCTACTTACTGTACAGACTATGCCAATTTTATTCAATCACATCCTCAAATTAATTTGTTCGAAGTTTTACGATGGATCTTTGGCTCTTACTTTATTTAATATTGCAAAGAAAGACATTTCTCTTTACGCTGTCTTATGCAATCAAACTACTTATAATGAAATGCTTAAAGTATACTGGGTTTTCTACGGAAAGTCTACTTTATACGAAGTGGAACTTTTGACTGTTGAAATGATGCGCAATGGGTTTAAGGGTAATTTGCAAACGTTTGCCATTCTAAAAGAGATTTTGACCACATATCATACCATGAGAATGGGTAAAACAGTATATAACCCTTGCGGTATGCCAGTATGGTCAGAAGAGGATGAGAGACGTGCACGGAATTTGGGACATAAGTTGAAAAAAATTGGTAGCCAGTTTAGAGACAAACAATTTTACCTCAAAAAAGGCTTGCTTTAAGCAAATATAAACAATTGTATGAAAATAGCGAACCCCACTTAATTTTCATGTAGATTGACCCATTTTGGCTTAGATAGGTGAATTCTGAGCTGATTTTAGATTCTGAGCCAACACAGACTGAGCTGATTCTGAGACATGAGATGTTACGAATATGACTAGAATTACTTGCGTTAACATTCACAATTTAACAGCACTTGAAAAACTAATGAGTTTAAAACATATCTACCCTTTTTTTCTTTTTTTAAATATTAAGTCCGAACTTCATTCATTAAATTTCGAGTCTTTTTGGGGTCAATTCTGTTATCGGTGTTCTGAAAGGTACGGGTGTCCCATTATCATGCAACAACCAGCATACAAGTGCAACGGTTTTTGAAAATAAGAAAATAAGGCAACAAAGCATCTGCAAGAATCCGCAAACATATAAATCTAGTCCAATGGCCTCACCTAATTATCGATCTCACCAAAGCATGAGAATTGAGCCTGGGCTGCCAGTCAATGCTGAATTACTAGGAAGATCCTTCGATATCAAGAAACAACTAACACACTCAATGCACGGAACTAGCTCTGGGGGAATTTCAAAAGCGCCTATCCGTAGAAACTCTACACATGTCGCCGCTGATGACGATAATGGAGACGAAGAACAGCATAATGAACGTAAGAGAAGAGATGATATAAACGAGAGAATACAAGAGCTCTTGACTCTAATTCCAGCGGAATATTTCAAGGACTCCGCCAAAGAGGGCTCTGTTGGTTTAGATGAGAGCTCCAGCAAGTCGAATGGCACGAAAGATGGCAAGCCAAACAAGGGTCAGATTCTAACACAGGCTGTAGAGTATATTCAAGCCCTTCAGAACTCAATCGACGAAAATAATAGGAAGGAGGTTGAACTACTTCTTAAAATGAAAACCTATCAGATGCAACAGGAGGGCCAAATGAATGCTCCCATTTCCGTAGGAACTACAAGTGCTGAATTGGCTCTAGGGGAAATTGGAGTCGGGCCACACTCCCAAGAGTATTTCAAAGCAGTTTTGGCGAGAAAGAGTGATGAATAATTCATTTTGATTGCTGCTATTACTACTGCTGCTCGATTTACTTCTACCACCGCTACTGCTGCCACCACTATTATTGCTACTACTACTATATTAATGTTCTTTTCTTCTGAGGGGAAGCATTCACTTCCACGTTTATTGGATTATGCAAGATTGAAGTCACCAGTGACAGTCTCTTATATTTCTTTTCTTTGTTCCTTTTAAAACTCTTGAAGGCCTTTTAAGGTTTTACCCTTCCAAGACGTTCTCTTTCATCAGCTTGATCACGAAGAGCATATGCGGGCAAATATCCATTCCCGCTCTTTAAAAATGGATTTGGACGCGTTGAGTCGACGCCTCCAAGAGAAGTATAGCCATGATTATACAATGAGCAGTAATGTATGTTGCAGCAAAGGAGGAAATGCCAAACGTCGGAATATTGCCAATGCAAGATCGGATGTATACGAATGAACTTCGGCCAGTTGTGATCTGTCTGTTGTTCATATTGTAGTTCGGAGCCGTAAGGGTCCGAATATCGAATTCCAACCACGATGCGTTTAACTTTTGGATTCACATTCTTTAGAAAATGTTCGAAACCTGCTTTCAATGAAGATTTTATAGTTAATAGATTTAAATGATACAGCTTAGCTGATTCTGTAATAAAGTCCGTGAGTTCAGGGAAGGGCATTTCCGAGTTAATGTAAATGGAGTCCATCTCGTGATCATCAGAAACACTCGAAGCAATTTCGTTATCGGAGGAGCGGTATTTAATATGAATAGCCGCTAAGAGAAGCGTTAGCATGACAAGACAGTCTTTTCCGCCGTTATAAGATATGGCTAGTTCATCTAGACTGCGAAGTTAGTATTTTAACAGAAGAAAGATCAAGTATTTCAGTGGTGAGATAAAAACCACAAAGTGGTGAAATATCTCATAATGAACAAAAAAATTAAACAAAATAGACATACCTGTGTCCTTCAAGACTAGCAGAGAGAACATCTAGAGATTTTCGGATTTTAGACTTGACTATTTCATTTCGTTCCAAGGAGACTACAAATTCGGGATGTAGCGATTTAAGATGCTCAAGTGGCAATTTTTCATTCAAGAAAGCTTGGACTAAATTGTAGGCGTCCTTACATTTACCAAGGAACAGGGTTCTCAGGGATGTGGTCATAATCAGGTAAGTTTGGAAGGAAACTGGTGAGTATTTGGTATTTATTGAATTGGAATAAACGAAATGAAATAAATTAATATGGTGTTGGTTTGATTTTTCCCTGAATTTCTATCTATTCAGTGAGTTACGGTATTCGGGTTTGTAAGCATGTGAGTAGGAAATATTGATCTGGGGTTGAAAATTATCCATGGCGCCGCCCCCTGTGTCATATAAATCATGCGACGAAAATTGAATAAACTTTTAATTGGATGAACCGAGCAGTTCCAAAAATTCAATTAATGAAAAATTCAAATTTAAAATTCATTGACTATATTTATGCGTCATTGTTCGTAATGTGATTCAGCAATAGAAATACAAAGTAAGGCGTCTACAATTATTTAAAAAGAATTTGCAAGAAAAACTCACGGGAGTCCTGGTCCCAGTACCACCAAAAAGACTCTGTTTTGGAGTCGTCCGCTGGTTTATCTAGTTCCAAAAAAGATGGAAAGACAACGGCTATATTCTCGTAGGGCTCAGCAGACACAATCAAATATTGCCATTTCGAAGGATCTGTCACCTCGTCACCTTCATATTCCAACTTGTTGTCTTGAAGATATTTCACGCAATCTTGTTTGTTCTTTTGTAATAGCTCATAGTACGACATTAGACAGAAAAAGGGCTCTGCAACAGTTATATGAGGGTACTGTGCTTGTAGCAAGATCCCTAGTCGAAGTGAATTTGGATCTCTTAGTTTTGTAACTTTAAATACCGGCTTTCCTACCTTTCGCCACGTTCTTTTAGGCACGTTACTCATCGAAGTACGCATCTCCTTACTTTTATTTGCACCAGACCGTTCAGACAATATCCTTCTACGCTCAAGGTTCATGCTATGTTTTCTACCGCTCAAATGGGATATGTATGATGCTTCATTACTGTGAGTTGTTAGACATAATCGACATTCTAGAAGACCCAAATGGTTTCTAAATACGTATGGGTCTTTTTCTAGATCTAACACTTCAGAAGTAAGAAGTTGTTTAATTCGAAGTTTCGTTTGAGCATTGGCTTCGTGTCTGTCTGCTACGGCCCCCGCTCCCTTCTTGGAGTTAACTCGATCTGAATAATCCATGGAGTTGAGTATTAGCTATTCAGTGATTAATAAAGAGAAACGGTCTTTAACTTCGAATTGATATATAATGTATGAATTAGAGTGAAGTCTATAAATATATGGAAAGTGGTGGTTGGGCACCGGTTGGAGTTAGGGTGAACTGAAGATCTATGAGCTGAGTTGACTTAAAGGTGCACAACTTTAACTTTGAAGTACTCAATTAATAATTAAATTTGAAAAATAATTCCAAAAAGTTCAAAATATATAAACACTCCTGGACTTTGAAATTCTTTGAGGTTCGGAACTCATTTTCTCAACATTTATTTTATAATCTTATCAAGAAGAAAGCTGAGAATTACGTGTAATTGCCTATAATCTAATGATGAGAAGAACTTCTAGACAATAAACAATTAAAAAAAAGACATATTTTGGAATACTGAGTTGACACTTCCCTTCTACAACACAAGAAACAAGAGTGAATCACTAAAAAGCACATTCGTCTGAAGATACCATCCATGAACGATCTTGACTTTAGGATTCCAGGGAATAACTGAATATTGATTTAAAAACCTATACGATGCCAAGCTTTATTTGTTTCTTTTTTTTTTGAAATTGTCCCATGAATAGTTTATTTTGAGTTAAAGGAAAGTTTGTGTGTCAAACTGGAGATCGTAAATTCTATAATGCACAAAAAAATAAACCAAACTCATAAGGAAAAGAAAGCATAAAGTAAAGCATTACTGAGAAATTGGCGATATATATGATTATAAAATCTGCCTACTCGACGTAAAAAGTAGACCCGTTTCGGAAATTTCCGGGCACAATTCTTAGATCTGGATCTTAATCAACAGCCTTTAGCCCAAAAAATTAGGAAACTAGAAGTTGAATTGATGTCTTTATTTAATTAATGACAAGCGCACTGAATTTTTTAAGCTGCACTTTTCAATCCGTTAACTATTTCTGTTTTAGGCGTAATGGCGTCTCAACCGCCATATTACATCCTGCAGGACTACACACGTCTCTTTATTCACCATTAGGGCTGCCTGGAGAAAGTGGGTGAACGCAGAAGTCTCGTCAATTACTCACACACTGTTTCAAAACACACACCTCTCTTTAGCTGGAATTTTCTGAAATAATAAAAAACAGATACTCGTCATGGAATCTCCTCAGTTAGCGAGCAATACAACCACAGATTCCATATCTACTCAACTATACGGTACCCATATCAATAGAACTCCCGCTAATGCAAATATGGCGGTAAAAGGTGTTTCTTCCACGGTTTCTTCTGCCCTTTATTCAGGACAACAATTCATACAGTTCTGTGTAACTTTGGCGGGTGCACCAGATAAGGCCCTTCTTGTGTTGCGTCGAGTTGAGGACTCCTATGTCAATGTTACCCAGATGCTTCATATTCTCGTTCTGCTTAATTATTTCACATCCGACCAAGTCAGCGCATTTCTTAAAAATGAAGTCGTTTCAAATCCACAATATTTGCCTGAGCAAAATGGCTCAAACACATCCGTTTACGCAGACCTCTCAGACCATGAACTTCCTCAAATAAGAGGAATTTGGGTTCCTTATGATAAGGCCGTAGCCATTGCCGTGAAGTTTGATCTTTACAAGCTCTTGAGGAAACTATTTCTAGTCGACGTCCATGACTATGACAAATTGCCAAAGTTCGAGTCAGCCTCTTCGCCACAGAGAGCAGATAAACGCAACCTGGACCAAATTCCAGACGAATCTCCATCAAAGAAAAGAAAAACATCCTCTGTTGCTATTCAAAATCAAAAACTCCAATCGAAGTCAATGCTAGAGTCCATTCTTGCAGCAAACACAAACAGTCCTTCGTTACTACCCCCTGTGTCATTAAATGACGCTCATCGCGACCTTATTACTGAAGTCAAGGCACTTTTCAGCGAAATTTTTAAAACTGATGGAAAAGGCGGCCGTGCTTATACTTCCAGCGAGATAGCTACTCGCTTCACTCCCATCGTTAAGAAGTGCGAATCTGCTAATTTGAGTCCATCATCAATTTTGGATATCCCTCTAGATCAATTGGGTCGTACGGCGCTTCATTATGCATCAACTTTGGGTTCCGCTAATTTAGTCGGGGCTTTCATTGAACATAAGATTTGCTCACCAATAAGAGGAGATAATAATGGCGAATCTGCGCTTGTAGCATCTATCCAGGTAACCAACTCTATGGAGAAAGGGACCTTTTCTGAAATGGTTGAAATTTGGTTGTGGACCAATTTATGGTTGCTTGATAACAAGCATCAATCTATTCTACATCACATCATCCTTATTGCTGTTAATAACATGAAAAGCGCAAAATTTTACCTTGAAAAGATTTTGGAATGGGTCATTTCCAACCCTGACAAACAAAAAAATCTTTACAATTTGTGTAATACAGTTATTAACGCGAAAGAGAGCCAAGATGGTTGCACCCCGCTTCATTGGGCTGGTAACAATGAATTTAAGTGGTTTGTTTTTTTACTTCTCGAACTTCAAGCTGATCCCGAAGCCAGGAATAATCTCGGCGTCAAGCCCATGGATTTTGATTGTGTGAAACAGGTAGTTGCAATCAGAAACAAATTCAAGGAAAACCCTCAATCTACTCTGGCAGTGAAGATACTCCTTGAGGAGTTGGATGCCAGCAGCGAGACCGATGAATACTTGATTCTGCTTGTCCTGACTGGTGTTGAGTTTTTGTCAAAACTGGCCAGTTATCCCTCTGTTGGAGTACTTGAGGATTTCTCCGACAATGTTGTGGAAGTCAAAGCACCAGAAAGCACCTCTTCCGTTCTGCACTCGTCTAAAATTCTGAACTCTATTCAAGAACTATTGGCATCGACAAACAATGAATTTGAAAAGGTCATAAATGCCAAAAAGGCTGAGATCAATAGTTTAAACAAAGAATTGCGCGACGCCACCATCCTTACCGCCAACAATCGCTTTGTTGTCAAAAAGGTGTCGGAGAAAATTAATTCCATTGACTCCTTGAAACTTCAATTAGCAAATGTCAACGAAAAGTTACAAATGTTGAAAGCTGAGACGGAGGACAATGACTCTGAAGTGAAGGAGGAGGAGCTGGATCATTTGGAACTAAATGCGGATGATCCATATATTATAAGACCTATTTATGAGAAATTGGTCAACAACGAGCCTATAGTTCCGACTCCTGAATTGCTACAGATGCTCCCATCGGTTAAGGATTTAAAAGCCCAATTAGCAGCGTACGAAGAGCTAAATTCTAACCTCGAAAGAGAAGCTGAATGCCTTTTGGACTATAGTGCATTAACATCCAAATTTAAGAAGGTGGTGAGCTTTTGCACGGGCGTCAATGTTGAGGAGGTTGATGATCTATTAGACGGGCTCTTGGAAGCAGTAGAGGGCCAACAGTAATAATGATGTTAAGGTATTGGAAGTTAGAGACAATCTATTGCTTCGCCATATGATTCGAAGTTGTATTATTTGTATAATGTATTTAAAGACTAATTATTGTCAGATTGAGAGAAAGTAGATTAAGAACACCATCGGGCGTTTTTTCGAGTTTGGGACTTGTGGGAACTGTATTCGGAGTAATGTATTCACGTTTTCTTGTTAAGGCAGATTGCATCCGTGTTCTGAATAGATTCTCTCAAATAATGTACTATTCAGTTGTCCCCTAATATACCTGGTATTTACTAAACTAGACCTTCATAAGAATTAAGAGAGTTGATCAACGATGGGTCAGATTTCACAATTTTTTTGAAGTCAGAGAAATCCAAATATTCCGTTTCTTTATCTTTATCGGCAGCCGCAAAGAGCTTCGTTGATCTCAATTCTGGCGTTGACTCGTCTCTAGGCAACTCTACCATCGGGCCTACCATCTTGTATATGGAAGATGTAACGGCCAATAAATCCTTGTAATACACTTTACCATCTCCATCGATATCATAAAGCTTAAATGTGAACTCAAGTTTTTGCAATATGTCTCCACGGGCAGTAAGGGAGAGAGCCACTATAAATTCTTTGAAATCTACGTATTTGGAGTTGTCGGAGTCAAAAACTCGAAATAGATGATGACAGTAATCTGAGGGATCACCAAAGGGAAAAAATTGTTTGAAAACCTTCGCAAACTCTTCCTCTGAAAGGTGTCCACTCGGACAGTCCCTTAGGAAACCTTTGTACCATTGCTGAAGCTCACGCTTGTCAAATAGCGTACGGTCGCGTAGCTGTTTAATTTCATCCTTGGATAATTTAGATACCGCCTTACCCATTATCAAAGGTTACGAGGAGGCGTGGAGGGTGTGGGAATGAATGTCTCAATATATGAATCTATTAGGTAGTGGTAAACAGTGGGGGTCTGTATCATAAGAGTCTGTTAACACACGATAAATAATTACAAATTGATATCAAATGTATTTTGAATAATCAATTGGGCAATTTTTTTTTCTGCCCAATTAATGATATTGTCTGTTGAGTCTTTAGTTAAATGATTAAGCAATGACCTTTTTTTTCATTCTTTCTGTAAAAGCGACTCTGAATTAGACGTTTTCAATGCCAGGAGCCAAAAAAAAAGAGAAAATGCTTATATGTATAATATATTTGTATTTCAAACATGTTTCCAGTTTGATTCTTAGCTCTTTTGTGTAAGCACGGAGGAAAGTGGTACATTTTTTTTTTACGAGGGGAAATAAAATCAAGCTTTTTAAAATTAGTTCTTTGATTATCAAAAGAAGAAACCGGATTTTTTCTTGTGTGTTATTGTTTGACGCAAAAAATTTCTGCCGGATTTTCATTACCCCGGGATTTCTCCACTCTAACCACTATTCACCTTAAGCAGCCTAATATGATTGGAAGACACTCTAAGACTTTACGTTCCTTCACTTCGGTTAGATTCCTCAACCACGGAAAACCCCAAAATCCTTCTTACAATGAACTTGCTTCTAGAATAGATCCCATCAAACGTACCGGTGAGACCATCGAGGTGAAGAGAGCTCGTTTAACTTATCAGTCAAGAAAAAGAGGCATTTTGGAAAGTGACTTGCTACTTTCTAGATTTGCCAAAAAGCATCTTCACACTTTTACTGCCGAACAGTTAGATGAATACGATTCTCTTCTTGACGAGCCAGATTGGGATATCTACTACTGGGCCACAGGAAACTACGATGTCACTCCATTGCCCGAAAAGTGGAAAAACTCTGAGATCCTAAAATTGTTGCAAAAGGACTCTCAAAATACTGAGAGAGAGATTTTACGTATGCCGGAGTTACATTAAAAAGAGTGACCTTTCACGACTTCAAGATCCGAGTTGAACTAAATTGATTTATTGCCACTTCAATATTTCAATTATAACAACTCGTTTTGAGTTACCCGAAACCTCGTCCATGTATATAGTTACGATAAACAGTATGTCCAAGTTCACATAATCCAAGAATTGAAGCATTCCATGATTTTGACATTTTTGTGATCATTGATGCAAATATTACAGTAAAGCTTGTATTTCAAAAGGAAAAAAACAAGCAACAGTTTGATTATCAATGTTTAGTTCAATACATTTCCGTTCTTAACAGAACATGAATTTAATTGCAAATACAAGCAAATTTAAAATTGCTTACGATTTGATTAAAGCAAAAATATTTCACATAAAGTGAATTAATTATACTAAAGTATATAAATGCAAATTCGCAGATCATTACTTTTGGGTGCCGCAGCCTTTATCTAGCTTATCAGCCCCAGAATAAATAGCTACCCCAAGCAAACATGATCTCTGCAGAATCAATTCCTGAATCACTCAGATTAAACAAAGATGTTACTCCATTCATCCATCGTTCAATTGAGCTACAAGAGGCAAATCCTGTAGTGAGCTACTACTGCAAGATCTACGTGATTCAGCGTATCTTGGACCAACAGCTTCATGCAAGCAATGACGAGGTTCATGCTTTTGCGTTGTCTCTTTTAGATGAAACTGAGAAACTAAAAAGGGCTGAAGATGAAAATACATTAAGTGAAGTTCTCAACAGTCGACAACTTTCTCTTAACGCTGTGTTTGTATTCGCTTTCAAGATCTTTAATAGCTGCCTTGAAGATTTACAGAATTATGACGGAGTGAGCAAGGCAAAGATTGGGTCAAAAATCAAAGCTGCTCTCAATTTTTGGTCGCTTCTTCTGTTGTTTTACGAACAAAATGAAGATCAGGTTGATTATGCTAAAACTACTGGTGGACAATGCCTGACTTCTGAGGAATTCATAGTATTTTGTAAAGAAAAGCAAAAGACATTAAAGTATCAATTAAGCAGGCTCATTAAGAATGAGATCCCAGTGAAAAACGATGAAGAAGAACTTGAGCGTGAGCTCGAGCAGATGACATTCGCAGATGGTCAAACCTCCACAGGTGACGAGGACGACAACCTGAATGGAAATGAAAATGAAGTTGAATTAAATGAGGAAACCGCAGATGAATTGCAGAATAAAATTACCGATAGCGACGATGAAGATAGCGGCGTTCATGACAATGCTGTTAATACAGAGGAGTTTACTCTTCCTGGCGCTCCTTCTTTCGACCCCGGTAATGACCTGGAAGAGGCAGATGACGGGCCCAAACTCCCAGGTGCTCCCAAGTTCTTACCAGATGCTGACATCACCCACATAAATAAGAAGTCTTCTGTTGTCATGTTTCCACCGAAATCCCCGGAGACTAAACCAACCAGTGAGCCAAAGGTCATTAAATCGGTTCAAACCCCAGCACCTTTGGCCCCAAAGGTTTCTACATCCAAGGCATCTGTAGCGCATGTGACTAAAGAGAGCTTGAATTCGATTTTAGATTTTAGTGAGCAAATTGCAAAAATTCAAAAGCACGCTAAATTTGCCATCTCAGCGCTTAATTATGAAGACTTAGCTACCGCTGAAAAAGAACTCCTTCAAGGATTGGAGCTCCTAAGACAAGCGAAAAATAATCAGTAAATTTAAATTTTGGGATACCCAAATTACGAATACACACCCATAGCACTCCATAAACTAAATAGTCTTATCTTTACCCACCATATTTATCCATTAGTTTTTTCAATTTTTTCTGGCTCTCATCTTTGGCCCTTTTCTCTCTCTCTTTTGCCTTCAACATCAACAAGGTCGGGCTTGCTTCTGCAACGTAGTCAAGGTTCGCCTGTGAAACGGACACATCCAGCTCTCCTTTCAATTCGCTATAAAAAAGTTTCATTTGTTGCTCTTTTTCGTGCTCTTTACTTTTTTCCCATGCAAAAGTTTGTATCTTCTTAAACTCATCTTGGTCTTTGCTTTCACGAACAAATGCAGAATCTTGATGGACTATTGTAGCTAGCGAATCCTGTCCATATCTTATTTTACCTCCTTCATTCGAAGTAATTCCCATAATATATGCTGGAACGTCACGTCTATCTCTATTGGCACGTTCCATAGGGTCTTCTTGGTGGTTAGACTTAAGGTGCTTCTGATTTAGCCCTAGCTCCTCCAACTCTAGCTCGTAATCTGTGTCATCAGAATCTTCCATTGCAGATTTATCTAAATTTGATTTTGTTTTAGTCTCGTTCCACCCACTAACAATGTTATCCCATTCTTCATCCGCAGTGCTTTGCCAGCGGTCTCTTTTGGCATCGTAGTCGTCCAGCGACTCGATTAAACCATTATTAGGAAGGGCTTTCAGCGAGGCATTGAGATTGTTTACAACTAATTTTCTTTGATGCGCAAATGCATCCTTTATCGTCTCTGTAGAGGCTTCCAGTGAGGTGGTGGTCTGCTCTTTTAGCTTGTAGTACCATGGAACGTTCTGAATAAATTTGGGGATATACTGTGATTCGTTGCCTTCAGAAGTCATTGTTTTATTCTTTATAATCTGTGATTTCTTTCATAAATTACATATGCATTCTCCGTGATGTCTCAAGAGGTTAGGTTGATATCGTAGACTAGCGTTTAGCTGTACATGTGGGGGAGCAGTAGAGCGATTAAGACCTGAATGCTTCTCCAATTTAAAATAAATGAATCATTTGAATTCAAATACAATACGCTTTTAGTCATTTCCCATAAAGGGTTACACTAAAGTCTTTTTGTGATGTATTATTTCAATGTACAAGTTTATAAAATGCCTTTTAGAATCCAGTCCATTCGTCCTCTGAATCATCATTCTCGTCATTCTTTAAAACGCCCCATTGTTTCAATCTGTCGTCATTAAGAATTTCCTCCTGAATCTTGTTCTTCAATGCCTTGTTCCTTGCCGAAAGGGCTATTTTCTGGAATGGTGCAATTAAGCTCGCTATAGGTGTGGCAGCTGCAACAGCCTTCTTTTTAGCCGCAACCTCCTCTTCCGATAAGTCTTTTATAGAGTTTTCATCCTTACCATCTTCGTTAGATGCAGCCTCTGCCATGTCTTCATCTTGTTCCTCGTCCTCACTCTCATCCTCATCATCCTCGTCTTCTTCGTCATTGCTGTCTTCATCATCGTCAGCATCATTCTCTTCACTATAAGATCTGAAATCTTTGAAAACAACGTATTCAATTTCATCTAGAAGAATGTCACATACATGATACGTTAATGATTGTGGAAATCTGACATCGTCTCTTAATGGGTATTCGTTTAAAACAGACAAAAACAGGTCAATCATTTCTTGTGACCAACCTGCAGCAGCTAGACGGAACAACAGATGCCTAAGGACTCTTCTAACTAACATTAAGTATTTATCCATTCTCCACTTGTCTATTGAATGCCATTCTTTCAGGATCACTGCCCAGAATGCTTGGTGAAAAGCTTCCAACTGTTCAGTGGTCACAACCTCAGAGAAGAGTTTTCCTAAATTACCTGCGAGGTCTTGTTGTGGAATTGGTTTGTCGCAAAACCACATGGAGAAGTAGAGACCCTTCCATATTTTCTTTAACTCAAGGAAGCTGAGTTTTGACAGGGATTTGGAAGAAAGAAAAGCGCACAAAGAGCCAAAAGCTGCACTTCTAGTAGCAGCGTCATTATGTGCCAATTTTTTGACAAAAGCGCTGGTTTCGACGGCCATTATAGGGAATCTTGGTAGTTGAATCCGTAGGTCTCATTAGGCCCATCGCAGATAATGCAGGAGAGATGGGGGATGCAGATCGAGATGACTTACCTTTAAGGTAATGCTTTCGGCATTGATAATTGTTTTTTTTTCTTGTATAATGATAAAATATTTAGATTTACTGCTTTGTTGTGTTCTCTTTTTTAGAGTGATTTTTCATCATGTTGTTTGGATCTCATAGTGTTTTATTAGTCAAGGTCCGGAACAGACAAGTATTTCAACAATCCCTCAAAATGAATTTGTAAAATCGCTCAGTTTCTCTTAGCTTCATTAGGAAAGAGTCGAGTGATTTTCAATTGAAAACCAAAACCTAGTCACGATAGATTATAGTGCTACAACGCATTTGAAAGATACGAAATTAGTGATAAAAACAGTGAAATAGATAAAGAGTAGAATGTGCTATACGAGAAATCTCGGCATAAATCTCAGCATATAATTTTTTTTATTTCGGCAAGTGTAATAGTAAGCACAAACTACAATATGACTTCATTCGAACAATGAGTGTCGTAACGCCATCTATCGTAACTCAGAATCTCTACAGTATTTAAGTCTTCAAAATTATACATTAACGCTCAACATTTAAACAATCAAGTATCTGATAGGAATGTGCAACAACTTGACGACGTAGCCGACAACGCCCATCATGACAAAACCGACACCGACGGCTCTAATGATGCTAAGATACTCTAGAGGTTAGTATAAAGAAACAAAAGGTAATGCTTGAGTACATCTCTGTGATTTAGGCAATTAGGCCGAACATAGCTCGTGGCGGGGTTCGCAAAGTTCTTGAACCTTGAATTCACGACTGAAAGAATAGAATATGGTAAATGACGAACCTCAACAATGAGCAGTCTTACAATACATATAAAGCGAAAAGATTAACACTAAATGTAATTCAACGAACATTTTGTAGATATCCGATTTCGTTTCATTGATGGTCCTTCAAGTGTTCATGCTTAGCGTAGCACTCGAGAATTTGACATACCCTTTCTGGTTGGCTTTTGGCACTTCTTGACGAACATGGAGCCCTCCTTGAAGAACTCAACAGGAACCTCGGCAATTTTTTCTAAACCCTCAGCCATTTTGATGTAGTTGGTGATATCTGATCGCTAGAAATTTGGAAGTTATGTGTCCACTGCGGGTTGTGTATGTACAGGTCGTCATTTTGTGGGACGTGTTACTCGCGAGACGGATCCGCCCCATACAACAATGACTTTAAAGAAAATTAAATGAGTTTTTCTATTTTATTTTGTTTTATTTTACAAAAGCTGCGTTAAATTCAAATTTTCAATTTTGAAATCATGTATTATGCTGATATATGTGGGTCGTGAATGTTCTGTAGGAACGAATGTTAACGTCTCGTAAATGTAAAGGGTAAGGTCGCTTGATATTTCAAGTTGAACTTAACTCTTATGTCTTTAAAAAAAAATCTAATTGAAAAGATCCAAAAGTTTTTCTTGATCGTCTAGGATGTTATTCTGTTCGTCTTCAACAAACTTCCTCATCTCCTTCAATTTAAGAACAGTAGAGTAGTGTTCTTCTCTTTTAACCAACCACGCCTGCAACGATGTCCGCATGTCTTCGCTAAGACTCCATTTTGCGACAATTGGCCCTAATTCTGAGGAGATTCCAGCTTCTCCCTTCAAATCTAATAAGATCTCCATTGTCTTTTTGTATAAATAATTGATTTTTTTCGTAGTGAACGTAGAGGCCAGACTGTTGTAGGACTCCTCAGATACACTATACGTATGTGACTCACGTGCTAAAGATGTTAAAAGGTTGTAGCATTGCTCCTCATCGGGGCTCTCCTGAAGGAGTCTAAAATATGTTTGGTATGGGCGAATAGAGAACCCTGGAGCGCTCTCATGATAACACTTCCAAAGCTCTTTCAAAAGTCCTTCACGCTTAGCTCGGAGACGAGAGACAAATTGAAGGTAACCTTCATAATCAAAGTCGGGCGACTTTTGAGCCTGGAGCAATACATATGATAATTGTGAAGCATTGGAGGGCGCAGACACTGCAGTACAGCCTGTATCGTTCAAAAAAACATGAAGAGCTCTATACTCATTAAAACGAGTCTTCAAGTCACTCCACCTGAAAATTTGATCCCAAAAAAGTTTGCTGTCATGAAGATCAATATTGTAGTTGCTTTGAAAACCATTGATGTATGCAAGAGCTGAGCGGAAATCCTCATTGAAAATTAGTGCCAGCACTACAGTAGCCAAAACACCACTGTCTGGGTAAAGTGGGTCATCTTTAGATGGCTTGGTGAAAGATGGATCAACTTTACCATTGGGAAGGACACCCCAGTTCTGTTGGACAAGACCATACACTTGTCTAGTGTTTTTACAGTATGCAACGGAGCTTATCATGGAGCAAACGAGTTCATTATCGAAGACGCTATTGTCGCAACCCAGCAGAAGTGCTTGATGTCTTGAAAACTCATCACATATTTGCATCCAGGGCATTTCCGACTTCAATACGGAATGTCTAGGTTTGACCTGGCTATCGTATAAATCAGGTTTGGGAATAACCCATAATGAAGACTGAGCTCCTCCGTATACTTTGAATTTCAATAGCCAAAGTTTGCGAGTCATCATTTTGTAATGGGCACCTTCTGGATGCTGGGTTTCCATATGTCTGAACCACTGAGACGCCAAATCTAATTTTGCATTATTAAGTTCTAAAGATATTATGTTCTCGTAATCTTTGGCGGAGAGAAGGAATTCGGTTTGTTTGCTCGATTTGGAATATAAATGGTCTTCGGCGTTAACGAGATTCGCGAATATTGATCTTATAAGGTCTTTTACATGATGAGTACGTTTAAAAGCTTTCATAAATGCATCCGATTTCCCTTCCAGTGCCTTCATGGCGGCAGTTTGTTTCAGGAGTCCACTTTGGTAGTCAACTAGAAGACCTACTATGTACGAAAGCTCATTGTGAGAGAGGACTGTGTTCCACTGCACGGTCAGGGTTGAGAGTGTCCAGGAAGCAAGTGTAGTTGCTAGACTTTCATATTGTTTATTCTGAATCATTGAAAAGATTTTTTCTTTAACTTGTGTTGAGAGTTTCGGAGCTTTAGATGTGGTGAGTTCAGAAGCTCTGATAACAGTTGCTTCCATATTCAGAGAAGCGGAAGCTGCCATTAAGTGTCTCAAAGTTATAATACGGGATTGCTTGGTCTTTTTGATTGAGTCTATAGCGTCCGTGGTGACTTCACTAAGGTGAGGGAACCCTGTTGCATCTTCCATGCTCATACTCATGGCCAGGGAGACATTTTGGGCTCTACTTGAGGAAAACGACCGTGAAAATGACGAAGCATGCTGAAGAGGACATTTTATTTTGCCTAGACTTGGTACCATTTGTGTGTGCGAGGTGTGGGGTCAATGAAAGGATATTTAGTGCTTGTCTAATGAAATTTGTAGTTTTTCAGGAGTGTGTATACACTGCCTGGATACCGTCACTTGAGAGGAAGGGGTCACGTGAGTTTCATATCATAAAAGTAATTACATAATGATCTCTCGTGGAAAATTAAATAACTAATAATAATTGTTGCAGATATCACAAGTATTTATTGAGATCGTATTTATTATCATTTTTGTACATAAAATACACCACGGATCTATAGTTTCGAGGAAGCATCGGGTAAACCGCCGACAAGATAATGAGAGTTGTACTTTGCAATATTCTGCAAGCCCATCTCCACTGAACCACCATCGGACATAAATTGTATACTTTCCTTTGTTCCCTTAATTGCCCACTCTGGGTTTTCAGCGATCGAACTCCCTAATTCACGACCATATTCCAAGCCTTCCTCGAAAGATTGCGCAATGTGACTGATAAATCCAATATTAAGAGCTTCTTCTGCACCGAATATTTGGCCGGTCAAGGCATATTGGTTCATTAATGACTTGTTGCCTACAATATTGGTCATTCTTTGCAAAGAGCCGATATCTGCAACAATACCGATCTTAATTTCTCGAATTGACATCTTTACGTCTTTCGTCGCAATTCGAATGCTACATGCAGCAGCTATGTCAAGGGCAAGGCCATACGAGACTCCATTAAGTAAGGCAATAGTAGGAGTTCTCATTCTCGCTGGCACAGAGATAGCATCTTGAAACTCTCGGATATGCTGATACATGTAATTTCTTCTTGAAGCATATGACCATTCTTCCTTTCCATTTAATATTTGCGTCGCAGCCTTCAAATTGAGTCCCGAGGAAAACGCTTTGGAGAATGCTGACGAAATGAAGATTACCTTAGTAGAAGGGTCTGAGTCCAAAGTTGTGAGAATGTTTTGGTATTCACGCCATTCTTCTTCACCATAAGCGTTCAAAGTGCGTGGGTTGTTGTACTGGACATGGAAAAAACCCTCATCGACTTCAGTGACAATCCACTTATCATTTGAGAGCTTTGAGATATCAATAGTCATTATGTACTAAGTTTCCAAGAAGATGTCTAAGCAATTGAAAATAGTTTTGTCAAGGTAACAGCTTGAAAAAAAAATGTATTAAAAGGAGAAAGAATTTGTATTTCGGTTCTTCAAATTGTGCTTCACGCGTATTCTTATAGCTTGTGTTAATTAAGTTCCCCACATAAAATTACCGAGGTAAGGATATGCAATACCTGCATACATATACCTCATACTTTGTATTTGCCAGTGGGTGCAACATTATCATCTAAACCAGCTTGTTCTAATCCTTCAATCATTTTTTGCCGAATCATTCGATTAGCCTCTTTGACAGCCATTTCTGTTAAACCCTCAACAAGTAAATATAATTTTGGCGGTGCAGGAACTTCTCGGCCACCCTTTTTTATTGTCGATGGAACCTTACTATTTGGTGGATAGTATTGTCCCTTATTAGTAATAGAAGTGGATGTAGATTCAATGATTTGCGCGAGATTGTCTGCGTTGACAACGATCCAGCGCGCCTTTTGAGGTAGATCATTAATTGTAATTCTAGAATGAAACTTACATTTGTCTGGACCACTGGTTTCATCAGCTTTTCCTTCGATAATGTTGAACTCGGGTAAATCAAGTTGCTTTTCTTTTTCTTCAACATTTGAGGCAGATGCAATAGAAGTACCTGCCTGAGAGTTGTTTTCAAGATCGTAGGCTTTACGTTCCATAACTTGATTACTTTTCCGCACTTCATCTAGCTTTGTCAAACCTTTACCACCAAATCCAAACCTATACTTTTCTTTGCCTTCTTTAACCTTGCCAAGAAATTTATCAGCTATAGAAACAAGCTGACTATTAATTTCTTCATCTGGAATTTTGCTGAGCCTCATAGCTTTTACGAGATCAGTAATTGCCCGCTCTTGTAGCGATGTAACAAATGTATAAGCGTCACCTCTCAGACCCGCCCGACCGGTTCGACCAACTCTATGTACATAATCTTCCATATGACTTGCAGGATCGTAGTTGATAACAAGGCCAAGCCCCTTGACATCCAAACCTCTTGCTGCAATAGAAGTCGCAAGCATTATATCTACGCCACTACTACTGTCACTAAACTCTTGAATGGCGTATTTCCGATCAATCTGTTCTTTTCCACCATGTATTGCTACACTGGCATGGTTCTGCGCTAATAGCTTCACTAGCAATTTGTCAGCAGAGTCCTGCTTCTCTACAAAGACAAGCTTTTTCACATTGGGGTATTTTGCGAGCGTGTCGAGAAGTGCCTGAAATTTAAGTGAAGAAATATGGTCCTCGGTTTCTTCTCCAGTTAGGTCGAAAATTTTCACATTTTGTGTAATTTCTGGAGGCACCACACTGATGCCTCCTACAATCACTTCTACTGGATTTACGAGGATTGCTTTAGCAAGCATTTCCATTTTTTTGGCAAATGTTGCAGAAAATAGAATGCTTTGCCTATCTGGTCGAATTTGTGAGAAAATTTTGTTGACTTGTGGTTCGAAACCAAAGTCGAACATTCGATCAGCCTCATCAAGAACGACGTAAGTGACTCTTTTGAGATTGCAAATTCTTCCACTATTAGCCGCCAATAGGTCAATAAGTCTCCCCGGTGTAGCAACGACAATCTGGGCGCCCTTCTTTAATTCTGCTATTTGAGGTTCAATTGCTGATCCACCATAACAACAAGCAGTTGAAATTGACAATTTCTTGGCAAAAGGCGTTAGAACTTTATAAATCTGGAGAGCTAGCTCTCTTGTTGGAGTTAATAAAATTGCAACAGGACCTTCTCCGTTGCTTAGCGGAGGTTGATCCTGAACATGCCTGAGAAGTGGTAGGATAAATCCCAAAGTCTTTCCCGACCCAGTCTTTGCAATTCCCAAAAAATCACGCCCTGACATGATGGCAGGTACCGCTTGCGATTGAATCGAGGTGGGGGTATCGAATTTGAGCTGATCTTTGAGTATTGACACTACGAGTGATGATAAACCCAATTGTTCCCACTCCCAAATTGGTGCCGGAACATTTTCCCCACTCACTTTTATTCCGTCCATAGAGAGGCGAAGAAGTTGAATTTCTTCTTCCGATAGACTCTTAATTGATTCTGGTTCTTCGTAAAACTTCTTTCTAAATTGAATATAATCGACTTTGCTGTGATCTACCGCAAGTAGAGCTTTCTCCTTTTGTAGATTTTTCATTTTAGCCGAAATTAGTTTTTGTTGCTCATCTACGTCCAGCGTATTCAGATCAGAGTCCTCGGCCGATAAATGCCCGGTGTCAATAGGTTCATGTTTGTCTGTCTCCAAAGATCCTAGGAACATGTCAATTGAGTCTTCTACATTCTCTTCAGATGGTGTAGCAGATTTTGGCTCCTCAGATTTACTCAATGTAGGCTTCTTGAAACGAGGTAAGTAATCATTTTGGTCTTCTGTATTATCAAATATCAGACTAAGATTGTTACCGTGATTGCGACCTTTCTTGGTTAATGTGGACCCCACATTCGAAAATAGCTTAGCTTTAAAACCAGATTGTTCAGTACGTTTCTTTTTCCATGCTTCTAAGCGTTGTTCGGATTTTCCCAGTGATTGATTTGCAGTGTCTTCAGGCTGAGATTGTCTTTTCTTTTTCCACTCTTCGAGTTTTTTTAATCTTTCAAGTTTCTTCGTATCTACATCCAAATTGGGTTTGCTCTCAGTGCATAATTGACTGGCATTCGCAGGAGGGACATCAGGTAATTCATCTTTAGTAGGAGTTGACGCTTTCTTGCTCTTCCATTTGGCTAATTTCTCCTGACGAAGCCGAAGCTTTTCCGCTTTCAATGCATCAATTGCATTTTCTTCAGACATGTTAGTTTTGAATAGAAAGTTTGGGCAATTTTAAGTAATGCACACCTTTTGTATTAGATTCTTGTTGTTGTTAATAAACCCGCGATGTGATACTTGCGAAATGGGGTACATTGGAAAAGTCAAAGCTAACAAAATAAAACTCCAAAGACTGGACATATGATTGTTGTTTCTCATATTTCTAATTCATTACGAGTTCTTTAATTTGAAATTGATTTGCATTCTGAAGCGCCTAGCTTCTAAACTTCAAGCAATTTGATACGAAAGCAGTGATTGATTTAGGTTGAAATCACCGCGCTCAAAAATTTGAAGAATCAATTTTTTATATTCTCAGAAAATATCGTAATCTACAATCCACTTTGTGCTCCATCTCCTTGCAAAGTAAAAAAGGATGTTTACTTTTAATATTTCCTTAAAAGCTATTGACATTTTTAAATTCTTTACCGAAATTCGGAATCTCGGTTTGTTATAATTGTATCAAAAAGTTCTTTTCTTGTTGAAGACTGATCACCACTCTAAGTGTAACCTATCTTTACCCCAGACAACATACCATTTCTAAGACACATTGCAACTAACCACTAAGATTGACTACTGGAACAAAACAATTCCTACAGATCTATTATTGTTAATCATATCAATACAATTGCACATTCAATTGATAAATACTGCTCCTTTATCTCAATTATAATCAGATGTCTTCAAAACTAGACGTAGACACCCTTATAGAGATGGGGTTTACCCGCGAACAGGCAATAGAGGCTTTGGAAGCAACAGGAAATGATGTTACAAGAGCAATTGCTCATTTGTTTGGGGAACCTTCAGCATCACAACCACCTGTATTGCCGGGCCGTGATGCTCCTCCTCCGCCACCATTATCATCTGGGACAATGGCTACTCTAAGTAATCCTGAGGAAGTTCCACAGATCTTGGGGTCTCGTGCAGTTTCTCGGAGTACTGAGAGCCCATTCTATCAGGACTATCCTACGAGCGGCTATACTGAAGAGTGGGATGCAAATGAAACGACCATAAAGGATGTGGACGAAGCTGAAGCCGAGGTCGAAATGCTTCATGTTGAAGATCAGGAAAAGACAACGGCCAACTCAAGTGCCGTATTAAGCATGAGTAGTGACAGTCTGGACTCTGACTCCGATATTGAGTACCCTACGAATCTTAAGGATGCCAGCCACATTTTCCCAGTTATTCTTAACAAAAATCCAGGAAACAAATGCTGGGCGCCCTTGCTTTGTATTCTTTCATCATACGCTCCATTTTCAAAAATTGTTTTAGAATCTGCTAATGACTCCAATTTAGTTAAAGAGCTAAAGAGAATCGTGTATTTCATTAATAATTTTGATAAAAGCAAGAGATGGTATGTCAAAGCAAACACTTCCGGCGAATTTCTTCCAACTGAACCCAATTATCAATACATGGATGACGAAGTTGTCATGAACATGTGCACTCAACTTATGGATTCAATACCTGAATTAAGGCTTCTTTTCGAAAGTTTTGTGGAAAGCTCCGATGACGACATTAACAAAGGTTTGGCTGTCTTGGAGATTGAATCTGAGTCCAGGTACCCAACTCTTTACCAATCTTTAAATGAGCTATTTTGGCAGAGGGACTTTTCTTTGCTTGGGGTAGTCAAGTATCATTCGGTTGCGCCTTTGGTCACCTACCAACTTTTATGTGACGAAGAATCGTATTCAACTCCATTTCAATTAGATGAAATTATTCACCCTGAAATTTATAGCGCCAAATGCGAGGCTGCCATAAGAGACCAGATAGAGTCCATAAAACAAGCACAACTTTCACAACAAGCGCTGTCGCGCAAGCTCATGAATTACAACTTTTTCGAAGGGAAGCGCATTGATCAGATGTTAGAGACGACTAAGCAGGCCTTAGAAGGGGAGGCTTATGGAGCAAGTGAGGATATCCTGTCTCTTCTATCACAATTGAAAATCGCCAAAGAGACTGAAATAAAGAATCAAGCAATTTTCAAAGAAAACGCCTCCCCGGAAAGACTCCGTCTGTTTGACAAAGTTTTAGCTGCTGTTCCTTTTCTTAAATCATACATCTTAATTGGAGTAATTATATCTGAATGCAGATACTTCATTCGCTACAAAGGCGCCTGGATTCAAATGGAAGAATACGAGGCCATCGATTTTGAGGAGCTAAAAGATATTGTAAGGCATGCAAGCAGAATAGGACCCCATGTCATTACTTTGATGTACGCTGACGCTAGCACCATAGGTGATGTTGAGTTTATAAAGAAACTGGAACCCAAGACAGAATCAGTGGCAAGAAAAAATTCCGAGATTCTCATTGATTTTGATTCAGATGATTTAGAATTAAGTGTTTGTAAAACTGAAGATCTGAACGAGGCCGAAGAGATCATTGTGGATCAATGCATAATCTCAAATGCAGCTCCTCTTAATACCAATAGTGAGAAGACCGCTTCTGGAAGTAGAAAGGATCAAGAACAGGATCAAGAAGATCCCAATGATCCAATGTTATCTGACAAATTAACAGGAGACAAAATCATTAAAATTGAAGTCAATCCGGAATTGGAAGAAGCATTTGCAGCCGAAGAATTAGACGTGTCAGAGTCCACCAGTTTGCCAAGTAGGCCTGCATCTAATAATCAACAATGCGTTGAGGAATCAGCTTCCTCTGCTGAGCATTAAATAGTAACACAAGATGTCGTCCATGAATAAATTAAATTACTTCGTAAAAAATCGAAAGGTTCATTATGCGGCATTTTTACTACTACTCTTTGGAATCACTTTTCACACTATCCATGGCCAGGGCATCACAATAGACTATAAGAACCCGGATCCTCACCAAAAGGTGCATTTCTACTCGTCCACTATTGACACGATCAACTCCAATAAAGTGGTTACCGATGTGAGGATCGTACGTTGTTTAAGAGGTTTTGACTGTGGAGAACCTCATGGAGTCCATGAGTTCAGCTACTGGGAGAAAATGCCCTCAAAGCTTAACTTGTTTCAGGAAGGATTCTCTCCATTTAATTATTACATGTACGTTGAAAAGGCAAAGGGTGCTGAAGCTAAAAGATTTGTCGTTGATGTTACATTCACTTACAATAGCGAACCACCTAGCACTGGCCTTCCCGATTCGAAATGGGACAAGCAGAGATTGTACTCGAACGCGTATATGTGGATCAATTACTTTGAGACGCCTGAATTCCATGCACCTATCGTTCGTGACTTGAATATCTTGTATGGAAAACAAGATCTTACCGATTATCGTCCTCATTGGAAATTTGAGTCGGCCGCTGTCATCTTACCTGTGAAACAATCTATTCACTGCACAATTTCTGTCTTGCGTATTCCCATTAATCAGGAGATGGCCATTTTAAACGCCGAGCAAGAATTCGACTTAATTTTGAAGAAAAATGGTATCTTTGTCACCTCTGACCCCTCCATGAAGATTATGCAAATCAGCGATTTACACATCGGGCAGGATACCGGCGCATGTTACGAGAAATGTAAATTCGATCAAGTTACTATCAACTTTTTGAGAGATGCAATTGAAGAAGAGACGGGAACAAAGTTAATTGTTATCACTGGTGATATGATTGACTTCAACCGATCTCTCCATTTTGAGTCTGTTATTCTTAAAGCGCTCGCTCCAATATTAAAAGCACAAGTCCCATTTGTCTTTACCTTTGGAAATTCGGATTACGATTCACACAGAAGATTTACCAGATTGAACGTTTTGAACTTCATATCGACCTTGCCAGGTTGTTACAACAATAAACTCGATGACCTTGACTCAAGGCTTCACGGCTTAACAAACGGAAATATTAAGATATTCGAGGTTCCAAAGCTTCTGAGTACGGACATGCCCGACTACAATTCCCTTGACCTTGCAAAACCAGGAGCCATGGTCACGTATCTTGATTCTGCCGCGGATAAAATTGACGAATCTCAAGCCAATTACTTATACCGTTTGAATCACAATTTGAGTCCAGACGTCCAACAAAAGCTTCTTTTCTTCCATCATCCACTTCCTAACTTCAGACCACAAGGAAAAGTCAAGCTCATTGGTACTTACAACGAGAAACACGACTTAGTAACTGAAACAGACAAGAAGATCTTGCTGGACATTAAAATCGCTGGGTATAAAGGTGTCGGTGTTGGTCATGAGCACGAGAACGATGCTTGTATCTGGGATGAGACGGATGAGAAAAAGATACTCTTGTGCTATTCCGGAGTGATCGGTGAATCCGCCAACACCCGCCTTGACTCAGAATACAAACGTAGACTCAGAGTATTCCAACTTGATCTCAGAAATCAAAAAATTTATAGTTGGAAACGTGACCAAGAAAAACTGTTCGATCCTCAAGAAATTTGGTCTGAGTCTGGTGATTTGGTTCCTCCTCCTGCTTAAGTTTCCGATTCTTAATTAATCCTACACCTTCGTATGATTTGGGCTTTTCAGTATTTGGTGATAGGTACAATGTATTATTATATTATCATAAAAATATCTCATAAACGTTTTTTTCAAACTACCGATAAATGTTGTTCTCCTTTATTTATCAATTCTCTTTATTTAGATGGTGCACGGATGTCGTATCTTTATCGTACTTGGAGATGCGATGAGTAGATGAGATCAACTCAAGCACAATGGGAAAGGCCAAAAAGACCAGAAAGTTTGCGCTAACAAAGCGTGCCATCAAAGGGTCTGATCCGAAAAAAGACAACAAAATAGCGAAAAAGCAGGATCCAGAGCTTGCGCGTTCCGTTCCTCAAGTGTCATCAGCATTGTTCTTTCAATATAATGAAGCCATAAAACCCCCATACCAAGTACTTATAGATACAAATTTTTTCAATTTTTCCATCCAAAAGAAAATCGATATTGTCAGAGGCCTCATGGACTGTTTGTATGCCAAGTGCATCCCCTTGGTTACTGACTGTGTCATGGCTGAGTTGGAAAAGCTTGGACCTAAGTATCGTATCGCGCTCAAATTAGCTAAAGACCCAAGAATCAAAAGACTTAGTTGTTCTCATGGTGGTACATATGCGGATGATTGTTTAGTTCATAGAGTCATGCAACACAAGTGTTACATTGTTGCCACTAATGATGCGGATCTCAAGAGAAGAATCAGAAAGGTCCCAGGTATTCCACTCTTAAGTGTTGGTGGCCACGCATATGTTGTGGAAAGATTACCTGATGTTTTCTAAGATATTTGTGAAGCAAATGATGCCGGTAGTATTTGTATCCTATATCTCTTATCATCATATTAACTTTCATGGTTAAACTACGTGTTTTGCGCCAAATCTTCACATCATTTGTAAAATATCATTTAGCAAAGGAAGAAGCTGGTGTTCAGTTACTAGGCTGCAAGACACATCACGAATTTATTGAAACTACGTGATAAAACCAGCTTCTCAGCGTTTAATTTACAGCAGCAACAACAATTAGGACGAAGCACACGATAATTAGCAATGAAAATATACAATCGATTTATCAATAAAACATATATTAAACAGTATAGTACATAAAAGAGTCAATTATCTAAACATTTCCTTAAGATTTGTTATCCCAATTAAAGGAGGAAAGCAGCGGCAGCAATAGCAGCTAAACCAGCGCCAACTGTAACACCGTTGGCTGGCTGAGCAGCACCGGCGGTGAAGGTGGTGGTGGTAGAGTTGTTTGAGCCGTTGCCAGCAGCTTGAGCGACAGAGGCGATGGCACCAAAAGTAACGATCTTAACGAAGTTCATTTTAATTTGAATGATTATTACTTTGAAAGCGAGTGATTTGAAGTGATAGAAGTAGAATCACAGGAAGCGGATCTCGGCTTATTTATACCCTGACAAGAGGAAAATTCCTTATCGCATCTAGTGCAGTTGTGGCGGTGTTGCCTTAAAAAATGAATGATAATAAGTCACCTTGCATGAAAGTAACTGCAGTGTGGAAGCACTTTAGGGGCTGTGCAGGATATAGTATCATTCTGTGCAGACTTTGCAGTGCTGATACTGCTTACGATTGCGCACCCTAGTGTCCATTTGCTTAATTGGGCTTAATTGAGAATCAACCTTAAAGTGTCGCGTTTCGATCCGTTGCCCGCGTTGAATTAAGCGATCGCTTTTCGTATGGAAAGCATTATTTCCTCGTCAATCTGCGAAGACTTTTTTAATTTGGACAATATTCTTAGAAATTCCAGGCCCGGTTTGCGCATGTGGGAGTTAGCATTGTAGCCAGCACTTTGTTTACTACTAACAAGTTCGAAACGGTCTAGAGTATTAGGCGATACACGAGGTAAAGGAAATTAGGCCTAAATCTATTTTAAATCCTAACTCAAGACTTAGTACAAATTATGATGTAGATCTGTTTAAGGCACGTCTCGCTTATTTTATTAGTTTCTCTTAGTTTTTGTCAGTGAAGCCCACAGCTTCCACTTTTGAGCAGATCAAAACGAAAACTTGGTTTCATGATCAAAATTTAGCCAGCTTTATCAAACACTAATTCAGCAAATTCGATAAATTTACCGAATGGGTCGAACTTCGTAAACTGATTCACATCAGGGGCCTCCTTAAGCACGTCGCGACTCGCGACCTGAAAGAAAGACCTAACCACCATTGTGCTAACCAACAGTATATACAGAAATAAAATAGCAATTTCCTAAAAGTATTTACCCATTTTGGGGATTGTCTTTTCCTTTTACTTCTGTTTGAATGATAGCGTTCCGGAAGTTATTGTGAATGGATTCTGATCGAAATGTACGGCAGAATCAACTTGCATATTTGACTGCAAGTAATTTACCCAACTTGGCATCTCCTGTGCGAAATCACCTGATTACATGTAACGCCTAACTATAATCATTGCTTTAGTCCTGTCCCTGGTTATCTATAATGACAGTGGACCGCAATCGCGCGCAGTTTCACGATAGAGAAACTTTCTATCTGATTGTGGACCTGCATGTAGGTCCGTCTCTGACCCAATTCGGTTATGCGGCTCTATTTTAACGCACTAAGCGTCTCCTTTTCTAAATCGTCGGGCGACGCTTGAGACCATGAATGCTATGATAATACCGCAAACCACGAAATTTTTTAATTGGTAAATTGAGCAACTGAAAGGCTTTTTGATTGATAACTTTGAGCAAATCTGTAGTTAAAAAGAATCTTGTCATTGGCGGATGCCATAAAAGAAAACCAACTATAGTTCCCGCTAAGGTTTTCGCAAATGCCAAAAGATATAATTGAGGCACTGGATGGTTTTGATCATTCTATCAGTGTTCATTAGTTCAAAGGTTTACGTACACAGAATTTGGCTTGAATTTTTGTTGGTTGGATTTTTTTCTCATGCATCTTATTTCATACTAAAGAAAAGCACTCTCATTGAACACAGAAACAAAGCTTTTGTGGCCATAAATCTGAAATTATTAAGGTTTAATTTTAAAGGCGTGATACATCTAATAGGTAACACGCAAGGTTTTCTGATCTTCTCTGTATCTACAAGTATCTTGCCTTCGTTAAAGTGTTGCAGTCAGAAATGCTCCATCAAAAAGACTTTCACATTGTGTAAAAATAAGTTCAAATAAAAAAAATGTCTTCAATCGGTTTAGCAGCTAAGAAATTTGTCTAGTTTTCCTCAAGAGAATTGTTGGTATCGCCTCATTTTGCGAGACTCCCAATGCGAAAATGGCTGCAAACTTCAAACGAGTCTGAAAACACTTCATAAACAACCTCTTGCGACACGCTCCACCATCTTTACATTCCCTTACTATAACTTTCATTAGTAGGATGAGTGCAAAATCTACCTCTGACTCCTGGAATTCCTTACGTCGATCGATATCTTCTATTTTTAATAGGTACCATTCATCTGGTCAGGACTTGACTCAAATGGATGTGAAGTACACAGAGCCCCCTCCTATCCGGTTAAGCACCTTCATTGAATCCCAACAAAACCCGAATATTGATGAAATTGAAGAGCAAGAAATTGAGTTCATTTTGGCATATCCAGACTGTGGCGGTGCCTCCAAAATAGATCCTCGACCTAGTACCTCTGCCGCCAGAGGTAAGCCACAAGTTCCGGGACCTAAAAAATACTCATCAATGCCATCTATTGGAATTAATGGCAATACATCTTTCAAAACCCAAAATTTAATTGTCAGAGGCTTTAAATTACCCGCAATTCCTCCCCTGAGACCTCCGCGGTCCCCAAGCTTCTCACCCCTAGAAGGCATGTTTCGAACAGAAGAAGAGCATGTTCACACAAGGATATCTTCGAATCGTGCGTCTCCGGCCCTTAAGCTGGCCCAAAGACTCAATTCCTCTGAAAGTGTAGAATATCCTATGTCGTCCTCGCCATATAACTATGACAACAAGCTTCTTCGTAAGAAAAGCTACGAGAATTGTAAAATTGATAATATTGGGAAGCTAAACTCTAATAAAGTTCCTGGTATCAGATCAACCTCACTTCCTACTCCACCATGTCATACTCTGGGGTTTGCAACTAACCGCACTGCCGCTACCACTTTTAACACTAGATCAATCAGCATTGCTTCAATTTCTATAACACAAGGTTTTAAGGTAGCCGCTGAGTCAAGCCTGAGTCGTAAGCAATTTTATTCCAACACTCTAGGTGTCTTGGCGGGTCTTTCAAAAAGAACCAGCGGCAATGTTCGTCAACAGAAACAAGGGTTGAAGAGACGCTCGTCAACCCTAAGTCTTGGAGTTTTAAGGGTTGGAAAGCAGATCACTCTTTGGGGCACCAGAAACGCCAAAAAAAGAGCACCAGTTAGCGATAATGAGCATTTTGAAGCAATGGGTGAGGGAAATGAGAAGAAAAAAGAGGATGTAAATGAGTTACTCGTTAAAAAATCACAAGAAGTGCAGAGATCTGTTACCCCGGATCATTTAAGAAGCTCGTCTGATGTTTCATTCAATGATGTATTTGGCGAACAAGCAAATAGAGATGTGGCCGTAGTATCCAATTCTGAAGAGCATGCCCAACCTTCTTTTGATATGAAAGCAGCAAAATTGGACCCGCTTTCCGATGAAGTGCCTCGATCTACCTCGGCGGTAGAAAACAGCAGCAAGAAGATTGGCTCAAGAAGATATCTTTCAGAAAAATTAGGTCTTCGTGTCCAAGGCAACGTTTCTACAAACAGCAACATCTTGAAAGCCGTCGCAGGTCGACTTTGGAAACCTATTGGTGATAAAACAAAAGATGGCCATCCAATTCTAGGAAAGAAGATAATAAAATGGGAGCAAAGCGCAACTCCAAGCCGTGCATTATCCGAGCCAAGCAATCGAAGCTCTATCGTTCTTTTTGAGTCTGTCCAAAAAGATCTGTTCGATGAAACAATGGCATTGAATTTTGAGTCTACTTTTGAGCATTTTGAACGAAGCTGGACGCCTAGCGCCAGTTCATCTCGAGGCTTACAAAACATGCAAAGTGGTAGAGTGAATGGCGCAAATTTGCTAGATAAATTTGAGCCTACTACATCCGATGAATTCTCGGAATTTGGAGCTAAATCGAAAAAAAATGTGTCTATACCCTCAACCAAATCTGGATCTCCTGTTAGACTGCTTAAACCGAAGCACCTATCCTCCATCTACAATAGTTTCTCGGCATTTGCCAAGACGCATTCATTAGATGATTCAGCGATAGCTGCTATTCTTTACTTAGTCGCTGAAGATCCAGATGATTTCTCTTAGTTTTATTTCTCGTAATTTTATAATTTCTATAAAAGGTGTTTCCAGTGCGTTTAAAGAAATTGATTAGGGAAAAAAGTCCATTGCTGCAAATTCGCATCTGTGTGGAACATCACGTGATATGGGGATGCGCAGGCGCCGGACTTTATTTGGCGGGTTCGATGATTGGAAACAAATAGTCTAAAGCAACACCTTCGCCTTCTCCATTCACCTTTCGCATTTTTAAGCTTATCTCATACTATTTTTGCTTGTGAAAGTGGGACAATAACCCCTTACATTATCTATTATCTACGCTTGGCTCTAATCGAGAGTTTTATATTTCTGGTTTCCCCACAATCTGTTTAAGTCATGACCTCAAGTGAAGCAAAAGCCACGGAAGCAAAATCCGAAGCGGCAGCAAATAAACCAGACAAAAAGTTCTACTACTCCACTGGCCGCGGTGGTGCTGGTAACATTAAATCTTCCTCTGAAGCTCCTGCGCCACACCTTGTTCCTCAAGGATCGAACACACCAAAGTTGACTACCAGCAAGATTACCACAGGTAGAGGTGGCTATGGTAACATGGTCAATAATGATGACCCTGAGCTTGCGCGCAAGCTTCAAGATGTTGATGAAGTGAAGCAAAGCCCAGAATTAAGTGCTGTTGCTTCAAACAAATCGTTCACTGTGGGCCGTGGTGGATTTGGAAACGTTGTTTCCAAAACACGCTCTAATGGCAGTAGCACTGGATCTGGTGGAAATAACCTATACTCTGTTATCAGTCTGGGAGGTCAAAAGAACCGAAAGAAGGGCGGCTTCGTGAACAAGGTCAAAAACTTGTTTTCTTCGTGAACCCGTTCTGCAATAATTATTAAATGCTGCATTCAATACTCATAAACTTCTAGAATCGATATTCCTGTGCACTTGCTCCGCATTTCTGCATTTTTCCCTTAACATATAACGTGCAATATAATTATAATACATGATAAAAAATGAGACGCGAATCTAAAATGTCTTTAATGATTCATTTATAGAGGTTCGCCCAGATTGATGATGATGATTTAGTGAGATTTTATATGCTAATAAATGATCTATAATTATAAAGTAAACTGTAGCATTGAAGTCAAAATCACGAGGATACACTTACTTTAGTTCTCAAGAAGAAAGGCCTTAAGCTTGTCTAAAGCCCTAAATCTGTGAGAAATAGTGTTCTTAACCTCTTTGTCCATTTCAGCGTAGGTTTGGTTGAATCCTTGTGGCTCGAAAATGGAGTCCCACCCAAAGTTCTTATGTCCTCTGCTATCAACAATCAGACCATGAGTGATACCTTGAAATAACTTCACTTCTTTGCCGGGGCCCTCGCAATATCCGAAGGTACAGATAGCCTTAGCAGACTTATCTTCGAATTTGTAAAGCATGTTGACAATTCCTTCAAGTCCAAGGCTTTGAACAAACCATTTGATGTATGGACCTGGTAAGTCATTAAAGGCATTAAATGCCAAGCAAGTATCTTCGACTAAGACAGCACCACCCAATTGCTCTGCTGCGGACTTGGCTTTGTGGATTGTAACCTCATTGATAGAGCCCTGGATCTCTTCGATGTCAATGCTCAAATTCTTGATCAAGTAGTCACCAACAACAGATCCTTCATCGGAATCTGTTCCGCCAAGAATGTATACTACCTCCTTTCTCTTGTTTGGATTGCCCGTAACAAATGTAAGTGTTTTAGACATTGCAAGTACTTAATAAAGTGTGTGAATTGTGAGTCAATGTCAGCTTCATAAGAACCTCATGTAAGATCACCAAAAAGTGAGGAACAGAAAATGTCAATTTTTTTACGAGTCAATTGGGAAAAGGTTTTTTTTTTTTGGCCATTTTCTTATTGTCTTCTGTGTTATTTATTTACATGTGATTAATTCTCCGCCATCTCTTCTCACTGAGTCCTTGTAATCTTATTCCAAGCACACCATAAGAGCCTTGTAAAACTCTCGAAAAAATATGGTTTTTGGCATTTACACTGGCCCTCAGGAGCCCGAAAAACCTTTAGCGCTTCTAACACAGGAGGAGCAAGCTGAGGTTGGAGCTCGTAAGATGGTTGAGGCTATGCAATCATGCCCTGGTAAAACTGTCATGGCTGGAGGATCTGGATTCTTGCTTGGTGGTTTTTTCGGTTTATTCATGGCTTCTATGGCTTACGATGTCCCTGTTGGAAATAACGCTGCCAGTCATATCAGTGAGTTGCCATTCAAACAACAAATGAAACTACAGTTCTCGGACATGGGTAGAAGATCCTTGAGTAGTGCCAAGAATTTTGGATACATTGGTATGATTTACTCGGGTGTTGAATGTTCTATCGAAAGTTTTAGAGCCAAACATGATATATACAATGGAGTGGCAGCTGGTTGTATTACAGGTGCCGGTCTCTCTATAAAGGCAGGTCCCCAAGCAGCAGCACTAGGATGTGCCGGTTTCGCCGCATTCTCCACTGCTATCGATCTCTATATGAGATCTGAAAGTGCTGCTCCTCCAAAAAATGATTACGATGACTAAGAGATTTCGAGGACTCTTCATTAATGATAAGATTAGATTGTATATAGTTACACATGGAAGGATATAAAATAATGCCTAATTATATTCATGAAATATTACATGGTAGTACTGTCCAGAGGAATGTGGATTTGTAAACTTCTGCTGGAGTTCAAATTCGCTTATACTAGCAAAAGTAGTAACAATACTCATATGAAAATTGGCCAAGTAGAAACGAGGTTATTAGGAGGCAGCTAACGGCGAAGATAATGACTGATGCCCACAATTTTGTATTTTGAGGGGGTATTGGATTTGATTGTACCTCCAGAACTCTTAGTCGGTCTATTTCGCTTAAGATGTCGTTTTCATTATATCTGTTGAGAAGATCATCAATTGTTCTGCTGATCTCTTGAAGTGGCTCTTGGTCTAATTGTAAGTCAGTATTTGATAGACTCTTTTGCTTTAACACGACCAATTTATGTTGGATTTCGTCGAAAATTGTCTCTTGTTCGATTTCCGCCTCAATCTGTCGAAGACGTCTCTTTTTGATGGTATTTTCACTCACAAGTGGTGGAGACTCACCACGACTTTCCCCGCTAGATATTCGAACCTTGCGCCGTTTTAGTTGCTCCGCAAGAGGGTTTGTTGATGAGAGAAATGATTCATTTTGCGAGTCTTCTTCTTTTTGTTTTGGCAAATCGGCCATGTATGGTAGTGGAAGCGGCTCACCAAGCTGCTCTAAGACCTCGGACGATCGTGTTTTTCGGCTCATATCATCATATGGTTTAAGGATTAGAAAGGGCAAATGACTATTTGAAATTGGGAGAAGAATTATTGATATTTGAACTTTTTCAATTAGGAATACTAATGTTTACTTTGTGAGTCGCGGTGATGTTTTGTGTATGTAAGATTGTATATAAAAGCCGCTTAATTGCAGTACGTACATGTTAAGTGGGACTTAGAGTCGGAAATTACTTCCGTTTTCTGGATTTAAACTTATCAAAGAAACGCAGAATCAAGTATGTGACACATCCAATGAAACGGAATGCTGCCATAAATGCAACTGTCCATAAGATTACTGTAAGGAAAATTTCAGAACGATTTTCTTTGCCGACACCAGCTGGGCTGTTATCGAATTGGTTGAAACCACCAGTCTCTAAAACAACAGCGACAATCACAAAATTGGAGAACATCCATACCAAAACAGTCATAGAACGAACAAAAGCATAGTAATCTTCATTGGACGGCTTGCTGCTGGTTTTGACTTCCTCTTGTGGCTTTTTAATTTTTTCCAATTGATTGAGGTAGGATTGATTAATTTCCTCTTGTAGAACAGGAATATTAACGTCAAAAGTACCATCTTCTCTGACCTTGGCAGCACCCAAATCCTTTGCACCAGTATCACCTTTTGTTCCCCAAGAAACATCGTCAATATTACAAAAAGCGTAGATGTTCAAGACATTGACGTAGGCAGGAGAAAGTAGAAGGTATTGAATGAAGGAGGTGAACATGTGCCATGGTTCGAAATAAAGGAATGAAGCAATGAAATAAAGAGCATAGGTAGACGAGGTAGCTACAACTAAATCTCTGAACTCACCGTTTTGTAAGAAAAGTGACACAGAGAGTCCAGTGTGTGACTTTACTAAAACATTGATAGAGTGAACTGCCATGAACACAGCAGCGAAGATCATGTAAATCATCAAAATTGCAAAGAAAAGAACGATGACAATGTAAAATTTCTCTGTTCCTTTCGGTTTGTTACCAAAACTGAGCACGAACGTGGTAACAATTGAGGCAAGATATAGCCACAAAAATACAACCGAAAGAATATTTCCTGGCGCGAAATGAAGATCAGGTGCACTCAAAGAGGTTGTCAAGATACGGAAAACAAGAAAATATGAGCCAATGGAGAACCAGGACACAATTAAATTGATAAATTGGTAGAAAAATTCAATGTGAAGACACAATTTTCGGCCAATACCATGCCCTGAGCCCCAAATTTTAGGAAAATGTGCCAAAGCGTAGATAGCTGCAAAAAAAGAACCGTTCAACCATCTTCTTCTCTGAAGAATGAATTCAGCCAAACCTTCTGGGACATCTGTTTCGGCACGAGCAGATTTACAGTACCGAAGAAGCCACGAACAACCTCTTTTTGCAACTAGCTCATAACACAAAATACGATCCTCGGCAAGATACATATTTGATGTGAAAATTCCAGCCTCATCCTTCAACATATTACGCTTAAGCTCGTACTCATCATCTTCAGGGTCGAGATCTCCACTTCCATGCAAAAACTCACCTTTAAAATACTTTTCTAGGGGACCATTTCCGCTGATATCATTTTGAAGAGCCACGTAACGGTAGGCAGAAAATGCACCAGGTAAAACGGAAATGAAACCAAAGACAGACTCGGTTGGTTTGTCTAGAATATTGGAGATTTTATACTCGAAATTTTGGCCATAAACAAGAGGGTTTGTTATCATTTGACGTTTCTTCAAGGAGGCTGTGATTTCACCACAAGCACCCGCGACTTGTGGGTCCTTGTCAAATTCTTTCCATAAATGATACAATGCTTTTCCGCTTGGTTGCGTTCCACAGTCTAGAAGAACAACAATATTAGGGTCTAAGACTTGAGAAATGGCTTCAAAACACCATCTGTGCGAATTAATTTTTTTGGCGTTTTGTTCCTTCAAGCAAAAAAGCATTTGAACAGGAACTACCTTTTCAGTGGTAAGTTTCACAGTGTCTTCAACAGAAGAAATACCAACTCTAGTAGTGTATTCGTAGAAATGAGCGCGCACTTTTTTGTCGTCAATTCTGGATTTAGCCAATCCCTCTTGATAGACACCCAATGCAGCCATGAGAGCCTGTGCTCTCTCGTTAATTTTGGAACGACCATCACTGACGACACAAACGACAATCTTCTTCCACGAGTCTTTGCCCCAAACATGCGATCTGGTTCTAGACTCAAGGTGTTTAATGTTCTTGAAGACACCCTTTAAGGTTCGAGCCAAAAGGATATCATCTTCGTTATACATCGTGATGACAATCATCATTTCAGTCTGACGTCTAACAGGGTAATGGATCGGACGCAAAATGTATCCGTCTCTCCAGAAATTAGAAGGACCACATGTTACAGCGGTATATCTCATGTACGCGAACTCTCTACTGAGGCCACCATCAGGAAGGTTAGTCTTATAGTCCGGAAATTTAGTCAATAATTCTGTTGCGACAGGACAATCTAAGACCAAATGGCCATTGTGACCATTTGCAATTCCAAATTTGGGCTTTTGACGAACTTCTTCTTCTTCGGGAACTTCTGGAATCTCATCTTGGAATGGAGAATCTAAATGGTCGTAAACGGTCTGAACATCATCTTCAATTGAAGCGGGAGCATGAAAAGTTTGAAGATCGAAGTGATCTCCTTGAATATCTTTAAAATGAATATTGTGATCAAATTCCTTTTCCTCATCGTCTGTGTCGTATGTATGAGGTACAAATGCTTGATCAAAGGTCTGGTTGAAACTCTGTTGTTGTTCTGGATGCTGGTAAGGAGGATATTCTTGGTATTGATTTTGAGGGTAGAATTGGCCCATTTCATACAGTTCGTTAAATGGATCACTGACATTATGTGAGGGGACACGTCTTCCAGTAGTGTTTGGGCGATTGGAGGTGTGAAAAACCTCCAGGGGTCGCGTTCCATCCTCATAGTAGGCAAGAAAATCATCAGTAGAGACACCAGCCAGACCTCCATATGCAGCGTCTGGGTGGCGAAAGTCAATCAGGTCTCTGCTTTGGCCATGTGCATTGTTGTAGTTGTAGGTACCTCCACTCTGGCCTTGGTTCGGGTGAAGATTTTGATCCATGATCTACTCAGTCAAGTAAGAATATATCAGGTGAGAATGTGTGGATAATTAAAATGAAATCTATCCAATTATGTTGCTAATTGTACAGCTTTTGGGCTAGCTGAATTAAAAATCAGAAGTGATGTGAAAAGTGGATGCGTCAAATTGGAGACTATGGAGACAAGTTTCAGCCGTTGGTTAGGTACAAGACTTAGCGCTAGTTCTGTATTGACGCGAATAAGCACGAACAAAAGGAATTTCACGAAGCAGAGGAGTAAACTTTTCGAGCACGACTGTGGATTACTCTGAAACTGCTGAAGTGATCTGCTTTGAAAACTTTATACAATTTCTTACACTCCTTAGTGGTTTCAGATAATATATAGGAGATGGATCATTAGGATATGTTTTGTGCAGTACTATGCTATTTTAAGACACCGGGGCGGTGATTCGAATTAAGTTTTTGAGGAAGGGCGCAGTAGAGCATGTAACTCAAAAGCCTCATAGGGCGTATTTAAGTTTCATTTCAGTCAATTGGTGACTTACTTTATTCATTTCTGCGCCTTGTCACGTAAGTACGCAAATGAACACGCGTGTGAAGGAAACTGTAGACAACGTGTAGCCGAATGCCACGCCGCACGATTTCCTCCTTTCGATTACAAGTCAAGGAACAATGAATGTCTCGCCTTACAAATAAATATTGCTCGAGCTATATACCCTTCTATTTAAGAAGTTATAGACGCTCGGTCATATCATTGGCTTTTGCAAGGAAAGGTTGGACTGCTGTGTCTCGGATTACTTTATGATTACTATGATATTCGCTACGGAGCCCAAAATTAATATTTGGCATAGGCTAAGTGAGATGTTGTGGTAACTAGCTGTATAAACGACTGTTGTCGGCAATAGATTACCCAGGTTTACAACTTAGAGTGGTACTTGTGCAAAAACAAAGGGCTTCATAACCGTCATCCCATTTCAGGCAATGGTTGGAGGTTGATCAATGAATCACACAGTAAATTTAATTTTGAGTTTCCGGCTGCTTAATTCCATTATAAACAAGAATTGATTTTCTTTTCCTTCATTTTTGTTTTCGTATCTGCGCGTCGGCAATTTCCTTTATCGTCAATTTCCGTCAATTACTCATATCTATGTCCGCGAACTAAAGTATGCGATGATCATCGCAGAATCTCTCACCGATTCAGTCCTTATTAATCACCAAAAAAATGTCATTTAAGTGCTGCTCTCAATTCGAAAGCTTTTTGCAAGAACTTCCTAAATGCGAGCATCACCTTCATCTTGAAGGTACTTTAGAGCCATCCCTTCTTTTTGCATTGGCTGAGAGAAACAAAATTGTCCTTCCAGACCATTTTCCTAAATCAGTCGAAGCCTGCAATGAAAGGTATAGCAATTTTGCTGATTTGCAAGACTTTTTGGATCACTACTACATCGGTATGAGTGTTCTTATCACGGAACAAGACTTTTATGAGCTTGCAATGGAATACTTCCTGAAAGCGTCAAGTGACGGGTGTTTGCATTCTGAAGTTTTTTTCGATCCTCAAGGCCACGTTGAAAGAGGCATTCATGTCGACACTGTCGTCAATGGTTTCGACCGTGCTTGTAAAGATGCCAATGTGAAGTTTGGAACTACTAACAAGTTGATTATGTGCTTACTTAGACACTTACCTGGACAATCTGGTTTGGAAACCATTGACAGCGTCACTCATCACTTCGAAAACGGAACTATCCATGGTATGGGTCTTGACTCATCTGAAAAGCCCTTTCCTCCTGAACTTTTCGTAGAGTGCTATTCTACAGTCAAGTCTCGTCACCCAGAGGTTGGTTTGACTGCGCACGCCGGTGAAGAAGGTGACCACACATTTGTTTCAAACTCTTTGGACCTTTTGAATGTTTCACGTATCGACCATGGTGTCAATTCTCACCAGAGTGAGGAGTTAATGGCTCGTTTGGCCGAGAACCAAACCATGTTGTCCATGTGTCCTCTTAGTAACGTCAAGCTTCAAGTCGTATCAGATGTCTCTGAATTGCCTATTAGGCTCTTCTTCGATAAAGATGTCCCATTTTCGATCAATTCAGATGATCCAGCTTACTTCGGAGGTTACATCTTAGACAACTACAAAGCCGTGCATACCCGTTTCGGTTTTACAGTTGCTGAGTGGAAAAAGATTGCTCTCAATGGAATCAATGGTTCGTGGTGTGATGAGAAGAGGAAGTCTGATTTGAAAGAAAAGGTTGAGGAAGTCTGCTTAAAGTACCAGTCATTGGCTGTGAGCAGCTAAGTTATCACAAAATCTCGTTCTTGCAATCCCTTCCTCCTCTTCCATCAGCAAATTTTCGAGCTATTTTTCCTTTATTTATTTGCAATTGCGGATTTTTTTACTGTGGCTCATTATAGATTTTAGACTAATAGATGCAAATGACCAAATCTTGGACTTAAATCATGACACATCTTTTCAAAAATTAAACAGTAATTAACATTATTAGCTTTCACGTTACAACATTCACTACCTGGCAGGGATGTGACATGGACTAATGTTTTCAACATTAAGCTCAGCCGCGTACTGAGAGGCGCGCTAACAATAAAGAAGCCCAACAAAATTCCTTCAATGTGATCAGCTCACAAAAATATCCTTTGTCTATTTATATTCACAAGAATTAAAAGAAAATATTCTGCCTAAGTCAACTCTACTTGTGGCGTACGAATTGCCTGTCACTGTTCTTCACTTGACGTGACACAGAAAAAATAAGGATACTGATCCTGCACTGAAGATCAGGCATCCATCTTGAACAAACAAAAAACTCCTTTTCATAATAAGATACTACCAATGTCCGAATCATTAAGCAAATTTTTCCTGCTCAGGCGACTTACTCAAATAGCTTTGGTTACATTTATCTGCTGTCTTATTATTGGATCTGTGTCATTTGTTGAAACTCCATTCCTTCAGCCACTGAAATCAGTTGAGGCGCCAGTCTTCGTTCCGGACCTTGCGAACTCAGCAGATCGAATCCCAGTCAACCATGATGTTACTTACGTCATTTACTTTGAGAAATCCTCTCTGGCTACTTCTTCGGTTCCACAGAAAGTGCTTGACAACTTTGTGAACATCTACGCTGATTTCCTCCATAGGGACCTCAGCGCAGAAGTCGGTCACAGTTTCGAGTCTGTATTGACTGGTTTCACATTTAAGTTGCCAAATGCTGAAGAAATAAGAAAGAAGCTTGTTGCTTTGCATACTGGTGCTTTACACTCTGGAGATCTCACGGCATTGTTATACCAATACTTGACACACCATGCCGAGATGGAGTTGATATCAAACAAGGTTGAATTACATTTGGAGAAAGATCAGACTGTTATTCATCAAACTGAGTCAGATCCGG
Organism: Australozyma nongkhaiensis; assembly: GCA_030563825.1. NCBI lineage: Eukaryota > Fungi > Ascomycota > Pichiomycetes > Serinales > Metschnikowiaceae > Australozyma > Australozyma nongkhaiensis. The sequence continues at coordinate 501,965 of JAJMKF010000007.1, read as the reverse complement.
CCGCTCAAACATAGGCCTTGCCTTAAACTTGTTGTAGGATGCACAACTTTTAGCCCTTTCAGCCCTATTCAAAAAGAAATCAAGAGTATCATTAATAAAAGGGGGACCGGCTCCTCGCATGATTCTGTTACTTTTAGCAAAGTTGCAAGATAGTATCGTTTTAGTTCGTGCTGATTGGAACATATATTAGTGATGGTAATCCTCAACTTAATTAATCGAATACGTATTAATCATATTTTTTCTCGTGAAGTTATTTTGAATGCATGAGTTAATTATTTAAGTTTTTTGTTTTGAGACAAGCAGATTTACTATTGATTTGTATATCGCTTATTCAGCTGTATATATAATAACATATATATAAAAATAGATGTATTTATTTGAGAGGAGCAAAGCAGATTGATAAGAGATGTGGAAGAATAATAAGGACTCAGTCCGTAAGTTTGAAACATCAAGATTCAATTAGTGTGTAGCTTCTATAGAAAGACTACTCAAATTCGGAGAAGTCCAACGAAGACAACTCCACTTGACCAAAGGTATTTTCACCAGAGTATAGGACATACAAAAAGCCATCCTCATCTTTGTGCTCCTCATAGATTGTACTCATTAAAGCAGCAGTTGGGGGCAAGATATCGTTGACAAAGATGAAGATAGCTTTTTCAGATGGCAACTTGATTCTCTTGCGAATGACGTAAACAAATTGGCCAACTGTCAAATCGCCAGGAACTAAATATTTTCTTTTGTCAATTTCCTGGATATCAGAATTTTCAACCTTTTCACAAATGACTGGGAGTCTGTCTTTGAATCTTTGTAAGATGCGAGCGGATTCTGAGCTTCTTTTCTCTGGTAAATGTTAGTATTTTTTCATCGATTATACCAAAAGGGTGTCTTTTCCGATTTACATACCAAAAGAGTTTTCGTCTTTGAATTGGGATCTCATTCTTGAAGTTAGTATACGCCACAGCCAAAGTTGCCACTGTTATTTTACTCAGCAGGTAAGGTAAATTGAGGCCTCTACTCTTGACAAAGCGATAATTTTGAGCAATTGTGACCAAGAGAGCCTGTTTTTAACTGATTTTAGACATACTTGTTGTTGTTTTGTGTTGGTGTATCGATATAGATGGCAAGTGTTATGGTAGTTTCTTATCGCCCTTGTGGGGTAGTGCGCTTTCTGCTGATAGGAAAGTTTCTGCAGGCACAAAGGAAGTTGAGTTAGGTTGGCTGGATACCGGCAGGCAATTTATCAAACTTGTTATTGTCAAACATTAAAATTTATGAGTCAATCAGCATGGCTTTTTTTTCGAACCTCTTTTTGTTGTGCCATTTAAAGGGTTATCGGTTGTATCGAACCGTAATTGTAAGTGTCACACGTAATCGCAATAAGGCCTTTTTGCGGGACCCCGTGGGTTGTGATATAGGCTTACAATCAATTTTAGTTGCCAACTATAACAAGAGGATGGCTACCTTTCTAATTACGATAACAGAAGGCTTTGTCTTTTCTTGAAACAAGATAAAGTACTTAAGTCGCTTTCCAACTAAATTTTGTGTAGAAATCGCTTACTTTCAAAACTCGAAAATGACAATTTCGTTGAACTCAAACTCATTCTTGCCAAATATTTTTTTTTACCATTATCAACTTGAGTGTCTCAGTTCAAAGTTTTTTAAAATGCCAACACTTCAATGCAAAACTAACGAAATCAAAAACAAGGAATAAGGAAAAACTTTTTTTTTTGTAAATTATTTGATAATGCGCTCTGAACTTTGGAGTTTTTTTGTATTAATTTAATCTACCTGTACGAATTCTTTGATACATCCTTAACTGGAACGAAACCAATACAAAATCGTTACAAGCCATAAATACTAAACATTTAAAAGAATTATTTTTTGACTTTCGATGTAAAATCTTAACGAATATTTTTTTGGATTTTTTTTTCTCATGTCATCTGAAATTATATAGGCGGACTAGTTGTAGTCGTATGACTTTCATGGATCCGAGTCTAGGTACAACCCATGATTCCTAAGAAATTATTAAAATGGAAACATGAACCCGGCTTTCCTTTCAAATGTGGATTGGAAATTCATACACAGCTTTCAACGAAACACAAACTTTTTTCTCCAGCTATCAATGCGCCAAATTGTCCCCCGAATTCTAACACCACATTCTTTGACTTGGGTCTCCCTGGTACCTTTCCAAAACTAAACCCGGAAGCAGTTTTGTTAGCCTTAAAAGCTGCAACTGCTCTCAGTTCGACTGTTAATACAGTATCGTCATTTGATAGAAAACACTACTTCTATTTGGATCAGCCTTTAGGATATCAAGTTACACAGAGGTTCCGCCCATTGGCGAAAGGAGGCCAATTGAAACTTGATAAGGAATACGATGATGTTTTATCAAACAAAGTGATTAATATTGAGCAAATTCAACTAGAACAGGACACCGCTAAGCTTAATTACGATGACTACGATCACCTGGTTTCTATCGATCTTAACAGAGCCAATGTTCCTTTAATTGAGCTCGTGACGAAGCCGGATTTTGAAAATTTGTTACAGGTTAGAGCTTTCATAAAAAAATATTTGGGTTTGATGGCTCATCTAGGTGTGTGCTCGGGTGACTTGGAGAATGGAGCCATGCGATGCGACGTGAATGTTAGTGTAGCAGGAGGCGAGCGAGTAGAAGTAAAAAATTTGAGTAGTACAACAGAAGTTATGGCTGCAGCTGAATATGAATACCAAAGACAACTTAAGCTGTTGAAGGAGAATATTCCTGTGTCGCAAGAGACCAGATCATGGACCGGTACTAAGACAGTCAAAACACGGTCTAAAGAGGATGCTATTGACTATAGATACGTGCCGGATATAGAGTTACCACTTGTGCATCTCTCCCCTGATATCACAGACCAAATAAGGGCCAAGCTTCCAGACTTCCCCGAAGCCGTTTGCTCTAGGCTTAGACAAGCACCTTACAAACTTGAAAAAAAGCATGCAAAATTCTTAGTGGAGTCACCTGAGCATCTAAAATACTACGAGCAAGTACATTCAATTGCTGTGACCAAATACAAAATTCCAGTGAAATTAGTTAATAATTGGTTCATTCATGAGCTACTAGGATCATTCAATAAGCTAGAGCTCGAACCTGATTTTTCTTTAATTTCTGTGGATAGATTTACTGCTCTTGTACTGATGGTGCATCTGAAGGATATTACCTCGACGTCAGCAAAGTTATTGCTACTGGAACTCATCCAGCCTTCTGCAAATACTCGCGATATGTCTGTAGAGGAAATGGTAGACCATTTTGAGCTCAGAAACACTGCAAAAGGTAATACTGGCGAGTTAGAAACCGCCGTTGAAGACATCTGCAAGGAAATTGTTGCCAATAATCAAGATGCAATTAAAAAGATTTTGGCTGGAAAGCACCTGTCAATCAAGTTTCTAGTTGGAATTGCCATGCGTGAGACACAAGGAAGAGTTGATGCGAAGCTCTTTGATGAAAAGTTTAGAATGCTTATCTTTAAGTAAAATTTTCTAGTAAGCTACAATACATAGAGGCATAAAATGAATATTGAAATAATAAGCTAAAGAAGTTTGAAAAGCGTTGATCTAATTAGCAAAGGCGAGAGAGGCTCTTTTGTTTCGTCTTTCAGAGACTGCTTCTCCAAAGCTTTCAAAGCCAAAATTGGATCTTTTATCTAGTTCTTGTAATGTGAAATTCGTGGATAAATGATCAATTGACTGATTATCCTTCCTTGTTGTCGAAACAATGTAACGCTCACAAGTTGAAGGTCCAAACCAATGATCAGAGTCCAGAGTGTCATCAGCAATTGTTTTAGTTGATGAGTGTTTTCTGAACCCTTGATATTCTTTACATGGCGACTCAACAGTCTCCCTGTTCTTGATGAAACCAAGTGATACGAAGATCCGGCGATACATATTAATGGCTTCAGAGCCAAGGCCGAAAAGGAAAAATGCGCAAAATGAAAGGACGATTTCAATCATTCGCTGAACAATTGGCTTTGTTCCTCCATTGATATAAAAGATGGTATTCCAGCCTGGATCGTTGATGTGCACAGACTCCACTTGCCTGGAGGCGTTGGCCAAATCGTTATAAAACCCGATAAGTACTACCGGTGATAAAACAACAATGATAATCAAACTGAATATAATAAGTCTTGCAAATTTTTTGGTATTAAGACCTGAATTAGAACACTTCAAAAGATCGTTCAAGTCACGCCTCTTCCGAATGTACTCTAAAATTGTAAGGGCCGCGAAAGTGAATGCTGCAATTACCCAAAGTACGTTCCACAAGGAACTCAAAACAATGGACATGATACCATAATTGTAGATAGCAATGCAGCCACGATATCTAACAATGGTGTATCGACCGGATTGCGCTAAAATACTTACTCCCATCACGATAACCGGATTAAGCCAACACATGAGAACGTTTACCAATTTCTTTGTGTTTGATTCTGGATTCAAGAATTTGTAGCTTTTTGCAGATAAAACCATGTATAAGTTGAAGATCAAACAAGTTGTAGCACACAAAAGGCCCAAATTGGCGCCACTGGTAATTCTCACTGTAACATCGCAATAGCCTGGTGCTTTAGTTACGTTAACGTAATTATTTCCACCCCATATTATCGCATTAATTATACCAACAAGATTGATATATGAAAACCAGATCATAAGACTAATAGCAGGGATATTCTTGTTAATACAATGGTAAATTGAAGGAGGAATAAGAACAATGAAGGCTAAAATCGAGAAGACTAAGAATAGAATCCCTGTTGAATCTAATTGGTTTGTCATGAGTGTTTGTGAAGTGTGTTAAAACAATTTTGATCATATCTCGGCGACTTTAAATAAGTGTCAATTTCAAAGTTTCAAGTTAATTTGCAAATACCGGATTAGGCGAGAATGGTGTGCATATCATTCAATAGACTGTATACTGACGGTCTTATACTCAGTACGTTTCAGCGAGCATTTGACACTCAAAATATATGAAGCACTAGGTATTATGAGATATCACTATGGCAATAACAGGTCTGAACTGATTTATCTTTAAATTATGTATTTGAATTAAACTCTACTTCTAGCGAAATGTTTAAACTATGCTGTTATTCTTATGTTCGTAGTTTTCTTAAGCAATCACAGACTTCAAGATCTCATGCGAAGATACTGGACCCGGGTATTTCTCGCTCAAGAATTTAACTAAGCCAACAACCTTTTCTTTCAAGGAGTCGCTTGGGAATTGTTTCAATTTGTCAACATCCTCTCTGCCTAAAGTGCTCTGGCTCTCCAATTTCATTCTCTCAGCCTCCTTTGTGAAGACTTCAGCCAAAACTTGGATGACACGCTCACTCTGCTGAATAATTGTCTCGTTACTGCTTTCGTACATCTTGACAATCCACTCCAAGATAGGAAGATTCTCTTCAGGTGCAGACTCTACTGGCAAGTGATTAAGCAAAGCAGGAACAACGTGGACTGAAGGAATGGCAGTCTCGTTTTTCAAGGCCATTCTAGCAACACAACCACATGCATTAGCATTGCATCTGTCGACAACTTCCTTGGACTCGACGTCATCGATCTTGCTTTGTTCGTCATTCTTACTCATCAAATGGAACAACATCTCCAAGATAGGTTGATATTTGGAAGAGAAGTCGACATTGGAATTTTCGATGATGATACCAACACCATAAGCTGCATTGCCTTTAACCTCTAATGATTTGTCGTTAGCCAATCTGTCGTAGAACAAGTCCAAAAGCTCTTGAGCATATGGGTTGTTCTCCTTTAAACCAGCACAAATCTCAGCTAAACCGCCAACAGCGCCGACTCTCTTGTTCTTGGTCTTAGAGCTAATAGACTCATACAAGACATCCTTAAATGTTGGGAAAATCTTGTTGAAGTCAGGACCCAATTGAATGGCCAAGGCGATCAAAACCTCCAATGCGGAATCGAACAACATGGCATCAGATTCAGAGGTCTCCTCAGTTTCGTATGGAGTCTCATCATCAACTTGAGAAGCATGCTCGTTCTTCAAGATAGCCATCAATTGAACACACAACATCTCAAGAGCCTTTGTGTCAGAAGCGTCACTAATAATAGCAGCAGGACCCATGGCCATAAGCGCCTCGTGAATGCTCTCCAAGTCACAGTTGACCAAAGTGAAATCGTAGTCTTCTTCCAAAATAAGCAAAGAAAGATCTCTGGCTTGCTTGATCAATTGCATTACGTTAGGATCAACATAAGACTGTTGAGGAACCCCCTTTGGAGCCTTGAAGTCAGCACCATAGGTAGCGTCAAACATGGCACGAGCAATCTTCCAGACAGAAATCAATGCAGCTTCTCTGATGGTGAAAGACATCTCGACTTGCTCTGCCAAGGCCTTGAAACATGGCTCAACGTATGGGGCAAAGGCTGCTCCAGTGCCCAAGGCCAACTCAGCCAAGGCAACACAGGCAATCTCCTTCTCGTTAGTAACACCAGTGTTAAACTTGAATTGGTCTTGGACGTCTTGACCTTCAGCATCTTCTTCCTCATCTTCATCATCACCCTTGAAGTCGAACTCGTCTTGTTCCAAACAAGTCAAGAACAAAGGAACAAGCTTCTCCAAGAAGCCAGCAAACTCCTTGCCGTAAACCTTAGCCATGTTGGAGATGAAAGCGTAACCAGATTCTCTTACACGGGCATTTTCAGCTGATAAAGTGTGGTAAGCAGCCTCGACCAATGGAGGGGCGTAGGAGGAAAATGTTTGAGAACCAACAGCTCTAGCTAAAGTAGAAATGTTTTCAAAAGCGCAAGCTCTTAATTCGATGTCATCTTGGCTCATTCCCTCGGTCTCAGCGGCGTTAGTGACGAATGGCTCCAAGACATGAATGGTTTGCTCGAAGAACGGAGTAAAGGATTTTCCACCAGCAAAAGCAGTGGAGCCAATAGCGGAGACAATAGCAGTCTTCAAGGATGAAGAGTTAGCAGACTCCAACATGGTAAACAACTTTTGCACCAATGGTTCAATATATTTGGCGATAGCGTCAAAGCTCATGAACTCGATAATACCATCCAAAGCGTAACAAGCATACTTGTAACTCATGACGTGAGAAGCGGAGTCAATAATGTTTAAGATGAGGGGCAAGAGTTGCTCGTGTTGTTCAGCGATGTGGTGTTGCAATTCAGTGGCCAAGGAGGAGACTGATCTGACAGCGGCGACTTGAACAACAATTTCGGGGTCTTGCAAAGATGTGATTAAAATTGGGAAAATCTTGTTGAGTTGATGAGAGAAGTAGTCTGGGGCACCGGTGGCTGCAACACCAATACATAAAAGACCAGCTCTTCTGGCAAAAGGGTTGGGGGAACGAATCATAGCTTCCAAGTTCTCAAGGAATGGAACAATAACTTGAGATGGTGGCAACTCACCAGCCAAGGAGCTGAGCAATCTCAAAGCAATGCTGGAAGGGGTGTTTTCTTCGTTCATGTTCTCTTCGTCCTCATTGTTCAATTCGTCATCAATATCGACCTCCTCGCTTGCGATGGTAGTTGCCAAAGCGGTGAGTTGAGGACCAAGGTTGTTGCTGGAAATCTTGGATTTACGTGCAGAAACAGCGTTTATCAAGAAAGACAAAGCCATACATCTAATTTCCTCATCTAACTCGGTGTTGCTTGAGAGTTTAATCATGATGTTAACCAAGTAAGCAAGCTCGTCACCGACCATCTTGTTGTTCATGTAGATTAAATCGTTCATGGTGTTGAAAAGAGGCTTGACTACGGATGCACCTTCATTTTGAATGGCTTCTTCCAAAACGGATACAAAGGATGGAATAGAGCCCTTGAAAGTAGCAGCAGCGGCCTCGTCAATTGGATCGCTTTCCTCGATGTAACGGGCAAGAAGGTTCATTGATTGAACTGCATTCAAACGCACGTCCAATGAAGTGTTTTCGGTCAACAAACCAGAAAACAAAGTAACAAAGTCATTTTGATGAGGGATCAAAGCTTCAGAGTCAGTCTCCAAGAGAGAACTCAAACAGAAGACACCCATCTCTTTGTTTTGAGGATTAGCATCTCTAGCAGCAGCAACGAGTGAGGGCAACAAATCAGGCCAAGCATTGGCATCCAAATCAAGCTCACCGATGGCAGCGACGACACGAGCGGAAGAGTGTCTAACCAACTTAGAGCTCTCGGTGAATGTAATTTGCAACAAAGTTTGACGGATATGAGCCTTCTCGGAATCTGGCAAATTGGACCAATTACTCAACACGAGCTTTCTGGCCTCAACAGCAGCAAGTTGCTTGATTTGATCCTGGGTGCTGTGTTGCACGATGTGAATGAGGGCAGGGATGGCATGAGGAGAAGGGAAGAACTCCTTAGCCAATTTCGAACCAGCCGATTTAACGGTGGCTGGTGAAAGAGACTGTTGGAGGGTTTCTTCCAATGCAGTAATAAACTGTTGGTCCATTGGATAAGGAGTACGGAGACGCTAATTAAAAAAATACGTGTGCGATGTGCGATGAGATGCGATGCCATGAATGTGTAGGAATGCAACTTTTGAGATAACAACAAGAAAAAAACACTGAAATTGAAGCCTTGAATAATAAAACTTGAATCGATTGGGAATTTTTTAATTGTTATTTTATCGCAAAAAATCTGATCTCTGTCGCGTTTTTTTGGTGACAAATAAAAAGCCAACTTGATGGAGAGGAATGATAAGGCTTTCATGAATTTGAGCTTATGAATCGGTATCTGAATTACATACCTTGGTGCATACTTGAATAGTGTATACCAACCCATGTATTGAACTCCTATAAACTAGATAAGTCTTGAGGCATCTCGCGAATTCGTATTCTATAATGTCTTTCTAAGTCCTTTATAGCAGGGGTATCGCTGGAAGTAAGTAGATTGATAGCAACACCCTTACGACCGAACCTTCCAGAACGGCCAATACGATGAATGTAGTTCTCTTTGTCAATAGGTAAATCGTAATTGATTACAAGTGAAACTTGTTGAACATCGATTCCTCTGGCCCAAACATCGGTTGATATGAGTACTCTAGACTTGCCTGAGCGGAAATCACTCATGATGGAATCTCGCTCGTCTTGTTTCATATCTCCATGCATGGCCACAACGGCAAAATTTGCCTTTCGTAGCTGCTCAGCCAACCATGTGACTTTGACTTTTGTGTTGCAAAAAATAACCGCTTGTGTGATCGTGAGAGAATCATAGAGATCACAGAGAGTGTCGAACTTCCACTCTTCCTTTTCACATTGGACTTTATACTGCGAGATTCCCTCCAAGGACACATCTTCCTTCTTAACCAAGATTTTAACTGGATCTGTGGTAAACTTGGAAGTCATTTCAAGGACTTCCTTTGTCAAAGTTGCACTCACGACAACGACTTGAACGGAGGAAGGAAGATGTCTGTATATATCATAAATTTGCTCTTTAAACCCCTTTGTCATAAGTTCATCAGCTTCATCTAAAATAAGCATTTTCACGCTTCTAGTCGCTAGGTTTCTTCTTTTGATAACATCAAGAACACGCCCTGGAGTACCGCTGACAATCTGTTGTCCAAGCGCCAACTTCTTGAGATCTTCTCCAACTTGTTTACCACCAATACAAGCATGGGTATGTAAATTCATGTAATTGCCAAGATTCTTAATTACTGTGTGAATTTGGACCGCAAGCTCTCTTGTGGGTGAAAGAACAAGTGCCTGACATTGCCTGGCTTTGAAGTCCAAGACTTGAAGCATTCCTATGGAAAATGTCGCGGTCTTACCTGTTCCTGACTGAGCTTGAGCGATCGTATCTTTACCTGACATAATTTGCATAATTGCTCGACTTTGAATTGCTGATGGAGCTTCGAATCCATATGAATAGATCCCTTTTAGAAGGTCAGGTTTAAGGTCCATACTTTCAAAAGTTCTAAAGACTTTAACATTCTTTGTTGATTTGGAGGAAAACAGAAGATTTTTGTCGGCCGCTCGATCAAATTCCATTTTGAGTGTCTATGTAAATAAGAGTATATATCTTAGTCAGGAATTGTGGAGATGCTCATCGCGACAATAAAGTAGTTGAATCCAACAATCATTCCTTGCAGCTTTCAACTAGTCACATTTTTCAAAATAAAAAAACATCTAATAAATTAGAATCTAGAACTTGGAATGGCTATTCATGCCAAAATATGACATCATATCGAACTAGTTTGACCGGCTGAGCTGAGATCCCTCACAAATATAACAAATCGTTGGGACCTAAATTTACACTAAGGGGAAAAGCTTCTGAAGCAAAATATAGAATAGAGCTTTAACAAAAATTACTTTAACTCATTCGTAATTGAATATGTATTAATTTTAAAGGGGATGGATTAAGGGCGCCTCGGGGAGTCACAAGAAAGTAGGATCTCACCATTCAATTCGAATAGTAAGTGGAATTTCTTGCGATGTGTCTCAACTCGGCAAATTAGGAATCCATTCAAATAAATAATTTCGTAAACGCCATCCTGAACATAAAGGATTTTTTAAGACTAAGAAGAGCAGTTCGTTGCAAATATGAAAAGTAGAGTTGCCACAACAAATACTTGTAGAGCGGTGAAGCTTTTGCACCAGGTTTCGACCATTATATTGGATTGCAAAACCATGCTGCAACAAACCAAATCATGAGGCAGAGCTTTGACTCTCCTATTGATTCTTGGAGAGGGACGACGCACGCTTCTATGTTCGGTGAAAGTTTTGAGCTGTGATCTGTACAAAATGGTTGTTTTTCTGCCTCTCTCAGCGGGTTTCTGCATTGTGGCTTCTGCATTATCTTCAAGATTCATATGCTCTTTATGTTCAACAACAATATGAGCGCATTTATCTCGTTCAGAATTGATGTTTAGATCTTTCGAGCTGCTTATGGGCTCAAAATTTTGTGTCAAGGTCAACAGCCCCAAGGTTTTCTCTTTTAGTATATCTACCGACGAAGGGCCAGGACCTACACACTCGTTATACGCTGGGGGGCTCTGTAGAGGGCAACATATTTGTGCCTTCAAATTAGCATGCAAAATTTGTTTTTCTGATAGCGCGTCAACAGTATCATAATCTATTTCATTATGGACCTCTGCAGCAAGCTTCTCAGGAAAAGCTCCCAAACTGGAACCAGCCTTTGTTTGGGGGTCTGGAGACGCTTCTTTCTGTGCGTAGTTGTGGTAGTTTAAAGAACCAGTCTCAACAAAGTACTTCAACTTGGCCCTTATTCGCTTCCGACGACCAGACGTGTGGAATCGTCTCATGTAAGTCAACATGAGGTTATATGTTATTGTGGAAGCAAATGATGACAAGTGATATCAAAAAGAGGTGAAGGTCAAAAATATTTTTCTCATGAATTTTTTTTTCCGCAGACCAGCAACCTAAAGTGAGTCAATAGAATAGATGCGGCGAGGGTTTGAGATGACCTAAGTAACGCTAAATAGGATTAATAGAGTGAAAGGGACTGGAATTCAAATATTGATCGGCATTTAAAGAAAAGAGGCAGAGTTGCTTTGAATAGAATTCTTTTATCGTCTTATAAACTCTTGGACTTAAGGTTTTTAGAAATCCTGTTTCACTTTTTTTTCGAGATATGAGTGCATGGAACAATGATGTCACGAGAATTCGAACTCAGTCACGATCCCGTAAGCAATAGAGGTAGATTTCCAGCTATGGTTAGGAAACTGTGGCCAATTTGTATATCAGTCTGAAATGTCTTAGTTTTGATAATCTTTCGAAACCCAAAATGTATTCTTATGTGAATTGACTATTTTGTGATAAGCAAAGAAAGATTGACCAAAAAGGAACTCGAAATTTTCCGGAAAATGAAAGTTGCAAAGATCAAAAAGTTTCCAAGGAAAACTCTTTAAAGGTGGGACTTTCTCAAGTTAAATACTCAAGCCTAGCCTCGTTTGTGCTCAAACAAAAGGTATGACGCATGATGCTGCCAAATACTGGAGATAAGAGTGCAAGCAGCGAAGATGCAGCCTTTACTATACTTTTGGGTCCTATATGCAGTGTTTTCTTACATTAGACCACATTGTACCAGCAAGTAGCGCGCAAATCCGGCATATTGTAATGGTTTGAAGCAAGTAAACATTTTGCTTGTCCTTTTAAGTTAGGGTTCTTGTGAAACATTTGACAGACTTATCCATACGTAAGCGTAAGTTTCTTTTCTATGAAGCCCATTCGCTTTGTTAGTTCAATTCCCCAGAAATGACTTCAAGACATCTGAATTTTGACGGACTAGACCCCTTGGGTATTGTCTAATTGCGGGGCTAAAGTCTGCAAACAAGAAAAAATCCTACTCTCGAGCGATTGCGTGATTCATTACGAGTAAAAACGTGTTTTAGTGGGGCTAGAAAGACTTTTAATAACTCCGTTGATGCGAACATGTAATAAAGTCTTAATATCTCGGTCAGAAATTTGACTGCAAGCTTTCATTGCATGACTAATGTTAAGGCTTGAGGCTATTCGCAGTCGCAGCTTCATTGTTCATTTGACTTAATTTCCCCTCATTATTACTTCTAAAAATTTATTTTTTCTCAAGATTTTTTTTGTTATGATGATGCGGTCTTCACGAGTACAAGGGAATAATTTTCAGATATCAAGCTGTATTATCGATTGTAACATAAAAGTCTTTCTTTGTATATATAAAAACTGGGTATATTTTTTTTTTACTTATGGACACAAAACAAACAAATTATAGGGCGAACTAAAACTATCGAATCTGTCTGAAGCCAGGAATCGTTACATAACGGCTCTGGCCTGGAGGCAGAGAGCGCGTAGATTCGATGTTCAACTACTTGGACCCTATCAATTTCACTGCATTCAAGCAGCGAGGAGGGAAAAGCTTTCAAATTGAGATTTTTTATCTCTGGGTGAGTAAAATAATAAGCGAATCGCAGTTATGTAAATGTAAATTATACACGCCAATACCGCGCAAGCTTGAATCCAGAGAAAGAATTTAGTAAAAACAGAGTCGGGATTGCAGTAACCTGGCCAAAATGTTAAAATAAAAAGGAAATGGCTCAAGAGCGAGGTTAATTGTATTTCGTTCGCCAAACCAAGCTTTCGTTTTTGGAATTCAAAACCATCACCTACACTGGTGTAGTAATTAACAGTTGAAGCGTTGTATTCTTCCAAATACGAGTTCAACCCTTCAAAATATGCTACAAGCTCAAATGAAATCGCTTCAGTCGCTTCACATTGTAACTTTTCATTACCTGAAACGAATTCAATTTCTTGTATTTGCTCACAGAATTTGGTGAATTTTTGTTGGAACTCTACACAAGAAATAATCCTCGGAGTGAGATAAATAAGATGAGCTTGATATCTCATAAACTCTGAATGACGATTGATATCAATTGGAATTTCATTAGCTTTCCTTTTATAAAATTCCATTTGAGTTTTTATGAACACAGAGAACTCACCTGCCAATTGTGAACCCTCTTTAATCAATTTGTCTAAGTCAGACCGTGCTTCTGTATTAGGCACATTTCCAAGATATTTTGTACAGTATTGCTCTGTCTCATCCCATTTAATTACGGCCTTGCTCAATGCTGGATGGGTAGGAAAGAAATTTACCCTTTGACAAACCAATCTCAGTTTATCTAAAAGCTGCTTGTTTGTTCCTAAATACCAGCAATTGGCAAAGAAGGTGTTAGTAAGATGTTCATTCTTCCTGTTGCTTAGAAACCTGTAGATATGCCATGAAGCGATTACGAGGATACAATGAGTTGAAAAACAATCCCAAAGAATAGCGTAATTCTTATTGGCTTGATCCAATCTCCCCATCAATAAGAATGGGATATAATAAAAGACATGGTGAAATCTCAACATCAGGAAGAACGCATTATCGAATTGTTGCCGAGAATATCCTTCGCTCACAGCTTTAAAAGTTGAAAGCAGGTATTGACAATCCTCAACAAATGTATTGATGTAAGCATCAAAGATCATGCTACACTCTTTGACCTTTTCAGCCAAATTCGAGTTACTAAGGTGAAGCAAATCAGACACTTTTTGTACTTTCTCAAGACAGTATTCGGTCTGCTTCAGCTTCATGTATAATTCCGAATTTTGTACTGTTTTGCGCAACAATTCCAATCTCTTGGTGATCTCAGGATGGTGGAAGTCAAAGTTCCCAAGCTCCCAAATGTTGTCAGCTTCAGTAATCCTTTTCGAATAATTGTACGCAGTAATGGTAATTATGCTTTGTAATTCAGTCATGGTGTCGATGGCTTTGTGGAGATTCTCTCCATCATAATATTCAAGAATGATGTTAATATTTGCGCATAACTCCTCCTTCTCACATAAGGACAAATTTGACTGCATTACCTCGTATTTAATATCAGATCTACTTTCGCTAAGTTGATCGGGCAAAGATGGGCCACTGAATAAAGAAAAAAAAGGAAGGGTGTTTCAGGGATTCAGAATCCAGAAAGATCCCAAACATAGTGATAGTTTTCTTTTTTCTTTTTTAAAAACCGATCTTCGATAGATGAAACGATGTGTTATGAAAGAAGCGAAATGTGGTGTATGAATGATGTTTCAGGTTTCAGAATGTGGGTGCTCGAGTGTCAGGATTTCTGGACTTGGGTGCAACAATATCGAGCAGGATTTAACTAAGTTACAATATTGAAATATACCCAATTGTACCAAAAAAGAAAAGGGACAGTATAGCTTCAGAAAACGGACGGTTTTGTATGTTTTAAGATTCCGGAACCTTGGATGTTCGACGAATTCTCTCCTTGGATGCACAATAAAGGATTCGAGTGTACACTCCTAAAAAGGACATGTACTGCATATATTATTATGTGTACAGGAAGAATTCGAAGTAGAAGTGGGCATAATGTAAACTGTGCACTCCCCAATCTCACATTGGAGCTCGTGGCCATGTGTAATTATAACGAAAAATGGCCTTATAACTTTGTGAAGCTCAATAATCTGGATTTTAAACGCCATATGTCCTAGTGTTATACGATTTATGAACCTTCTGCCAAATTACGCTTGAACATCGTATCGTTGATAAGGTGCCTATCAATGCCTGCAGAGTGATTTGAATTGAATTCGCATGGATGCAAACCATCTGAGCTTAGATCAGAAGACATAAGATTGACATGGCCGCTAGACGGCAAGGAATATTTTCATTTTGAGATTGTCACTTCCTTGAACTCTCTCAAGCACTTCAATCTACAACACTCCTCTTAAGGTATGCGAAGTATTCAATATTAACTATCAATTTATACGAGAAGTAGTCCTGAGAATTATGACACACTGCATATCGGGCGCTAATAATGTTGAGGTGCATCAGGCAAAAACAAATCAGAGGAGGTTGTAATCCACGCAAATGAGAGCGTAGAACACGAGGAAAAGATCAGAATCAAAAAAACTTTTTGTAACCCCAAGAAGCAATTGTGTATTCTCATTTATCTGGGCTTTATCATTAGAATTGACGACATCCTCCTTGGGTAAGCTGATTAGTCTTAGCGAACGAAGTTTGGAACCAAAACACGCTAGTGTTGATGCTTCCGCGCAAAAGAATATTTAAAATAGAGTTGAATATCTTATTCTGAAATGGCTCTTTGATTTTTGCCCTTCAGCAAAAATTCAGCCTATCACATTTTCGTTCATTGAGGTCATTGATCAATAATCAGCTGCGACTGATTCAAACAATTATCGTAATTTAAATGAGCAAAATATTTAAATGAGAAAAGAGCATTCTTCGAGTTGATCTGGGTCATAAACAGTTTATTAAATTGGTCGGGTTATTCGTACGGGACCGCACATACCACGCCGCTTAGGGATAGAGAGCATTGCATACGTAGTCATTATGTAAGAATGAAACGAAAGACCTAAATAAGACCTTCGACGCCAATAATTTGCCTAAAGATTGACTATCGGGACATATTGTTGAGCTGATATAAAGCCAGACATTTTCGTTGTACAATGTACAGTAGCAAGTCTGGATTGATTTATAAAGTGAGTTTCGTTTTGAGCAATATGGATATTTAAAGACAAATTAAGTTTATTCTGAGTTTAGAATTTTGCGTGCAATGGAAGAACCTGTAAGATCAACCAGACATATGGTCGCCTCGTTCTCTTCACTTTCATTTGTACAGTTATTGCTTTTAAAACAAATTTAAAAGTCAGTAGTATATGTTTAAATTACTAAAGAATAAAAACAAAAATGTGATCTTCTTTAAATAGTCTTTATTGGCTGCCTTATACCGGTTACTCAATGATACAATAGCAAAATAAAATTCTCTGCAGTCAGCCTCCTTAGCTTAGTGGTAGAGCGTTGCACTTGTAATGCAAAGGTCGCTAGTTCAATTCTGGCAGGGGGCACTGCTTCTATTTTTTTGGCCCTATATGCAAAGAGTCTTATATACACGATAAATCTGATCCTTAGTGCACACACATATACATAACGCAACAACACCATTAAACGCCACTACAAACTACAAATTATAAGCTACAGACTCACATGTTTTCTATAACTGCTAGGTTGCAGTTGCGGCGCCTTCTTCTTGGCCGTCAGCTCCAGCATCGCGGGTTCTCTGTCATGACCTCCAATTTGCATAAACCGGGCCTTCTCCACAATACACCTACCAGGTCAATTTTATTTACTAGAAACTTGGGATTTTTTAAAGTGGTTGCCAAAGCTGTCAAACTACCTGCGTACATTGGAGGGACTGTTGCTGCAGGTGGTTCTTATATTGCTTACAAGGTTGACCAAGCATCTACTTACACAAATGATAAGATCTCTGCTTTTAAGGACTTTACGTCGGACATTTTCAACAAAACAGGCGATTTCTTCAAGAATGCAGGATCTTCGGGCGAAGGCAATGGCAATGGTGGTCCTGATGGCTCGGATGCCGCTGCTGTTGGTGCTACTGCTGCTGCTGTTGGCCTAACAGCAGATGATGATGAAGTCGATATTGAGGACGATGAAGATGATGAAGATGAAGACGAAGATGAAGATGACGAAGAAACACTCATAGATCAATCTACCGAAGATACTTTAGATTTGGTCAATGATGAGACCAATGATGAAATGCTCAATTTGACTCGTCAAATGATTGAAATTCGTAATATCCTTACTCGCGTTGATAGTCAGTCCGACACTCTTAAGCTTCCTTCTATTGTTGTTGTTGGCTCACAGTCTAGTGGTAAATCATCTGTTTTGGAAGCAATTGTCGGCCAGGAATTTCTTCCGAAGGGTAACAACATGGTCACCAGAAGACCAATTGAATTGACGTTAGTGAATTCTCCAGAATCCGCAAGTGAGGTTGCTGAATTTCCAGCGCTCAATATGTACAACATGACAGACTTTCAGACTGTTCAGAAGACTCTTTTCGACTTAAATATGGCTGTGCCAGCATCTGAGTGCATCTCCAATGATCCTATTCAAATTACTATCAAGTCTCCGCGCGTGCCTGATCTCTCTTTAGTTGACTTGCCAGGCTATATTCAAGTTGAAGCTGAAGACCAGCCTGCCGAATTGAAGCAAAAAATTCGTCTGCTTTGTAACAGATACTTGGAGGCACCCAATATCATTCTAGCCATTTCCTCCGCTGATGTTGACTTGGCGAACTCTTCTGCCTTGCGTGCAGCTAAAATAGCAGACCCTCGTGGTGAGAGAACTCTTGGTGTGATCACAAAGATTGATTTGGTTGACCCAAAGACTGCCAGAAAAATTCTTCTCAACCGAAAGTATCCTTTACGTATGGGTTATGTTGGTGTGATAACTAAAGCACCAAATCCTAATGCAAAATCTGGGGGTCTTTTTAGCAGACGACAAGTTTCTGGGTTCCAGTCATATGTTGCTCAGCAGAACTTTGAGTTTAACTATTTCAAAGAAAATAAAGATACTTTTGGTGGCACAACGACTGGTTCTAGGAACTTGAAGAAAAAACTTATGAAAGTTTTGGAGAAGTCAATGTCCGCCTCGTTGCGCCCCACTCACATGGCGATTAGACAAGAACTTGAAGAAGCATCTTATCAGTTTAAAGTAGAATTCAATGATCAACCGTTGACCCCTCAGATGTACCTTGCCAACAATATCGACTTAATCAAAGTGGCCACAAAGGAGTTGAGCCGCAAATTTTCACGAAATGAACTACGGTCTCTTCTAAAGAATGAACTTGATCAAAAGGTGCTTGACCTACTCGCTGAACGGTATTGGAATAAACCATTTGACGCAAGTCACAAAGAAATGTCATTGCAATCACTTGAGCCAGCGCTTACCGAGCTTAGCCAGCTTCACTCGGTTGCAGAGGACAGTTATTGGCATAAGAAATTAGATTTGACTCAAGGCTCGTTGACCAAGCTGGGGATTGGTCGTTTGTCTACTTCATTAGTCACAACTGCCATTCTTACAGAAATCAACAACTTGGTTGATAGAACACAACTTTGCAATCATCCACAGGCTCGCCAAGCAGTCGAAGATGCAGCCAAGTCTGTTCTTAAATCTAAGTACTACTTCACTGCTGACCAAGTTGAAAACTGTATCAAGCCATATAAATACGAAGTTGAACTAGAAGATCGTGAATGGAGCGCTAGTAAAGAGAGCGCGGTCAATCTATTACGTGAAGAAATGAGACAATGTGACTTGGCGCAGAGTTTCCTCAAGAAAGAAATTGGTGGTCGTAAATTACTGCAAGTAATGAGATACTTGGAAAAGATTACTCTGCAAAAAAAGTCTGAGATTGATTCAAACGAAGCTTTGGGTTTCTCTCGCGCTTTACTTGAGAAGGGGCAGGAGGCTATCTTTCTTCGTGATAGGATGAAACTTCTTAAAATGCGTTATCAATTCATCAAGGGCTCAAAGAAATGTCAAAACAAGGATAGTAAGTATCAATGTCCTGAAATTTTCCTTGACGCAGTCTCATCAAAGCTCACTTCAACGGCCATCTTGTTTTTAAATGTGGAGTTGCTAAGTGATTTCTACTATAACTTCCCCCGGAAACTTGATGATGAATTTTTCCGTAACATGGCTCCCGAGCAACTTGAAAGCTTTGCTAAAGAAGACCCAAAAATTAAGAAACACATTGAGCTTCAAGAACGGAAGGATCTTTTGGAGGAGGCCTTGAGCAAGATGGAAGGGGTTCTTGCCATTCAGAATCAGAAAATTGATCATAAAGCTTCCGCTAAATGGTGGTAGGCAATGTAAATAGGTTTGAATTCTCGTCACAGGCAAAGTCTTGCAAAGTTTGGTTGTGTATTGTTGCAAACAACCGGGTCTACGTATATATTTAATGTTATTTTCTTTATTTGACAATGTTTCGTAGGATCTACTGGGCATATGTTGTTTTTTTCGTTAGTTCAACTTTTTGGTATGATTATTATCTATAAACTCATTATTGTGAAACCCGGACAACCTTCTCAAACAAAGAATCTAGGCCAACGCCTTCTACGTTGCTGAAAATCGACAGCAAAAAGGCAGGATCAATGGTCTTCTGCAGTGTGAGCTTGCTTGTATCTGCTAGTTCTTCGTCTTGTGTGTTTCTCTTAACAGTCTTTGCGAACAACACGTTCGCAGCAGCCTGTGCACTTATTAACATCTTATTCATCTGCTCAGAGATATTACTTTCTTCATTTTGGCTAGTTTGATTGCTTCTGTCTTCGGGAGCTAAAATGCCAACCTCAGAGTCTGTATTTAAGAACAAGAATCCTGAACTTGTGGCCACTATTGATGCAATAGCTTTATCGTAAGATGTTCTGTAAAGAGGTTTGAGTGAGTTCGGCTCGAAAATTGAGACAGTGCTTTTAACTTTAAAATCTCCATCAATGGAACATTCATTGTATGCCACTGCTATAAGTTGCTTAGCGGTGTCGACAGCAACCAAATTGCCCATTCCACGAGCTACAACATGCAAAAATAATTGAGACTCGCAAGCGCTGACAAGATCGTATAGGAGAACCTTCAGTTGGGATACTATGACTAGATACGAGCCGCATATGGCAAGCGACTCAATGGCCAGGTCTACTGGGGGAATGGCAAATTCCATTGGAGCAAGCAGATGCGAGTCGTAGATTTGAGCAACATTATCATGAGATACAACCAAAAAGGATCCATCTGGGGCGAAGCATGCGGAGACTGGTGCTGTAATTGTCGACGATAAACTTGATCTTCGAAGAGTCCACACTGTTTGTGTCGAGTGTTTTTTGGGAGTAGCAGCTGCCTTTTTAATTGCCAGAATAGGATTATTCAGACGGGGTTTCCAAACTCTTACACCGCCATTCTTGTCAACAGTTGTAAAAGAGTCTGCGTTATGACTCAAAATGCAACCGACCTCAAGTCCTGGGCCATGCGGGTCTACTATTTTCAGTGTGAGAACCCACGAAGACTCGCTCCATACCCAAAACTTCAAAGCATAAGAAGTGTCATTTTTCAGCATCAAGTTGTCAAAGTTCAGGGAAGGCATAGAGTCGAAGGTAGCCATCCAGGCACCATCAGTCGTGAATGAAATCTCTTTAACTTCAGGCTCGACGAGCTTCTTTTCGCTTTTTACCTTACCTGTTGTGAGTTGTGGGGCAATGTGCTGAACAAAAGCTTGCTCGCCTCTAATAAGGTCATATGCTTGCACAGAGGAACCTTGAGCGGTGTACAAATGCTTTGTCGATGGATGAACCGTAATTTTAGCGGTGATGTTTTGAGTAATTGAATTTCTATCAACCAACCTCTTATGAAGAGTCTTTCTGACATTGCTAAGCGCCTTTTTCATAGAGGTGTTGTAAGATGGGCAAACTGGAGAGTAAGACAAACGAGAAACCAAGTCCAAACCCAGGATGACCACAATCTCGTGGACATCAGCCTTTTTGGAGCCATCAGAAACTCTTAAAGCTACCGAGTAATGATCGGGCCTGTTGGCGTCGGCGTAGATTCTTTCGATTGGCCCAGACAACCGGGGAAGAAATTGTGCGCGGTCCAGAACCAAATGCCAGAACACCAAAACCTTTTCTGTACCGCCTGACACCAAGTAATTTTCATCGACAGAGAATTCGACACTCTTAACTTGATCCACATGCCAACGAAGAGATCCTTTTGGAGTACCTGATGATGACCCTCCATAGAGAACATTGATAGGACCTTGTGTAGTTCCTATCGCAATTATGCCGCTATTAGAAACAGCCAAAGCGGAGACAGTTTTATGTGGGAATGGAAATGTTTCCTTGGTGTTGAGAACTGATTGTTGGAATGCCAAAGCTGAACGAATGGATTTAGTGTTAGAGACAATGCATGTGAGATCAAACAAAAATGCTTGCAGGGAGTCCAGTATTACAGCAAGCTTTTGTCCATTTCTCGAAGCAGCGTATGCATGAGCATTTTCAAATTCGAAAAGCCTGACTGTTTTGGCGGTTTCTCTGTCTATAGATACCACAGAAAGTGTTGCATCAACTTCTGCCAATGCATAGTACGCAAACTCTGTGCTTTTGAATACATCCATAAAGCCGTCAACAAATGGTTCCATCGTGAGTCTAGCCACCACTGGATCAGCTAGCTTTTCCTGCCAGGCTACGTAGAACACATCTTTTTTAGTAAAACAGGCGATTTGAGAATTATTGCCAGGATCTAAACAGACAGATACAACATCCAGCAAGTCTATGTCTATGGAACGAATACACTGGCGGGTTTGAAGGAAATAGACTCGGATTTGACGGCTCAATAGAACTATGGAGTGCTTTCCATCTGCAGATGACACAGCAGGGAAGGAACTGGTACCTGGAAAAACAAGGGGATTACCCCCAGATACCATTGAGGTGGCCCATCTATTTCTTGAACTGGGCATTTTCCTAAAGGTTTATTTTAACGGTTGGATGCAAATCGGTTTTAAAAAAATACTGAAGTGCTTGAGATTGAGATGAGCATTGAGAACCTGCACCCGTGCATCCCCCAGATACTCTTCACTCATCAGTCGCATCACCAATTGAAAATACTCGACCGATTCTGGAAAACAGTCACTGCCCAAATGATTATTCCTATCCGGTGTTTTTCCTGTGGAAAGGTTGTTGGTGACAAGTGGGAGACTTATTTAACCTTGTTGCAGGATGAGACCTTGACCGAGGGTGACGCCTTGGACCAACTCAAGTTGAAGAGATACTGCTGCCGCAGAATGGTGTTGACACACGTTGACTTGATCGAAAAATTCTTAAGATACAATCCTTTGGAAAAGAAGGACATCAGTTAGGGCTGTATAATATAAATGTAAGACTTCATGGGATGTGATGTAGATTTTATGCAATGTTCATGTGAGAACTCATGTTGGGGATCTCCTAAAATCGGGAAAAAGTGAAGCACTTTCACTTAAGGGGATTATTTTAGGAAAAAAATCAAATGGATTATCCCAATGGAACTCGTTTAATTACCTGTGGTTCAAACATTACCCGTGAATTTATTTCATGTATTCATGGGATAAATACTATAGAATTTATCTCTTGAAACTGAATAAATAAATGCTTCGTTGGCATTTTAGTGTGAGAGCTTACCTTTATATTATTTTGGCACTGTGGCGCTTTACTTATGAGACTGTCATGACCTTGTTTATTAATTGTATTTTTCGAATATGAGCCTGAATCAGCTTCAGAATCTCATGTTTATGTACATTTCGCCTTGACTGAATCTTTATGCAATTAGATCGTCGGCATCATTCGTGTCCACATTTTGGATGTACTGATAGTACCATGCTGTTAGTTGCAAATGACCATCCACTGGAACCCTCTCGTTAACACTATGGATATTACAATCTAACATGTCAACAATCATTGGTGAGAACCGGTAGATATGTCTTGTGAGATTCCAATAGTGTCTGGTGTCGGTGTTGGCAGGCATAATTGCAGGTGCAGTTACGATTGGGTAGCCCGTGGAATTATTCAAGACCAAATTTTCGAAAACATGACGTGTGGAACCTGCCAAATATTCCCAGACTTTGCCTGTAGATGGGGAAACCGGAGCCGACTTTATATGTTGACGAAACTCCAGGACATGGAAAATGCCAATTGCGTCTCCAGAAGAATAAATTTCCTCGCCAAATGCAGTCATATTGACATTATACTTCTTACTGAGTAAAAATACTCTTTTGTTGAATCTCTCAATAGTTTGTTCAACAGTTGTTTCCACGGCGAGCCTATGATTCACGAGTAGAGTCACATCTTCTGGTAAAGCATTTACCTTTTCTCCTCCTTTGATAACATCAACAGCTTGAGAGGTTCTGATTAAATATTTTGTAAGCTTCTTTTGGGAAAGTGACTTCATCACGAAATTGTTTGCCAATTTATCATATCCTGCTGAGAATATCGTCTTTCTCTCTAACTTCTTCATTTTGTCGCCGCTTGCTACTGCTACACACTGCAAGAATTTCAATATTGGGTTTTTGTCTGTTAAAACTGGCTCATAAGGATCATGTTCAATGTCCCTTGCCAATTCACCCATAATTCCAATAGCACCGTGGTCATATGGAACTGAGGAATGACCTCCAGGCATGGTGAGTTGTACCTTGACGTCAAACAAGCCCTTTTCACCCGTGGCTGGAACAGCCAAAAGCGTACCTGTAATTGGTTCATTTATAAGGCCAGGGCCCTCGTCTATAATTGCATATATGGAGTCCTTGCCAAAAGTTTCTTCTAGATACTTGCCCATTTTTTTCGCACCGAAACGTCCAGAAATCTCTTCATCAAAGCCCAATGCGGCAATTACGGATCTCTTATTCGTGTAACCTTGAGAAATTAGCAATTCCATTGACTCCATGAGGGCAATCAACGAGTTCTTACAGTCAAAAGCACCACGACCATACACATTTTCACCATCATAATGACCCGAAAATGGAGGATAAACCCAGTCAGCAAGAGTTTCTTGTTGCACAGGTACGACGTCCTGATGAGCCGCAAGAAGCAAAGGTTTTAATGATTTGTCAGATCCCTCCCAATTGATGATTAATCCATATGTATTCACGTTTGTAACCTCAGCAACCTTGAAAACATTAGGAAATGTCTTTTTCAAATATGCATGGAATGCTTCGAATTTTACCCACACTTCGGGAGTATCTGCGACATCAGAGAAGGAATCTTCTACAGTTGTGTCAATTTGCACTGCACCCGAAAGTCGAGCAACAGATTCAAGACGATAAGCAGGATCATACAAAATGCTTAACACCAGTGAATTGTCGTTGTGGAAGCTAGGTGGAGCGCGTGCTTCGAATATTGGACATTTTGAAGGGTCGTCAGCTGGTTGTAATAGAATCCTAATGTACGAGTGACAATTCGTGTGAAAGAAAATTGACACAAGTAATATAATTCCCGGAATTAAATAAGGTGTCATACTATTTCGGTATAACCACTTGAAATGCACTCTTTTGCGCTCAAGAGAGATTTTGTGGATCTTATGAAGCGGTTATATAGATATTTCAGATATTTCTTATCTCCGCGTTGTTCAATATGCAGTTCTGTGTGTGTAGAGCACATTATGTCTCACACATAACCTTCTAAATGAAGGATTTTGGTGTATTCGTCTAACCAACTAATCGCATAATGAAAAAAACCGCTACATATTGCTCATTTTTATGATTGATATTAATTGAGAGATTTAGGCTGCCTCGTCTACTAATTGCACGTATTCGTAAAAAAATGCAATGAGTCTTAAATGGTTGTCCATGCTCATTCTCTCGTCAACGCTATGGATTCGAGAATCTTCGAAATTAGTGAAAATAGGTGTATAACGATAAATGTTTTTGGTCAAATTCCAATAGTATCTTGTATCCGTGTTTCCAGTCATGATGGCTGGAGCAACGATGACTGGCTCGGTCATGTTAGTGTAGACCAAGTCCTCGTAGATATGTCTAGTAGCACCAGCTAATACTTTCCAGGCAGAATCGCCAACGGGAGTTTTTGGCGCAACTTCAAGGGAATTACCAGCATCACTGACCGAGAAATGGCCATTTTTGGTTGCTTCGAGAATAATGTCGTTGTCAACTTTCAATCCTAAGTCATACTTCTTGGCAACGGCTTCTACACGACTCACAAACTTGTCCATCACCTCTTGGATGTTGGATTCAATTGCAATTCTATGGTTTGTCAACAACTGTACGCTTTCTGGGAGAGCGTTGTTTTTCTCTCCTCCTCTGATTATATCCATTGCTTGAGATGTTTGCACTAAAAATTTTGTGAGTTTGTTACTAGTCAAAAATTTCGTGACGTACATATTAGCCACCTTATCGTAACCTGCGCGCAAGATAGATTTACGAAGACGCCAGTCCATTTGATCTCCAGCGTGAGTGGCTAAGCATTGCAAATAGTCAAAGGTTGGATTCTCGGGAGAAAATACTGCTTTGAATGGGTCATTTTCGATTAAACGCTCAAGGTCAGCCATTATACCAATAGATGTATGGTCAGGAGGAATCGATGAGTGCCCACCTGGAGTAATTAACTCGGTCTTGATATCAAGATAGCCCTTCTCCCTAGTCCCCGGTAAAGCGAATACTCTCTGGGTGCTTTCTTCAACCAACATTCCAGCACCTTCGTCAACAATGGCGTACATCGAGTCCTTACCAAACCTTTCTTCCAAATAGGGAGCAATTGTACCGGCTCCAAGACGGCCTGAAACTTCCTCATCAATTCCAAAAGCAAGAACGATAGTTCTGCTTGGCTTAAACTTGTTTTTCTTTAACAATGCCATTGTCTCAAAGATTGCAGAAAGCACATTCTTACAATCCGAGGAACCACGGCCCCACACATATTCTCCATCATAGTGCCCCTCAAAAGGAGGATATGTCCAGTCTTTTAAGGTATCTTTTTGCACTGGGACAACGTCTTGATGCGCTGCGAGCATAAGAGGCTTTAATGTAAGGTCAGAGCCTTTCCAGATGAATACTAAACCATAGGTGTTGACCTTCACAACCTCGGCACTTTCGTAAATTTCAGGGAATGTCTTCTCCAAGTACTTGTGAAACGTGGCAAATCTAGACCAATACTCCGGATCTTCATCAACCTCAGGAGGATAATCCCGCATTTGAGTGTCTAACTGTACCATCCCGGATAGTTTTGCGGCTGAATCTTCACGGAAATCCTTGTTGAAAAGAATCTGCTTAGCAATTGAACCATTTGTCTTTAAGTATGACTGTGGTCTCTTTATGTCCGGAATTGGGCATACGCCTTGAGTTGACACTGGAGAGAAGTAGAATCTTATCAAACCCAGAAGAGAGCCCCCCAAGCAAAATATAACTGCCTGACATAAAAATAAAACAACTAAGAAAAGCCTTTTCTTGCTCCTCATTGAACGAGCTTTTTCATCATTTGGTAGTCCTATCATTATTGAAGAAATGTAGTAACGTTGGTAATATGTTCTGAAGCTATCACTGAAAGCCAATCTCATATCATTATACCCGACTGCAGCGATATGAAGAATTGTACAGGAATGGTTTGTAGGTGATGCAGGAGACGCTACATGATGTATTCTTCAGCCAGGGTCTTTTCCTAAAGTTAAGGTAAATTAACAAACTTTTTTTCTTTATGAATCGAATCGCTGTGTTTTATGTTCCATTTCTTATATTTGATTTTTATTCGTCACCCTCTGTGCTATAAAGCGATGTTCATCAGCACAGCCAATTGCGCTACCTGCCACTTGTGGATGCGGCTCCAAGACTATACAAGAAAGACTGAATTACGTGCATTAACTTTTATACTTAAGAATTTGTTACCCAAAGATTAGATCCGAGATAGTCTTTGGTTAATCGCAACATAGGATTTCGATCCGTTGATTTGTCTTCATTTTGCGCTATTCTGTGGGAAGCGCTTTGGGTAATTCAATTTGCGAACCGGAGTAATCGATTTATTCCCGATCAGGTGAAATGAAATAGACAGATAAAAAAGGAGAAGAATTTGATCTTCGTTTTAGTAAAAATGACCAAAGTAGTTTATTCTACACACTCGTTTCTTCGTAATTAAATAGCTACAATGTATAAAATGAAAGTTTCGTTTGTTCTTTGTAAGCTTTCACCCCCAAATATCTGTTTATGTACAAGTTTAATCCACGTTAAGGAAAGCATCCTTTGTTCTGTAGACAGTCAGGATCTCACGAGTGGCTGGGTTGTATGTTCTTACTGGAACAACTCCCTTCGGAAGCTTCTCGCCCTTTGCAACCTCAACAACTGTGCCTGGGACGGTCTCAGGCAACACCTTAATCAAGTATTGTTGTCTCAATTTGTGACGTTGATCGCGGGTGAAGACACCAGCTTCAGAAATAATAGCCTCGATCTTGTCCAAGTCCTTAGCGGTAATTTTAACATTTAAGAACTTGTCCAACTTAGCTTGCGACTCACTCTGTTTAGTTGCAAGTGCCTCTTCAGAAAGACGAGCGAAAGCAGCGCCTGTGAAGTCAAGAGCTACCTTCTCGTCAAACTTTTTGGCGAATTCGAGATAAGCGGTCTTCTTTGCAGCTAACTCATCGGCAGAGATTTCACCCCTCCTGACGGCCAACTCGGAGTCATATACGTAGTTGAAAGTTGCTTGGTCAGCGGCGGCCTTCTCTGAGAGGGTCTCGTTGATTAAATGCTTTCCGATAAAGAGTAATCTCTCAGCACCAAATTGAACTTCTTGTTCGCTCAACTCGCCAATAATAGACAGGATAGTCTTTGTATAATTTTCCTTTTGCTCTTTGTCAGATTGAGCCTTTCTTTGGGCAGCAGCTTTCAACTCTGGTTGTGCAAGCAGCTCTTTACGAGACATCCTACTTTCTTCTTGCTCAGCGGCCTCTCCGGACAAAACATCATAACCAAATCTACGAAGGCGTGGTTCGAAATGAGGGTATGGAAGCATTACGTTCTTTTTTAAAGAGACACCAACGTATTTTCTGAGCGGGTGGAAAGGATCCAAATAGTATCTGACGTATCCTGGCTCCAAAGCGAAGATTGTATGATCCTTACCCAAACCTACGTTGTCACCAGGGTGAATCTTGGTACCACGTTGTCTCATGATAATTTGGCCTGGCTTCACAAAGGAACTCTCGTATTTCTTAGGACCAAGACGTCTACCAGCAGAGTCCTTCATGTTGGTCTTGGACAGAGAAACTCTCTTCGTGGCAGTACGAATATGGATCAACACGGTTGATGCAGCCTTAATTGGCGGGCTGACACGGGCTAGAAGGCCCTGGTTTGCGATGTGCATGGTGCAAAAAAAAATGCGTGGTGATGTGGTACTGAAGTGTTAGACAGAGAGGTTGATGAACTTCTGAGGAATATTTTTTTCAGGTAGATTCGCGGGGGTAGTGTAAGAGGGAAGAAAAAAATGCGCAAGCCCGGAATCGAACCAGGGGCCCAACGATGGCAACGTTGGATTTTACCACTAAACCACTTGCGCGCTCCGAGACGGGGAATTGAACCCCGGTCCTCCGCGCGACAAGCGGAGATTCTAGCCACTAAACTATCTCGGATTTCTTGTTCTTTTGATTGGGATTGTTTTATATATTGTGATTTATTGAATTTTCTCAGATTTTTTTTGTGATGTGAAATGTAAGATAGAAACAGATTCAGCTTCAATAAATATTATTGTCCTAATTATTCAATACTGAGGATCTTGCATCAACAGGAAGTAATGGTATTTGTTCCTCATATTAGAATTATCTCAAATATATCATATTAATTATAAAATTGACTATTTGTTTTCTTATGTATAAAGTTTGCAATGCTTTTAATTTTAAAGCTTGTCGCCAAGAAGCTTCAAACCCAAGTGTACACGATAACTAATCACACGATCGGTATCGACAGCCAAAACAGGTGGAGCTACAATGGTGTTACCTTGGGCATCTACTTTGGCTTCCTGAGACAGTTCTTGGACTTTTGGTTCGAAGTCTTGCAAGGTCAACTCTTGGGCATGCACCAATAAGTTGTCTATTTCTGCCTTCATTCTCTTTTTCAAGTCAGCGTCTTTTGTAATAATAACGGCATTGCTCTCCAAGTCAAGACTGTATGCCCTGCGAGTATAATTTGAAGAACCCACCACTGTGATGGATGGAACAGTCTCCTCAGGAACTGAAATCCAAATACCTTTGGCATGGTAAGACCATCCACCAGGAGTATTGACGACACCATTTTGCCATTCAAATAATTTAATAAGACTATTTTTTCCACGCTTGGTAATTTCCTCTAAAAATTTCTTTGCAATTAACAAGTAGGCCTCTGGGATGTAATAGGATGCACCAGAAGACTTATAAAACGAATTTGCCTTCATAGAAGCAGTAATGAGCGTTCCCTTAGCCTCTCCATTTAAGAGTTTTTCTTGAATTTGAGGGAGCATATTGAAGTATCCAGCTGTGAACCACCAGTTGATCTTTGGGGAGTCCAAGAATGACAAAAGACGTAAAATGGCTGGTTTTTCGGTTGAGACGTCATTATTACGTTGCAAAAGTGGTGTGAATTGAGAAACGGCATAAACGATGGTGTCTGCATCGTCTGTGTTGGTAAATTCTTCGAAGGCCTCAAGATCGTGTTGTTTCAATAAAGGTTCTAAGAGAAGCGAAGACTCGCCAATGAATCGGTGCAAATTTAAATCCGGTTCACATGATTTGTTAGATGTTGGCCATGATAATCTGAAGTTTTGATATCCTTTGGGCATGTTAGTTGTTAGCAATTGGTATGACAAGGATGAGATCGCGGTGTGTACCTTAAAGTAATAGTCGGTAATTCTTTTGTCCTTAAAAATGTAGTATCTGTCTTGACGATCGGTAAAATAGTCCTCTGATAAGTTAGCACCACTCAAAATGATCTCGTCGTCGGTTCCGTATAACTTCATGTGTTGCAAACCGAAACTTTCATTAAGTCTTTTAGGAGCCCAATTTTTCTTGAAGCCAGACAAGTGTGGAGTATGATATAAACGGATATCAGCTCTATGTGGGCCAAACTTCTCAACCAATGAAACTAATAACAGGGCCAGGCATGGCAGCTGGGGAGCTTCTCTAGTACCTCTTAAGGCATCAGTCAAGACATAAACTTTCAAATCTTCATTTTTTTCCATAGCATCACTTATACATTGAACGAGTTCATCTTGAGTTTTGCCCAAATAAAGCGAACTCAAGAAAACACGCTTTTTAGCGGTTGAAATCTTTAACTTAAGAGTGGCATAAAATTCCTTTGGGTCTTGAATAATCTCAATATTTGAACCTTTAGTCATGAATCTTGGAGCAAGGGCATCTAACAGCAGAAAAATGGCGGATAATCTAGGATGGAAAGAGGATGCATGGTTGTCGTCAAGAGCCGGATTATTGGTGGAATAATTCCGAGCTGCAGACAACAGCAGGTTAGCCCTAAATAAATAAGAATAGAGCGATCCGATCATTCTATGTGGCGATAGATTGACAAGGGTAGACCTAACCACGGGCATGCGTACCAAGTATTTAAAGCGGGAGAGAACGGCCTTTTCGGACTGTTCGTTGACAGGCAAACTGACTGTAATTTTGAGGGATGAGGTCGGACTAGTAGTAAGACGACAGAATGGTCCTCTTACTGATGTTTTAAAAGGAGTTGGTGCGGATGTATTCGCGCGGGTGTGTCTGCCTGTTCAATTAGGTCTAGCTGTCGGGGTCAATTTTTAAGTTCTGTAGGACTGGCTCGGGGAGGAGAGAGCAGGACCGGCGAAGAAAAAAAGAAAAAAAAGGACAACGTAAATTGAGAAGCACTCTCGTGGTAGCTATGTTTTATTTTTCCGACAACTTTTCGACGGTTTTCTCAACTGATACAAAAGGAATGTAATTGTTGGGGGAAAAGACGCAGGTTGATAACATGTCCTTTAGTTTGGGGCGAATATGATAAGAGGTGCGCGGCTGCGTACAGCCGTTACTTCTGTTCAGGACTCCTGCGAACTGATGGCATTGCTTCCGTAATACAAAAGTAAATTCGAATTTGTCATCAATATTGAAATTGTTGCATTGAATTGTTTTTGTTTTATAGAATGAAAAAAGCTGCAATTTCCTTTTTTTCATAGTTACGTTTGTATATGGATACTCAATTGTTAGACAGTCCCTATGATTCTGTATTTCTATGCGTATGACACTCTTTAACGTTTTTTCCCCTATTTCACAAAAAAACATAAATTTGAAGAATTTCGTAGAAATCTTCTTACCGCGTAAATATGATTTCAATTTGGAAGGTAGAAACGAATGGGAATTTTTTTTTGAAAAAGTGATAGGTTCATCTTGGCTTTGAAGCCAGAAAACCACTAACGACACTCTTTGACACTTTTCCTTAATCGTTATTATACGAGAAAAGAACACTAAACAATGACACAAAAACGATCTATTGTAGTTTGTGTCTCTCTTTCTGGGTGTGTAAATGCTTCAAAAGCGCTCTTGACATTACCACTTTAAAAACAAATTAATAACAAATTGTTGCTTGGGTGAAGATAAATAAGTGTATGAACTGAATTTTTTATGTTTTTGTCGGAAAAAGCATCCATCAAGATTAGCAGAGTGCTTCAAAGCATCGTTCATTTAAAGTCGTGTGACCTTAGAGGTATCGCTTTAATATAGAATTGAAGTCCGTTAATGTAATCCAATTGGACCTTTACAAAATAAGAATATAATTTTGAGCTAATTTCAAGCACAACAATATTTTTCAGGGGTGCCTCGTGTTTAAAGTCATAGAATAGTTGGCTTAGTTTGTGGCATTCTCTCTTACACATTGCATTCTTCAAAAAATAACTTTTGATTAATATCTATATACAATATTTTTTTTGATCTAACGACTACTCTTTATGACCATCACATCACCATCTTCGACCAAGTATGTTTTACCTACTCTAAGTTGCTTTCCACGGCTCTTCAAGCCACTCTCATCAAGAGGGGCATTTTCATTTTTTAAATCATCCCACTTGTAAACTTGGGCAGAAATGAACCCTTTTTGGAGGTCTGTATGGATGGCGCCGGCGGCTACAGGAGCGGTAGAGCCCTCTTGAACCGTCCACTGGTGGGCTTCCTTAGGTCCACACGTATAAAATGAGATGAGCCTTAAAGCTTCACGTATGGAGTCTACAATGGCCGGGAAAGCACTGGATTTGTTCCCGTTGGCCATCTTCAAAGTCTCAAGTTCTTCGCCCTGTAGTTCGTTAAGCTGAGTTTCATAGTCTGCGGAGAATAGCATTAAGTTGTCCTGAGGACAATTTTCTTCAATCCACTGTTGAACATCAGGAAGGAACTCATTAGTCCCATAAATATAGTCCGAAATGTTAACATTAAGAAGGTAAACTGTAGGTTTAGCAGTAAGGAGGTTGAGTGGATTGATTACGTCAATTTCAGCATCCAGCCATTCTTCCGACGAAGCCTTGGTACCGCAATAGAGTAGATCTGATAATTTTTCATAGGTGTCTAATTGAAATTGAACAGCAGATTTATCAACATATGGTTTCTTCAAGTCTTTGCGGGCACTCTCCTTTGCCGTTTCAAGATAATCCAAGTCTTTAAGAATAAGCTCGTCAGTGACGATGGTAATATCTCTTACTGGGTCTACCGAATGCTCAATATGGGTGATTTCATCATCTCTAAAACCTCTTACGACATGAAAGATACCATCGACCATGCGGATATCACTCAAAAACTTATTTCCGAGACCTTGTCCGCTTGATGCATTTCGAGTTAAACCAGCGATATCATACACCGTGAGGGATGCTGGAACCTTCTTTTGAGATTGGTACAATTCTTGGTAATGATTAAGCTTTTCACTTTCAACAACGACAAATGACTTTTCAGCGTCAATGGTTGCAAATGGATAATTCGCAGGGTTTCCCAAGGTTGACTTGGTGATGGCTTGAAAGAAGGTACTTTTGCCTACATTGGCAAGACCTACGACACCCAGTGCCAAGTTGTTGCTCACACGGCCAAGACGTTTCATTTTTTTACCGACATCTTTTTTAGCAAGGGCTCTGCATGATGTAGTGAAGGCTCGTAGAATCATTGTTAGTTGTAGCTGCCTACATAGTGGGGCTTTCTACTGATCGAAAGTCTATCATTTTAAAATTAGAAAGTTCATCACAACGTTATTGAGAGAATTTTCAGAATTGAGCCATGTTTAAACTTGAGAATTCTTCAAATAGGTGAGCTAATTTTTCAATTCTTGTGTGCTCCTTTTTCTTCGTAAATATACAAACACAGTAGTACCAAACAATGATTCATGAGAAATCATACCCAGCAACGAATCCAGGATTTGAGAGACCTTCCACTTTAATGAAATCTTTTGTTTTCTTAGACAGTCTACTCGTAGAATTACTAACTTTCACTGAAAACAACCTTGATTCGCCAACATAAATTTTAAAAAAAAGATCATATCTGAAAAATTAAAAACCAAGCCTCTTATGAAACAAAAGCTGTAAGCAAATTCAGCTTTTTAAATTCGCTTTTTCGTTGTGGGATCCTTGCAACCACCCTTCGCACTTATCGCATAAATCCCCATGCCAATTATTAACCTGTTTCCATATGTCTCTGCAACACGAAAAACGACACCGAAAACGGGTTCCCGTTTCCTGCTTGAATTGTAAAAAGAGAAAAGTCAAATGTGACAAACAGAGACCATGTACGGGCTGTGTGAAAAACAATGTAGGCCACTTATGTGTGTATGTGGAGCCAGAATGGGCTGTCAAGCTGGCTCAGATCACAAGCGATGCACCGCCAATAAAAGAAATTGCACAGACTTTGAATCTTAAGCCTGATCTCGAAGCAAAAATTGCAAAACAAGAGTCGGAGTTAATGTGTCTCCGAGCACAACTCGCACAGCTTCGATCTCAATCTCAATCTCAATCTCATTCTCAACCTCCTCCTCCTCCTCAGCCTCCTCGAGTGAGCACGACAAATGATAGATCAGAGCTAACTCAGCCTCATGCATTAAAATCAAGTCGAGAAACAGCAGCAGTATTGAATCCGATTTCAAATTCACACCTGGAACTATGGCATAGTTTGCAAAAGAACCATACAGTCCTCTCGGTCTTAAGTAAGATACATCCGAAAAAAGGTAAAATGACTGCACCAGAGGTTACAGTAGATGAAATTTTTGCGATGAAACATTTCTCGGGAAAGATTAATCCTGATAAGAAAGATTTTCCTCCTTCTCCGTTAGGTCTTTTCTCCTGGCTTAATATAATACGCCTAGACCCCCAGCTTACAGCGCTATGGTACAAAATAACCAATTTACAAAAATCGTATCATCAGTACAAGAAGAGCGTTGCGAGGCAATGTCCATATGACTCAAATACAACATCTACAGGCAGTTCAAACCATCAGACATGTCCCGTGGTCGCATGTGAATTCAACGCGATGTTAGAGGAATCTAACATTCATTTTCATCGGGAATTGACTAAATCTGTTACTCCTCCATTTCAAATCAATCCCCTCCGCGAGGAAGAAGAGGATGCGGTTGACATGTTAACCTCATTACAAAAAATGTGGTCAAAAGTAAAGGCGCCGCCTCTGATTTCCAGCCCACTAACCTTCCCGCAGCTTGACTTTTTAGTCCGTTTATATTTCAACAAAACTGAGACATGTCCTTATAAGCAAGCCATTCTGCCCAATGAAGTCGAATCTCGTAACTTATTACAATCGTTCGAAAAACAAATTAGAGATTTGTTTGTGTGTGATGGCGAAGAACTTACGTTAAACGTAGGGGTATATTCCTCCTGTAAATCAGATGATGATATGATGACATCTATGAGACTAAAAACAGTTTACATGTCAATGCTTAGTATCATCACTGAAGAGGCCAGGGATAGTTTGCAATCTCAATCTGCAATGTCCAATCAATATAAACATTCTTTCTCGAATTTATTCCCACAGTCATTTTTAAATTCATCAGGCGATAATTCAATGCTTTCTGCTCTTGCGGATGTGATTATCCTGATAAAGAAGATCGGTAAGGCTCGTGTCTGTAGATCTGAAATTAAGAACCTGTTGGCGTTTATATCTCTTATGATGGCTACACTCAATTGTCTTCTACATCATTACAGTAAGGATGACTTACCACTCGAATTAACAGAGTCTTTTACCATCATTTTTGAGATCCTTTTGGAGTGTATTGGCGCGGAAGAACAAAATATACGACTTTGGTGTGATCCAGCCCAGATAGCATTCGAAGGTGAAAAAATTGAAGAAGAAGAGATCTTAAAACTTAGAATTCTATTTTGTCAGTTGTGGAGCGATCTCGTGAGACTTGTTAATCAAGTATCCATGGGCTTTGTTCCTATCCTTAAACACTCTAAGCACTTGGACCTGCAGATTTACAGTATTTTGAAGATAATAGTCCAAGCTGAGAAAGAGAATGTTCATGTGAAATTCTTGAACTCCTTAACGCCTGCACTTACTGACAGTGTCAGAAACCTTCCAAATACGTTAGCAGTCGAGTACTTGATAAGTAAAACCCTGTTTGTTTTATTGAATGGAGTGTATGGAAATGCAATTTCAAGTCGAGTATCTGTATCCACAGTGTCAGAGCTATTATTTCAAATTTCTAGCTGGGTAGAGGACATATCTCTCACCTTGCTCCCTTTGGAGCGATATTTTGAATTGAGATTGATGCTTCACTACTTAGAGCTTTTCATTGCAACGATCATAGTTCACCAGGGAGAAGATTCCGGTGATATAGAATTGGTTTCCAAACTTATACCATTTGTTTTCTCAAAGTGTTTAGACATTAATAAGTTTTTGCAGGGCAGCTGTGTTCAGTTTGCAAAAACTCTTAATCCAACGAGCGTATTGGCTATAATAGCTGAAGCGCTCGGCCGTATGTCACATCTAATAGCTGGACTATTGATAAGATTTCGCACTGAAAGTCAGAAAATGAAAACTCATACAAACATCAATCGGGTCTCAGATCTGAAGCATCTTTTGGTTTATGGCCCTAAATTAGGCAGCGACGCAAAAATTACAATATCTGTTGAGAACAAAGATAGTTTGATTGCCGATACGGATCAGACTATGTACTTGCTTGAAAAAAATGCTCCCATCGACTGCGTGTTAAAGAAAACTAAAATCTGGAAATTTTATTCAACTTTCATCCGAAACTCTCACAAGATGAACTCAGAGTCGTACGCCAGACTCCATTCCGAAACCATTAAGTCCGGTAAGCTCCTAAGCATGTGTCCAGTGATGCCAACGTCTAAGTACCCGGTATCTTCAACACGTACCGAAGTTTCTGGGTGCCCAGTGGCTCATGGAGGTATACCTGGGTTCCCGGAGCTTAAAGACTCAATTGTTGGTACATCAAGCCTCAAGACTATACTAAAAGCCAATAATCATGATCGTTTCGGGACGAAATTTTGTCCAGTGACTCATGCAGACTCCGGATCTTTACTGAATAACATTTCCTCACGTGGTACGTTCGACACCCATCACTCAACTGGAACACCACCACCGATATTGAAGCGGCTTCCAAGTAAATGCCCTATTGGATCACATTCTGGTAGTACATCCAACGATTCTGGCAACGAATCCATTCCTCTGAAGCGTCCGTTTTCAGCTATGCAAGAGTTAAGAGGCACGGATCCAAGCAATGACCCCTTCAACTCAGATATGGGATTTCCTAGTGCCGGCCCACGTTGTGCCCCTCCTTTATTTCCAACAGTTTTGTCTGGTTCGAGTTCATCACAGCCTTTATCCGTCCCCCTGCCTGCAACACCAAATACCGTAAAGCAGGAGCAATTGGATGTTATTGATTGGGATAGCTTGCCAAATTTTAATTTTGATTTTATGAGTGACGAAAGTTTAATGTTCCAAGTTAATAATGGTGACATCAATAACCTTCTATCTGAGAGCCTACTCTCCTAATACTTAAATGACACATACACGCAAATCAAAAAAGCAAATTTTATAACAAAGAAATAAGTAATCTTTGTACTAAATATTTCGTTTATTGAATATACTATTTCGAATCAACTTAGTGCCCCACATCTCCTATAAGTCGACCCCAGATTCTTCATGAGACTATGCAGTTTGCGACGACCGACTTCAGCCTTGCCTTGCAGCAACCTCTAGGACTTCTGCCATACAACTTATTATTATTAGAAGATGTTTCGTTTGTCACTAGCGTCACGGAGAGCTTTTGCAACTGCATCAACGCCCCGTAAGCTGCGTCTATGGCCCAAGATCTTGGGTGGTGTCGCGCTTACAGGTAGTGCTCTTTACTTCACAAATGACACGTTCCATGATGGTGCCAGACATACTTTTATAACAGCGGAGAGAGTCTCTGTGGTTGCTATGGCGACTATTAAATGTTTCAAAATATATAAGGACGTTCTTGGGTCCGAATTCGAGGATGAAAAAAGCCGTAGTGAAGCTTTAGCTCAAGCTCATCTGAAAGCATCCAAGATCACTTTAAAAGCTTTGGAGAAGAATGGCGGTATCTACATCAAATTGGGTCAACATATCTCTGCTTTGACGTATATTCTCCCACCTGAGTGGACCGATACTATGATTCCTCTTCAAGACCAATGTCCTCAATCATCAAGAGAAGACATCGAGAACATGTTTAAAAAGGATATGGGTGTTAAAATTGAGGAATATTTCAGCGAATTTAACTGGAATCCTGTTGGTGTTGCGTCTTTGGCTCAGGTGCACATCGCTACACTCAGAAATACGGGTGAAAAAGTGGCTGTGAAACTACAACACGCTCTCTTGGCGGAGTTCGTACCCTTGGACGTATATTTAACCCAAACAGTTTTTGAGCTTATTTCTAAAGTTTTTCCGGAATACCCATTGACATGGCTTAGCGATGAGCTTCGCACCTCTATCTTTGTCGAGTTAGATTTTGAGAACGAGGCAGTCAACGCCCAAAACACATCGGCTCAATTCGCAAATATGTTGGATTTGACTGCATTGCGAGTACCGCAAATTGTACATAGTGAAAAGCGTATTCTTATTATGGAATATGTGGCGGGTAAGAGATTGGACGACTTACAGTATATGAAAGATAATAAGATTAGTCCGACGGAAGTATCGTCATGCCTCTCCCATATATTTAACAACATGATTTTCACACCTAACGTGGGACTTCATTGTGACCCTCATTTGGGTAATTTGGCCATTAGAGCAGTCGACCCTTCGCATAGTATCGGCGGCCAAAACTTCGAGATAATTCTTTACGACCACGGGTTATACAGGTACATTCCGCTTCAAATGAAACGAGACTACTCGCACTTCTGGCTAGCTATTTTGGACAATGATGTTCCTCGTATGAAGGAATACGCAAGAAGGTTTGCTGGCATCGAAGGTGACCAAAAATTTAGAGTTTTCATTTCAGCAATCACAGGTAGAGATCCATCTACAGCATTAAATTACGACATCTCTAAAGCCCGTGATGAATCAGAGATAGTAGCAATGCAGCTGCTGTTGTATACAGAGAACGGTGTATTGGAGAGTTTGATGGAAATTTTGGCTAGTATGCCCCGTATAGTCCTTCTCATTCTAAAAACAAATGATCTTACAAGAAATCTAGATGAAGGATTGGGCAATTCTCTTGGCCCTGAGCGCACATTTTTGATCATGGCTAACTACTGCGCAAGGGATGTTTATGAAGAAGACCTCGAAAACAACAACAGAATTTATCGCCGATACTCATGGTCTTGGTTTTCAAGTAACGTCAGCTGCTGGTGTTCATACCAAAGAAGAAAAAGTTCGCTTTTTTTCTACGACTTGGTTGTGTTTTTCCGTAATTTGCGACAATCTTTTGCCTAGACGCCACATAGATTCATTATATTTTCTCCATATACATATTCAATTAATTGTTTTTTCTGATTTTATCAAGCAAGTCATTGATTCTTGGACCCATGACAGGCTGACCACGTTTTGTGCGTTGCGCTAGGGTGTTCTTTCTTTGTTCTCTAATTCTTTTACTCTCCAGAATCATTTCACGTTTTTCTCTAACCTTCTCGAGCTGCTCTTGTCTATTTTGCTCTTTTCTCTCGCGAGCTAATCTAGCACGCTCAGCAAAATTCATTGGTTTCCTTCTCTCTTCTCTCTTTGCTATTTTACCAGCAGTGCTTTGGTCAGGTAGCGGACCGGATCTTCTGATTTGACTTTGAGATGTTCTTACAGACTCTTTACCTTCGCGTTCTTCACCATCATCCTCAACATCATTCAGGTCTTCAATGCTATCAGGATCTTCATCATCCTCAGACTCGCTTTTTTCTTCATTATCTTGTTGGTTGTGCGGGAGATCAAGTTTATCTGAACCACCTTCTTTCTCCAACAATTTGAAGTAATTCTTTCTTAAACGAGCCCTATGGACCAAAGAGCGCTTGATCTCCTGATTCTTAAACTCACGGAGATCCTTATGACGGTGTTTGCCCTGGAATGGCTTTCTTCTATCGTTTGTCTGCTTCATGGTTACGATGAGAAGTACGCAGTACTGAGATGAGACAGATGAGCAGAAGATATGAAACGCATATATGCCGACAAAGGCCAAAAAGATTTTTTTTATGACTTCAAATGAAAGTGTCTTGAATTAATGATAAAATTATTCAATTCATGAATCATGTCTCCATTTTTTCTTTAGATTCATTATTTGTCATTGGGGCATCTAGCTTTGAAAAGGAAGGTTTTTATAGATGCATGATACTCGCTAGTGAGACTGATAATTTTTTTTAAAATAATTACTGTTTTCATCTTAAGCAATAAAATTATGACAATGGATAGACTTACAAAAACATGCATTGTATAGGCTTTACTATAAAGGCTCAACAACTTATAGACATTAAACAAATAGCCAAGAGTAGCTAGGATAAGACAATTTCGATCATATCCTTGACATCAATATTGTTAATTTGTTAACAGCCAAAATCTAATCTTTGGAATCTTTGAGAAACCATGCTAGGAAACTTTGTGAAAACATCAAATTAACAAAACCAAAGATAAAGTGCAAATGTATGTGAACCTTCAATACCAATGTCAACGTGGATTGGCAAGAACAGCATTGACAAGCCTTCTAGTAATTCCGAGTAAGGCGCCCTGCAGGACCCTGCATATAGCTTATCAGTAGAATATAGATCGGCGCCCCTCCTGTTTTTTCTATCGCCAGAGCTACTTTTCTACTCTTAAATGAACACAATTGAACCCTTCTTTGGAGATGACGTAACTAGAAAATCAAGGTTGTCATGTACACCCTCTGCATTGAAAATCCCTGTTTCGGAAGAGATTGGGATTACCAAGTTTGAGATCTTGCCCCACTACACGGGTGTGATACCCACAAGAAGACCATCGATGGAACCATATTTCCAATCGAATACTCGTCAAACGATAAACACATCGTCACTGTCTTCGTATGCTCATCTCTCTGATATTTTTGATTACCATTATTTAAATCTGAGCGACTTTTTGGATGGTGTGCCAGATGAGAACGTAATTTTGTCCGACTCTGACACCGAGCCGGAGGATTATGAGGTTCACGAATTCAACGGCCATAAAGTTTCTGTTGAGTTAGAAAGGGCAAGATTCCGTCGGTTTACTACCGAGTCTCTAGCTCGTGATGTTGAAATCGACGATGCTTTACACTTCTTAACTTTTAAACACAACTCTCGTAGTACGGGAGCACCACAGAAAGGAGAAGCGACAGCTGTATCTGACCACTTCGAGGAACTGGAGTCCTCTGATGCCAATGTATTGACTGTTTCAAAAACTCTCCGCATTGAACCACCGCCATTTACTTATCGTGCCGTTGAACCCCTCGACACTCCGTCTAACATTCAGCTTGCTGAGTATTTGGCCAAGTGCTCTAACCCCTTGTCTTCAAAAATCACCTACAAAACTTCGAGAGAATGCCAAGCGCAAGAAATCTCTAATCCTCAGATGCGAAAAGCTTGTGATTGGTTTGAAGGAGTCAAAACTCCACCATTCTTGCTTGATTCCAAAAGCTCAGCTGCTGAAGACTTTTTGATATGATTACAGAGCTTGTATCGATTTTCATAATTCGCTGCATGTAAATTAAAGCACTCAATTGTATATTTTTCTATCAAATTCAACATAAATGTATGTCAGAATATTTTAACTAAGCAACGCGCCTATCAACAATTTCATTATTCAAGTAAATATTTCTCTATTGTCCAGGGAAAACTCTCTCAAGTCCTTCGTAAGCAATAAGAGAGATAGTTGGGACTAAAACATTGTCGTTAAGGGAAGCAGTTCCTTCAACAATACCACTGACAAGAGCTACTATAAACACGTTCTCCCAATTGGTCACACGATTAGCCTCTGGCAAGACGAAGAAGTCCACAAAGACAAAATATGCTAACGTTGCGATTACGTACGCAACAGTACCTTCAAAACTCTTGTCAGAGCCTCTCCATTTGGTCTTGCCGAATCTCTTTCCAACGATAGAGGCAACAGAGTCACCCAAACCTAAAGTTGCAAGACCAAGGTATGATCTAATAGACACAGATCCCCCTACTGCAGCGTCATAAGCAAGAGGAATACCAACTCCTGCCAAAAGGAAAATGTAAGATAAGTTCAAAGGACCAGCCAGATCCTTCTCATCTTGGAAGTAACGAAGCTCTTTATTTAGCCACTTACCCAAGAAAGTGAGCTCAGTACATCTAAGAAATTCGAATACAACGAAAACTATGACCGAGCCTAAGACTGCGAGAGTGGTAAACTGAGAGTCGCTAACAAGTGGGGTAGTCAAAGAAGCCACCAAGATGAAATGCCATGCCTTTCTTCTCAAATTGAGAGAAATAAAACCAGACTTTGATAAAATAAACATGACTGGAATTGCAACAGCCAAGATCAAGAGCCAAGTTGAGAGAAGTTTAACTCTTGTGGGAGAGTCCATGACGTAGTTGTATAGCCAATGCAATACTTCTTCTTTAGCCACAAACAAGTCAAATTGGTAATTAGTAGCGAAGTAGAAGCATGCAGCAAAAATACCAACAACAACGAACGAAAGGGCTTCAGCAGTCATACCTGGTCCCAATTTCTTGATTCCTTCGTACATAGGGTAAGTAACTGCACAGGCGATGATGAGGGCAAGAATCAAAACACGCAAGATGAAAAGAGGTGTTGACGTTGGGGTCAATGGGATCAGCTCCAAATGGCCAAGGATGTTAACACAAGCCATGGCGATGAGATGAATCTCGGTGTTACTCAACGTGGTGCTGACGATAACCTCGCCATCTTCTCTAGTAACTATTGATTCATTCCATGCATTAAGAGCAGCATCTACGGAGTAATAAACCCAAATGACCTTCATAAATTGGAAAAGCTCCAAAGTGGCGGAGTCGTTATACATGTAATAGAACACGAAGGAAGACACCACTTTGGCAACAGGATGAAGCGATTTGATTGCAAAGTTACTCAATGCCAAATTTGCCTGGAAGAATGAGTCCTCGTAGTCTGACATGTACGCAATGAACACAATTGGGATAAACAAACTGTAAATGGTGTTGAACTCAGGTAAAGTAGGGGCAGGGTTAAGCTCTGGGTTCATCTCATGTTTTCTATTTTGAGACCGATGAGACAAATAAATAGCCAATACTCCTCCCAAGATATTGAAACAGATTGAGTACATGGCATCTTCATAACCGTTCTTAGTGAAGTAGAGGTAGAGAATTTGGGTGAGGTACAAGCACACCAATATCTGAACACCCTTGGCCAAAGTCAAATTATCATTGAGAAGATCTTGGAATTGATAGAGCAATTTGAATGGAAGCTTGGTATCGTCAGGAATTACTTCAAGACCACTGGCAGTCATAGCCGTCTTGTCAGCAGGGACGACCGATGGTGTCGAGTCCACATCCAAATCAGCAGAACCGTCAAT
Organism: Australozyma nongkhaiensis; assembly: GCA_030563825.1. Lineage (NCBI taxonomy): Eukaryota > Fungi > Ascomycota > Pichiomycetes > Serinales > Metschnikowiaceae > Australozyma > Australozyma nongkhaiensis. The sequence goes on along the minus strand of JAJMKF010000007.1, from coordinate 459,211 downwards.
GAACACTGAGGCAGTGGTTCTTGCAGCGGCGCTTTTTGGGGCTGCTGTTGATTTTCTTTTTGCCATGATGGATGAGTTCCAAAAAAACGATATGCAAAAAGGAGCTTACTGAATTACTCGAGGTTTATCGCACTATCGACGCAGTGAGCGAAGGCAGTAGGGTGTGAGCTGCAGTAGTTGGAACTGGGGCAGGGAAGCGCAAAAAAAATGACTCCGGCGTGATTCGAACACGCGCATCTTACGATAACAGAACTTGAGTCTGCCGCCTTAGACCGCTCGGCCACAGAGCCAGGTGATAAGTGGTTGGGAGCTCTGGGAAGAGCGGTCCCGTCGGCGCTACTAACGGCTCATGGATGCTTCTCTGCCGATGCTTCAAGCATGCTTTTAGCTCACTCAAACAAGACTTGTTGCGGTTAATGGATGTGAAATCAGCGCAAAGAAAGAAAAAAATTACCAAAAAAAAGAAATTACAATGAACAAATGCCGGAGTTTATGCGTATAGAACTGTTTAGAGAATTGAACGTAGGGAATCGTGAAATAACGTAGACTTACTTATAGCGTTTGGAGAAAGTAGCACATGGACCAAGGAAGTTAGGTTGAGTAGTCGCGCAGTTAGATGCAGTACACGACATTGCAATCAGATCGAGGTGTCAATAGGGGCCACAGATTGCATTGATGCAATTGTTCGAAAAAGCAGATTGAAATGGCGATTTAAGTCCGATATTTGACTTATCTCAAATTCAAATTGGCCAGGCCTTTATTGCATTAACAAATGGAAAATTAGTCCGTGCTTCAAACAATTCTAGCAAGTTCTGCTGAGGGGACCTGGGGTACTGAGCTTCTCTTGGGTGCAAGATGATGAGTAGTCAGCCTGGTTCATGCATTCCAGTTGACTGCATGCAAAGGTGATATCAAGCGCCAATGCAAAGCCGATCAGTATTACAAATCAAGATGGATAGCAGTAGGCAAACAAAAAAAGATCATAAAAGATCTCTGAAACAAAGATAGAGAAGGTCGAATTGCACTAGTGACAATGAAATCATCTAGGGTATTTAACACTTTCTTAAAGAATCATCATTTATTTGCAGCAATGCTATAATGAGCCACATGCAGGCCATGCATAGAAGGGTGGAGATCTGTCAGAGCCTTAACAGGTTTATAGGTCAAAGCGGTCAAGAGAATCCGTACAAAGAGATTAGTAAGGAAACAGAACTTACCTTGAATTTGGAATTAAAGAACATCGGCAAAAATTCACCGCTTTTCAACCTGGTTTTGATGACTAATTGTATTAACTCAGAGATTTCGGATCAATCCTATAGCTTCCAACCACCTGCAGAAACCAAGACTAGAGTGTATGTGGGAATATATTTCCACTATTAGATTTTATATATAAAGGCGTAATTCTTCACCGATAGAGACAATTCTTTCCTCATCAATTCAATTGCATAGCCCAATTCAATTGCACCCAAAACAAAAACATCAATTCACTACAAAATGCCTAGAGCCGTTATTATCTGTACTGGTTACTGTGCTCCATTCTACGAGGATGGCAGCAAAACCGGTATTTTCTTCGTGGAAGCTTACCACCCATTCCACGGATTGCGTCAAGCTGGCTATGACGTCGACTTTGTTTCTGAAAATGGAACCTACGGTTTTGACGACCACTCCTTGTCGGAAGACTTCTTGAAGGGTGAAGACAGAGAGGCTTACGAGAACAAAGACTCCGAATTCAACAAAACCATCCTGAAGATTAAGAAAGCTGCTGATGTCAACCCAGAGGACTACGACCTCGTGTTTGTTTCTGCTGGCCACGCTGTTGCCTTTGACTACCCTCACGCAAAGGCTGCCCAAAACATCGTTCGTACTCTTCTTGAGAGCGGCAAGGTTGTCGCCTCTGTTTGCCACGGTCTCTGTATTTTCGAAAACCTCCGCGGCTCCAACGGTAAATACTTGATTGAAGGTAAGAATGTGACTGGTTTCACTAATCAAGGTGAAGTTGAGATCGGCCTTGTCGAGATTTTGGAGAAGAACAAGATCAAGACTCCTCAAACTGTTGCCGAGGAGTGTGGAGCCAACTTCGTCTCTCCTGCCGGTCCATGGGATAGTTTCGCTGTTGTCGATGGAAATTTGGTAACTGGTGTCAACCCACAATCTTCTAATGTCACTACTGAAAAGGCTTTGGCATTGGTGAAGTAGGTAGTTATCTAAGCAATGTTTGGTTTACAAAACTAAGTAATTGGTCTTTTGTATTTATATTACTCGATACATATCAGTTCTAATCTTCGATTATTGCCCTCTTCTTCTTCTTCTTTGTTTTGGTATTTGTAGTAACAGCCACAGGCTCAACCTTAACAAGTGGCTCGGCGCTCAACTCTAGCTTCTCTGTTTCCATAGGAGTTTCTTTAGCGCTTTCAGCCAATTTCACCGTCTTTCCCTTTTTCTTCTTACTTTTCTTCACATCCTTGTGAGATTTTTTCTCCATCTCCTGTCTCATAGACTTTAAGTCAACATCGTACTCGTAGTCTTTACCAGTTTCGTCGGCAGTTTCAGGTTCGTCAAGGTTTAAGTTTTCGAGGCCGAACGAATCAATAATCAATTTACTTTTCTTTTTCTTTTTCTTCTCTTCGCCTCCCTTGACGGCTTCACCAGAATCTCCTAAAGTTTCTTCCAGTAAAATCACAACCTTCTCTTTTTTGAGCTTCTTGGACTTTTTGTGCGGCTTAGGACTCATCATTTCAGTTAAAGTGTCTAAATTAGTAGGCGACATTGACGTTACCCGCAGTGAGTCGGCATCCAAATTAAGAAGCCTTTGCTTAGTTTTGCTTTTCTTTGAAGAACCAGATATGTAGTAGGGGTCATCCTTCAATCTTTCCATACGCTCTTTGTGCGCAACTTCATCAGGTGTATTATCTCGTGTGTCTAGGTCGCTTTCATCGGCAGACAGACTCTCGTCATCACTTGGAGGGGTGCTGTCTTCGAAGCAGTAAGCCGGGACATCATTTATCTGAGACTCCAAATCCAAATCGTCCGGAACCGCGATATGGCTTTGGGCGGTCACAGCAATTGGATTCAATTGGTAACTTTCAAAGAAGGAAGGTAAGACTTGAGACAAAATAGATGGGATTTGTCTTGGCTCCTTACTAGATTCAACGAAGCTATGGCCATCCGAGTTAACAGAAGTCACTTCCGATTTAAATTCACCTTCATTTACTTTTGAACTAGCTTCAGGCTCATTAACCTCATCGTCATTGCTGTCCCTTTCACTATCATCGTCACTATCGGAATTGCTATCATCCTCCTCGCTCTCACATTCTTCAATATCTTCCGAATTTTCAGTGCTACCGTCATTAATTTTTGTTGCTTCATTTTCGAACTTTTCTTTGAAGTACTTTATTTCTTCCGCTTCTATAAGCTCGATACCTCCATCAATTTCAAGGGCTTCCTTGCATAGTCTGAGATACTCGAGCCACGACAAACATCTTTCTTGCACTTCAAAACTGGAATCATGCTGCCAATGCTCTAAGAAGGATATAACCTTAATAAGAAAATAGCCAATCTCGCATAACTTTTTATATGGCATTTTTCCTCCCATAGAATAAAGTGAGTTATAGTCAGCTAAAATACCATTAAAGAGCTTAATAATTGAATCGAAGAGTACAGTAAGAACTTCTGGTTCCTCAAGTCTTAAAATCCTGTTTGAGACTGCGAAGTGGTCCCCGGCATCGAGATGCTCGTCAATGTAACAATTAAGTATGTTATTGAAAATGCTGATTTTTTGACCCAAGGCAACAGGAACATCAATGCCTGCTGATGAATCATCCTCATCTATTCCGAAATCTTTTACGTATTCTCCCATTATCCAGTAGATGCTCTTCATGAGCTGAGGAGACACCTCTAGTGGCAATACCGTGTTTGTATACTCCATCACGACCTTATGTAATACATATGGCCGGATTGAAGGAACTTTTGTACTCACAGATTTAAATTCCTTACCTATCATCACGGCAATTGTCCTCTGGATGCCTCTTGGAGAGGTGACTGCGCTAGACTTGGTAAACTTATTAGAGTCTGTCAAAAGAGTCAAGTTCGCAAGCTCTTTTAATGCGGTCACATACCACTTGAAGTTAGGAATTGTAGAATAGTTATCAGCGGAAGCAATCTGAAGAATCTTTTTTGTAATCTCAAGTTTTAAACTATCTTGAATCACAACCATAGGGCTGTCAGGAACTAATTGAAGTAGAAGTGTCTTGACTAGCTGGGCCATATTGTCCTCGGTAGCCAAGTAATGACAAATTTCCAAAGCCTTCCTTTTGATGATCATATCTCCATCCGCAAGACAAAGCATGATAATAGACGAGATATCGTCCACTTTATATATAAACGTTGGAAAGTATTCTAGGATCTTGATGAGTGCTAATAGACCAACGAATTTCAAATTAGAGTCTCGCGTATCGAAAAACTTCATAAGATGATCAATGCAAATTTTTGCCACTTCTTTATCCTTGGATGAGCCTCCAGAGATCATGCCTCCATTGACTATGCAGTTAATACATTCGTATACAAGCGATGTGGCCTCTGTCTTACCGAGAAGATTAAGAATGGAAGGCATGATTTTTTTCTTCATTCTTGGCTCAATCTTCAGCAAGCTTTGGAACAACTTTAGGATTCGAATTATTAGCCAGTTGTTAGAGGTCTCCTCGAGGATAGAAAAGAACTTAGGTAAATAGGAAACAAATATCTTCGGATTCTTTTTGGAGATCTCACAAATTATTGTAATTGTGGCACTCACAACCGCTACGTCCGGGTCATCTAATTTGTCAATCACACGAGGTAGAGTGGAGCGTAGACTTTCTGGGTATTGAAGAAATACTTTGAAAAGTGCAAGAACAGCCTTTTTTCTTATGTAAGGTTTTGAATGAGAAAGTTTCATTACAACATCATCCAAAATGTCCTTTGCTAAAGGCGGAGAAACAATCGTTGCGATACCACTAAGCGCCAAACCGACCTCGACATGATTATGACTATTTAAATCTTTCTTGAACTGATTTGTTGCCAAAATGAGAAGTTCGGGCTCGCTTTTTAATGATTGAATGGCCGCTAAGTAACCAATTCTTTTCTGCTGAAACTTGGAAGACGACATAACTTCAAGGATATGGAAATTGCACCAGCTCATGTCAAATCCATACATTTCCAAGTAAGTGAGCTTAAGGATAGCTGTTGCTTTCACTTCAAGATCTGTTGTGTTTAATTCATCTCTACATTCGTTGACTGCATCGTTCAAGAACTCCAGTAAGCTTTCTGGGGATTCCTTTGAATGTGCTCTAATTCCCTTGATAAGATCGCTCAAAGATTTTTCCATGGATATTCCAAACGGCTTAAGCCGCTGCAATACCACCGAACTCTGAATAGGGAAAGACGACATCGATGAGAAGTCCAAGTTGGGAGGGTGGAGGTTCTAGCGTTAACTAGTCTATTGCGATTGAGAAAGGTAAATACGAGGTAGCGCGGAGGTACTGATAGTGAATTGCGAAAGTAAGCTATCAAAAAATTCCAAAATATTCATTATTTATGTAGAATTGAAATTCAAGTTGCTTAAATTTATTGCTTTTGTTGCGAATAATGAAGTCCTTGGTTTTATAGAGTCTTATAGTTTTGAACTACTCAGACTATACAAAGGGAAAAGATAAATATATGACTGAGAAATTCAAACCATTTAGAATGCAATTGAATCGATTTTCTCTAATTAACTTGAAATTATGCATGAACAAAATTCATTGAGTGATTATTTGCGAATTGTGCGACTATGAAATTCTTGAGTAGGGAATGATTATGTGCTAATCAAGTAACAGATGACCAAGAAATTCGGCATGTCAATTTTTAACAGATTATGTACAAGAGAAAGACCTCAATTTAAAAATCAGTGTTTTTAGTTGCGTCTCTTGGAGCACAATCTGTGCAACTACTTTACCACACTCCAACTCCGCTACTCACGTCGCGTAGCTGCATGGTTCTTATTATTAATTTCAGATCGCAAAGCAGTCGCAATTCCGATAGTTATGAAAAGTAGTGACAAGGATCAAGCACTGATTTCTAAACAAAACATTGAAGCGAAAACTACTTTAACGGGAGCTCAATATGATTCAAACAGTATGGGCTCTTCAAATAGCCTTGAAAGCCAAACACAGTCGAGCGCCAAATTACCAGCCTTACCAGAGAATAATTCGAATCTAAATGATCCTCTTCATATCACAATGCTCCAAAATAAGACCCTACTGCAAGATTCGGCTACAACAAATGTAATCAACCATTATGGATTACCACGAAAGCTGTCGAAATCAATGACAAATGGCGAATTAAATTCATCCATATCTCAATCTATAGTCGAGCTGGACTCGACAGATACGAATAAGAACAATGGCTTGGATGAAAACGAAGATGGTATATCTGAATGGGGCATTGACATTTCTGAGGATGATATACCTATTTCTGATCCTGAGGATGATTTTATTTCAAGTGATGGAGATTCAGTGAATAGGGTTCTTTCTGGACAACAATTCAATTCTTTCGGTTGTGGATCAACCTTTTCTGAGCATGTGCTGTACTTTGAAAAGGCACTAGATTCCGCTTTAGATCTGCATCAACTAGATAAATCGTTGGTAGCACAAGCAAAATTAAGCGGTCAATTAAATGACACTAATAGAATTCTAATTGAGAAACTGCAAGAACTAAAAGAAAGCTTGCAAAGACTACGAGACTTGTTTAATTACCATATAGTAAGCAAGCGAATTGACAATTTAGATGCGGATCTTAGAGAAATAAACATTCGTATTCGGAATTTGCAGCACGGTTCACCGAAATCTCTGTTTTTTGGGAAAAGCAAATTGGGGGTAATGGATAGGTACCCTGTTGAATACAATCAAGCTCGTGACAAGGTATTAGAACGGCCCGAGGATCCATGAAGTGTCATGAATGTAAGATTCTAGTTTGATATGACATGTGAAGTCATCTTAAACTTAACACAATCTTAATTAATTTTTTATTCGCTAATTAATGATGACCCCAATTGTATATATTTATTGCTAAGCTTCTGAAGAGTAAATGATTCCCACACTATCAACCCAATCACCACATGATCCGTAGAATCCTACGATTTTATGACGAGGTGAAGGAGCCTCAAGAGTAGTAAGTCTTCCGCCATAGATATTGCCACACAACTCACTTTTTCTGCCACGATCCGTTTCCACTTGTAATGCATCGATCCATTGACCATGACGGAAATGAAATTTTGTGAGCCTCTCCCCTTCTTCTAAATCAAATGAAGATGTATGTCCTGTAATATTGCCGAATCTCAAACTTTCACCATTGCCGAAAATAAAAGTGAAACCATCCAAAGCTCCTCCCGCATGTATTTCAAAAGAAATAACCTTGTCCAAATCAACAGCCATCGGACTACCGGTACGGTCTTGCGCACCCAATAGTTGACCCTTATATCCAACAATTTTACCTCTTCCGAAATCACTTATAACTAAGGAACTTTTCCTGGGATAACAACTTTTTTTGAAGTCTTCCAAATATAAATCTCCCGCAAGACTCATGATACGAACATCGAACTTTTCTGAAGCACTCTCATAACTGTTCTTGAAATTTTGATAGAGTTCGTCAAAACTCAATAGAAGTTCATTTTGAAGGCCTTGCCCACCGTAAGCTTGAGGATAGTAGGCAATGTGGTACCTTGCCAATTCTTCTTCTATAACTTCAACCATGAAGATACCAGCAGAAGATTTCACTGAAATAGTCCCAGGCTCGAGAACGAACATCAAGGGACTTCCTCCAATGTCACGGTCCACCATGGTTGTGTCTCCAAGCTTTCCGAAGTTGTCGATGGGAATGCTAAACGAGCCATGATAAAAGTAGCGGATCAAGTCTCTGATGTTCCAATGACAGTTATTCTCGAACTCTCCATTAGGGCGAACAACGAATCCTGCAGAATTATCTCTTATACATACAGCTTCACGTGTCATGAACTGACGATTCCACCAAATGTAATCTCTGAGCATCACACCGTCAGTTTGATGAGGAGATCCCAATGAGTGTCCTATTTCATGCATAAAGGCACCCATGCAAATATTTAAGCATTCCCAAGAGGTAGAACATTGATTACTGTCGTTGGCAACCTCGTCAATGGAAAGTTTTGTGTCATCAACAAAAGCAGGCCCGACCTGTAAGAAATTTAACGGGTACGAGTGAAGACCATGTGAGCCAAAAACGGCCATTGACACCTCAAGAGAACCTCCTCCCAAAGCAGCATGTGTCGTAATAAACTTACCATTCCAGGTAGAATCTAAATACATGACCGCACACTGAATATTTGTATGACGTTCACGATATGGACTTATCAAGTCACTTCCGCATATTAAGTCGATTGCGTGAGAGAATAAGAACCCATTATTTTTGGCCTTATCATATTGTTGAGCATAATCAGGATTACGGAGCTCTTTTACTGTCAAGTGTGACCTGAGGACATGTACTTTGATTTCTTTGTGTGGTATTTGCGACCTCACATTATATCCGAAGATTTTTTGATCATCCATGGTCTCTTCCACAAATGGGAATGATCTATTACTCAATCCAATCCGGTGGAATTCATCCTGGGTGAATGCTTGCATTAATCTTCCGGCTACTTTCAATCTCTGGATAGCAGTATCCAAATTTGCAACTTCGCCTCTACGTAACTTGTACTTGGGCATATCATACTTACCTTTTGAATCACTTCCTATAACAACACAAAGGTGAACTGGCTTATTTTCGGGCAACTCATTATAGTGAAGAGTGAGATTGCCATAATCTACTAAATTTCCCAAGTTGTAAGCATGACCCTTCCAGTCGATAGTGCCGGCATCATATGCGGTGACTTCGAAATTGTTTGGCTCACCGGGGCTGACATGGACCAATGCCTTGAATTGGTAATTGTTGATTTCAAAGACCAAGGGAGGAAACACTTTGTTGCCGTTATTTATGAATTGGATGACTCCTTTGGCTGCTGCATTGCATCGTCCTGATACAATCACAGTTGGGGAGGATACGACTTCACTACTGTAATTGAAATCGATCATTGTAACGGATTTTATCACAAATTTAAGGAGATGCGGTTATCAGGGAAATAAACTTAAAAAAACAGCTGTCAATTAGCAATTTAATTTTAGAAAAGAAACGGCAATTGGGTGTTGGATTTTCCAGACCGCCTTGCCCGTTACAATTACCAGCTCTTTGTGTGTGCAGTGCGTTGACATGACCCCCTCATCAATATAAACAGATACTCACTTATCAGCTAAGTACGGTACATGGCGTAAGCTGATCAAACACAAACAATTCATCTATAACTCACATCCGCCAACAACACTTTTTTGAAAAACAAGGTTTTGGCAGCTTTTAAATTTCTCAATCATCCAGGGATATCTTAGTCTTTCTGATTCTATTGGAACTTACGCATAAGGACAATCAATTAGATGCGTCAAACAAGAACAGCAAAGAAGCGTGAGCGGGATCTGACGATGAACAACCCCGTAACAATTGACTTATCATCTGACGAAGATGTGCAATTGACAGAGCTGGCTCCCTCAGAACAGACAATATCGCTTCCAACGACAAGTAGCATGTCGCATGATCCACAGGCCAAAAAGGAAAAGATGACGAACCTTAAAACTGATATTCTCAAAGGGGACTCTTTAATAAAGAGTACACTGAAAAAGGCAGTTCCCGCCTTTAATATTACAGATGCAGACTTGACCAAGAAAGAGAAGGAGATAAGAGTGGGAGGAAAAGAAGGCTCTGAACATGGTGAATATGAAGATCAACCCCAAAGTACCTCTGACATCGAAGATTTAGTCGGTTTGCCTCTATCTTCTTCGCAACTGCCTTTGCTATCGACGACTCATAATACGACTCATTTGTCAGAGTCTGGTTCTCTGTCGGATGAATCCGATAGCCCAAAGGAAATTCATCATGAAAAAGAGGGCGAAGATGATAATGGTTTTGAGGATCTTGCAATTGTTGACGTTTACGAATTTCCTGACTCGAAAAAATTCTTAAGGCAACGAAGAGTGGCAAAGCGCCCGCGCTCTGAACAATTCGACAATAAAGACTCGTCAACTAAAAAGATTCCGAAGAAGACTTTAAAAGAAGAAAAGCAGAAGGTATTAAAAAAATCGCTCATTTCCAAGCCCTCACAATCGGCAAAACGTGGCAGAGCGGGTCTCGTCACACGTCGCAGCAGAAGAACGAACAATTTTGAAGATTCTGACGATTCCGATTTAGAAATCACAGAAAGTTCTAACGGCTCATCTAATATGCCGGTGATCATATCAGTCTAAAGCATACACGCTCATATCTTAATTAAGCTGCTACTTCCTCAAGTTTTTAACCAAGAGATGGTCCCACCTTTGTTACACAGAGCTCAAGGAGCGTGTACTTATTTGTGTTTTAGTATAAACTTCAATTCTTGCAATGGATTTTTCTGATCCTGCGAACATTTTTTTTTTTTTTAATTTTGATTAAAAGTAGTTTAAATACTATCCATCAGTCCAATAAAACTTCGTATGAGGGCCAAAAAATAAAAAAAAAGAAGGCAAATATTAATACAAGAGTTTCTTTTTAATTTTGAATACTAATTTGCTTTTTATTTCCTCTCATTATTTATCAGCTTTCGCGTCCTATTATCTAAAACCATATCGCGATCTCAACTATTTACTATTCATACAACCAAAATGTTCATCAAGAAAATCACGATCCAAGGGTTCAAAACCTATCGAAATACAACCATAATAGAGGATCTCTCACCGAATTTAAATGTTGTAGTTGGCCGCAATGGACTGGGAAAGTCTAATTTCTTTTCAGCCATTCGTTTCGTCTTGTCTGATGCTTATACGCACATGACGCGAGAGGAACGTCAGGGTTTAATCCATGAAGGTTCAGATACCGTTCTTTCTGCATATGTTGAAGTGACATTTGATAATTCTGACCATCGTTTCCCAATTCAAAAAGATGAAGTTATCATTCGTCGTACCATTGGCTTGAAGAAAGACGATTATGCTTTAGATGGAAGATCTGTGACGCGTTCAGACGTGATGAATTTATTGGAAAGTGCGGGATTCTCGCGTCTGAACCCATATTATATTGTTCCACAGGGAAAAATTACTGCTCTTACAAATTCTAAAGATTCTGAGAGACTTCTGCTATTAAAAGAGGTTAGTGGAGCTCAAATGTTCGAAGCAAAGCTACGCGAGTCCAGTAAGGAAATGACAAATTCCAAATATAAAATGGATCGGATTGACGAATCGATGCTGAAATTAACCGAAAAATTATCCGATTTACAAATGGAGCTGAATGACTTATCTCAGTTTCAGCAACTAGATAGACAACGTAAAGTATATGAGTTCAATTTGTTTGATAGAGAGCTTAGTTCGCTCATTCAGCAAATAGAAGAGAAAGATTTCGAGTACGAAGAACTTGTTTCTTCGTCCAAAAAGGATTTACAAGATCTTGAGAAGCGTGAAACCTTGTGTCAAACTCTCCAAACAAGAATTGACGAAATCCAAGCGTCTTTGAATTTAGCGAAATTAGAGAAAGAACAAAGTCTTTCTGAGTTTAATAAACTTTCTGAGAGCTTGGCATATAAGGAGGTCCTACAAACGGAACTATCCAGTGCAGTTTCTTCTGCAAAGGAAATATCGAAAGGAACGACTGCCAAAGTCGACTCCTTGAAGGAATTATTGAATGCAAATGAAAGTAAAATGTCTGCTCTTTTGCCAACTTATCGTGAAAAAAAGCAGGAGGAAGAATCTTTAAAAGAAAAATTGGCACAACTCGTTTCCGATCAGCGGTCTCTATATGCTAAACAAGCAATGTTTCTGGAATTCACTACAAAAGCTCAACGTGATGCATATTTGGCCGATGAGATTTCCTCTTTACGGAAGGATGTTACCACAAGAACCTCATCTCTCAAGGAAAACCTTGAGGCTCTTCTGGAAGAAAAAAAGGCATTGGAGCAATGCCAGAATGAACTCAGTCAGCTTGATGTTCTGCTTAACGAGCCTGCGTATGAAGAAAAATTAGACCGTTTGGAAGAGGAAGTCAGAGTTGCAAAACTCACACATGCAAGATTATTGGAGCAGCGAAAGAGCCAGTGGAGACAAGAAATCAAGCTTAAATCGTTGTGCGATCTGACAGAAAATGATCTCACTAACGTCAACCACAAAGTCATTCAAACTATGGACCGAAATTTGGCAAAAGCCTTGGATGCTGTCAACCAAATCGCGGAGAGGTTAAGTCTTCAAGACAGCGTACATGGCCCACTTGTTGATCTCTTTTCTGTTTCTGACAAGTACAAAACGGCTGTTGAAGTTGTTGCTGGGAATTCGCTTTTTCATGTTGTCGTTGATACAGATGAGACGGCGCTGATTTTGATGAAAGAGTTGACAAGAATAAAGGCTGGTAGAATTACACTCATGCCCCTTAATAGAATAGAAAGCAGTGAAATTGTCTTCCCAGAGCAAGAAGAGCACGAGTTTATCCCTCTAATCAAAAAATTAAAATACCCTGAATTCGTGGCAAATGCAGTTCAACAAGTCTTTGGAAGAACTATTGTTTGTAACAGCTTACAAAGAGGATTTGAATTATCTCGTCAACATGGCCTTAATGCAATTACTCTAGATGGAGATCGCGCCAACACTAAGGGATTAATCAGTGGAGGGTTTAGACAATTCAAGCACTCTAGACTAGATGTATTAAAACTACAAGCCAAAAAACGTGTGGAGTTAGGTAACTACCAAAAAGAATTGCGAGAATGCCTGTCTCTGATACAAGATTTTACTGTGCAAATAAAGAAAGCGAATGAAAATCTCGATGCGGCTACACATAGCCTCGAAGAGCATCGTAATTCTCAAGAACCTCAAAAGTTGTCATACTCGCGGTTGCTTAATCAGAAGAATGTCTTAAAAAAGAGCATGAAATTGCGTCAAAATAACATTGAAAATGCTAAGAGTATCATCCAAAATCTCAGAGGCAAAATCGATCTGTATGAGCGTCAATACGCAACAGATTTCACGCAGGCTTTAGATGATGTGGAGTCAAACCAGCTTAAGCAAATTGGAATAGAGATAGTGGACATTGAAACCGAATATAATGAGGCAGCTGCCGAAGTGACCGCTCTTGAAACTCAAATTGCTACTATAGAGAATGAAAACGCTAGATTTGAACAACAGATAAAGCAAATTGATGATGAAGATGAACCCACAGTTGCAAATGAACAATCTTTTTCTCTTGAAGTCATCAATGAAGAGGTTGAGTCTCTCATTCAACAAGTGAAAGCCAGTGAAAGTAGCTTGAAAGAATGTGAGAAGAAAGAAGAGGAGATCTCTATAGCATTAAAGAAATATACTTCTGACTTGACTAAAGCGAACAAGCAACAAGCAGCTAGTATAAAAAAACTTGAAAATGTCGGAAAAGTAGCCGAAAAGACTCTTTCGCAAAGGGCTATAATGAGCACTAGACGCGAGGAGTTACAAGAAAAGATCCGTGACTTGGGTGTTTTGCCCGAAGAGGCGTTCCAGCTGGCAACATTTGAGGTGCTTACAATGGACCAGCTTTTAAGTAGTCTAACCGAGGTCAATGTGGAGTTGAAGAAATATGCACACATCAACAAGAAGGCCATGGATCAGTTCGGCCAATTTGCACGAGAAAAAGAAGGATTAGAAGAACGGAAAAGTGAGCTTGAAGAATCTAAGGCTTCCATTGAAGGATTGGTCGAGTCTCTCAAGCAACAGAAAGACGCTGCAATTCAGAAGAGCTTCAAAGAAGTATCTCAAAGTTTCAGTGAAATATTCGAGACACTTGTACCCAACGGACGCGGCCAGCTTAAAATCATTTCTAAAGAAAATGACGGGAATGCCAGCAATAGTGAAACCAGCATTGAAAACTACACTGGAGTCTCTATTCTTGTTTCATTCAATTCAAAAGGTGACGAGCAGCAACATATTGAGCAGCTCTCCGGAGGCCAAAAATCATTATGTGCCATTGCACTTATTCTTGCAATTCAAAAATGTGATCCCGCACCGTTCTATCTTTTTGATGAAATTGATGCTAATTTGGATACTCAGTATCGTACAGCTGTAGCAGCGATGCTCCGCACATTGGCTGCAAATGCGCAGTTTATCTGCACTACCTTCAGGCCAGAAATGCTTCAGGTAGCAAATACGTTCTATGGAGTATCTTTTGACAACAAGGTAAGTACAGTTCTGGAGATTGAACAAGAAGAAGCACTTTCCTTTGTTGAGGGCCAAAAATAATTTTTTTTTTCTTTTAATCGCATACTCATCGTTTAACAAACTCAGTTTCAGTAGTGGGCTAACCAAGCTTGTGCCGCGCGCGTGCGTGCGTAATCGTAAGTCAATAGGACCTGGACCAAAAGTCATCAATACATACCCCTTAATTCTTTGAACCTCCAATCCCTTTTGTTTTAGCCCCTTTCGAGTTCTGGTATGGCAACTGAGACGGCTGTTTTATCTAAGCCGTGTTCCAAGTCGGAGAGAGTCCTCTCTCCTGAAGATATCTCTGACCTCATCGGTCAAGGTAAAGCTGTGGTTATATATAAAAACAATGTCTTGAATCTTACTCCATGGATAAAGTATCACCCTGGAGGTGAGAAGGCGGTCTATCATATGGTGGGGCGTGATGCCACTGATGAAATGGAAGTGTATCATTCCGAAGAAGTCATTGCCTCATTTACAAAGTGGAGAGTGGGAACTATTAACTATCAATGGGAAAATCTTCTTCCTCCTATCCAGGGAGGTATATATCCTACTACGAAGAAAGCACAAAAGACTGACATTAAATCGAATGTTTCGAATAGTCTGTGTAATAAAGCCCTGAATGGTGCTCCAGGAGGACCTGTCAGTCCTATTGTTCCACAAGGAGTGAAATATGTGGATCGTAAAGACAAAGATAAGTATTATCCGCTCGCTAAAACGGATGTCGTTGTGGATCCAAAGCTTCTTATGGATCTGTATGATAATGGACTTGCCCGTAATGACTTGTTGAGCCTTCCATCTCTAGACTATGATACCCAGAATGATATTAAAGATCACTATCATAAACTACACGCTCGTGTAATCCGTGCAGGCTTATATAAATGCGCATATAGTCATTATGCGCGAGAGCTCATAAAAATTGGTTCGTTATTTTTATACTCGTTCTCTCTTCTTAAGCTCAGGTACTACTCTCTCAGCGCCCTCCTCATGGGTATGGCCTGGCACCAGATGACATTTATAGCACACGATGCTGGCCACGTCTCGCTATCTCACAACTATCAAATTGACAATATTTTCGGAATGATTATTGCTGATTGGTTCGGCGGTCTTAGTTTAGGTTGGTGGAAACGGAATCACAATGTCCATCATCTCGTGACTAACGATCCAGTTCATGATCCTGATATTCAGCACTTGCCATTTTTTGCAGTTACCACTCGCTTATTCCATAACGTTTATTCTACTTACTATGATAAATTCTTGTGGTTTGATGCCTTTGCACAAAAAGTCATTCCCTACCAAAAATACTTATACTACCCAATTTTGACCTTCGGTCGTTTCAACTTATATAGGTTGTCTTGGACATACTTAATTCTAGGCGAGGGCCCCAAGAATGGCCCTGCTGCTTGGTTCAGATACTTTGAGCTCGCTGGATTAAGCTTTTTCTTTTACTGGTTCTTCTACTTGGTGGTAGGTGGTATTGAGGGCGGCTGGAATAAATTTATCTATGTTATGGTTAGTCATATGAGCACAATGTTGGTTCATGTGCAAATCACGTTGTCTCACTTTGCTATGTCCACCTCAGATCTTGGAGTTAGCGAGAGCTTTCCTTCGAGACAACTTAGAACCAGTATGGATGTTGATTGTCCCGAATGGCTTGACTTTCTTCATGGAGGCCTTCAATTTCAGGCGATTCATCATTTGTTCCCTAGGCTTCCCCGTCACAATTTGAGGAGGGCACAGCCTTATGTCATTGACTTCTGTAAAGAAGTCGGCTTACCTTACTCGATATACGGTTTTGGTAAAGGTAACGAGATTGTTATTGGTAAACTAGGAGAAATTGGCAAACAATGTTCCATCATGTTGGATTGTACAAACAAAATGAGACAAGACCAAGTCTTTGATATATAGACTATTAGATATGCAAAATACAAACTTATGAATCTTTTTATTTTTTTGAGTTTTCTGGTAAAATGCGATTTATTAGATGATTTCAAATTGTGGACACATTGAAATATATGCTAGATGATTAAATATGAGTGTGAATCAACACGAGAATACCTATGGTTGGACGTTTAGGTCAATCATGGCATTCACTTGTAAGTATTTGACAAAATCAAGCACCAATTCGTTTTCATGTTGAAAAATATCTCTTTGAACAAGATTCTTGAAAAGAGAGCCTCCATTTACACTGTTTTTATAACGTTGAGGGACCTTAACGGAAACTCCATTGATCACTTTAACCGAAGAGTCCGCGGCGCTTTCATGAGAATTTTTGCATTTATTACCAAATTTGCAGCGGCCTGATTTAGCGAAAAAGCGGCACACTGGCTTGTTTTGCTTAGTGTTTTTCTGCTGCTCTGTTTGAGCCATGAGTTGCAGGCGCTCAGCCTTTGCAGCGATATTTTTACGCGTAGGCCAGTTTTTCTTACGTTCCTCGATCCATTTGGCAATATCTTCATCGGTCTGTAAAGAAATGGATGTTCCCTCTATGTATATTGGCTCTGCGGATTTGGAAGGTTGAGTGACTTTTGTATCTTTAGAGACGTCCAGCGAAGAAGGCTCTTGTGATTCTGGAGATTTAGATGCATCAAAGGCACCGCTTTCTAGATTACTCGAGACACCATCATTCAACTTCGGTAGTGTTTCAATATTAGGAGTAATTGCATTGGGCAGAGGTTCTTTCGCATCTGGGGTAATAGGAAGTGTATTTGGTAGATGAGTCGGAAGGTCCAGCCAATCGTTATTTGAAACTGACGGGCGGAACCTTTTATCTGGACCAGCCAGCTTTTGGGCGTTTCCACGTTTTAGTCCTGAAGTGGTAAATCTGTTCATTTGCAGCTTATGTTATTTCCTATTAGGGGCATAAGATGATGCGATGAGGCAGTACAAGGGAACAGGTACTTATGATATAGACACAGAGCCAAGAAAATGAATAAATGAATTTTGAATTTAAAAGGAAACAAAATGCCCATAGTCTGTGTTGAGCATTTTTTTTTTTCTCTTTTTATCGCATCAACAGCCTACTTCCATCTTACTGCATCGCCAAGATGAGGTGAGACACTTTCTTCCCAAACTAGAACAGTTTTGAGATGTTGCAGTAATAGCCCCTAACGGTCACTTCGTGGAGACTGTAGGCACGGATGCAAATACACGAAGCATGAAGCCTAGACCGTCCATGCAACGGAATTCCAAAAACAATTCGAGACGTGATGAAAATAGGAGAACAATATTAGTTATTGATAGCGAAGTCCCTTTTATTGAGGGGTCCCTTCGCCTTTTCAGGTCACGTCGTAGTTGCATAGCCTTTAAGGGAAGGTCAAGAATTAAGCTACAAAACGGTTACTCATTACGGGCTAATGCTAATAATAGTAACAAACGGGTTCTTTCTGCAGGACCGCGTGTCATTGTGCAGTAAGAAAATCAGCCTCGTAAATACAGACATTCCCGGTTCAGGCGAGGTGTGCATGTGACCCACCTTCAAGCATTTATATCCCGCCCCCAGTCCTCTCTTGATCAACAACAACTACTTGCAAAATGGTATGTTTAAACGTATAGTACTGAGGCTTGATTGCATTGATAAGCAGGAACCAATTGACTTAGATTGGATAAATTGACTTGGATTGGTTTACATTGGCTCGACGATACTCTCATTATGCATAGTTTAACACGTCTAATGGGCAATTGTTCAGTTATTGTGATGTGTACGGCTCTGATTCTATTGGGCGTTTTCGAACTAAGTTTTCTTCGCAAATTAGAATATTCTCGTTGAACTCGATCAAAAGGATAGCAAACAGATCATCTCATTTTCGTGTATTAAGTTGATTTCTGGTGCCAATTGCTCTTGTTGGGGTATGACGCTATGGCAATCTGTCGAAATCAGTGACCAAATATGTTTGTCGAATGCTTAAAAGGAAATATCAATATCTACATATATGCCAAGGCCGCTTCATAACAGCCTCTCTACAAAAACACCAATACTAACTCTTTCAGTCTTATCAACAGGGTCCTCCTCCTCAACAAGGTGGTTACTACCAACAAGGTCCTCCTCAGGGCTATTACCAACAACAACAACCAGTCTATGTTCAACAAGCTCCTCCTCCACAAAATAACTCTGGATGTTGTGGGTCATTCTGTGGTTGCTGCGCTGCTATCTTGTGTTGTTGTTGCGCAGAGGGCTGTGCTGAAGCCATGTGCTAAACAAAAACTATTTCTAGACAGTAATATTCTCCTTTTAATGTAATTTAAGAATTTTATTTATCTAAAAAACCAATAAAAGAACATTCAAAGCTTTTTAAATTATGTATGATCTAAATTAGGTTTAACTTCTAGAGTGCTTTATCTCAAAGCTTTAGCTGGTATCATCGTTAAATCTTCTATTTATTATGTTTATTCGTCTGAAAAGTAACAGCCTTTTATAAACTTAGTTCTTCTTCTTGGTGGAGGTACTGTTCTTTGGCAATTCCTTAGCAAAAGGAAGGAACTCTGGAGCACCTGGCATGTAAGGTCTCAAAACCTCAGGAACAACAATACCGTCCTCCTTTTGGTAGTTCTCCAAAATACAACACAAAGCTCTCTCAGTGGCAGACAAAGTGGAGTTCAAACAGTGAACGTACTTCTTGTCAATTTGGTTTTGTTGCTTAATACCACATCTGATCTCCAAGTTTCTAGATTGGTAGTCAGTACAGTTGGAACAAGAAACCAACTCTTTGTACTCCTTTTGGAATGGGAACCAAGCCTCCAAGTCGTACTTCTTGGCGGCGGCGTTGTTTAACTCACCTGAAACAATACCAACAACCCTGTATGGCAAGCCAAGAGACTTGTAGAATTCTTCAGAGTTTTCAATCATACGGTCAAACTCTTCCCAAGACTTCTCAGGCTCGGTCAAGACGAATTGCTCAATCTTCTCGAAAGCGTGGACTCTGAAAATACCCCAAGCATCCTTACCATGAGAACCAGCTTCTCTTCTGAAACAAGAGGAGTAACCAGCGTATCTGATTGGCAATTGCTCGGCAGGACTCTCAAACCATTCACCAGAGTGGTAAGCAGAGATTGGCTGCTCGGAAGTGGCAATCAAGTACTTCTCATCTTCACCATCGAGAACCTTGTACAACTCTTCGTCGAACTCAGACAACTGAGCGGTCTTGGCCATGACGTCCTTGTTCATCATGACTGGAGCTTGCAATGGAATGTAACCCTTTCCGTGCAAGAAACCCAAACCATAGTTAATCAAGGCTTGGTTTAAGAAGACACCCCATTGTCTCAAGAAGTAACCACGGTGGCCAACAATCTTAACACCTCTTTCTGGGTCGTAACCATCCAATCTCAAAAGAACCTCGTGGTGAGACAAAGCAGCTGGAGCGCCAGTGGCAGTAGCAATTTGGCCAATCTCACCACAACCCTCTGGCTTCCAGGTTCTAACGATCTCGTTGTTTTCCTCGTCCATGGAGTCAACAACACTCTCGTGAACCAAGTTACCGACTTGGTTAACCTTGAATCTCAAGTCGGCGTCAGCCTTCTGTTCAGCTTCAATCAAAGCCTTCTTCTCGGCAGTAAGGGTGTCCTTCTCGGCCAATAACTCAGAAGCATCCTCCTTGGCCTTGAATTTTTGACCGATCAGTTTTTGTAGAGTGTTAAGCTTCTTGTTAAGAGCATCCAAGTCGAATCTGACCTTAGTCCAGTTCTTGTACTCCAGGATGATCTCATCGACGAGCTCAACGGAAGCGCCTCTCTTTTTTTGAGACTCCTTAATTTGTTCAGGGTTTCCTCCCTTTTCAACAAGAAATGCGTTAATATCCAACATTGTAGTAAAACGTAGTTAAGTGACTAACCTTCAGATCTTTTTCTAATACCTGGACGCGAAGAACCTGCAGGTCGGAATGAGGCCACAGCGATGGGTACTTCTCATATACAATAAATTCTAAATCCTTTGTTAAAGTAACCTTGATAATTTTGTCAGATAAGTTCAAATAAATTTTTTGTTCTGTGTATTGAATTCAGAATTGGTATCCGATGTATGTGCGTCACATCGCCCAAATGAAACAGTGAGTCGGAGTTTTTTTGCCTCAGTTTTTTTTTTTCAATCTCTATTAATTTTATTTCAATTCGGTGTTTGAAAATTTTTTAGAACTTATTTTTAAATTAATATTCGTGTCACATATCTGATTCCCTCACTTGTCTAACTCGAGGATGCAACCAGTTACTCCACTTTCGCAGCCACTTAACTACTCTTTCTTCGTTTCTAACACCACAAGAAATACATTTTAAGCCAATGTCTCCCGGTAAATGCAGTCGCTTCTTCTAGAACGTGCCACTGGTAAAATTCTGCCATTGGCGTTCGCTACAACCGTAACGGAGTCCGTTTACTCATCTTTAACCCAATCCACAGTGGACTTGTTTCCAGAGCAATGCCACACTGCAGCTGTCAATGCACTTGCCATTGAAAAGATTGATTATCAATATATGCTTAGTGGGAGCGGGGACTCGTCAATTAAGTTATGGGACCTAAAAAGTGAAGCAGAAGATAGTAAAGAAAACTATACTGCTATTGCCTCTATTCCTAGGAAGACGGCTCACTCATTTGGAATCTCTGCAATCCAATGGTGGCCACAAGACACTGGGATGTTTTTCTCTGCCTCTTTTGATCATACTGTAAAAGTTTGGGATACAAACACTCTAGAAGTTGTTCATACCTTCGATTTAAATAATAGAGTGTATGCTATCGATGTCAATGGTACGCAAGTAAATCAATTCTCATCTCAAGCTCTTATAGCATCAGCTAGCGATCAGCCTTTCATCCGATTATTAGATATCAGATCTGCCTCCAGTGCTCATACTCTTTCTGGTCATAAGGGTAAGACGCTTGTTGTGGCATGGCACCCACAAAACTCGTACCTTTTGGCCTCAGGTGGACATGATGGTGAGGCGAAGATATGGGATATAAGAAGGAGTAAAAGTTGTTTGGCTCGTCTAGATATGAATAAAACAAACGCAAGGAGTGCTCAGGTTGACTCTTTGAATCTTGGTTCCACTTCGATAAAAGCGCATCTGGGACCTGTCAACGCAATAGTATGGGACCAACTTGGTCATGTTTTGTACACCGCGGGCAACGATGATAAAGTTCGTGTTTGGAGTATGCTTTCTACATGCAGCCCACCCTTGAACAAGCTCATCAACTATGGTCCTTTAACTCGAAACAAGTACTTGCAAACGCTTCCTATGGTCCTTAGTCCTCGAAACGAAACAGAAATACAATATTTACTTTTTGCATCTGATAGTGGTTATATTTTGGTGTTTCGAGCTTTGGACGGGAAGCTCGTACTGCGGCTTCTGCGTCGTGGATCTAAAAACACTGTACGAGCCAGCTCATTAGTTTACGCAGGAGAATTTCTGGCAACATATTTCTCAGGTTGTCAAGACGGAGATATTGTTGCTTGGCGTGGGGAGCGTTCTGAAGAGGAGTTAATTCAGCTGGGTGCTCCGACATTTTCTTCAGCGCCGGAAGATGATCTTGATGCAGAAGAGGTGAAGTTATCACTCTCGGATCTTTACGACGATCCGTACTTCCAAAGACATCATCGGGAAGAATTTAAAGAAGAAGTTAAAATTGTGGAAGACTTTCAATCTATGGAGTAAATAATTCACGCGTTGTTGGTGCCAGGCGCTACCTTATACCAATAATTTCAACTCCAACATGATACATATAAACAAATATTATTACATGTGAAACAAGCCAAACAATTAGTATTTAAACAAAAAAAAAGAATCTTTGCCAATTTTTTAAAATATGTATTTATACCGAATATTTTATTAGAAGATCCATCCTTTTTGTTTGTGCGTGTCTCAGTCCTACATCTCATCAGATCTTCACGTTAACAGATCATAGTCCACACGCACATAACCAATGAAACTTAAACTTCAGGTGGTGCTCCTTCCGGTGTCCCTGGCAGAGGTTGCGACGGAAAAGGTTACCTCGTACCGAAAATTTCTACATTTAGCTGATCCTACGAACACAATCGGTGAAGTATGTGATGCCTTGGTGGGCCGTTACTATAAATTATATCCAGATGCCAAGGAATTACAAGTTGAAGGTGTTCAAGATAATGATAGATGTGACCTAGACCCTGATTTCTGTGCAGCTGATGTTTTCCTGTCGGGAGACACTCTACGAATTTTATGTGAAAACTTATCGGTGGAATCTGTAGGCACAACCACTATCCTCGAGGCCACCACTGAAAACTCCATTTCAAATTCATTACTGGCCGTGAATTCATACAGAAAACGTACTACTCCGGAGTCTGATCTAGATGATAGTCGAGTTTCGAAAAGATCCAGAACTATATGGGGTGTTCGCCTGGCGTCGTCTCTGTTCGTCAAACACTCAGGGCAAACTACAGACGCTGCCAATGACTCCACAATTGTTCCTCAAGCCGAATCTCCTACCCTTCTTCCTCCTCCCGATGGAGATGAGTCTCGCTCAAGAATCATTCCTCACAAAAGACTGTCCCCAAATAGTTACAAGGGTAAACGAATAACATCTGGAATGCTTCATGCACCTAATGGATCAGGAAACCCTCAAGTTGTGTCTAACACAACAATTACTAAGGATGTTTTTAGTGACAATGATGAGACAGAAATGAGCAGGACAAACGCTGACTTTTCGCGTCTTGTCAAACCAGTAGGTCAAACCTCTTCTGAGCCAGAGGAAATTGAAAGTGGATCTGAAAGTGACGTTAATGTGTCTGTTCGCAGAAATGTTGTTGAGCCTGGTGTTAACAATTCCATTAATAATGTGGTTCTTCCCCCACCACAAGCTCCCATAGGAGTAACTCCCTCTAAAAAGGGGCCCCTTCTCACACTGACGCCCGCTGTAAACAAGGTCGGTGGGACAAGTATTTTGTCGTCATCGGCTCATATTGTCACATCTAATCCTGCTCAAGTGAACAAACTCCAACAACAGCGACAGCCACTAGTAAAAAATCATCAACAAGATCGTCAGTCTTCCTCGGACGTTCAAACCGTGGACCATCGCAGCCATGCTAAACAAAATGCGAAAGCCAAGACTTTTGCGCCAAGAAATTCAGCGCTGAATAAAAATGCCGCTGATTCAATTCAAACTGGCTACTATGGGCAATTCCGTGTATATCCAGTTCCTCAAGGCTCTATAGGCACCACTCAGGAGAAAAGAACTCAAAGACTGGCACCTTCTTCTGCAGCTACTGGTGCGTTCCCCTCAACAGCTCAGCCAAATACTCAACCTAAAACATCAGCGACTCTACCTAATGCTATTCACCTTAGTTCACAGGCTGAGAATCATATCGGCAATTCTTTGAGACAGGTGAGTACTGGTAATCGTATGGGACAAGTTAATCAATCTCAAGCCCCAGGCGAAAGTCATTCCTTACCCCTGACAGCTCAATTCTCAGACGTCACTAATCAACAGCGCCTCGGTGCTACTTTTGAGCGGCCAATCAATGTATCTGGCACCAATGTGGTCGGAACTCAATCAAAGTCAATTCCGGCACTCTACGGCTCTAATCCTTCGGAAGACGAAGCCGTCGTTTCTTCTATGGCGCGTGCCAATCATCCTGCTCTTTCTCCTAATTACATAAAAAGCACAAGCAAAACCACGAATTCTTCAGAAGAAACTTCGAGGTATGGAGTAATTCCTGCTATTTGGCACGCTAGTAATGCATCTCTACGCGATTTACAGCCTCCTCCCAGCCCGAATAGCTCATCCGCGGGATTGTTTGTACCGGCTCATGTGGGATCGTTTCCCCTCAGTAGATCGCTGAACCTCGCTACAAGCTCCTCTACTCCTGCTGCCGTCAGCAAAAAAGACGCACTTGTTGATGAACCTTCAAGGGTATCTCAATCTGCAATTCCTCCTAAAATTGGCTCTCCAATAACTATCCTTCTGGCAAGCCCATCCAATGTTTCACTTAATTCTGGCTCTGCTTCAATAGGTTTGCAAAAGATTCTAAATGCGCCCTTAGATAATGAACAGCATTTGCCTTCTTCAAGAAATATTGAGTTGCTGCAACCTGTTCTCTCCCCAAATGTTGCCAGAGACAAAGATTTTGCCAATGTTCCACCTCCAATTTCAAAAGAAAATGAGAAGGCCAAATCTCAAGTTATAGACCTAAGCGTTTACCCTCCTTCAGTTGCAACCGATATTGACAATAACTCTGTCCAACCTCAGGATTCAACCGCTACGCCGCGATCTGAAGTTGCTACTCTATCTGAACCTACACTTCCACCAAGATCTGTAGCTATACCTGCCGCAAATCAGTCAAATAATGCAAATCGATCGCAGGCTACTTCAAACACAACAACGAACCAGTCGGCTTCTGTTACAGCCCAAGCTAACCCTGGAAATGGGTTGGCAAAGAAGCAGGAAGTGAATCTCAGTAAGGAAGATGTAATGACTATAATAAGAGGCAACATGCGAGTATCCAAGAAAATTAACCAGAAGCTTGCAGTTCAGCCGCAATCAGCCCGTCAAAGGTTCGATGAAGATGTGAAGGCGCGTATCAGGATTGAAAATAATTTAGCTGAAAGCGCTCGTGAGATCGAGGACAGAAGAAGAGCTGCTACAACTGTCGCACAAAGTGCTACAGAACGTAGTTTGCGATCCAGAACGAATCTTGGAGGCATCCCCAGCTTTGAAATTAACCCTGATGCCGCAATCGAGGAAGCTCGCGAGAAGGAGAGAGACATGAGGGCATCATTATTGCCACAGCCATTCCGTGACTTTGCAAGTAAGTCTAAACTCTCTTCTGTATTCATCAAGTTTAAAAAATTAGAGGCTAGAATAGAGAAGGAAGCTGCTGAACGTCAAGTTGAAATCAAGTCAGAGCCTGGCACTCCTAAGAAGTTGAGTCAAACACCCCAGAGAACTCCAACAAAGATCCAAGACGTTTCCACCCAAAAACTCTTCTACAATGGTTACAGTGACTCGTCCAGTGAAAACGGAGCTGGTGGAATTGTTGATTACGGTAATGAGTCTGTTTCAAAGAATATATTGCCTCAGGCTAACATATTGGACGCTTCTAGTGGCAGCGAAGAAGAGCGTGATAGCTCGGAGTCGATTACTGGTGGAGATGATGATAATGATGATGATGACGATGACGATGACGAAGAATATGGTGTTTCGTCAAAAAAGCGTAGAGGTAATAATTACATTACTCCTTCCAAAAAGGTTCTGCGTCCAGCATATAGAAGGCGTTTGGCGAAGCAGTTTGAAGAGGCTGAGATCATTTCTTTGGTTTCGACAGATGATGAAAATGCCACTCAATCTCCTCAAAGGTCAAATAATTCTCGAGTTTCCAACGAAACAGTAGGAAATGAATCAGGAGATGAGACTGTTGATAGGACTATTCAGAGGGCCGCTAAGAGAAATGCAAAGGTAACTGTTTCGAGCAGCGCTGAAGAAAATTCTGAGGACGAGCTGTCTGGAAGTGACAAAGTGATTTTGGAAGATATAAATTCAGGTGCTGATGCTGCCGTAGTTGCTGTTTTAACAGAGCATGAAAATAGTGGCAGTTCAACTGCCGAAAATTCTTCCTCTGTGTCAGATCCAATTATTTCAGAGGTCGTTGTAGACACTAGGGGCTCAAGTACTTCAATTATACCTCAGGCTCAAAGCGTGGATGTTACCGCGCCAACTCAAACATCTTACCTCACTGCTGCTGAGACCTCTCCTCTGACTCAAGGTCAGGCAATTGTAGATCTTGCAGCAAATGAAGAATCTGTCCCGCCCACACAATACACATCACTGGAAGAACTGATTGTTGATGACAATGATGAATTGGCCACATCTCAAAGGGAGAATGAGGGCCTACTTCGCAACCGCAGGGATTCTGTAAATGCAAAAAAAAATGATGAAAGCATTGGCGCCTCATCAAAGGACACTGGGCGTCAAAGCCCAAAAATAGTTGTAGAGTCTTTGATCGATAACAAAGCATTTGAAACTCCTACATCCATTGGTACTGTTAAGCCCCAAGCTGATTTGAAGCCAGTTCCTATCTCCAAGCCTAGTGAATTGGCTGAACTGCTAGACTCGGGCTCAAAATCAGATTCAGGTTCAAGTTCGGAGTCTACTTCTGCATCGGACTCGAGCTCTGGTTCTGATCCCAGTTCAAGCTCCGACTCGGAGTATCCCTCAAAGAACTCTTTGTCAGGCTCTCGTGTTTCTCAAGAAGACAAGGAAAAGGGCCCAAATATGATTCGCAAGTCTAAACAAACCTCTTCGCCAATAAATGGTGCAAAAATTGCTCTAGAAGATAATACCACGGCTAGCCAAGGGGACAAGGCATTGATTTCGCCAGTAATCTCGAATTCCACCGTTCCTCAAAGTGAGTCACCAAAAGCCCAACAGCCATTGTTGAGACTGCCTTTCGAATACTTGCTTCCTCCATCGGGACAAGCTAAGACTGCAAGCATCAGTGAGAAAAAAATTGAACTGTGGTTGGAGGAAGAGTTAAAAAAACGTCAGGATACTAAGGTAAACAACAAAAATGTGGACTTAAGTAGAATTGAAGAGGATGAGAAGAAGCGGGAAAATGAACATGAGGAGACGATGAATACAGCAATTGCAAGCGACGTCGCATCAAAGCTGCCTCTTCCGAAGAACAAAACCGTAAGCGAAAATGAAAAGACAGGTACAACGGCACTCGAAAGTCCTGTGAAACCATCTTTGACTGCATGCGTTGCAGCCTCGGGTAATAGCGATTCTGATTCTAGTTCCTCATCTTCTGGGAACAGCTCATCATCTGATGATTCTGACGATGAGTCCGATGGCTCTGATGGCTCTGGCGGCTCTGGAAACGATACATCTGGCGGCTCTGGAAACAATAGCACTGACGGCTCTGACAGCTCTGATGACGACTCCGATAGTTCAAATGAATCTGAAGACTCAGACAAAGATGTGAAAGATGAAAAAATTAAAACAGTCAGTAAAATTTCGGATGAAATGATCAAAAGAGCTAGTCAAGCTGCGGATGAAGTGGTCAAAAAGTTGATTAACGCTTCGCAAGAACTGGTAAAAAAAGCAAGTGAAGATACTGATAAAACAAGCAAAGAATCTGACAGTTCTGATGATTCTGATGATTCTGAAAATTCTGACAACTCTAACAACTCTGATAGTTCTGAGAGTTCTAGTGATTCTGACAGTTCTGAAAGTTCCAGTGATTCTGATGAAGAAGATGCCAATAATGCGGTCCTCCAGAACTCAGAAAAAGCGTCTTCAGACTCTACTTTGCTTCAGAAGACGCCGCAAAAGCCTGAAACTCCTCGATCCGCAGAAGTGTCCTCTGGACAGGAGCAAACGCCTGTATATCTATCCGCCGATAGCACACCACTGCCATCTCAAATGGAGCAGAAAAAGGTTGCTCGACGTTTATTGCCTCGCAGACTCGCATCCAACGCCAAAGTCAACAAATCGATAGACCCTTCTGCTTTGTTGAAGGCTAAAACACTTGAAAAGGAGAAAGAGGACTCCGAAAAGGAGAAAGAGGACTCCGAAAAGGAAGAAAAGATGGAAAAAAAGACTCCTGCCGTCGGGCCAATTTCTACAAAGAGCAAGGCGTTTACAATTGCGAAACCTTCTCTTCTCTCTCTTACTTCGTTGGCTGCACGCGGTGTTCCAGATGTCCAAGATAAGGTATCATCGAGTCAGCCTTCTTCGCAAATGGGCAAGTTAGTCGCTGAACCAAAAGCGACTGCAGTATCTCGTAAAGATTCTGATGCAGAATCTGACTCAAGTTCTGACTCTGCATCAAGTTCTGGTTCTGACTCTGACTCTAGTTCTGATGACGACTCAGGCTCAGACTCCAATGGTGGCAGTACAAAGTTTGTCAAAATTCAAAATCTTCGAGGAGAAAAGAATAAGTCCAAAAAAAAGAAAAACATGGGTTTTTCGAGCCTCATGAAGGACGTTAAAAAGAAGTAACTACTATCGTTAGAGCAATATTCACAGAGTTAATTTTTATTTAACGCAATCAACAATATAAGTTTTATTTAACTGAAACATAGTTTGCCAATTGACAAAAGGCTAAGTAATTTTTTCTTCTGTTTTAGGTCCAGCTTAAAAAGAATTATAACGAAAAAAATATGCTTCAAAATGATACAACCGAATTAGACATGTCTGCCAATAACATCAACACTCCACGCCCGATAATCGTAGCGTATTTGGTTCTTGGACTTTCGACGTTGAGGAATCTTGTACTCATCCGAAATCAGATACAAGATTCTCTCAAACAAGTCGTTAAGCCATGCCTTAGCAGCCATTGGATTTTCTAGATATAATGCACCGACGTATTGCTCGAAGAAATCTGCAGCAAACTCCTCCTGGTACACGATCTCCGCCGTACGCTCTACGTAGTCGCCAAGAGAAAGATTCGGAATATACGACTCGTGGAGAGTTTTGTTAACCACAGGGTCATTGAGCGCCGTAGGTAAGTTGTAAACTAATGCCAAACGCAGAAGTAACGTATTAGTTCCCAAGATTCTACGGAGGGAATGATATGTTTTCTTACCAAAAGTATCATCTTTGTTGTATGGCTGCAGTAATCTGAACTTGTACAAAAATGCAGAAGCTTCTGTAGCAATCAAATAGTCCCCAAGGCCATCTAAGAACAGAAGATCGTACCTGACAACCTTCAGAGTTTCAGCATTTATAGAAATACCCTTGTCCACCAAGTTAGCATGAACCTGGTGCTCTGGTAGAAGCAAAGCGAGGTAAAGTTCTTTGTGTAACAAAGCACGTGCTAATAAGTGCTTAGACTTGACTTGAGGTAAAGGAGGGACAGTTATCCCTGCAGCACCGTCCCCAATAGAAACCCAGCGCGAGTTCAACAGTGGATCGTACAAGTTTCTGTAATTTATCTTCACAGACTTGTAGTAGTCTGAAGCCACTTTTAAGACTCTCTTCTCTAAGGTGCTAGGTTGGGTGAGACTCAACTTCGCACCTCCACGCATTAAGTAGGCATCGACAAGCTCGTTCGTAAGAACCTTCACCCTGTTTTCCTGGCCCTCTTCCATGAATGAAAGAAGTCCAACTGCCATATAGAACAGCTTCAGGTTCAGCGTAGTCGAAAAGAAGTTATACTTCTCAAGGTCACCCAGCACGTGCTTTACTAAATAGTCCTTATCAGACCATTCTTCTTTCGCAAAATTGGTCAATTGCTCAACAGTTTGTTTCAAGAAGCCACCGCCGCTAGTTCTAGAGAGAGCGCTAAGCTTTTGGTACGCGTAAAGTTTAATGTTATCAAGCCCAAGCATGCTCAAGTGGGTTCTGAACCACGGGCTGTGGACTACATCAGGAGATATATTAAGAGCAATTGGAGTCATCGGAGACACTAGCGAACTCGACAGTCTGTGTATCTTGTGCAGAAATCGAAGTTTAATGTGTTTGAAATGGCGTTTTGAGGCCAATGTTTGAAGCATGATGTATAAATATAAGTATTTAGAGGGTCCTCAATTGTTATCAGTCATATGTAGATAGGCGTGCAGATAAGCGCCACTAATAATTAACGATGTCATAGAATAAACAATGTGGGGTCACCGTGGCATTGCATTCAAGCAATTTATAGAAGTATGAGTCAACTTTTCGAAACAACGCCATGATTTCAGTCTTAAATTGAGACCTTTGCGTGAATTTAGAATTTTAAGAAATCGCTTGGATCTTTTGTTTTCTTATCGGGCCCACCGATAAGAAACCATTTATTGATATTAATAAAGAATTCAGATTCATTTTTTAATACTTTTACTTTTGTGAATTCAAAGGATTAAACGTAGCTTATATTTGTATATTTAAACTTTTGAGACTGTACCCATATGCTTGCAAGTCTGTAACTCCGATAATTCCTGACTTTCGAAAGCAAAAAACGCGAAGAATGCTGCATCTTAAATGTGGCGCTAGGTTATGAGCAAATAAAAGAATTACAAAGAATTTCTCTTCTTCGAAAATGGTTTTTAATTTTGTAAGTTCTTGCATGCGTCTCTGTATGTTAGATTCAATAACCAGAATCCAAACGACTGAGTGAGCTGATATGATAGACGTAGAAAAACAAATTATTTTGAAAATAGAAGATAATACTGGATTAAACTAAAAAAACTCAACAACCCTTGAGTTTCTGTACGATTCTCTTGCACATGCATTGACTGAGATATCCCTAGTGGAATGTGTGGAGTGGCGCTAGGCACAAGAGCGGTGACTAACATTGATCGATGACTGTACCTATCTCATGCACAAAAAGCGTAGGTGGAGTCCTTTTCTGTTCTGCTGGTGTTGCATTATTATTCCCATAAACAAATGAGTCACAAGGCGATCAAACTTGTGAATTTTAGCAAGGATGAATTGAAAGTATTAATTTAATTGTAGCAGTAGTAAATAATTAATCATTTTGTTTTCAGATCAACAGCCCTCATAATTTCAGATTCGAAGACTTTAACAACTCAACAATTTTCTGGCCAACGCCATACGAGAATTCGTAACCTGATCCGCCAGCACCATATCCATTAATGACTAATGATCCATCATGATTTTCTACTGAAATGTTCATACCATCAACTCTTGCCGGCCGAAACCCTACATTTACTCTAGCGATATCGAAGTATTTCTCACCCTTTGAGTTTGTCTTCATAAGCTCGGGGTACAATACGGCTGCTCTTGCCTTTAGCTCTTCAGTGTCACTATCTCTTGCACCAGCAAATGTATCATTGGGCTGTTTAGTTCCGCCGACGATACACCCACCATGAGATGGTCTATATATAAAAAATGTCCATTTGTTGTCTTTCAGCTGATGTGTCACTGTGTAGTTTTCAAGACCCGTATCTTGGGGTGGTATTACTAAAAGTGTTTGTCCTCTTATTGGAAAACACTTTTTATCATAACCGCCATTCCATTGAAGTCCCATGCCACTACAGTTGATAATGACTGTGCCTTTAGAGCCATACAGAGCTGCTTCTTTCAAAGTCTCCAAGCGCGCCTTTACAAAAGTAACACCATATTGAAATTTAAGTTTTCGGTAAAGAAACTGAACGTAAAGTGGAGCGTTAATAGCAAATGTGTCGTACTCAGTTCCCATGACAACACCCTTTGGCAATTCTGATTTATCTAAGATTCTAAAATTCGAAATTCCTTCAGAGTATCCTTTTCCTATGGTTTTGTAAAGTTCGTCTGGGTTTTCAAAATACTCTTTTCCTTTAATAAACTGAATCAGAGACTCTGGTTCGTTTATGGCGAGCTCTTTGAATCGACGAAGCGTAACCCTCGCCAATTGAGAATCCCTGGCTTCGTATTCATTCTTGCTGGGAAATGGTCTGAAGTGAGCTCCTGCCCAAGCAGAAGTGTATTCGGGCTCGAAGTCGAACAGTTGAGGGTCAAACTGAGCCACGATAGTGATAGATGGGATCTTGGTGGAGTTTTCAACGAGAGCCAAGGCTGCAGAGAGGCCAATGACACCAGCACCAACGATGACAATTTCACTCATTAAGAAAATTCGGGGTTTAAATTGCCTAGAGAGTAGCTTTAATTGAACGTTCTTTCAAGATTCCATATTTGCAATCTCCCCGGATAAAGAGATACAAGATCTTGCACATTGATCACTCCTGCATGAACAACAAATCGAAAAAAATAAAGGACGACCTCGGTGAGGGTCGAACTCACGATCTTAAGATTAACAGTCTTACGCCTTAGCCAACTTGGCCACGAAGTCATTCCTGAAGGTTTGGCTTTATATCTCATTTATAATCTACATTTTATATATAATTCTTAGGCATTTAATAGAAACTGGTCCAGAATATGGAAAATAAAATAAATTAAAAAGAATATAAAAAAATTTTGGGACTCTGAATTTACAGAGTTAGGTTCAATTTTGAATGGGTGCAAATAATTGCAAGTATTCCCATCAACCATCAATTCTAAATTTCGGTATTAAATAAAAAAAATTCTTAGATGCTTCTAGGCTTGAAATATTCTATTGGTCTATAATCTACTTATACAAATTGAGCAAGTCAACGTTTAAAATATCCTCAATGGTCTTTCCAGCAGCCACAACATCCTCGTCAAAGTATCTTCTACCAGTAAGTTGCAAACCAATTGGAGCACCAATGAACTTGCTTGGGTCATAGCTTGCAAGCTCGAGCTCTTCCAAAGGTGATCTGTACTTGAAGTTTTCGTGGTCTTTGCCCCATTGATCAATTTCCGGGTCTTGGAATAAACCTGTTTGGAAGGCCAAAGTTGGAAAATCAATTAAGTTAAACAAAGACGTGTATGACCAGTTGTAGACCTCCTCAGGTCTTGGCGAAACGTTACTGTAAGCAGGGCTGATGATAAAATCGACATTGTTATCATTCATGTAATCTGTGTACTCTTGCTTCAATTGATCTCTGATGATATTGAGTTTTCTGTTGTCTGCTACTTCGTAGTGTTTGGCACCATCGCCGTAGTTCAATGACCATTTGGTGAGTTTAGTCAATGGCTCCCCAGAATCAGCCAAAAGCTTTTTTTGCATGTAATTGCCATCACAGCAATACATCTTACAAACTGTGTCACGAGCAAGCTGAGTCTTAATTGGCTTGAACTCAATTACCTTAGCACCAGCTGCCTTAAGTTTCTCTGCAACGTGCTTCAAACCTCTTTCAATTGGAGGAGTTGGCTTCACGATCTCGTCGTCGTACATGATCGCAATAGTCAAGGTTTCCGGCTTTGGCTTTTCAACCTTCTTCCATGGCAATGGGTATGTTGTGCAGTCAGTAATCCAAGGTTGACCTTGGTTAATGTAAACATCCATGAGGAAATCAATGTCTTCGATACATCTGGTCATTGGACCTTGAACGGCAGGGACAGATTCTTGGCCGGCACCAGATGAAATGCCACCATTCTTCGAAAATCTGTTTGTTGTTGGTCTCAAACCAACACAGCCTCCAAATGCCGCTGGACCACGAATACTACCTCCAATGTCGGAACCAATTCCAACGACGGAACCTCCAAATGCAACGATAGCACCCTCACCAGATGATGAACCTCCAGAGGTCAATGCAAGGTTGTATGGGCATCTAGAGTGCCCGATAAAATTGTTGTTACCGCACAAATGCATAAGTGTTTGAGGTTGATTAGTTCTAACATAGAACACAGCACCCAAATTCTCCAAGATTTGAGTGGTAATAGAGTGCTTGGTTGGAATGTTGGTAATTTTAGAAACGTAACCACCATGCGTGATCTTATTCTTGTAGTTCATCTGCTCCTTCAATGAAATAGGGATACCATGCAAAGGACCAATGGTCTTACCGTGCTTAGCATAGTACTCATCCAAAAACTTAGCTCTTTCCAAACCTTCTTCAGGAAAAAGATCCAATGCGCAGTTAGTCAATTGATGTGCGATAGTACCTCTCTTGGCAAATGCCTTAAACACGTCAGTAGCAGAATACTCTCCTTGACCAATTTTCTGTGAAAGTTGGACCAAAGATGAGTCGGTAATCTCAAATTCCTTCTCTGTCAAAAGCTTCTTTTCTCTGAGGTACTTGACTGCATTGAACTGCTTATCGACAAGGTCACCAATGGGTTCAGGTAATTCTACGGAGAACTCAGGTAAAATGCCGTCAGCGAGGTCCTTCCTATATTGCTCTAACTTTGGTAAGTAGTCGGACTTGAATTTGACGGGGTCTTCGTACTCGTCGAAGTTTTCTACGGTTAAGAAATCAGTGTAAGACACCATGTTGAAGATTTGATGTGATCAGTTTGGTGTGCGGTTGATAGAAAAAGATAAGGCTAGGATATCAGCACTCGAACAAGACTTTAATGATTTAATGTATTAGAGTGGTAAAAGAAATCAATAGTTCTCCTCTTGTGATGTTTTTATGTCAAGATTATTTTCTAACCAAAACTTATAATTTTAGAGGGCACTTTCTTATATTTATACAAGTGAAAAATATGGGGGTATCTCAAATTGGAAGTTGCCTACGTTACACACATTAGCCCTCCGTGCGCAAAACAGTATAAGTGGCCATAAAGGGAAAGTGCATGCGGACGCGCTAAGTGTCGTTTTGGGTCAACGCTCGGATAAACAAGGAGTCAAGGAAAATTAATGATTGACCTTCAACACACTTTAAAGAAATCCATTCTCATTCAATGTATAAGATCCTTTGGCATTTATTGTATTAGAAGATTACCTCAAATTACTACTATCTTTAACGTAATTGTACTTGTATGCAGTATAATCGTTATATCACTCTCTCCCGCTTGCAACGGGATCATCAGTCTTTTGGGTATAGGAACCAAAGTTACGGATTCCAGGGTTCGTAACCGTGCCTTATCAGAAACCGCTAACGTGAAATGACAAACAAACCTTGCAGCCAGTGTGCCACAAATTCAATGCCATTTAGTCAAGATGAAACGGAATAATCTATCAAAGAAACAAAATCTCATTCTTTGTGAATCTTCTGTTTTGTAGAAACGAATTTGTTGTATTGAGTGATGTTCGCTCAGTGCGCTATGTGAACAAAATCAATCTTTCTTTGACTTAAATAGAGACTCAACGATTTAAACATTAAGCTTATTTTTTTGTAGCTGATTATATTTATGTGGCACATAAAATCAATATCAAGATCCGATATGGTGTAATGGCTAGCACAGTTCGCTCTCACCGAGCAGATCGGGGTTCGATTCCCCGTATCGGAGTTATTTTTTAATGTTTTGTCCTTTTAATTGTTAAAGACGAATCAACACAATTTTTTTTGGGGTATTTTCTTTCTTGTCTCTTTGAATTTTGTTTCGCGTCTTCCTATGTCCTTGAAGTATCGTCCTGTTTCGATAAACGCATCTCCTTTGGCACTGTGGGGTTGAATCTACAATGATCAAACATTTTCTTTCAAACAATGCGTCAAAACAGAAACCATTTGTTTCCAAGCCATCGTCCATAGCTACTCTTGTATCTCCAAATTCACTCATAAATGTTTCCACTAAGTTTGAGTATTCCCCTTCTTATTTTGTAGGAGGTAACTGGAGAGTCCTTCCTCATATCGATCAAAAGACTCTACCGGCAGCTCCCACAGACATTAAGGGCATTGACACTGCGGCACATTTTATGTCCTACCGTGTAGTTTCTCATAAATCTACGCCTAGAGTTGTTCAAAACAAGTTTTTCATGCTTAAATTTCTACCTCGAAATCATTACCTATCCTTTGCCAGAAAGTCAAACATAGCATATACATTTTCAAATTTTCGAATGAACATCTTAAACAGTTCGGAGCTAGAGAAAAGCTTCTCTCAATACAGTGGTTCATTAAGAAATTTGGAATTTTTCAAAACCCAGCCATATCCTATGGGATCTGCGGTAGCAAGAACAAAGTATCGTAAATTCGTCAAACGAGAACTTCATAAGCATTTATGGGATGTTGTTCCAAACGTTGGGAGTGAAATTGCAAAAGTGAGTGGAATCTTCTGTTTCAGATTCTCAGCGGTCCCTACGACTCAAGAAGAACTACAACTTGTAAGTAACGATATAAGAAAAGCAGTTAATAGGGTTTATTGCGATAAAATTTATTCTCAGAACTTGCAAAAGTTTGTCAATCTGCAAGATCAAAGGGGAGGTTTGAGATCTTTGATGCAGAGTGTACAAAAGGAAAACCATATCGATGCAAACATGGTTCCTGGTTTCTATCCAAAGCTACCATTTTTATTGGGTCAAAAGAAGTGAAGTTTTATAATTTAGCTGATGGGCGGTAATACATTAGCTTGAGACTGGCCAACAACATTGCCAACAGGACTATACTCACAAACAATGTACTTTTGCCACCCATAGGCCAGGCAGTCTTTGTAAGCACATCCAACTTTTGTAGATCCCTTCCAAACTATCTGCGTAAAATGATTGTATTCGTTGTGAGATTGATAATTATAAGTCTGTCCTTCATCGTACCAAGCCTTAACTGCGGAAGGCCCATCTGGGAACCCAGCAGCCAAATTTTCTCCAAATGGCCCGTGAGTATGAGTAAGAACTCCAGAGCAATCGTAGTTGTCTGCATTGTTTTTTGCGTAAGCATATGCGCTGCTGTCCCAGGACAAAGGTCCAACTCCATGCGCTGCGCGGTCAACATTATGAGCATCTAAAATTGCTTTTGCAAAACTTTGATCGATAGTTTGACTTGAACTATAGATTGCGTCATAAATTCCGGAGGAAGATCCCCCTGAACTACTGGAACCACTTGAGATCCCTGAGGAACTCGATTGACTTGTGGGGTTGGAAGAGGAGCTTGGCGACACAGAAGGAGCGGCCAGTGACAAAATATTATACAAAGGGCTGGCATAGGCTGCAATGCTGCTTGACGATGTAGCTGAAGTAGCCACATTATTCGTTGCGGCAGGACTAGAAACACTTACAGCAGGAGCAGAGTTGGCCTGACCTGAAGAAGAACCGGCTAAACTACTAAACAAATTGCTCAATACACTTCTCCACCCACCTGTGGATGATCCAGAACCCTGTGTAGAAGAAGATGTTGATGATGGGTTTGATGTTGACGAGGACGATGAGAAAAGAGACCCTATTCCACTGATGACATCTTCAATACCTTTCATCAAAGTACTTTGTCCAGAATTAGAAGATCCTGTTCCAGAAACTGGTTGAGCTGCTCCTGTCGCGGCTGAAGTTGTCGCCACGATAGCTGTAGCGGCTTGATTAGTTGCTCCAAGAGGCACAGAAGTTTGTTGTGGGTTCCAGTTATAGGGAGAGCCATCACTGTTGGTGATTGCAGTGGCAGTTTGCCATATAGTTACCGGAGCTGCGTTACAAATTGTGAGATACGTTACCAAAAGGTAACATGCAACGAATTGCATCTTGTATAGATAATTGTGAAGAACTGAAAGTAAAGGCAGTAAAATGTGCTATAGCACGATAATGGCAGAATCATGTATTATAAAGAACGAAACTTTTGTATTGTATTACCCTTATAGGAAACTTACCATCCCTAGCGCAACATGGCTGCAAATTCTGATCCTGTACATAACGCGTTTGGTCCGCTCTTTACCCATTTAGGAAACAAGGCTGCGAAAATCTTGACCTAATAAGGAAACCAAAGAGAACTCTAGATCGTTAATACCGTTGTCCTAAAAAATCTATCTTGTTTTTTATTTAAGCTTGGAAATTAAATATTTCCTGAATGAGCTCAAATATTAGTGGTGATAATCCTCCACCGGTGCTCCGAACCGTCAATTGAAAATGTTTTGCTTCTAAATCAGTACTTCGTAGCAGGAGGAGGACACCATAGTTCGACTTCAACGTTCGCAAGATGCCCGCAGCGGTGATTAATATTTTTGCGTCGGGGTTATCCGGTGTCTTTTGCACAATTGCAAACCCCACCCTCTGAAGAGAACTAGTCAAAAATGGGCAATTGTACCTGTGAGGTGCTGTTAGAATGCCTTCAAATTCCCCGTTTTCTGTGCCTAATGATGTGCCAATTTGCACCCATCTCTTTTTAAAATCATCAATTGAGCTCATAGTAGTGCTTGTCAAGCATTTCAGGAGCGCCACGGGTATTTTAAGGCGGAGACTATTGAAGGAGCCACTGCATTTAAAATTAATTGCTAATATTGGACCCGATTTTGATGTAACTAAATCACATATTCTGGCCTCTATCTCCATGCTTGTTTTGTCAGATATGGTCAGATCGGGGTGTTTGGTAATTCTTGCAACATAAGAACCATCATTTTCGTATTCTAAGTCATGGACTGTAAATGCATTAATTGAGGCTCCAGCTGTACGTGCGGCATTGTTTATAATTGTCAATCCAACCGTGTATGATGGACCAGATCTATGCACCTTGTAGGTGAGTTTTACAAACAGATCTTCGTAAAATATTCCCGCGTCATACTGTAACATTCTGTGATACCCTCCATACCAATTACTTGTTAGCGGTAAAGTTTTCAATTTCTGATCTTCATTAATAAATGGATTTGAGTCGCTTTGAGCCTGTACATCACTGGACCCCTTAGAGGATGTTGAGCGAACCAAAGGTTTACCAAATGAGGAGCTGCTTCTGTTGACTGATGCAATACTTCCCAATTGCCGTAAAAGCTGGTTTTCCTTTTTCTCAAAAGGCGGAAGTGGCATAAGGAGACTTCTAGCAAACGCGACATCTTCTTCATTTCCACCGACTAAAAGTGTAGCAAGTTTGAGATACTCGTTTGCTCTTTTTTGGATTTCCAAGTCAAGAGACATCGTTTCAGCTTCTAGAATATCAATTATATCAGGCACAAAGTCTGCTTCGGGAAACTGATTGATAAACTTGAGAAATGAGCTCATAATGAGAGGGCGCGTTTGAAGAGTTGCGGTGAAATACGAGTCATATAGAACACGGAATTGAGCATTGATTCCAAATTGTTCCTTGTCAATATCTGCAGTGTTGGCTAATTTGTGTCCAAACTCACCTAGTATGAATGCAGAAGCTTTGACTAATGAGTCAGCATGGGTTGTGTCGCCAGACTTCCCTAATAAGTTGATAATGTATTTACAAGCTTTTGTAGTCAAATTTTCGTTGTTGACAGTAACCTGAACGACACGTTCCCAAATTTCGCTACCCTTTGCGCCAATCTCTGGGCTTACTCCAGAGGCATTGAGCGAGAGAAGTCTGAGCATTGTTGCAACGTACCAAGTCAGGTCTGTAGCAAATCTTTCAGCAATCAAAGCAACTTTTACTGCAATGTCTGATTGCAAATTCGATTCTGCGGATGGATAATAATCCAATAATTGTGTCACTATTTGGGTGTAGGAGGCTTCGTCACATACAATGTATAATAAATCGATGCCTTTTCTGCGAACAGAAATGTCTTTGTTATGAAGTGATGAGTAAATTTTATCCAAATATTCAATGAATTGAATCTTTGCCTCAGAACGAGCTACCAACTTAATCAAGGTGTCAAGAGCTAAGTAACGAGTGTTAGTTTCGGGAGATTCCACTAATTGAATCAATGCATGAACGGCGCCTGATAATGCCTCGGTTGATGCATCTAGATACGTTGCAATCGACACAGCTTGGAATAAAACTGCAGAATGTGCATTTCTACTTGTCTGGGCCAGTCTTTGCACCAAAGCGTTTTGGATAGATTTGGAAACGACGAGACGAATCTTTTGAACTGTATTCGTGTCAAGAGAATCGGAACCGCCGCTTCTGATAAAGTATCGTTCGGTTAGTTGTAGCAATTTCACTATCAACCAAGGCGACGGCATGTCATAATAGTAATCCTCCTGTGGGCATTTGGCATCGACCACCAAGGAATGTAAACGTTGGGCCACAGACGGCATTATAGCTTTGGCATAGCTATGTTTGTAATCCGTAAGAAATGAGGCCAACGGTACCGCGCTGAGAATTAGAGAAAGATCCGTCTCATCTATTAGGGACAAAAGTCTAGGAATCCAATTATCGTTGGAGACTAATTCAGATGGCACAAGGGAAAGGACGACAAGTAATGCTGCGGAAGCTTTCTTTCTAACTAATTTCGAAGTTGTTGGGGACATACAGAGTCCATATATCAATTGTGAGATTTCTTGCCAAAGCTCAATGGTAGGGTCTGCATTGGTTATCACAAATGATCCCTCCTGATTCGCCAGTGAAAAATTAAAGTTTGATGCAATAAACAGTAAAGCCAAGACGTTTATCTCATCTGAATCTACTTTTAAATCGCGAATCAAATCTCGATGTATTCTTTCTATCAAGTCTTGTGCGAATGTCAATTGGGACACGTCCGAACGGTTCAGTAGAATTGAAACCAGAAGATAGCCCAATTGCTTTTCCAGGTAGCTATTTGAGCGTACTAAGTCATATGCTTGCTCTAAGCCAAATGCAACTTCCTTTGAAAGTCCTAGAAGGTGTATGTAAATAAGCTTATAAACATACTTCTTTTGTTGATATGAGGTAAGAGATGACTCGAATTTTGTACGTATATTTCTGATTTCCACATTTATTCTTTTCCGCTCCTCCGTGGCATCTTGTGCTGCCCTTAGATCCATTATGAATTGGGTCAAGCCCTTCATCTGTGGAGCCATGATGATAGGAGTTCTTTACTTATGGCAATAGATTTATCGATGGAAATGATCAATGAGGTTCAATTTCTGGGTCCAATTGTCTTTATTCTCATGAGAGCTTTCGAAAGTCTTTGTGATATGAGTAATTTTGAAAACTAAGTTAAAAGTTGCGTCTACTCTATCGCGTCTGGGGACAGGTTAGGCTGCAAATGGCACCGCATTCACGCTAAAAAGGCAATATTACATGTGAATGGAAAAAAAAAATCTAGTATGTAATACTGAAATATTTGAATTTAGATTTGTCTTAAAAAACGACATTAGAAGCCTTTTCCAGTCGAGTTGAATAGCTATTGTTAAATTTTGACATCAAAATGGTTTTCAATCCAATTCTTATCAGCAAACTCAGGCTATAAAGAATCAATTAAGTTTTCCTGCCTAAATTTACAACGTATCAGATCGGATCTTAGTGGCTTGATAGCTTAAGTTGTGCTTTACAATGTCACTTGAACCTTTTCAATTACCAACATAGAGAACAAAGGTCTAAGAAAAAGTTGTATTGATTTTAAGCGTAATTTTCTAAATTTTAAAATTAAATTTATTTATCTTTTTAAGTCTCATTTATGACGATCAGTTCATTATTAGCAAGAGTCAATACAGGTGGTTATCAAACGTGAAAAATAAAGATAAGAGACTTTACAGTAAAAAATATTAATTAATGTTAAAAGAAACTTTATACAAACTTCAAATAACAAATTTCTTCGAAATATTGAAGTTTGTCTTTATTAGTCTAGTGTTAGTATGGGATCGCGCACTGGCCAATTAAAGCACACCTCCGCACCCGGTTCTGCACGACTACACCTTTTTCCACACTAGCGAAGAACCATCTTCTTTAAGCCCCATAGATAATGTCCGTAGCTAAGAGTGCAGCAACCAAATTGAACTGGGCCCAGGTGTCCCAAACTTTGGGTTTGGCTGGTTCCACTGCCGCCTCCTTGACCGCATTCAAGAAGAGAAACGATGAGGCCAAGAAGGAGCACCAATCCTTGTCCACTCAATCCACCACCGTCGACTTCGCTCACTACAGATCCATCTTGAAGAACCAAAAGGTCATCGATGAGATTGAGAAGGCTGTTTCCTCTTACAAGCCAGTTACTTACGACGTTTCTAAGACCTTGAAGACCATTGACATCTTCGAGCTGAAGGCTGTTGAGAACGCTAAGTTGACCGAGAAGTCCGTTGAGGAGGAAATTTCTCAATTGAAGGCTGCTTTGAAGGACATCGAGTCTGCTAGACCATTCGAGCAATTGACTATTGCCGATGTCGAGAAGGCCAGACCAGACTTGAACAAGAAGCTTGAGTACATGATTGCCAACTCCCAATGGGAGGTTCCAGGCTACAAGGAGAAGTTTGGTGACTTGACTGTCATGTAAGCATTAGGGATATTCAATAAAATTTACGATACATTGTTATATATATTCGTTGTAGTTATAGGATATGAAGACAATAGAAAAATTGGTTCTTCATGAAACACAATAAAGCATCTAATAAACTCTCTCGAAGAAACATGAAAATTTACGAAAAACAATGTCCAAAAGTTTAAGTATCTAACTACACTGGTTGCTATTATAGATTATTCTAGTTAAGCCGATCTAATAGGTAGCCAAGCACCGTTGATGTATTGGAATACATCGCCTTTTCTGTAGCTAATAGCATACAGACTGCCTAACATTACCTCATTTGGCGTATACGATAAAGTCTTGGTCGGCGCTGATGTATCATGAGAAGGCTTGGACTTGAAGCCTCTTTCGAACTCTAGATCCCACATTGTGACTACGATATTACACATATACTTGGACTTAAGCTCCAATAGCTTCTCATTTAGATCCTTGTACCATTGTACCCGTGCCGACCTATCCTGGCAGCGCTTCTCCCAATAAAAAGATGATAGGTTTTCTACTATGAGTGTATTGAGCTTGTGCTTACCAATCTTGTCCAAAGAACAATCGATTATCTGTTGTAAATACTCCAATACTCTCATTGAATCATCGCATTGAAACATATGGGTCCCAGTATGAAGGTTTGTTAATTTACAAATTGATTTCAGTCCACATTCCAAAATAATGACATCCAGTATCTCAGGGCCCTTTGAATTGGTAACTTCAACCTGAAGGCCAAAAATGCTCTTCTCTTTATCTTCTTGTTCGAATTGCTTGAAGAATTTATTGTAAAGCCCGCGTTTACTTTGTATGTTGTCGAAAAATACGACTGCAAAATCGTTCTCTAAAGGAACATGAGACTTACCAACTGGCCAGTCACATTTTGCCGATGACACTTCAATAAGCTATTGTTAGCATGTGAAAATTAAAATAATTGATCAATTAACATACCTCTCTGAGAGGCACCTGTCTCATCTATTTACATGGAACTTTGGAATGGTCGTCAATATTACATGGAGATCTCGTGTGTAAGAATACAGCCAAGTCTACCTTCCACAGAAAATGAGATCCTATATCCCTTTAATTTTGTTGTCAGAGACCTCTTGTTAAATATTCAATTGATACTTTATTAATTTTTTTTTTTTTTACTTAATGTCGTTTTGGTTCGTAAATAATTCATTAGGTCATTCAGGGCACGTAAGTATCGAAAGAATTGGTATAGAAAATGGTACCATTCAACTCATGGTTGAAGTTATAGTCCATTCCATTGATAATCATCTTGTTGATTTTCATTTCACTAAATGCATCATGAACCTCACCTCTCATTGCCATGTCCACATCCTCTGCATCACCCCTATTGAGATGAACCATTTTACGCACAAGGTCGTCAATGTAATGAGCAATTACTGTGGTGTAGTTCGGAGTGAAACATTCTTTTTTTAAAAATTTACAGTCGTTGCCTTTCTCTTCAGCGTCGAAATATTTTTCGTCTTTCTCTGAAGTCTCTTGCAGCTCATCTTCCATAACATCAATCTCGTATGTTTTGGCTGGTAGACAGCGAAAAGGGATCGTGAATTTGTTGTTGTGAAAATTCCATGTCGTTTCCTTCATGGGAGAGAAAAGCTGGAACAAATCCCCCAAATTATGATCGTACTCCATCCGGTCAGCAAGAGCTTCACTCATACACCTAATTAATTGGGGAGTTTGAATGTCTTTAAATACCCCCTTTTCCATTATGTAGTATCGATGATACAATAGGTATTCATCTAAACGCTCCAAATATTTTCGACAGTGTAAGCATTTGCAACCGATCCACAAGAGTGTATTCATAGCTTGTTCATAACAGGCTAAACTTTCAATTAAGGTGGGAAGAACTAGGTTGACAACGTGAGATGTGATGTTTGCCAACAATCTTGGCAAGATTAATGTGTAAAGCTTAACTTTACGAAGATAAAGACCATCAATACCGTCGTCGATGACCCCATCCGGCGGCACATTGTGTCTAATGCTAAGGTACGTGAGCGTTTGTGAGTTCTCAACAATTGTTTCAATGAAGGAAAAAACAATCAAATCCCACTTTTCTGTGTTGGTATGATTGTTGTATTTAGAATCGGTGTTTTGGA
Source organism: Australozyma nongkhaiensis (assembly GCA_030563825.1). Taxonomy (NCBI): domain Eukaryota; kingdom Fungi; phylum Ascomycota; class Pichiomycetes; order Serinales; family Metschnikowiaceae; genus Australozyma; species Australozyma nongkhaiensis. The sequence continues at coordinate 415,334 of JAJMKF010000007.1, read as the reverse complement.
TAATAGAGAGACGCTTGAGTGAGTCAAACTCAAACCGCATCAAACTCATTTCCAAGCACTCTTGATTGCAACTATCCATTTCATTACATCCGAGAGATATTTGAAAGTTTTCGAGCTCGGCAAAGTTGATGTACGGAAAGCCATGGGTCCAGTTATTATGGTCATGAACAACATTAAATGTTTTAAGCTTTTCTAAAACGAAAGGCGACTGTTTGTAAAGATCCCATAGAGCTCCTGAAAAGATGCTGAAAGTTTCAAGTTCGTCACGAATAGATATGCGTTCTAACTTCTTTAAAGTGGTCGTGATTTGCGGCTTTAATGAGGTCGTAGCGCCAGTTCCAGCAACTATGAGCTCCTTTAAATTGGGGAATTGACTTTCAATGTTCTCCAAATGCTTCAAATCATCTATTGTCAAAGATGTTAGATTGAATGATTTCTTCCATTCGTGATATTTCAAGCGGCTTCTGAGATTGTAGTCGGAAATATAGATCTTATTTATGCTATTAGGGACAGACTTCAAAAGTACAAATAATTGATCTAGAATTATTGAGACCTCCTGAGAAAAAGATTCCTTTATCTGGATCGATTCTATGTACGAGGCCAATTTCGGATTCACCTCAATTGAGATTATGAAAGTCTGAAGCTTGGCTGAAACCATCTTCAAATGAGCAGCCGGCAGCTTTGTCACCAGAGCAAACCCATTGATTGTCGTATTTGCCAGATCAATGAAATCGAGTCCTTTATTAGTGCTGTGGCTCTTCAGTGGCTGTAATACTGGGGTCTTTTGGATAACGATATGTCTATAGAGTTTCTTAGAACATGGTTCGTAAAAATGATAATTGGTAAGAGAAAGGTTCAAAAGCAGCTGTTGAGGAAGAAACCAAAGAATATCATCTAGGATATTGGGTGGTAATGTCTGTAGAGTTAGCATGTGGAAGTACAAGCCATACCTCAGGTCAGTCTATACTGTTGGGTAAAATTGGTGACAATAGGGTAGTGTGTTTTTATTCTCGTTACCAGATCTGTAAATAACATGAATTCACTTGAATTTCAATTCGATGCCGATGAAAACACACACCATATATAATTTATTTAAAAGTATGTATTCCGTGATTGTTTACCGCAGCTTCATTGCAAGTTGCAACAATTTGCAACTCGCCACAAAAGCGTATAATCAAATTACTTGAGGAGTTCTCTTTACAATTTAATGTCTGGTCTTTTTAGTAAAGCTTATTGTTGCGACATCATTGAATAACGTAACCCAACACAGAGTCTTCAAACTATTTGCGACCTTGGATGCCTTAAAGGAGGTAATTTACAATTGATTTATACACTGTTCATCTTGTTAGAATATATATCTATTTCAGAATTTGCTTATAATCTTTTCTTTCATTTCTTATGTGGAGTATCGTGTCAGTCATCTCGAAACTAGATTCTGCCCCGATGAAATGATCCATGGTAATCTGCTACAAGAGCATCAGATTCCACAGAATCATTACTCTTATGCATGGCTTATGCATAACATTTAATCGGTAGCCTTGAGACCGGCAATAGCTCTACCAGAGTAGTACAAAGAAACGACAGTGGAGATGGTGAAAAGACCGTAGTATGGCCACACCAAAAGTCTACCACGTGGACCCTTGTACCACAACTTCTCGTTGGAGTTTTGGTACAACTTTTGTAATTTAATGATTCTTTGAGGGTCCATTATGTGAATGTGTTTAGGAATAGATTGTAGTGGGTTTTACTTAAACATCAGCGCACTTTTGAACCAATTGGCTGTCTCTGCGACTAAGCGCCTGTATGCACGTCCCACTTGCAAGAACGAAGACATCTACAGAAACAAGAGCAGATTTAAGTGAATAAACATTTTATTGTTTCATCAAAAATGAGGTTTTTTTTATTTTTGGTGACTTGCGATGACTATTTTTTTCCATATGTGTTTAGATAGATCATAAACACTACAAATGTGAAACATGCTTTTTTTTTATGCTATAAACGAAGAATGTAGATGCTACAATTCATTTGTTGTTGCAAACGCCATGAGATTCTCTTTGGGACTAGACGAAGTTTTTATTTGTTCATGAGCACATATTATGAGCGCAGTATGTGCGGCTCTTGTGTCGTCGTTATGCCTTATTCTGACAATACTGGCATGATTCAAATGCAACCTCATTAATCTTCATAACTTTCTATTATGTATTTTTGTCCCCATACGCGGTCGATGTTTGCGATAGAGTTCTCTCCATGCTACGGGCTTGAGCGCTTAAGCTTTGGGGAAAAAGTACGTATGCACAAACCAATGGTGCTACTAATCAGAAATATCGTCGTCCAGAATGTATCTGTGACGGGACCTTGCATTGCGAATATCGTTTCTCAAATCATCACTATCTTGATCGCTGAAGATTTCGATACTTTCCAATGCTCGTTCATGTAGCCTATCCATTGTGTCTTCAAGGTCAACAGTATGACGCTCATTACTGGCTATCGAATGAACTTCGCTAGAATTTGGTGATCCTGATCCGCTGGAAATAGAGACAGCGTCATGACTGGGGCTACCATTGTCATCTTCTCTATACATCTCAGCTTCATCGCGGAAATTACTGAATGGAATCTCATTCGAAGGGCTTCCATCGTCTGAACCCAGCTCTAAATCGCTGTCATACTCAAGATCATGGTTAATTTCATTGATATCCCGGGAGTCAAGGAAACTGTCTGCACTATCGTAAGAATCGTTTGCAACTCCATATAATTCAATTTCTTCTTGATCTTCATTGTAAGCATCTCCATCATCAGAGTCAAAGTAGTCGTCTTCCTGGGGGTGCCGTATGCGTTCGCCGCAATTAAGACAGTATGAGCCATGGGCCTCCCAATGACAGTTGCCACACCTACTTACACCATCTGAAGTATCAAGGATTGTTACCACCAGCTTAAAGCTGTCACCAAAGAGTGTTTTTTTTGTTTGATTAGCAGTCTCATATTCAAGCTCATGTTCCAATCTCAAGTCTTTAAGGCTCTTGCGCGTTTCCCCATCTTCTAAGCTGTCAATGTATAAATCTGTCATAGATTTACTAATATCACGGAGTTGAATGTTAAGAGTTGGTGGCTCGTTTAATTCGGTTCGGCATGTGGGACAATTTAGCTTCGTCTGAAACCACGAATTTAAGCATCCATAGCAGAAGGAATGACCACAAGAACATAAAAATGGAACGTGCATGACTTCCAGGCATATTACACATTCTAGAGTTGAGAGAATTTGTAGTATGGCTGCATCTTTTAGGTGCGTGTCAATCGTACTCCATTTATGAGCATCATCGTAGGAAGCACCCATGTTTCTTAACTTTTCACGCAATGAGTCTAGAGTTTGTATAAATATGAATGATTAATGAAGCGATATTATGTTGCTTCTGATAGCGCAATAGGATTTTGGAACCTTTGAGAAAATTGTTGTGCCGAATAAGGCAAGTATTCACTAGTTTGAGTATCTGATCAAATGGATCACTTATCTAAATTGCAGCCTAAGGCATCACGTGAAGTACTTTATCAACTTTAAATAGCGTAGATTGATTTTGCTAGAATTTGTGAAATCACTACGAATTATCAAAAAGAGATTGATATTATTTTTTCTCATAAATTAAAAAATATGTACATGATTCTTTGCTTCACAAACTTTCAGTCCCTGTGGAATCATAGGTTTAACTATAGTAAAGATCGACTTATCTACCTTTTCTAAAGACGTGTTTCAGTAGTATTTTATCTGCTCCCTTATCATTTTTTTGAATTTCATTTGTTTCATTTCTTTGGCCTACACTCCATCATGTCTAGCAGTTCTGACCCCAGAGTCTTACCAAGTAAGGCGCCACAATACAATCATTAAATATTTGCCACAATTACAGTATAGTATAGAAAATTGAAGGAAATTTTTCGATCCTAAACAACTCTTAGCTTTTTCTTGCTTTGTTTGTTTTGTTTTGTTTGTCTTGTCTTATGTAGTTTTGTTTTGTTTGCCTTACCCCAGTAAATATCGCGACATCTAATTAAATAGCCAACTATCATGAGTGAAAATAAGAAGCGAAGACTCAATTCCGAGTCAGAAGAAAGCAATGAAACTAAAACTGAACAGAAGGATGTTAAAATCGTGGAAACTCCCAAAAGGGAGACCGTCTCTGCATCACAATCGAGTGCTGGTTCAGACCATAAGCCTGTCTTTGGGGCTTCAAGCACATTTGGAAAAGCTTCGATTTTTGAGAATATGAAGAATGGCAAGAACGTTTTTGACTCACCTCTGAAAGACTCAAAAAAAGAATCAGACCCAATACCGGCCACTCCAGCAACGTCTTTTGGTAGCTTTGGTGGCTCCTTCGGAGCAAACTCAAAGTTTTCGAATGCATTTCAAAAAGCTTCTCAAAAGAAGTCATTTCTAGATGAACCAGAGTTATCGAATTCGAAAACTTCTCCCTCTTCTACACCTGCTCCACCTCCACAGTATAAGCAAGTAGATTTGACAGTTAAGGAAGTAAAGACAGGCGAGGAGAATGAGCAGTCCATCTTTTCCACCACAGCTAAGCTTTTCGAATTAAACCTCACGAAAATCAGTGAGGGGTGGAAAGAAAGAGGTGTGGGTCCTCTACATTTGAACAGATCTAACGCCGATCCTTCACAAATAAGAATAGTTATGCGTTCCCACGGTCTCTTGAGAGTCATTCTAAACTATAAAATTACACCAACGACAAAACTCATTAAAGGATTGGATGCTAGTCTTTCACCGGGTAAATTTCTAAGAGTAAATTCTATATCTGCAGATGGTACGCCACTTCAATACTTGATAAAGTTCTCCGACCAAACTATTAGAGATGGTTTGTGTGATAAAGTTGAAAGCGTTCAAACTGACTCCAAGGCACACATTGCACCCGTTGAAGAGAAAGGTTTTGTCTTTAAGGATCCAGAACCCTCCCCTCAATATGATGACGAACCAAACACTGATGTAGACTCTGACGAAAATGAAGCAGAGGATGAAGATGAAGACAAAACTGAAAAAACTACAGATGATTCAAAGAAAGAAGGTGATGCTGCGGAGGTTGCTGTTGAAAATGGCGAAAAAGCAGAAGCCTCTCTGAAGAAAGATCAGAGTGATAACTAGAGGTTAAAGAGTTTTTTGAAAGATCAATATTCGCATGATACGAAGGAACAACACCTTGTGTTTATAGTAAACTAATTTTATCTATTCTCTATTTCTTGGTAAATGCTATACTACAAATGGTGGAACCTTTGACACCACCAAACTGAAACGACTTGTAGGGTATCTTCTTCCAAACTTTCAAATCATTAGTTCCATCCTGAGTAACCAAGCTTTCGAGTTCTTGCTCGGTGAAGTTGCAAGACGTGATTATAAGTAACGAGCCGGAATGCATTACTTGACTTATTTGTGTTGGATACACTTGAGGTCCGCTTTTTCCGTCGAATCCTTCTACTGGGTTATTATTCAATGCAATGGCATCCAAAGTTCCTTTGTCAAATAATACATCGAAGTATTCCAGCTTTTCTTGCAAGTATGGGCATGTCTTGCTAATGAAATCAACCTCATCAAAAGTGAACTTCTGGTCAGCAAACTTTTTAGAATGAATTGCCTTCGCAAGTTCTATTGAATCTGGAGAGTAATCGATTCCGTTGTACTCGATAGTAGCTTCGACCTCTTCATCTACAAGGTAGTTATTTAACTCAAAGAGAAAGTGACCATTACCGGTTCCAAGGTCAAGGACCTTTAGACTCAGTTCAATTTCGTTATCTTCTATTAGTCTAGCAAAGAATTGGATGACTTTGTCTTCAGCATTTGAGTCGTCAAACCAGCATTCTCCTAAATCCTCGTCATTGTTCTGAAAATTGATAATCTCTCGTTTATAGAATTGATCCCAACTATTGTTAATATCAAATTGAGACACACGAAGGTCTATGTTTAGTAAAATTATCGAAACATACTATTCTTGCGAGCCCAATTTCGAGTCGTTGAGTTTAACTTCTCCCATCTCGTTTATCAAACGTTGATTTCACGCATCACACATATTTCATATATCCCCATAGTAAACAATTCAGATTTTTTGAACCTGAATAAATATCAAACTGCTCCCAGTTAACACATGAGTTAAATAATTGTCATTCAAATATTTCATTGGCATTATTTTGCTTCATCATGACTTTAGCTCTCTTCAAAAGAGTCGAATCATATTTCGAAATAAGAATAAAATTCCTGAAGCAAGTCTTGACCAAAAAGTAACACAATCTTTTTATTAATATGAATCAATGTTTTTTTGTTTTGTTTTTGTTTTTCTATTTCAGATTTTAATGACGATTTATGCATAGCTTTTGTGTTCTTAAATTTTATTCACTCTGATAAAATTTCACCAAAAACTAAAACCACGGATAAAAATAAACAATTGACAAAAAATAGGTATAAAATGTAGATGCAATTTAACAAATTGTATCAAACGCAAAAGCTTATACTTTTATTCTCCTCATGTAGGTATTATATATTTACATTCCACCTATTCTCATTGTGACGTGAACCGCGTCTTTAAATGTCTCCAATATTACATTGGACTCGTCCCAAATGGATATCGATTCGCCCAATAATGGTGCATCTGAAGCAATAGATTCAAAAACACAGCAACGTTATCGTATCTTTAAGAAAAACTCGCCATTTATATACGATTATCTCTTCACAAGCCCTTTGGTGTGGCCATCTTTAACAGTGCTGTTCTTCCCAGATCTCGAGCTACCACACACAGATGCATTGCTCAATCCTTCGACAAATAAGAACTCTCAACACGTTACACAAAGATTGCTTATGGGTACTTTTACATCTGGCCAAGCGACTGACTCGATCTCAATTGATCTGCTAATATACCATGATAAACTAAACAAAAACATAAACATAGACCAATGGAATTACAATCATGAAAAATTAGAGTTTGAGATAACAACTATACCAAAGACCAAACTTGTTAAATTGCAAACAATTAATCATGACGGCGACGTGAACAAACTAACGTACATGCCTCAAAACCCAGACGTGATTGCCAGTGTGAACAATGTGGGAGACCTATTGATTTATAATCGTACAAAGCACTCCACAGTTGTTAGAAATACAAAAGTGAACGTTCCTCAACTACGACTCGTTAACAATGACCAAGTCTCTTGCTCGGAGATTTTTGCAGTTGATTGGAATAAACAAAAGGAAGGCGTTATTGTATCCGGGTCAATGGATGGATCACTAAACGTCTATGACATTAAAGAGGGCTACGAATCAAGAACTCAAGATTGCATCGGGCCGCTTTGGTCAAGACAGGATCTGGATAGCATTAATGACGTAGAATGGATTCCTGACCATGATTCTATATTTGTTAGTGGTAACGATCGAGGTGCAATCTCCCTCATAGACATTCGTTTAAATGATCAAATTTTGAAGATGAAACGAACCGGAGTTGCTATCAACAGCGTCTGTGTGAATCCCGCAGACAGCTATTCTTTGGCAACAGGTAACGCCGATGGCCTAATTGAATTATGGGATCTCCGAAATTTAGACAACAAAGTCATGGACATAAGTAGCCACTCAGATTCAATAACACAGCTAAAGTGGCATCCCAAGTACCGAAGCGTTTTGGGATCCTCTTCGGCAGATAGACTGGTCAAGTTGTTTAATTTGGCCAATTCATCAGACAAACTCATTTTCAGTCACGAAGGCCATATGCTTGGGGTTAATGACTTCGACTGGTCCAGGCATGTAGACTGGATGGTGGCAAGTGTCGCTGATGATAATTCTGTTCATGTTTGGAGACCCTCAGATCATTTAATCCCAATCTTCACCTAAATAAATGAATAGTTCCGGAATCTGTAGAATTGTGAGAAATGAATATGAACAATGAAAATAACTACGTAAAATAGATGCACTTATTGTATATTGAATTTTCTTTTACTGAAACATCGCTTCATTTTCTAAACCAACTTGAATCAACCTAGGCCTTGGCGAAGATCTTCTCAACCTCAGCAACAGACTCAGCCAAAACCTTCTCTTGGAACTTAGGGTTGGCGATCTCCTTGTTGACCTTCTCCAAAACGGATTGAATCAATTGCTCTTGCTCCAATTGTCTTTGTTGTTGCTCATATCTGACCCAAGCGTCCAAGGTAGCCTTGGCCTCGTTGGCAACAGCAATTTGCTGCTTCAACTCGAAAGTCTCGGCCTCCAACTTGGCAGTCTCCTTAGAAACACTGAACAATTGCTTGGTGGTAGAAACAACGTCCTTCAATTGAGACACGGACTCAATTCTCTCGTTAACAGCAACAACGTGCTTCTTTCTGGACTCGTTCAAGAGGTTCTTGACTCTCTCGATCTCACCATCGGCCCACTCAGTGTACAATGGTGCAACGAACTTGGCACACAAGGCAACGAAAGCAGAGAAGGTACAAACCAAGATAAGTTCATCATGGATAATGAGCAACTCGTTGGAGATGGCGTAGATAGAACCAGCAGCACCAGTGGCCAAGATACCGGTCTTAGAGATCCAGTTGTTGCCTGGCATGGCATTGATGATGGATTGTGCCTTTTCCTTTGGCTCCACTGGGGTGGACAAACAACGCACACCGATTCTGTTTGTTAGTATAAGTGATCAAAAACGAAATGAATAATTGACATTCAGGTTTGGGTTCAGAGTAACGAATTTTTTTGGGTCTCATGTGTGCTTTTGGGGGTCTATGATGCTGTATCCTTGTAGCTCTTAAACTCTCTGCCTAGAAGGGTAGATTGGTGATCAAATATGTTTAATTTTCTTAAAAAGAGAGCAAAAAACTTCGTTTTCATGACTAAGTCGATTTGAAGTTCACATTTGGCATAAAGGTGTTATTTATTGGATGTGTGAAAAAATGATTCAGTGTTGAATCGATGAATGGATGACACCACGAGAGACCCGAAATTCTTCTTGAAAGTTAATCACATACGGAGAACGAGCAGCAAAGAAAGCTGGGGCGGCTCTTCTAGTGGCAATTCTGGTGATGAGGGCCATTTTGGTTGAGGATGCTTGAAACTAAAAGCTTACAGGCTTTTGAGAGTCTTTGGACACAGTCGGGGGTGCTGCGCAACGCTATTGGGCAGTCTAGCTGCAGGGCCTGTGCGAGCTTTCGGTACGCGAGTACCATAGAAGATAAAAAGACGAATTTTTAAAATTGAATTTGATTTGGAACTTCTTTTACTTTGGAAAGAACTTCGTTTCTTGTGTAGTTCGAATTTATTTGTTCGACATGTTTGAGAGGCTCTTGGAACGGTTGTGGTTGCAATTAATGTCTAAACTATTAAATTTTAGTTTCGCTTCATACATTCATTTCTATTTCTGCACCAAAACGAATTTGTTTATTATTATTGACATAATTTTGCCATTCCGGAACAAATTCACTTGTATCGGCATCCAAATACTAAATACGATTGTCACAAATAGAAACAGCAGTAATTAGAATTGAAATTCTCAAAACACATTTTAAAATAGATACAGATTTTTAATTTATTTGTAAAAAATTTTTAATTGAATCAAATTATAGCCACTGCCTAGTGACCAGCACTACGGAGAAGCCGCTAATCGGAATCATATGCATATAACGATTCTCAACTCACAAATTCAACAAAAATGCACCGATAGAAAGTCCAGGGATAAAAGGGCTAAAGGGCTATTACGTATTACGGTAAGCCTTCGATGCTCAGTCAGCCTGCTTCTCACGATACAACTGCCATAGAATCTCATTGATTGCCTTATCGGTGTCTAACTTAGCCTTATTTAGTAGCAATGACATGTCTTTTTTCAAATCCCTGTTATATGCTGCAAATTCATAGCCATTTTCAGTAGTGTCTGCTCCATGTTCCCCAACCGAAGAGCTCTCACTCGAAGACTTGTCATTTGATGGAGCCTCGTCATCATCCACAAATTGTGCTTCACTAGCTTCAGTCGATTCTGATTGGACCTTCAGTATTATTGGAACATCATGTGACTTGTTTTTCTCATTTTCAATTGTTGCTGAATGTTCTCCCGCTGCTAATTGATTAGGTAACTCTGTAACACTATGAGTTGGAACCTCAGGGCTTTTGGCAGAAGCCGAATCACGTTTCCGTCGAAGTTCAGCCAAACGGGCAATTCTATCTGACATAACTTATTGATTTGTGGCCAGTGATTTTTGTTTGTATTTGCTAAGGTGCTCGTGAGAGCTTATGAGAGCTTTTGAGGTGTAGCCGATCTATGCGAAATAGGTCTCCACAATTTGACTGAAAAACTCTTTCGAAAATCTCATGTGCACATCTGCAACAGTATAAAAATCAATTTTATCATTTTCATGTAGAGTTTTGAGTCCAATCAAATTCTTTTTAAAGAATTCAGTGTTGTAAAAGGGGATTATTGTATCAGTGATTGGATCGATTTCTTCGAAGAAAGCACTTTCTTTCGGTACCAAGGTAGTGTCTTCACTAAATTTGATTAGAACCAATTTTTCAAGCTTCTGAAATCTTTCCTTGGCTATTTCACTAACATTTTCGGGTCGTTCATTGTTTATGTCAGCGAGGAACAGCGAATACTCTAAGTACTTGTCATAGTGAGCGGGGTCTCTGAAGTATTGAGCAGGCACAATAGTTTTTTGGATTTGACTATTCCAGACCTGCCTTTTCAAAAATTGATTTCTACGTTTACAGATCCAATCGTCATCATTAGAACAAAGTGGAAGCTCCAGGACTCCCATATGGGGAGAGCCGAAAGTGATCAATTTAGAGACAGTAACGTTTGGACAGCGTTCAATAAGCGCGCGTAGGAAAAGACCTCCTTGAGAAAACCCTAAAGCACCAAATCCATTGCTCAACTCTGTTATATTAGCCAATTGGTTACAAACATATGCTACCTGCTCGTTGGCTTGTCCTACCATTGACAGCCGTTCATCCCTCGAGGGATCCTTATCAAGATAGATGGAATGCACGAACGCACCTGGTATTATACTTTTGATTATTTCAGCACTCTCTTGTAGCCCATCAGAGTCGTATTTGTCTCCTAAACCATGCCAAAGCACAAATGCATTGGTTGTAGACAAACTCTCACTATTGATTGTACCAGCGCCTGTCGTATAGGCTTCTGATTTGGCATATTTGAATTCTGCAAATGGTGAAAAGAGATCTTTCAAATCTTGGGGATTAGTTAATTCATTGCCCGAAATAAAAATCATCTCATCCTCCTTTTCATGAGGTCTTATGGAGATTGTGCCTGCAATTGTGGCAAGCGCTAACAAGAGAGATGTAATACGCATAATTGATCAGTTTCTCTCCGCCACTAGTAGCAAAATCGATCAAAAGCTAGGTGATTTCAAAACCAGTTAAAAAATTTAAGCAATGTAGATGGCTGCAACTAGGACTTTTAAAAGTCGGAATATTAATTAAGGTATGAAACTGTACGCCTGTAGCATGCTCAAATAGTCGCTAAAGGGTACGGTTATCTGGGGTAAGCGAGTCACGTGATCAAGATGAGTGCAGACATAATTAGAGACTCGATGAGGTAGGCTCATCGAATCGAATTCATGTCATTTATATTAGGAGATGATTGCAGAGAAAATGCAAAGCGCTCTATAAAGGGTTTAATAGCGCATACAGTGAAATCTACTGAAGGCCAGGACTCGCGAACAATCATTCACCTAGTGATCAATACGAAGCAGCCATTAGTTTCCGTGTCAGACCAAACACCACGTATCATTCCATTGACAAATAAATTGCACAAAATAGACGAAAAGACAATTGCATTAATTACTAGGGACTCATCCTACCGTGCGCAACTTACCCAAAAGGACTCTCCTACTGATGACTTGTTCAATGAGATTATTCCATACACTAAAGCCAAACTGATAGGCCACAGTACCAAAGGTAAAATCAGACTCTTCAGAGAGAATGACGTGATTATCGCTGATGCTAGGATATACAAAAACATGCCTGATGTATTAGGTTCTCAATTTTATGCTAGAAACAAGAAAGTACCATTCAAAATTCTAATGACGAGACCTAGTCCAGACAAACAAACTCATGGAAAGGTTGACCAGCTGTTTGATGCCAAATTTGTTCGCGCTCAAGTGAAATCCATTTTAGCAAACACGTCCTTCATTCCCCCATCTGGAAATTGTCTACATATAGCAGTCGGCTATACTGATTGGAAGGTCTCCGATCTTTTAACAAATATTAATGATATTGTTTCATATCTCACTAATGAAAAGCATCGTCCCCTTGGGGGACTTCTAAAGATGGGAAACATTCACAGTGTTTTGATAAAGACCAGCGAGAGTGTTGCTTTGCCCGTCATGAAAAAGAAAGAAGCCGAAGAGGACGACGAAAGTGAAATGAGTGATTTTTAAATCTATCTCTTTTTCATATCTGAGGATCAAGTGCAAGGGTCTAGACTTGCTTCTCATTCAATATAATACAACTTTAGAGAAAGAATTATGTAGCACACACTTTGAATTTTCTAGGGCCTAACTCTAACAAATAAAATTCTAAAAAACTCACCAAAATCTTTAGTTAATTCTTTTTCATGTCTGCTTGCTTCGCGATGATTTAATTAATGTCTTCCTGCACATGAACCAAACAGATCAAATAGATAACTTAAGCCAGGATTTTTTGATAGCAATTCTTGAGAATTGACTTACCCAAGCTAGTTCAAAAGTTACCATAATATTCAAATAGTGCCAATCAGTGCACATGTCTGCCCTACCGGAAACCTTCAGCGCTTCATATGTTTCTTCTGGATTAAGTAGGCTCAGAGATCTGGCGCCAGCCACCTTTCTAAATCATCTTGTGGTGGACATGGAGGAGAATGAGGTTGAACATATCGAGCATTTCAAATATAAGCAGGACTTAGAGCGGAAATTAACCATTTCTTCAATTATTGGTTTGGGCTTTACATTAATGGGTGTACCCTTTGGTCTTAGTTCGACGTTATGGATATCATTAGTTGACGGTGGCAGTGTCACGATCTTATATGGCTGGATCATTGTTGGCTTTTTTAGTTTATGTGTGATTCTCAGTTTGAGTGAGATTATAGCAAAATTTCCCACCGCTGGTGGTGTATACCATTTCAGTGCAATCCTAAGCAATGAAAAGTACTCCCTGATAAGCTCGTGGCTTACTGGATGGTTTCTTCTAATTGGAAATTGGACTTACGCAGTCAGTGTTTTATTTTCGGGATCTCAGTTCATTTTGTCCATCTTCGGCCTTAAGAACGTTTACTATAAGGAGGATGTCCTCTACGTTTTACTAGTTTATTTCATTTTACTAGCAATTGTTGGTATCATTAATTACAAATTTTCGAAATACCTAGAGCACATTAATAAGGTTTGCATCTTTTGGTCCGTGGGAACGGTCTTAGTTGTCGGGATTCTTCTAGTTGTATTCTCTAAGACAACAAATTCTGCAGGCCACATTTTGTCCAATTTCGACAATTCAAGATCGGGCTGGCCAGATCCAATTGCGTTCATGGTTGGAATGCAAAGTTCGGCTTTCACCTTGACAGGCTACGGAATGCTTTTTTCTATGACTGACGAAGTGAAGAACCCTGAGAAAAATATGCCTAAGGGTGCCGTGAGCGCAATGGCCATGTCAGTGGCACAAGGGCTTTTGTTTATTATTCCTCTCTTAACAATTCTTCCTTCTTTGGCTGTTCTACTTGACGAAAACCCAGAGTTGATGCCAATTGATATTGTGTTTAAAACTGCTACAGAATCATTTGTCGTTTCCTTCTTGTTGATTCTACTTCTAGTTGGTACGGTCGTGTTTCAAGCAATCGGTGCACTTACAACAGCCTCAAGAAGCACATACGTGTTCGCTCGTGACGGAGGTCTTCCCTTCAAGGAGATTCTTACCGCTGTTGACTCCGTTGAACAATTCATTCTCCCCAAAAATGCACTTTTTCTTTCCATTGGAGTCATTGCTTCCTTTTCATTAATCGCGTTGCTCTCACAATCTGCATTCAATGCATTTATGGGCGCCGCTGTGGTATCGTTAGCTCTTGCTAACGGTATCCCTATTTTGTGTTTGATGCTTAACAAAAGGCAAAAAATTAAAGGTTCTGGTTTTAGATTGAAATATTGCGGCTGGATTATTAATGGGCTATCCTTGTTTTGGGTTGGTCTCTCTTTTTTCATTCTATGTATGCCTCCTGTCGTAAAAAACCTTAGCTGGCAGTCTATGAACTATGCTAGCGTCGTATTGGTTATTTTAACGATTATATCACTTATTGGCTACAAAACTTGGGGCGCAAATGTGTTCACAGGACCACCGCTAGATACTGATTATTTGGAACTACACAACATAGAGGCTCAAACACAAAAAGTTGCAAATAATGATCAATTCACAATTGGAGACGAGGGATATTCAGAAGCTTTAGATGAGGATGACTCTTATCACTTTATAAAACCACACGTTTTGAAAAGTGAGGGTGAAGAAGATGAAGACGATAGAGAAAAAGAAGGAGTTGCGGAAGAGAGAAAAGAAAAAGAAGAAGAAGAACAAGGAAATGATGACTTGAATATAATCATTGAAAGCGGAGGCAAAGAGAAAGCCTCTAATAATTTCCTAGAGGTATTAGAAGAAGGTAACTCTTTGGAAAGAGAACTGAATCCTCAAGTGGGTGCCGAAAGCATCACTTTACGCACAAGCAACCATGACCATCCAACTGGAGCAAATTCAAAAAAAGAAAGATTGCCAATTGATGAGTCTAAATCAAGTTATTCACATACATCGAGTGCCGCAACAGATGCAACAGAAGGGAATTCAAATGAATCATCCGATCAATGGGATGATGAAGTTGAATTTAGCGATTTCGACGAGTTTGACGAAATTAAGCATGATTCGACTGAGATTAAAGGGGAAGTTCTCTTTGATCTAGATGCCAAGGATGTATAATTGCAGGTATAATTGCATCCCAATTATATATCGCCTTTTTGCACTTGAAATTGTAATGACATACTCAACTTCCTCTCTCACAATAACAAAAGAACAGTGTACATAGCACAGAGAGTTCAAGGGAAATGAAATAAACTTACATAGTCAATCAATATTAATTTAACGTTTTTCAAGACTACAAAATATTGCAATTCATGAGGAATCATTTGGTGTTAGCTGAGTTAACAGTGAATGAACGCTACATAAAAAGTGAAAAAAAAAATTAAGCAATACCATTTTTCATTTTCAAATTTTGAAGAAAATCAAATATGTCATTTGACTTGCTGTTAAAATATTCACCTTATCGGATTAAAGTGAAAAAGTCCAATGTAGAGTGGCGTGCAGGACTGAAAAAATCTATCCTTCTCGAAATAGCTACGAAGACTAGTGAAGAGTGTTGAAACCCACGCTTGTATAGACATAACTCTTATATTCGAGGAAACCTACTCGATCACACATTTTAAGCAGCTTTCATATTTCTATTTGATAGCAAACCGGATCATTGAATCTTCACACCTTGTACCTACCTCATACAAATATATATACCAGTAAACCATGTCTGCTGATCATACCAGAGATCCCTGTCCCGTGGTTATCTTAAGTGATTTCGGAGGAGCCTTCTCTATGGGTGTTATTGGTGGTTGTTTCTGGCATGGTATTAAAGGATTCCGTAACTCACCATACGGAGAGAGAACCTATGGAAGTTTCAGTGCCATCAGAGCCAGAGCTCCAGTTGTTGGTGGTAACTTCGGTGTTTGGGGTGGTCTTTTCTCTACTTTTGACTGTGCTGTTAAGGGTGTTAGAAAGAGAGAGGATGCTTGGAACGCCATTATTGCTGGTTTCTTCACTGGTGGTTCCTTGGCCATCAGAGGTGGCTGGAAGCACACCAGAAACTCTGCTATCTCTTGTGCCTGTTTCTTGGGTATCATTGAGGGTGTTGGAATGATGTTGCAAAGAGTCATGGCCCAACCAACCATGGGTCCAGCTTTCCCAGAGGAGCCAATGAAGGCTTAAGTCGGGGAAGTACCTTGTAAATAATGAAAGCAAATGAGAGGGATAATTGTGAGCCCTAAGTGAAATAGACAGTGCTTTGATTTTGTAAAAGCACTGGTCTCTGTTTATATAATGGATGTGAATGGATGATATAATTTATTCAACAATGAAGGACCGTATGGCAATTGACCTCGTAGTGACTCCATCGTGAATGTGAAATCAAAAGAAGAACAATATTTACAACCATAATAACTACAAAAATTTAAGATTCCTATTTAACCTAAACTAAGCAGGTTTCAATATTCGTAGTCGGCTCTTTTTGATTCTACTAAGTATGAATGCTTCACCTTGCTATTATTATCAATTAAGCTCTGAGTAGAATGAAAGGAAGGTACATTAATGAGTTTGCAATTGTGATAAAATTTGACTAAACTCAAAGTTTTTTAACTTCAAAACTTTTGTCAGGAAGCTTTGCCATTACTTTTGAACTTTGACAGTGTCAAAGCAGCTTCCTGCTCTTACCTTTTATTAACCGTTATGCGTCATATATACCGCGACTATCGTAAATGGCATGACCCAAGTTTCCAAGAACCCTAAAAGCAAACCTCGATAATTTTTTTTTAGTCCCTAAAATATTATCGTCACAGGCGCTTCATACTCGTCGGATTCAAATTCCAGTAAGTATTTCACTCTTTGTTTTAAACCCAGTTTACTGCACCCTGACTTATCCCCACAGCGTGGACCCTCAGTTCTTAACGAAAGCGCCTCCACAGCTCTCATTCATCAGTGCAAGCAGCCCATATAGTGGAGAATTCACTAGCTCAGTCAGACATCTTGTCAAAATCATCATAGGGCACGATTTGCTTGGAAAATACACACTGTCATTTCTCCATTGGCTCGTCTTCTCCGTACCTGAGCCAAAGTCTTGCAATTAAACAAGCATAACCAGCATCATCTCAAACTAAGTCCTTAATACTTCGCATATCAACATTTTCTTTTTCTATACATAATTACCTAATACTTGATGTCATTTAATCAATACAGCCGTCCTGATGGGCAACAGTCGTGGACATCTGGAGCAAAGTCCACAGCACCACATGACTCTAGCATTCCCAATGCTACTCAATTGCCTCCGGATACTGGCTTTAGAAATCCATGGTATACGTCGAACAATCAGCAAATACCACTAGGGCAACAGGCCCCTCCCTCTTTAGGGTTTCTTGGCTCGAGGAAACTGTATTCCAATCAGCTTCCTACTACGTACGAGAACGGCGATCAGCCAGTGAATAATGCACCATTCCTTAGCCCTCCAACGCGTGCAGACAATCCATTTAATCAATACTATACTAGTCAAGAAGTTCAGCTTAATAATTTTCCTGATAGACGGATGTCCGCTGCTGTTGATGGATCTATGTTCAATCCATATAATAATGTCACTCAGCAACAGGCGAAGGTAAACAACGCTGGTAATCAGCAGCTCAACAACTTGCCGGGTCAGCCAATTATGCTCAACATAGCAGCTGGCAACGCTGCGGCAGCTTTACCCAGGCGGTCATCCGTGGCCACCGGAGCATCTCTGTATCAGAACAATCAGCTCAACACACGCTATCTTAACGCACACATTGGGCAAAACTATAATCAACCTTTTCAAGTGGCTCCTGCCTCTCGTAAACAAATTGTTCCAAAAGCAACGAGTGTGCGCAATAAGAGTGATCTCAAACCTAAATTTCACAATCAACCTAAGTACAGAAGACGGTCTGTCAACTCCATTCACATCTCACCATCCAATGCCTTGACTGTTTATTTAACTGAATCGTATGCGATGTGTCAACCTCAAAAGTTTCGATACTCGAAGACTTCCAACCCTAAGAGAGTTCTTACTAAGCCATCAGAACCAAAGTTAAACAATGGCAATGACAACGAAGAAAGTGATTACATTTTGTACGTTAATGATATGTTGGGAGCCGAAGAGGGACGCAAGTATGTTGTGCTAGATCTTTTGGGCTCTGGTACTTTTGGGCAAGTGGTCAAATGTCAAAACCTAGCCAATCAATCGGTGGTGGCGGTCAAAGTAGTAAAATCAAAAGCTGCTTTCCTTAATCAATCCCTCTCTGAGGCTAAGATCTTGGAATTTCTTAATCAGAATTCCCGCTCAGGAAGCTTCATTCGTCTCCTAGATACATTTATGCACAAGGAGCACTTGTGTCTTGTATTCGAGCTATTTTCATCAAACCTTTACGAGCTCATCAAACAAAACCAGTTCCACGGGCTAAATATGAAACTAGTTAAGTCTCTTACTCGTCAACTCGTCGAAGCTTGCGCTCAACTCAAAAATTTTCAGATCATTCATTGTGATCTCAAGCCAGAGAATATTCTTCTTTGTCAACCTGATAAGCCTGATATTAAGGTGATTGACTTCGGCAGTGCTTGTTTCACTAGAAGAACAATATACTCATACATCCAGTCAAGATTCTATCGATCTCCTGAGGTTATTCTTGGCCTTCCATACACGGAGTCTATTGATATGTGGTCTCTTGGTTGCATAGTAGGAGAATTGTTTCTTGGCTTGCCAATGTTTCCTGGTTCTTCTGAGTACAATCAAATCTATAAAATCATTAATATGCTAGGCCAGCCGCCAAGGCATATGATTGAGCACGGCAAGAACCTGCTCCATTTCTTTGAGAAAATTTCGTCCTCAGACCCAGCGTTAAAACCGTCTTATCGTTTGAAATCACATGAGGAATACACGGAGTTTCTTGCCAAAACAAAGGGACGCGAAGATGCCGTTAAAGCAGAGCAGCCCAACAAGAATTATTTTGAGCACAGATATCTCAAGGATATAATTCTTAACTACAAAATGCCTTCTAAAAAGATGACTCAATCCATGATAGACAAGGAAATTAAAGAGCGTCATCTGCTCGTGGACTTCCTTACGAAAACGCTCACTCTCAATCCATTGGAACGTATAACTCCACAGGAAGCATTAAAACATCCATTTGTGAATGACTCGAGCTACTTAGAGTCTGCTTCATTAGCCTCAGCCACAATTACAAATGAGCCTTAGAGGCTAAGAAATAAACGCTTCAATTTAATTTTATTATTACATTTTTTAAATAATCTTTATTTTTACCTTTACTTCTTTGCTCAAGTATATTCTCATTTTACTTGAAAGTATGGGGATTGAGTATTTCTCGTTATTCACGTAGTGCATCCAACTTGTCCTCCACGATCATTGAAAAAAATAACTGTCACTACAATCAAGACAGATACTAAATCCATCGCTGCCAAATAAAACAAAATCAATAGGCCGCTTTTAAACTCCTAAAGTTATAAAGAAATACGTTTGTACATTTCTTAAAGGCGATCCCTATCAGAGCTTCTCCAACCGCAAAATATTTCAACAGAAACCTCACGCATAATTCCCACACGAACTACCAACAAAAGTCAAAATGAATGTTAGTACCAGTGCTTTGGGTGTACGTAGAAGAAAGGCCAATGGCCAAAATATCGATGACGAGGAGAACGCCTCGTTATTGAGACTAGGGCCAGAGTTTCTGCTCACTCAAATCACCAACTCAGGCGAGCCAGAACAGCTTATTGCATTGAACTTATCTGAAGCAAGGCTCTTAATACGTGCTGCTTTGAAAGAAAGAAAAAGTAAAGCAGAGAACAAGCAGAACTTTGGCGACGATGACGATGACGAGAACGAGAGAGAGGACGAAATGGCGAACATTGAGCTTGCAGGCCCAAATTCCAATGAAATAGTTCACAAGACATTGAATTTCTTATCATCTTTTTCAAGATTCAAAAACTCTTCTTCAACAGAGACCGTTGAGAAGCTTCTAAACGATTTCAGTAACCAAGCCTCTGAACCATTGCATCCTTTCGAATTGGCACAGTTGGGAAATTTGGAATGCGAAGACGCTGAAGAGGCAAAATCTTTGATTCCAAGTTTAGCACACAAGGTCTCGGATGTGCAATTGAAGACTTTATTGAGTGAGTTAAGAAAATACCAGACTTTGACTTAAATCTAAACTGAGTTTCTTATTAAGCCTAGTATACTGGTAGTCTTGTCCTGAAATTCTTTGTAAGTTGGTCAATTGTTATATATGGCGCTTTAGTCCTAATTTGAATTGTTCTCTTGGTTCAAAGGACAGCGGGCGATCTTCAATAGAATGGAAGAAACCGGTATCGATGCCTAGTTTGAAACAGTTGATTGAATCACAGTATAACCTGGCGTTTATTTAATTTCTTACATTCGTTCAGTTCATCTGTAAAAGTTCATAGTAGGGTTCTGCAAGGGCCCAAGCAATATTGAAAACTATAATCTTCATAGAATTTAATTATGTAAAGTGCATTTTTCCTTAGCAGACTTAAATTCAATCAGTTTAGTACGTATTTTGAACTATGTAAGTTGACTAGAATACAATGAGTGCTTGTTATAAAATGAAGGAAGAGTTTCAAATCATATTGAAACCCCACTTATTTTATGAATAAATCTTTCTTTTTAACTACAAGTGGTAGCTCAAAAAAAGCTGAATGTTCTATTTCTGTAGACGTATCTCCACATTTCCTCCCACCAAGTCTTCCCTACGCATCACCAACCACCATGGAAAGCGATGATCAATACGATGAGTTTGGAAATTATATTGGCGATGCAGCAGATTCAGAATCAGATAATGAATCCTTACAAAATGGTGAAGATCACATCCTAGATAATGGTGAGGTCATTGATGATATGCTGGATTCAGACGATGAGGGTACAAATAACGGAGCATTGGTTAAGACAGATAACCTTCTGGATGCATTTGAAGCGGCAGAGACAATTTTTGTGGATCAAACAAGTACGGGAACCGACCAACCAGTAATTAAACCAATTGTTACAACAAAGACACTTGAATACAAATGCATTGACGATGAACTACCTCAGACGACATACCCCAAGGACTATTTAGTCAGTCTCGGCCACTCACAACCAGAGAGAATCAGAAATGTCGCTGTTGTTGGTGGGCTTCATGTTGGCAAAACATCCCTTATAGATCTCCTTGTCATGGAGACTCATCCTGAAGTAAGACCATCTAGACGGAATGAACAGAATGGTAAACCAACGCGATACCTAGATACGCATAACCTAGAGCACGAGAGAGGAATTTCTATGAGGTCTTCGCCGCTTTCTTTGTTGCTACAAGATCTGCGCTATCGATCTCATCCAATCAATTTAATAGATTGTCCAGGACATCCAGATTTCCAAGAGGAGTTGGAGCTAGCGCTTGGTGTAGTTGAAGGCGCAATACTTGTAATTGACGTTTTAGAAGGAGTAACTGGAAGGGACAAGCGCATAGTCAGCAATCTTATAAAGAAAAATCTACCCTTTGTTGTCGTTTTGAATAAGTTTGATAGGCTCATTCTTGAACTACGTTTACCTAGCACAGACTTCCATTTAAAAATCAAACATACATTAGATGATCTCAACTCGTGCATTTATGATAACGAGTATTCATTTTCGTATACTCACAACAAACTAATCAGCCCTTTAATGAATAATGTGGTGTTTGCCTCTTACAATTTGAGAACTACATTTACCTTAAAGACTTGGGTGCGCTTATACGAAAATACCGGTGGATTACCGAATGTGGAAACTTCAAAGTTTGAGAAATTACTCTGGGGAAATATCTCTTACACTAATGGAAAATTCGCAAAGCTGAGTTCTTCAGACTGGACATCTACCTTTACAAGCTTCATTGTGGAACCAATTTATAAACTTGTCACTCATTCCCTCGTTTCAGAATCTTCGGATAATTCCTTGTCTGAGCTTCTATGGGATAATTTCGGAGTTTCTCTTCCTAAATCCGCTTACAAAGAAGATCCACAAGCTCTACTACGCACAGTCTTCTCTAACATTTTTAAAGACCTGCGCGATCTTGTTCAAGCTATTGTAGATACCGTGAAGTCACCATTGACGGTAAATATGAATCAGAAGAATGTTCATGTATCTCTGACTGATTATGTCGTTGCTGAAGTCTTCAGTGTGCGCTTGGACTCCGAGCGTAATAGCTATCAAAGTTTTGCAAGAGTTTATCAAGGAGAGATAAGAATAGGAGACAAAATTTATGTATTATCAGGTGAAAACGATATGAGAATTGAAAAGATATCTGCGTTACATTTGTGTGGTGGGAGATATAATGTAAGGGTCGATCTGGCCGCGGCTGGTAGCATAGTTATGATACTGGGTCTTGAAGATTCAGTGTCTAAGAGTGCAAGTTTGTATGGCGCAATGTGTCCTTCTCAGGAACGTGTCAGATTCCATCGCTTACAAAATGATGCTTCATCAGTTTACAAAGTTGCAGTCGAGTGTGAGCATCCTGCGGAACTTCCTCGATTGGTCCAGGGACTTTTATCTCTCTCCAAGATATACCCTGCTGCCTCAATTAAGCTAGAAGAGAGTGGAGAGTACACAATTTTGGGGACTGGTGAATTATTTCTCGATTGCTTTCTTCATGATTTAAGGTATCTCACACCAGACTATCTTTCCATAAAAGTAAGTGATGCCATGGTTAGATTCTCAGAAACATGCGAGGAAAGATCAGTTACAAAATTGTCTTCCTATAGCGCGTCGAAACAGAACCAGATTTCCATTATTGCTGAGCCAGTGAGAGATTCGAAGCTCTCAGCTGCCATTGCCAATGGACGTATTTCGTTAAGTCAACCACAGAGAGAAACCGCCAAAATCTTAAGACAAGAATTCAAATGGGATGCATTGGCTGCTAGATCTTTATGGTGTATGGGTCCGAGAGGTCAGCAGTTTCCTTCAATCTTGCTTGACGACTCCTTGGAAGGAGAAACAGACAAAGAACGTCTTTTGGAAGCTCGTCCTGCCATTGTCTCAGGATTTGACCTAGCAGTAAATGAGGGGCCACTATGTGGCGAAGCAATCCGTGATACTAAATTCAAAATTCTTGACGCTGTTCTCAATAGCAAAGGTCTCAGTTCAAGCAGTCAGATCATTCCAATGACCAGAAATGCAGTACATATTGGCCTTTTAACTGCTGGACCTCGTTTATTGGAGCCCATGTACAAAGTTTTCATCACTTGCACATACAATTGTTTATCAGCAGTGCACACTCTCTTGGACAAACGTCGTGGTTGGGCAGTGCATGAACGTGCTATAGTTGCAACAAAAATGTATGAACTTGAAGGTTATGTTCCTGTGATTGAAAGCGTTGGATTAGACGTTGATATCAGATTGGCTACGCAGGGCCAAGCTTTCTGTACAATGGAGTTCTGTAGATGGGATGTTACACCAGGTGATCCTCTTGATAAGGAATGCCATCTCCCAGCGATGAAACCAGTACCACGCGCCTCTCTTGCGAGGGATTTTGTAACAAAAACAAGGAAAAGAAAGGGTTTAGGCGGAGAGCCCAACTTACAAAAGTATATTGATCCAGAGCTCTTTTTGAAGCTCCAAGAGAGCGGAATTGTATTATAGACAAATGAAATTCTAATACGTAATTATGAATCGTAGCAAAGAAGTTATATAAATTGATCCAATACTGTTGAAGTGATACCTGACATTCTGATTTGTTACCTTAACATTATCGAACTCTTAAGAGACAAATCTGCGTTTCTTATTCTGACTTTCCTGCCCACATCTTGCCACATCAAGGTTGCTCTCGTCGTAACTTTGTATGATTGAATTAAATCCCTTTCCTTCGGAACATAATGATTTTAATTTCGCCAATTGTGTAATGAATCTCTTTTGCATCGATAAATGGATTGTAAGTTCTGATGGCGAGTCCGTCAAAGAATCGGAGTTATTTTTTAAAGATTGAAATAAATAAAGAAGGTCCGCCAATTTTGTATCCTGAGCTTGTACTGTATCCTCAGTGATGCTGATTTGAAGCTCAGAGAACCTAAGTTTGAGTTCATCATTAGAATTGAAGTTATAAGCATCGATAAGATCTCCGTTATGTCGGAGAAACAGAAAGAAGTTCAGGATAGAGCAGTCTGCGACCTCATCCCAACTAAAAAGTGAGATGATACTTTCCAGGGTTGTATCTTTAAAGTTAAATGGCGCAAGGAGGTATTTGTCATCGCAGATGACTATACAAACAGGCGATTGGAGCCATGATTGAATCTCGGATGGTTCGTAGTGGATTGTAGAGCCGCTATGTGGACTAGACACTTCAGTTTCTTCATATTGCGAACGAGTCAATTCTACAAGCTGGTCATCATCGTCATCGCCATCGTCGCCATCAACACCATCATCTCCAGATGATACAGCCTCATTGCTAAAAGGAGAATCTTGCAGGATTGAAATCACTTGTGAATGAATTGGTTGTGCGGTCTTATCCTCTTCTTGATCAACGTCCTCATCGTACTCATCGCCAAATTCCGATATTTGTTCCACCTGGCTATCCTGAGAATTCAAAGCATTATCTTCGTCCCTATAATCGTTCCGCTCATGCTGTTTGTATGTTTCTGTAATATCCTCTTCAAGGTTTTCAATATCATCATCACTTTCTAATTCAATGACAGAAGTCAGACCACTTCCTTCCTCATTAAAATTTTGTTTGTATTGATTTTCGGTCGCTATAGCTGCATTACTATTATCAACTAACTCTTCCTGTAGAATTGACACGCCATCGTCATGAATACTCATCTCATTCTTATGATCAATGTTTTCCGGTAGATTGAAAAAATCTGTGTCTTCTTCATCTATGTTGCTATATTCATCATCCATACTGCCTTCAAGCTCCTCGTTGTGTTTGCCTTGATTTTCATGATCTATCTGGTCATAAACATCTAATACTTTAGATTTCTCCACTTCAATTTCATCAATGGCATCACTTTCTAGTTCCAGAAGCTCACCTTCCTCGCTTCCAATTGCATTGACAATATTTGTACTCTTGGTGTTAGTGTAATCAATTTGAGGGCTTGTAATCATGTCATCCTCGTGGGAGTATTGATCCAATTCACTTTCTTCCCGAGCCTGCTCGAGTTGATTATTTTCCATTTCAATTAATCGAGGAACTTCTTGTAGGCTACTATAAACCAATCTGTTCTCAATTGAAACTCCTAGAGCAGTTTTTTTACTTTCGTACGCGTGTTTAAGCAGCGTATACCCCAGTTTAATTGAGTATGGAAAAGGATGATAAGAATCGATCAACTACGAACAATATCGACAGTTGAATAATTTTTTTAAAAGAAATATTATTCTATTCGATTGTAAATGAATGACATGAAATTTGAAAAAATGAAATTGACTCAGTATAATTTCGATCATATTGAAGAATGTGACGTACATAGAGCCTTTACTATCTCGATGAAAAGAAGTATCTCACTATTTTGCATTTAAATTCTAGTGGTATTAATTGATTATGACTATACATATAATGGACTCATGGAACCCAAACTTTAAAGTTTTGAGGCGCAACAACAGACAATGGCTTGTGAGTGTTCTCGAGATCTCTAGTTACTGGATTATTGTCCAGATGTGTCTTATCAGATGTTTTGTGTTGCTGACTTTCAGTGAGTGAATGTGAAACAGGACGAGCGAGAAGTTCGTTGATGTCTTTGAGAAGTGTAGAAATTGACTCGACGCTTTCACCAGCACTTTCGCTCTTGTCACTTTCGTGCGATGTCTTCAAGATTTCAACAGCTTTTTGTAGCTTTTGAGAAATACTGATAGTCGATTTAGTAAGAGCTAGTCTGTCCAAAAAGATCTCGTTTTGTTGTTTTTCCAAATTGTGTCTCTCCTTTTCGAATACCTTTTCTAAAACTTTGACTTTGTTCAATTTCACCTCCACCTTGTTCAACTCCTGGTTTACTATGGTTTGTGTGATTTTCTGCATTTCTCTTTCCTCGTAAGTTGCAAATAAATGACTACGAGCTGCAACTGCACCTAAGGTAGCTGTGGCAGCTTCGTTGATAACATCAATGCTCTCACGTTCATCTTCATTAAATTCGCTCTTGAGAATGTCATTCAAGTCCTCAGAACCCACATTTCCATTGATTTCTGTTGGGGACTTCTTTGCGCCGTTCTGTTTTTGACTATCCGAATCAGTCTTTTCACCGTATACTTCTTCAATCTTGTCCAAAATTTTTGAGTCCATTACTTTACACGCTTTGGCGCTGGCAGCTTTAACGACGTCCGCATCAACGAAATTTGTAATGAAAATCAAGTTACTAATCACAGGGTTGTCTGCTGATAGTACCGGAAAATTAGGCGCAAATTTGAGTATGCCCAAGTCCTTGTCACTTAATTCAGTGTACTTGTCCTCTATAGGCATGTTGAGGAATTTCAATATACATTCCTGTGGTGAACGATTATTCCCCACAGTTTTTGCGATTTGAAACCAATCGTGTTTGTGATTTTTAATACCGAGTAGCAATGCAGCAAGTTCCTTGGACGACCAGTCGCCAGATTCAATCTTTTGCTTTTTTAATGGGGGTTCACCTTCTGAATTTTCCTTACCCGGAGCTAAAGAGCCATTTGCGGTGGCCGTTGAATTAGAACCAATCAACTGCTTCAATTTGTCCAAATTTACATTTCCTGGTGAGGGTTTATAAGTGTTAAAGGGAAAAAGACCACGAGGAGTGTCAAACTGAACATTAAAGTCTCCACAATTGGGCAAGCCCACCAGGGACCCATTCGGTAATTTCTCTAATGCATATGATGGCTTGAACAGTGGGTTCACTTGATAATTAATGAGTCCCCATTTGTTGAGGAACCTGTGTACTCTCATGAGCGTACTAACATCTCCCACTAGCGTGCGACGACACGCCGTTAATGTAAGATACTCGTTTGGATTTAGTCTATAAGCATTAATCATGAAGTTTCTGTAGTTCGCATAGATCTTAGGTGACTTAGATGGATGAGACGTCTTGAAAAATTCAGGTAGCGAATCACGCTCGATTTGGTGTATTTTTTTCATGTTAAACCAACTTGCATAAGAGGGAATAACAATTGCGTGGGTTTGACGCACACGAGTCTTATCATTGGTGTCAATATTCGAAGGCTCAGGGATACGGGCTGGTTCAATTTGTGGCACCTCGGTGTCGATATTAATACTAAGTTCGTCATCAGGCTCGTTTTTAAACGGTTTTTCTGGTTCTGGTTCTGGTTCTTCTTCTGGTTCTGAAGACGTCAGTATGCGACGCTTGGTACTGTGGGATGACTCAACAGGCTTTGAAGACAGCGAAGCATATGAAAGACTTTGGCTATCTTTGCTATCGGTACTTTTCAGCTCGTTGTCACTCTGTTCGTCATCAGTATGTAGCTCGCTTTCAGGTTTCCCTTCTTCTGGTTTTGGCTGTTCTTGCTGTTGAGCTTCAGTTTCTTCTTTTTTAATTGGCTCTTTTTCCTTTGCCTCGGCCGCTTTCGGTTCGGAAGAAGCACCATTTGGGTCTACTGAATTCTGAAGGTCCTGAATATCTACGGCTACTTCAGCGTTGGAATCTGTCTTATTGGATTCAGTTGGTTCAGAAGAATTCTCAGGCAAAGGAACTTCTTTTTGTTCATCATCAGCTGATCTATCATTGTCCAAAACAGAATCATTTAATGCATCGCCAGCATCAACGTCAACGCCAAGATCGATATCAAGATTGTTGTCTTGTTGTTCTCCGGTTTCCATGTCATCTTCCAGTCCAAGACCTAACAATGAATCGGGTTTATTAGAGGCTGGGGAGTTGGGAGCCAAGAATGCATCATCTCCATCGGCATCCGCCATTTCCGGAGGAACCAGAATATCTTTGTCTTCCAATTCTTGGTCTGAAAGAACATCGACGTCCATATTGTATATCAGATCTGGGTTCTCAGTAGACAATCCCTGTTCGTGGTCGGAGCCATCATGCGAAGGCAGGAGACCCAGAAGCATTTCAGAATCAGACATTATAGGGGTGAATTTGATAAAGGATAATAAAGCTACAGTTAATTAAAAAGGATATAATGGGTAGTCTGCTGCGATTAGTGCGTGAAACGTCGGGTATGTTCTTAGAAGTAGTAATACAAAGAATTCAATTAGGGACGGAATTGAAGAGAGTGAGCCTGGAACACAAGATATTTGCTGAACCAATACGCGTTCAGTAACTAACAAGGATTGGTAGAGGGATAATCAGGTCTCAAAATACACGAATGACACGCTTGTATCTGGCAATACAGCAAAACGTTCAATTGACTTTAAAAACACTTGTCGCGAATGAACGGTTCAAGCTATGAAGGCGAGGCGAGTGATTCAGGAAGCAAACGGAATGTACTCTGATAATCAGTGGCCAGGAATTGATTTTGTCGCCAGTGATGAGCTGGGATGTCAAGTCACAGATGGGTGTGTGAAGCGTTGTTTGTGATATTGGAGGTTAAAAAGTGAGAGCCAGCGGTCGTGCGAAGCTCGCCAATAGGGAAAGCCTGGTGGAGAAAGGGTTATACATCCGTACACCTATTGGCTAGAAGGGCGTTTGCGAAAATGCTAAATAACATTGATAAAAAAAAGTGGGACATCCCGTCTGATTATTTTGACATAATCCGGGGTAGATCAGGATCATGATGCGGCCAAGTACAGTACGATGGTTTGTGCTGCAAATGAGCCTTTTCTGAATTGAGGGGGAGCCATGCTTAGATTTCTATCTGAGGATACTAGAGTAAATAGCTTGTCTGCAGGCATGCATGTATATAGATTGTGCATGGGCTGGACTGGATGCCAGTCTACTGCATACAACCCAAGAACTGCCGCGGAACTGCACATTTCATTCGATGTAATGCAGGTGTAAATGTCAGAGCGCTTAATGTGCATCTAATTAACCTGTTGCCGGTGTTTCATTAATGCGAAGAGCTGGAATTTGCCTATCCCAGCTTTAACATCTTACCGCTTTTGCTAATAGTTTAATCGAGTGTTCCAAGAAATGATTCTTTTCCGCATGAGATTTTGAATCCAGAAGGCCAAGTGGAATGTAACTTATGCTTGCAATGCGGAATCTGGGATGATTGGAGCTAAGGGGTGACATTTCGTATATGCTCTAAATTCCGAAAGCATACAAACCTTTGTGCAATCGAGATTACTTTTAAGAAGAGGAAAAGCACTTGGCGAAAGCCGAGCAGCAAGTTTTATAACAGTCACTCTCTGCTTGAAACCCAATTTTCAAAACCAGATACAAAAGACCCCCCTTGTGTAAAATTACATCACCTTCTTTTCGATGCATCCATTTATGGCTCGAAACTGGCGTCAACGGGCAGGAATACGCAACTTGGAGGGCGTGACACCATTCCAATGACGATAAAGAAATATACCTTACCTAGTACCTGGAAAAATACGACCTTTTGATTTAAGGAAGATATTCGCTCGTTTAAATCAATCGAGTCTTGCTTGATTCTTTTTTTTTACGTTACATTGGTTGTTGGAGGGAAGAAAGTGCGCATTCTACAGGGTCAAACGCTTGTGAGCCCAGCTTCTTGAGCCGCAGCGTAACTCGCTCACTTGCACAGCATCTAAGGCGCAACTCTTCCGCCAAAATGCATTTTTCAAGGTAGTTTTTTTTTTTTCTGTACAAGTTTGAATGTGTGGCTTTTGTTTTAGTATCATGTTGACTTAAATTCCCGTTCTTGAGGTCATGGTGTTTATCCTGTTGGGTCTTGCATTATGCTATCTTCTATCATCCTAATAACTGTCTTTGGGCGGGGCCACTCGATTGCAACAGATGCAACACTATATTTATTGTGCCTAAGATAACTTAAAAGAAATAATAGAAACTTTTTTTTGCATTCTTTTTTTTGCCTTTGCAAAGCATCGGGACGAAGGTTGGCCGACGTCTCAGCGAAAGCTGCAGAATGGGAAATACAGGCGGCTTTGTGCATAACAATGCCAACTGCTCATTCTAAGATCAGCCTCGATCGCACCATTCGAAGGAATTATAAAGAAAAAAGTCATTGCTTGGAATAGTTTAAATTATAATGGCGATCATGCGGGACTGCTTTTCTTTGGTTACAAGCCCAGTTTGGCGATAATAGATCGTCTTATAAAGCAACTGGATCGCTTACTAGGCAGTCGCTCAATCTCTGAAGGTGTGTGCGCAAGTTCGTTATCGATCACATTGTCACCATGCCTACTTTTAACACAGTTTCAGTTTTGATTTTCAGCTCTAATTTGTCGAAATCTTCTACACTTGAACAATTTATAGTGTTGGGATCAACCAAATTTGGGCTTCAACAGGTTCATTGAGCCTGTATAAGATGACCTATTTGGGCAATTGATAAATTACGCCCGGGCTTGGCTATGAACCGCAGTTTATCATGACACAAGGTAAGAAGAGCATCAATTCAAAGGGAACAAAGATAATGACGGCTGTTACTTTTATTCATTTTGATTTGCTTCTTTTAAAGTAATTTTAAGCTTTTAGATAATAATAATGCATGTTTCAGCCTTCTACTAAATAATCTGACTCCACCAAGGCAATTCGCGATCGGAAAAATTATGAAAATATGTCACTACCCATTCAATACAAACTATGATCTGGAATTAATTCACAAACATAATTCAAGGCTCAGTTTTATATATTCATCTAGCTTTAACCAGCTGGCTGCAACATGGCTTCCTGCACATATCTTGTGAGACCAGTCAAAGAGGTCAAAGAGGTGTATCACGTGCTCCATGTTAGGGCTTCTCACACCCGCATCACCTCGCGGTACCGCACCGCAGGATCCCCATACAGAAAAAAATTTCCACAACTAAGCGTCTCTTATCCTTTTCTTCTCCAACACAAAATGGTTCGTTACGCTGCTACCCCAGTCAACCCAGCCAAGAGTGCTTCCGCTCGCGGTGCCTACTTGAGAGTTTCTTTCAAGAACACTAGA
Source organism: Australozyma nongkhaiensis (assembly GCA_030563825.1). Classification (NCBI taxonomy): domain Eukaryota; kingdom Fungi; phylum Ascomycota; class Pichiomycetes; order Serinales; family Metschnikowiaceae; genus Australozyma; species Australozyma nongkhaiensis. The sequence goes on along the minus strand of JAJMKF010000007.1, from coordinate 384,507 downwards.
GAGACTGCCCAAGCCATCAACGGTTGGAACTTGGAAAAGGCTCAAAAGTACTTGGAGGACGTCTTGGACCACAAGAGAGCCATTCCATTCAGAAGATTCGCTCACTCCATCGGTAGAACCGCTCAAGCTAAGGAGTTCGGTATCCAAAAGGCTAGATGGCCAGTCAAGTCTGTCAACTACGTCCAAGACTTGTTGAAGAACGCTCAATCCAACGCTGAGGCCAAGGGTTTGGATGTCTCCAAGTTGAAGATCACCCACATCCAAGTCAACCAAGCTCCAAAGCAAAGAAGAAGAACTTACAGAGCTCACGGTAGAGTTAATGCATACCAATCCTCTCCATCTCACATTGAGCTTATTGTCTCCGAGGAGGAGGAGCAAGTTGCCAAGGCTGCTGAGCCAAAGAAGGTCAGATTGAACACCAGACAAATCGGTAAGTTGGCCCACAAGCAGCGTCTTGCTGCTGCTTCTGCTTCTGCTTAAGCGGTTTACCCCTTGTAATTTAATACAGACCCCAGGAAGATGCACATGTAGGTTGTAGATTTTTCACAAAACGGCAAACGAAGCAAGTGGTAGTCTAAAAGCTCCTTATCTTGACATTCATTTATATTTATAACTAATGGTCTAAGAAAACGTCAGGCTCAGTTGTTGGATTTTTACAATCACTTTTTCATATGTACACTCTTGTTGTATTATGGTATATAACTAGCAAGACATTAATATCTAGCAAAGATTTTAAAAGCAATGCTCTCAATAAACTAATTTTTTAGGATTCATATATAGATAATCGAGTTCCTTCATACTTGGAATTTTCGAACAACGTAGCAGGCCTCATCCAATACCTCCATGATTAAGCTAATTAAGTCAAAAGTCAATGTAAGGCCCAAATCGAATGTGTAGACGAGAACATTGCCAATCAAACAGAACATCTCCGTCACAGTCATCTGCGAAAAAATTTCCAATAGTCTTCTTGGAGCTTCCATGATGTGTTTAAGAGAATAATAGGCAGAGTTAGTTGTATTTGCACCCAATGCAATTGCAACAATGATTATGGTCATCGCAATGGTGACGACGCGGCCATTTTTTGCGAAAGGGTCATAATGCTGTAATGAATTATATATGATTTATTTATCTAACATATTGATATGTATTCATTTAAATTGCAACTTGTGTTATGTACGATTAGCATGTATTGAGCGCCGTGCACCACTTGCCACAGCACTAGTAAAATTCTATAAAACTTGGCTTAATGTTAGAATAATACTGAAGCTCTTCGTATTGCCATTTATTTTAGTAGCAATCTTTTCATAGTAGATTCCTGAGAGATGGTGCAAATAAAACCTCTCTTCATGGCTGCTTGGTCTCGAAAAATTGGAAATAAAAACAATTTCGTAAGAAAAAGTCACCAGATATTTTTTTTTTTCTTTTTTTTCAATTTTCAAATAAAAATTCGTCAACTATCTCAAAAACGCTTTTAGTTAGGCCACCGCCATGCCTGAACATAGCATCTCAGCGTACATCTCAGACCGTATCCTCGAGCCAATAGTACTCCTTCTTTTCGCACATTGGTAACATCAACCAGAAACACATTCTTTCACAATGGCAGGCCCACATGCTAAAGCTTACATGGGATGGTGGGGTAACATGGGTTCCCCAGCCCAAAAGAACGTTGCCACCTACACCGTTTCTCCTTACGCCACTAAGCCTTTGAAGGGTAACTTGTACAATGCCTTCTACAACACCTTCAGAAGAACCAAGAACCAGGCCTTATTTGTTATCATTCCTGCTGTTATCGTCTGGAACGTGTGGGTTGTCGCTAGAGACTACAACGAGTTCTTGTACACCAAGGCTGGTAGAGAGGAGTTGGAGAGAGTTAACGTTTAAGCATACTTCAAGCATATAGTAACACGATATTCATACATTGAGACCAACGCGTCAATCGCAATTCGTAGACATATCCCAATAGAAGATATAGATGAAATTTTATTGACATCTGAAACAAGTGATCGTGATGATGATGGTCTGGTTTCCTACCTTCAGCAACTCATCGCTCAATAAGTATTAAATAAGTTTTTAATTCATAAGGGATTAAATGTTAGTGAAGCAGACTCTATTTTAACTACAATTGTATTTTTGACATGATGAATCTATGAATTAGAAATTATTCTACTACTGTTTTTAAACATCTACTTAGAACGCTTGTAGACCTTAGCCAAGAAGGCGGACAAAACATCCTTTTTAAGACCACGAGACTCGTCGATTTGCTCAATCTTTTCCTTCAACTTAGCAACAACGGCTTCCTCGAATTCTTCGTAGATCTTTGGAATCTCCAATTCAGCGAACAACTTCTTAACTCTGGCCTCAGACTCGTCGTCCTTCTTACCGTAATTTTCCTCCAAAAGCTTCTTTTGTTCAGCATTGACCTTCAACAATGCTTGGTTGACAACCCAGGAACATTTGTTGTCTTTGATGTCGGTTCCGATCTTACCGATCTGTTCAGGAGTACCGAAACAGTCCAAGAAGTCATCTTGAATTTGGAAGTACTCACCCAATGGAATCAAAACATCCTTCACTTGCTTCAAGTCTTCATCGCTGTTGATTCCACACATGTACATAGCCAATGCAACTGGCAAGTAGAAAGAGTAGTAGGCGGTCTTGAAAATGACAATAAATGAGTGCTTCTCCAAAGAGAACTTCTCCAAGTCAACATGCTCTTCGTCGGCAGTAACCAAGTCCATCAATTGACCCAATTCGGTTTGGAAGGTGACCTCATGAAACAAATCCAATAAGTCAACGTAGTACGACTCTTGGCGGAAGTGCTTCTTCAACAAGATATAAATTGCACCTTCCAACATGAAAGAGTCATTAATAGCAATGTTTCCAACACCCTCATTGAGATACCAACATGGTTGACCTCTTCTAGTCTTGGATTGATCCATCATGTCATCGGCGACCAAGAAGTAGGCTTGCAACAACTCAATGGACCATCCCAAAAGGGCAACCTTACGGTACTCAGCATCGGACAAGTCTTCGACCTCCTTCTTCTTGAGAATACAGTAAGTGTCGATGACAGATAAGCCACGATTCAACTTTCCTCCGGGGGTATTGTAGTTCAAGTTTTTGGTGAGCCAGTCCACTGCCTCTTGAGGCATCTTATAGTCACGAGCGACCTGTTGCAATTCAGCAACCAAGTTGTCGAATTCGTCAACGAATTTTTGTTTTTTGGCGGCTTTGTCCATTTTGACTTTTGAATAGATGTGGTACGACGTATTGCATCTGTTGACTGTAGTGTATACGAGGACGAGGACCAAGACGTGTAAGGATTCCACGCTTATACGAAAATTTCATCAGGGGCTCTCAATTTTTTTATTCAATATGATAATGTATTTTAAAGTGTACATAATATGTATAATGACTAATTTCTTCCAGATCAATCACTAAAGATGTGCATTTGATTTACTTATTAGTGTAGAGAAAGAACCTAGTACAATAAGGTGCGACTCGAGCATTAAAAAAAATCAAGATTACACTAATACCTCCCATAAACTTATATTTGTACAAATGTAGATGCGATCGTGACTCTATTGTCTGTTTCTCTTACTCTTACCGGGTCTAGAGGACTTGCCTTTAGGCTTTTGGTTGTAGATGTTAGCAGAGGAGTCAGCGTCATTCTTTCTTAAGAATCTCTTTTTACCACCGAAACCGTACTTAGAGTCTTTAGCTTGTCTCTTACCGTTTGGCTTTTGTCTCTTTGGTCTGTCTTCAGCGGTAGCCTCCTCTAAGGCAATTTGAAATTCGTCATCATTGGACATCTCGTTAGAGCTTCTCTTCTTCTTCAAGGACTTAATTCTATCAAGGGTTTCCTTCTTTTGCTTAGCTCTTTCTTGCAATGTCTCGTGCATGACCTTCTTACCGAACTTCTTGAGTTGTCTTTGCTTCTTGGCGTCTTCAGTAGCCTTGATGTCAGCGGCCTCCTTCAACAACTTGTTCTTCAACTTGTCCATGTGCTCGTCAGACTTGACCATCTCAGCAAAGTAATCTAGAGGTCTAGTGAATGGGACTTTTAATTTCAAAAGGGTGGCCTTTCCTTGTTTGGCGGCATCCAAAGCTTGTCTATAGAATGCAAGTTCTCTTTCGGTATCATCGTAGATATCCTTGATTCCTGCCTCGGCTCTTTCAGCACTCATAATAGATTGATGTTCAGTAAATGCATGCTTGGCCCATGGAAGTTGTATTCTTGCAAGAGACTCTTTTAAAGCGCCAACATTATTTATCGTAAGCTTGCTGTGAGGAACAACATCTCCATCAGAGTCTAGCTCAGCATCGGACAAAGCAACATCTTCTTGTTCAGCTTCTGGGTCTTCTTCTTCCTCCTCGTCCTCTTCTTCTTGAATTTCCTCTCCTGCGTCTTCCTCGTCATCATCGCCATCCTTTCTTTGTAGAGACTCGGTCTTCTCGACTCCTTCTTCATCTTCGTCGTTATCCTCATTGTCGCTCTCACTCTCGCTCTCCTCTAGCTTTTTGTAATCAAGGTCCTCCTCCTCGTCCTCGTCATCTTCTACCTCTTGGGCAATCTTACGCTCTTCAGCCTTCTCGAGAAGCTTCTTCAATCTACGTTTCTCTTTCTTAGATAATGCGACTTTCATTTGCAATTCTTCGATCTCACGAAGTTCAGAGACAGCTTCATCTTCCTCCTCCTCGTCATCCAGCTCAGGGTCGATTTCTTGAAGAACTGGCTTAGCTAGCTTTGGAAGTGGGGTCTTTGGCTTTTTCTCCTCGGTAGAAGCTTCAATGATTTTTTGGTTTTTGAGAGCAACTCTCAATTTTCCTTTACTCATCGTGTAATTAATTGATTAGTATGTATGTGGATGCCTAAAAAAGTATATGAAGCCCGATGCGATGCTGCGATGCGTGGTCGTGCGAAGCACATGTCTACCTAGGATGCTCGATTTGCAGCCATTACAGATTTGGAACTGGGGTCATAGTTAAACGTCGCGCATCGAAATTTTTACTGAAACAAATAAGGATGTTCATTTAGAAATTTTTTCCCGCTTCCATATCGCCACCATCTGGGTAAACAACTCGGTGGTAAAACATCCATTCCCTCGGCGTTCTTTTCTCCCTCTATTCGGCATATACACCGCTTAAGTGTTCTAACTTCATGAGATTGTGGACATGCCATGTATGGAGGATGATGGTATCCGAGATCGTCGAAATGATGAATTTTTTCTTTGTCTAATAACAATGCAACACCAATAGAATGTACGGGTGCATCACCCCATCGTTCATAGTAGAAGCCGCCTGCTTGATCAAGATAATTAAAGTAGTCACCATAAGCTTGGCTTCGGAAAAAATCCAAGCTTGCAATTTCAAAGTTGGACCAGAAATGACACATATTGTAGCGAACGTCAGATTTTGCTACCGTGTGGAAAAAAACGTCGCTGTCGTTAGTTGTAATAAAGTCAAGGGCGTTATTTGGGTGCAAATGTTGAGGAAACTCCGCCATAAATCCTTCAACCGTGTCCCAAAGAGTCGGGATCGTCTCTTGATATTCTGGGATTGCAATTGTGAAACCGTATGTTTTATTTGTTTCTCTAAGAAGCTCGAACGGATCATACATGAAGTCACACATGTATTGAACATCGGGCTCAACTCTGAAATACCAAGCGTAATCCTGAAGGCGCTTTTGCCGATAGAAATAGCCCAGATTAAAATGACACATATTTCTATAAGAATAAGAAAAGCCATAGATGATATGTTGAGACTTCGCGATGTTTCTATCTAGCTTGTCTTTATCGATGTGAGGAGGAGGATTCCAATCTTCTTCTGGGATCAATTCGTAAAATGTGTGGCCACTAGCCATAGCAGACGTCTGTTCAATGAAGTCGGAGTCGAACGGAACGTCATTTAAGAAGACCCATGGGTATCTGTAGTGTCTGTTGAATCGATCTTCTAGGGACCTCATAGATTGTAATGCGCCCTTGAGGTCACTATTACGGGCCAACATGAGTAGAGTTGCATTCTCTCTTCCAATTTGAGTTCTATTACGACCAGTAAATAAATCTTCGTAATATGAGTTGGAACTTAGTTTCTGTTGATCTTTAGCCGAAGGGTTGTAGCCATATTCTTCAACTATGGGGTCCTTGAATGTTGGTGGCACTATTGGATCATCATGAAAGATTGGCTTGAGGGGAGAGGAGTTAAATAGCAGAGAAAGTTCTGATGATTGAAACGAATACTTCAATTCCTCATTTGGATGATACAACACGTATGCAATCGCCGCTAGTAGCCCCAATATGACTAGCTTTCCTGTCATTGAACCTGAATAAAACACTACATTAGAGAGTATACACTATGTATATAAGCATACTATCACGATCATACAAATTAAAAAGGATGCGAAATGAGGAGATGCGCCATCTTTGATTTAAAATTGAAACTCTATAAATTTTTTTGATTATTTAAAATGCTCTTTGGTTGAAATATCTGAAAGCACATTTGAAATCCTTATAGCACTCGAATCCGTGTGCATTTTTAAACTCCAATTATAGCAAAGTCAAAGAATTTTTAACCAAATAGCTTCTTTTTGTTTCTTATTGTTCAATAATTTGTATCAATCAGAATGGTCAGCTCACTGCTCAAAGTCAAGAGTTTGACAACAGAGATGTTTTTGAAGGCAAACTCTTTCACACAAGCGATCAAATTTGAAATTTCCATCTTTCACTTCATTTCCTAATTGTTTTTATTTTACGCTTTTTTTTTTGTATTCCTAATATTTGCTTAATTCATTGATGTGCTTGAACTTGAATTGTATATTCGATAGGATCACACCAATGTAGCTAATTCGGGCAAATAAAGAAAACATCATTAGAAAAAAAATCGATTCAGTAAAATTCAGCAAAATTAGGAGCCCTTTCCTGAACTCTTAAAAATTTGTTTTCATTGGCATTTTGTCTCTTCTCAATCCAGTCGCTTCAGCCAATAACAAGGGCAGAATTACTACTAGCCGCACTCCGCTCAGACTAATTCAAATCGCAACACCAGAACTCCAGAAGGCGAGTGTTTTCCCCAATATAAGATGCTTCGCAATTTGAAACTCTCGGCGAAGACCACGAGATTTCTCGCCACGTCGTCCGACCCGGCTCTGATGCCTAACAGGATTCACGGTGGCTTGAAGGATGTGGACAGAATCTTTCAAAACGTCTATGGTACTTACGGCCATGACTTGAAAAGCGCTCAAAAAATGGGTGACTGGCACAAGACAAAAGAAATCATTTTGAAAGGTGACAAATGGATTATTGACGAAATGAAAAAATCCGGCTTGAGAGGCCGTGGTGGTGCTGGATTCCCTTCTGGTCTTAAGTGGTCCTTCATGAACCCTCCTGGATGGGAGAACAACCCGGGTCCTCGTTATTTGGTTGTCAATGCTGATGAGGGTGAGCCAGGTACTTGTAAAGATCGTGAGATCATTAGGAAGGACCCCCACAAGTTGGTGGAAGGTTGTTTGTTGGCTGGAAGAGGTATGAATGCCTCTGCTGCTTACATCTATATCCGTGGTGAATTTTACAACGAGACTGTTGTGTTGCAAAACGCCATCAATGAGGCTTACAAGTCTGGTTTAATCGGTAAGAATGCCTGCGGCTCTGGTTATGACTTTGATGTTTACATCCACAGAGGTATGGGTGCTTATATCTGTGGTGAAGAGACCGCTCTTATTGAGTCCATTGAAGGTAAGGCAGGTAAGCCAAGATTGAAGCCTCCATTCCCAGCTGGTGTTGGTTTGTTTGGTAGACCAACTACTGTTGCCAACGTCGAAACTGTCGCTGTTGCTCCAACTATCTTGAGAAGAGGTGGTGACTGGTTCGCAGGTTTTGGCCGTGAGAGAAATGCTGGTACTAAATTGTTCTGTATCTCTGGTCACGTCAACGAACCATGTACCGTTGAGGAAGAGATGTCCATTCCTTTGAAGGAGTTGTTGGAGAAGCACTGTGGAGGTATCAAGGGTGGTTGGGATAACTTGTTGGGTGTCATTCCTGGTGGGTCTTCAGTTCCTATCATGACCAAAGAAACCTGTGAAAATGTTTTGATGGACTACGATGCTTTGAAGGATGTTGGTTCCGGTTTGGGAACTGCCGCCGTCATTGTCATGAATAAGCAAACCGATATTATCAGAGCCATTCAACGTTTCTCTGCTTTCTACAAGCACGAGTCCTGTGGACAATGTACTCCATGTAGAGAGGGAACCACTTGGTTATCTAAAATGATGGACAGATTTGTTATTGGTCAAGCCACTGAAAAGGAGATCGACATGATCCTTGAGTTGACAAAGGAGATCGAGGGACACACCATTTGCGCCTTGGGTGACGCAGCTGCCTGGCCTGTGCAAGGTTTGATTAAGTCCTTCAGACCCGTCATGGTGGACAGAATCAACCAATATAAACAAAACCACGAGGCTCCTTCCCCTGGAGGATGGGTCAAGGAAGGTAAGGTTTTGGAAGGCCATGTTGTTGGCAACCCACTTCCTGCCCACCATTAGGTAAACTGTGGTGACCAGTAGCCACCAGAGTCAGCTCTGATGGTGTTTTGCATTTTGTTAGATGATGTTTTACATCTGCACCAAACCCACTTCCTCTTTACTAAGAGCAGATCTCGTAAAATATTCGAGAAATTTTGAATTACACGAACAATGTACGTAATTTATTTGATTTTTGTAAAGTGTTATATTCCATCGATATTACAAAGTTGATGTAAACTCCAGCGGGTCAACTGCTTATAAGAGTATGAAAATTTTAAGATAAAAAAGATTGTATTGGACCTCAAATTTGAATATTTACCCGTTCATCTTTTCTTTTTATCTTATTATTGCCTTGACCTCACCGATGCCTCCATGTATTTAACTTCCTTATCTACCCCAGACTACTCAAACCTAAATTAACAAACATGGAATCTCCAGTTACGACCCGGAGTGGTCGAGCTCTAGAAGATCTTGACAACGATATCCAACTCATAAATAAATGTAAACAAGACTTTCAAACTTCGAAGAAGCCGAAAATTGCGAAAAACGAGGAACCACATGAAGATAAGCAGACAAATCTTGATGAAAATCTCAATTCTACCGACAACGAAGCTTCAAAAGATGGGGAGATCGAACATCATGAAGAATTTATTGAGAATCAAGAATTCAATGCTGCTCAAGACACTAAGGATGCGTCTTCTTCGAATGATTCTCTTGAAACGCCAAAGACCTCAACTGCTGAAGGAGAAGAAGTGTCACAAGCAATAGAGATACTACGAGAGAAAGCAACAGACTTTGTAGGTAATACGGATACTTCAGATGTAGCATGGAACGCTGAATCTGAATACTTACAATCTATCGATGCAAAGACATTTCGTCAATATGATCTCGCTTGTGATCGTGTTAAGGAGTTTTACGAGCAACAACACCGTCTACAGACAGTGGCGTACAATATTCAAGCCAGAATCAATTTTAAAGCAAAAATCAGAGCTAAAATGACAGTATGGGAAGGACTTGAGAAACTCAATAAGCTACTCGATGAAAGTGACCCAGATACTGAGCTTAGTCAGATCGATCACGCTTTGCAAACTGCTGAGGCTATAAGGAGAGATAAGAAACCTCGATGGATGCAGTTAGTGGGGCTCATTCATGATCTTGGAAAGCTCCTCTACTTTTTCGATTCGAAGGGTCAGTGGGATGTAGTTGGCGATACCTTTCCTGTCGGTTGCAGTTTTCTGACGAAGATTATATTTTCTGAGAGTTTTCGCCATAATCCTGACTTTTTGGAGCCTTCTTATAATACAAAATTTGGAATATATTCAGAGAATTGTGGCCTTGATAAGGTTATGCTCAGTTGGGGGCATGACGAATACATGTACCATATTGCGAAGTTACACTCCACTCTTCCCCCTGAAGGTCTAGCTATGATTCGTTACCACTCCTTTTATCCATGGCATCAAGAAAATGCCTATCAATACCTAATGAATGACAATGATGTTGAAATGTTGAAAGCTGTTAGGGCGTTCAATAAATACGATTTATACTCCAAGGCTGATGAGCAGTATAATGTGGATCTACTCAAACCATACTATTTGGATCTCATAGATGAGTTTTTCCCTAAGAAACTTATTACTTTTTGATGAAGCAAGCGAACAACTACAATCGAAATTTAAGAAAACATATTATTTATCTAAATATTAATGCTGAATGTAAACTGGAAATGCAAAAGCGAATGTTGTGTTGTTTGAGTTGTGTGATGTGTTTTGATTTGAGATTAGAATGTCGCGTCATGGAAGATTGCACCAGGCAATGTCAATCACGCTACAAGGTTAATCATTCCAAAAGACTGCTCGATTCCAAAAGGTCCTGGATCTTTCCAGTAATCGTCGAAAGTGGTCAAGATTGTGACGTCGCCTCCTGTGGCGTTCATGATAGTCTCAAGGGCAATCTTTTGGTTAGCTGGGCTTGGTACGTTGTTACCATTGACGTTACCAGAATGAGGATAACCAGTCTCTGTGATTTCTACTCTCTTTCCGCAGATCTGAGCGGTTTGTTGTTGTTGTAATTTGACGTAATCACCAGCTTGATTAGCAAACAAATTAGTGTTGAAATACGAGTGAGAGTTGATACCAACAAAGTCAATAGCAGATTGTGTGCATAACTCTGGATGTTGGCTGTAGATTATAGGTGGTTCTGCTGTCGTAACTAAACCAGAGTAGCCAGCGCTTTGTAACTGATTCTTGACTTGGCTAATCTTAGAAATCAACTCTCCTGCGGTGGCATATCCACTCAAGACTGCCTCATTACCGATGGTAAAATAATCGAAAACGCCCCAGCCATTCTTTTGGGCCCATTGAATAATGCTGGAGACGCCACTATCGATTGAGTTTACACCAGCATCGGTAATCCAGAAGCCTTGATTAACAGAGATCCCTAATTGTTGACAGATAGGAAGAATAGCTTCGATGGTCAAACAATCGACACCATATAATCTGACTTTTTTGATGTTCTTCGCAAGGATCATTTGCAAATCCCCCTGAATCGTTTGATAGCTTTTGCAGGAACGGTCGTTATTAAAAGGAGAGTACACAATAGTTTGAGGAGGACTAATCAAGCCGCTCGCAGAAGGTAAAGCACTTGATGATGTACTTGCTGCGCTTGATGAACTGCTAGCAGCGCTTGATGTACTTGACGTGCTCAATGAGCTTACAGCGTTGGGATTGTTTGAATTACCTGGTGAGTTCGTGGTGTTTGGATTCGAGGGATTAGAGGTTGAGCTTGAAGATCCAGCCGAAGCACCGTTACTTGTGGAGGCAACAGTTTGTGACGATGGTGTGCTGTTTTTGTTGCTTTGAGTTTCATTTGATGTTTGTGATGCAACAGAAGTAGAACCTGAATTGTTACCTTGATCAGTAGATGTGGTAGATTGTGCTTGTGAATTGGAACTTTGAGCGTTGCCTGAACCCCCAGAAGTAGAAGGAGTGTTGTTGTTGTTGTTGTTGTTGTTTGAACTTGTGCTTGTTGGCTGAACGTATGTGGAAGATGCAATGAGGTTTGGAGGAGTAGCTGATGTGCTAATGGTAGTGTACCTTGTTCCCACAATTTCAGTAACAATAGGAGCGACAGTTGAAATAGGCGCGTTGTTGTCCGCATTCTTCTGTTGGCCTGTCACGACAACCCCTCCCACAGGTGGTGTGTACGTATAAGCAACTCCATCTGAAATCAAGACTTGTACTGGAGGTAGCCAAGTAGTAGTGGTACCTGTTGGAACATTTGCGACAACAGTTTGTGTTGGCGCAACAACGACTTCAGTAACAACATCGTTATCAGGAGCAGGAATTGGCAATGCGGCAGCAATAGAAGCCAATAAGAAAATTACCGACGGAAGCATTACAGGTATGTATTTACCCAATTAGTGTATAGGTGCTTTCGTTACAACGAGTTGATAGATAAAAGATTAGAAATGAGTTGAAATGAGATCTGATCTGTTTAGGAGTGATGCATGAATTATCTTGGATCATATCGGTACCTTTTGTGACTTTTATACGAATTTTTGGATTTGCTGAATCCTCCACTCTCTAAAGAAATGGCTGCAAATTCAGTGCTTGTCTGTCCTATTGTGGCCCTAACCAGCGCGCACTATGCACGCTATATGTTATATGCAGTAGACTAAAAATCGTGCAGCTAAAAGTAGCTAAACGTGTACCAAATTCGGTAAGAATATAAATTCATATTGGTGACAGAAGCGCAAGGCCTATGACCGCAAATATAGCTTCTTGTATTCCTTCCAGAATGCTACAGCAAACAATGCTGTACTACACAAGGTTCCAAGGTGGAGTGTATATCGAAAGTCTTAATATACAAATGAGATTGAAATAATTTTTACAATCGACTCCGATCAATTAGCAAAATAATTGGTCAAGGTGACCTGCACCCATGAGTTGGCCTTTGGATCACTGCAAAATTATAGCTGTGATTTACATGGCTAAAGTTCATAAGATGTGCATAGAAACGCTGGTTGTAAGTACCGCGAGTATATTGCCTGTACATAGCCATCTTGTAGATGGATGCCAGTTTTAGGTTGACATATATCCTGTATATTAAATACCGTTGAAAATTCCAAAGCACGCAGGGTCTCGTCCATAAAGAGAGAATTACCAGCGATCCTATCAATGATTGGGTCATGCCACATTGAAAATATGCACTTGATTGAGGCTCGCGCTTATGAGTAACGCTTGCAATTTCTTCCAGTTTGGAAGTCGGGATCCCATAATCTTATCCATATGACGTAAGAGATCACAACAAAAAGGGGGGAGGAAACTCAATAGAGAAGATTTGGCTGGAAAGATTCTTTTTTGGGATTATCTTAGGACAGATTTGCAATATGACGTAAGTCACACCAATGCGTTGAAATTTATAATGAACTTATCTGAAATGGAAGATAGGAGAAAAGAAAATTCGAAGCAGGTTTAATTTAATTAGACATGTATTGACTACCGAAAAAAATCTATGCATTAGTTCAACAATTCGTAAATCTTGTTGATCTTCAGTTGTTCAATAACGCCACTAGCTCCTAAGTACTTTAATAAAGCCTTCGTCAAGTGTACAATTTGCTCTGTAGTTAAATGGAACACTGCCATTTGCAAGATCTTTCCTAAGGTGATGTTGCTTGCAGCAATAAACGTTTGATAGTACAAGTACGAAAAGGATCCCATTAAGAATTGACAATCGAAACGGTCCGTAATACCACCGTGTCCAGGAATGGTATCGCCAAAATCTTTGATTCCAAAGGCTCTTTTAACACCACTGGCAAAAAAGCCTCCAAATGGAGCAATTAATGATGCAAATGTAGCGAAGACAATTGCATGGAAATACACCGGCTTGAAAATGATAACATCTTGACCTAATTGCTCAGCAATGTTCATTGGAATCTGATACAATTGAGGAATAAACACAGGATTTGGCTCGCAATGTGGATAGTCGTAGATGGTTGTGCGGAGCTGAGTGGCAGGGCAAATGAGGTAGTCGGATTGAGATAAAATGTATGAGAACAAAACCGCAGCAAAGCTTGTGCAAATCCATGCTCCGATAAAACCCTCTACTGTTTTCTTTGGAGAAATTGCAATCAATTGTGTTCTACCGAAGGTAATACCACAGAGGTAGGCAAAAATATCATTGACAATGACTAAAGCTGCTGGGAGAAGGAACCAAATAATACCGTTGAAAATGTTGTCTATAATAAGATGAGATTGGAACACTACAATGAGTAAAGTCATGTGTGTAGCACACAATTGGGCAAACTGGAACTTGTAAAAGCCCTTCTTCAAGGTGTAAACAAAGAGAATAAATCCAGCAAGGTACATAGTGTAAGAGATTAACTTATGGTTTTTGTACATGAATAACATGGAAGGAGTGGACATGTTGATTTCTTGTAAAAACACATAGATACTCTCACCGTCAAGGTAGTATACGGACGAGATCAAGAAATACCAGTTTAATGGCTTGCTATAAGGAAGATTTTTATCACGAGCAGGCTCAGATGTTAAGGCTATGATCTCCTTAAACACCAATATCTGGAATATAATAACAATGGCGATAAGGGGTAAATGACCCGAGAGAATTAGGACCAAGAAAGATCCAATCATGACTAAAGACCAAATCGTTCTAGTTATGAAGGCCAGTTTTTTCTTTTCGGCCTCATTGACGACAGGTTGTGACTTGTTGCTTTTCTCGTCTTTCACAGCCTTTGGCTGTGATTTGACAGAAGATTCCTCCTTACCCATATTCCCAATGGCAGACAATTATACAGAAAAGAAAATCGGGAAACTAATGTCAAATCGGATTCGATCACGTCTTAACAGTAGTTTAAGCGGAAATGAATTAGAATTGGTGATGCAACAGGGCGTTTGGAAGCTCAAGAGAAGAAAAACAAAGGGAAATCTCTAGTATTGGGTTGAGTAGGCATTGTCCACTCGAATCCTGATCCTGCAGAATAGTCGCCATCACGAATCTTTTATTTCAGTGATTTCATCTCTACCGATAGAAAAATTCCTAAAAAAATTAATTTTTTTATAATAGGAGTCTTTGCCTCATTGAATTCGCAACAAAATTCAAATCCCCTGCTCCCCTTGATTTGGCTCTTCAAAGACAAAATATTGGTACTGCAGGCAACTTGGGACCAACCTGCCAGGCAATTGTCATGTGCAATTGCTGCTGGTAAGCTTCCTGAAACTGTTGAAGCCAGACCACTTACAACGCATCTGAACGGCAAAGCCTAAGTATGCATTGATTGATTTATATTCAGATCTTTGCGTCACCTGCTTGCGTCAACTTCTTGCGTCACCTTTTTGCGTCAACTTTTGCGTCAACTTTTGCGTCACCTTCTTGCAAGCGAGAATTAATTACCTGATACAATAGTTACGCAAAAGTACCATCTAATCAACCCAAAACTACGCCAAACTTATACATTCACAGGTCCCATGATAAGCTCTAAAAGTTTTTCTGGCAAAGAATGAAAAATTACTTATTTTAAGTTTTTTTGTGATTGGAAGCCAAGAATCAAATCGAATTCTATCAAGCTTTGGTATTCATTGAGACTGATAAAACGTAGCAGCCACTTTTCAACTGTTGAGCAGAATCAGAAGTAGTATATTCTTTCGGAGCATCAAATTTATTTATGAAATCACAATCGGATTCATCTTTGGATTTTTTTTATTTTTTTTCTTGGTTTTTTCACCCCCAGAGATGCCCATATTCATTTTCCGTTACACGCAAGAAACCTTCGCACTCTCTTAACAGCAAAAACCTCTGCATCAAACTTCAAAGACAACACTGAATACCCCTTTTATGTCTACTATTCAAAACTTAAACTCATTCGGTATGTGATACTCTTTTGTTTAAATCCGAACAAACTTCGACTAGGCTCTTTTGCCTTTGAACTATAACTCGCGTGATGAGCAACTGGGTACTGAGCCTCTTCCCTTCGGCGTGATAACATTCAAAGGTCGTTATTACAGCAGCTAATGTTCTGCATTTACCTTATGCATACTCCCCGTGGCTCAAAATGGCTGCTTATTTCTTGCGTTGTCTGGTGGCGTAAAGCGAACCCGACTCCATAGTTAAATCAACCTACTAACTTATCAGACCCTTTCGCAGACACTGGTGATTCGGAGGCTCAAGCTGCCAACTACATTCATATCCGTATTCAACAACGTAATGGTCGTAAGACCTTGACCACCGTTCAAGGTGTTCCAAACGAGTACGACTTGAAGAAGATCTTGAAAGTTTTAAAGAAGGACTTTGCTTGTAACGGTAACATCGTCAAAGACGACGACATGGGAGAGATTATTCAGTTGCAAGGTGACCAGAGAGTCAAGGTCTCCGAATTCTTGATTGGTAAGTTGCAAATGCCAAAGAAGAATATCAAGATTCACGGTTTCTAAGACTTTTTATACGATATGGTTCAAAAATGTCGTGTCTTAATGAATTTTATTACGACCAATGACGTATAACTGGGAGAGAGCTCTATTATTTTCTTGGGAACAAGCTCATGGTTTGTTTTATTTTCTTGTTAATGATGAAGATTTCACCAGCTTGAGGTACAAAGGCATAAAATAGAAATTATATATTTAGGCAGGATATTAATACATTTTTCTTGGTTTGTTAACTTTTTTTTTAAATGGTAATCGTTTATTTTGGGATTTGAGAATCTCCTTCATAACTCAGAACTCTCTCCACATTTCGCAGTTTGCGTTAAGGATCAAAGGATTCCAATACTACATTATGCCAGGCGATCTTAATTTGAAGAAATCATGGAATCCCGCTTTGATGAAAAACCAGAAGAAGATCTGGGAGCGGGAGCAAGATGCTCTCAAAGAGCATCAAGCTATCAAACAACGAGCGAAAGAAATTGCTGCCGAGAGAGAAAAAGAGGAAATGATTAAGCTACAATATGGCAGCGACCTATCGCAATTACCACAAAAACAAAAGCTAGAGATAAGCAAACTCGGTTGGATGTACACAGATATGCCTAAGGATTCCAATGATGAAGATAGTGGCTTCCAGGAAGTTGAGGAAGATTTTTTAGAAAACACAGCACAAGTTGAGCAACTTCTTCAAGGAAATGCTCCCGCTCTTCAATCTGTTTCTAGTCGATTCGACAAGGTTGCGTCTGTCGGAGCTGGTCGAGCTAGATCTAGCCTTACCGATGACCCGTTGCTTCTAATTAAAAGGCAACAAAGAGAAAACAGAACAAGTAGGGATAGACATTCTGAAACGGGAAATAAGAGAAGTAGAGACTACTCACCCGATAGAACTCAAAAAAAATCTAGAGAATATGAAAATGATCGTGGATCTCATAGTCGGAGTGACAGGAGCAGTAGTGGCAGTAGAAGCAGGCACTCGAAAGACTCTTCTCATAAAGTCTCTTCTCATGAAGACTCTTCTCATAAAGATAATAGGGATACGTCCGAGAAAAACAGGTCTGGCAGGCACAGGTCTGAAAGTCATAAATCCAGTGGTCATAGATCTAGTGGTCATAAATCCAGCGGTCATAGATCCAGTAGTCATAGGTCCGATCGCTACAAGTCTGGCGAGCGCGGCATCAAAGCTAATGAACCCTAAGGAAGATAAGATGACTAGTTTAGTTGATATAGTATCTGAAAAATTTATAATAGAGTTTCTTGTCTTAAGAAGATTAAACCTTCCAATAGTGCTTCTATTAAATTCATTACACACTTATATTATTCACAATAAAATTTTATAATTGTCGCTGTCTACCTCTTCGTTGCCATACGTTACGCCATTCACTTCCCACAAATACCTTAAATCTTCATCGCTCACTCTTGCTATTCTAACTTTCATAGGAAAAAACTCCTCCTTTACGGGAAATATGAGGGGAAACCACGAACTGCACTTTTCAAGAGTAGAGAGACGAGGAGAATTACCGATTTTATAAGGTCCGTAAAGTGTAGCTTCGAAGAATCCACATAAAGCATTAACGCTTTCACGGCTACTATATGTAAACTCAAAATTGGCGTTTTGACACAAACTATTCTCACCAGGATGTGTAAACTCAAAAGCAGTTTCAGGTTTCACTACGGAGTAACTTGCACTCAAATTTGCAAGGTATGGGCGGCGAAGATTTTTCAAGTTAAGACCTGTATAAATTGGCTGAATTAAGCTGCAGTAATACAGTGGTATTGAAATAGCATTACTGTTCTTGAATTTTTGAAGAATTTCAGGACATGCTTCATTGCAACCAAAAGAACCGAGTAATTCCGATATGATCAAATCGTACTGGTCGACACTCAGAAGATCTCGAATGTCAGTGCATTCAAAATTTGTGTTAGGCCTCTGCTTGACTATTTGTTCAAGTAAATTCTTACACTGGGGATTTTTCTCGACTACAAATATCGAGTCCATTATAAGTGAGTGTTTCATGGTGGATATCAAAAGAGGTCCCTTTCCCGCACCAATCACTAAAATATTCAATTTTTGCCTCGTCATCCGTAAGTCCAGTATTGCCATTTCTATAGCGTAGTCGTACTGACGGTATTTAACTGCATCCGCCTGAAATGTGTCGTAAACATCAAGCTGCATGTCTACAGCTAAAGGCTGTAAAGGATCAATGAGTAAATCCAATCCTTGTTTGAGCTTAGGCCTGGCAAGAACACGCCAAAAATCAACCAGTTTCTTCACTGCTACATTTTGATCTATTAGTAGAGTCGGTACAATTGGCTTTTCCAAAAGAATCTTTGCGTGATCATATTGTTCGTTCAGAAGAATTATTGACGAATATTGTAAGCATTTGAAGCGTAATAATGATGGTTTCAGAACAGCAGTGGTGATTTTGAGTAGAATATCAATGTTCAGATGTTGTAGTCTTGCCTTTGCATCCCTGATAGAATACCAATACTCTATGTTATCTTTTACTGGTAGAGCAATTGCAATTGGGCATGGTAACTCTGTGACAATATTCAAAAACTTATTGAATTCAATACTTTCATTTAGCTCAATTATTACGATTATGTGAGGTGGCACATCTGCAATCGCAGCTAAGATACTATCCTTGTTGAGGTCATGTAAGTCCAAATACACATGTGACGATTGATATTCAAGCTGAGATTTTATAGCTGGGACATAAAATGGTGCCAAAACAATAGCGTTTCGTGGTTGATTTATGATGACACCATAGGACATAGAATTGTCATGAAAGAAGACTAGTGAGCGTAGTACTGAGTTGTGTCTGAATATGAGTAAGATTTATGAACAAAATGCAAGTCCGTAGGTCGTTATATCACCATAGGTAAAATTATATTGACTTTTTTTAAATTATATTTTGTATTTCGGAAATCTGTTAGAAGTTGAGAAGTAACTCTAAGCCTGTTGTTTGTACATTTCGTACCCGTTCCACAAAACTATCAAAACTTAATTAAGACTGTAATAAATCAAAAATAGTCTTAGAAGAAGATAAAATACAGTCCACTTAAGAGTTGAAATAGTTTGCAATCATTCAATAAACAGAATTTTTAATTCTTGCAAATACTGATTGTTGTCTTTAACTAGTGCTGATATGATTATGTTCAGACGCGTATACTGGTACAATACGATGCGCCTCATACTTTACCGCTGTGTAGGCCTGCCCGATCTTCTTTTGCGAAAACTCCTCATCTGCTCGTAAATCATATAAAAACAATTAGAATATACCGGCATCAAAGTTTTAAACACAAAAACTTTCAAGCATTAATCATTTTGTATTCGACTCCAAGACTCACTTCTCGTCGACTATAAACACCATACATACTCACCGAAACAATGAGTCGGCCAAGATATCTTACTGATGCCGAAAGAGCAAAAATTCTCGAATTTCTGGATATGATCCATTATTCTCCTCGTTACAACGATGATACAAACGAATATCGTCACGTCATGTTGCCTAAGGACATGCTAAAGGCAATTCCTCAAGATTATTTCAATCCAGATTCAGGCACCTTACGTATCCTTTTAGAAGAAGAGTGGAGAGGCTTAGGTATTACGCAATCTCTAGGTTGGACTCATTACGAGACTCATGCTCCTGAACCACATATCCTTCTATTCAAAAGGGCCATCAACTACGAACACTAATCAAAAAACGATTCAGAGAGACTGCTTGACATGATACCAAAGGAGCATTTCAAATCTGTTTGTAATGGACTTCACCATTGCTTTACAAATTTGGAATGAATAACATCTACTCCAACCAATTAACTTTAGAATTGGGCTTATATCCGCTTATGGAAAGAACTTTCGTTAAACCTTAAAAAATAACAGTTTGCTAACCCCAAGTCACCTTTAAATACATATTAAGAAAAAAAGTAATAGTTATGTCAGTTGAAGTAGTTAAATTTAGTTTTGAATTGTTTTTCGCTTTTTGATCACATTTTGTTAAATTCAGATCCAACTCCAATATCGTGTTCGCGTCTCAAGAGATCAGTGGTCCTCTGATCAAGCTACCAAAAGAAATTGAAACCTTATCAGATCAGATATCCCAATTAGGAGTCACTATTGAAAGTCTAACAATATCAGTTGAAATATATGTTCATTAAATTAGCACAAATGAGATGGCAACACCCTACAATATCAATTCTACTGACTTGAAACAGTTCCTAGATGATGTTCATAGCAATATCTCGATAGATGATAAGACTGATTTCAAAAAGCTCTTGCTTTACTTGTTTGGGTTTTCCCATAGCATGCTATCAAACCTCGCAAGTAATCCCAATGATAATGACAAATTTGCCCACCTGGAACGTCTTCTATCCACAGTCGAATTGGTGTTATCCAAGAAAAAACATCTCATTAATACAAGCATAACACCTCAAGACTTAGCCATTGTGGTACCAAAAGATAGTTCCTTATATGAAATCCAGTCCCTGAACCAATTGTTCGAATGGGCCATGTCTTTCGCTGTGCAATGGCTAGAGAAATTCTCTACCAATTTAAAAGCAGCGAATCTAATCAAATCATTCTTGTTGGAGTTGACACATACAGTCGCAGTGACTTTGCATTCATACAAATATAAAAAGAGCCTACGATCTTTCTTTTACGGCTTATTAGAGCTGAATCTCCAAAAACTACTAGACCAAGTGGCCCAAACTATAACACAAGAAAACTATTTGCTGATAAACCCGACTACATTAGCGCTAACGTCTCATTTGTATACCATAGTTAATGACCATGAGGTCACAACAAGATTG
Organism: Australozyma nongkhaiensis; assembly: GCA_030563825.1. Classification (NCBI taxonomy): domain Eukaryota; kingdom Fungi; phylum Ascomycota; class Pichiomycetes; order Serinales; family Metschnikowiaceae; genus Australozyma; species Australozyma nongkhaiensis. The sequence continues at coordinate 363,759 of JAJMKF010000007.1, read as the reverse complement.
TTATTACGATCAGCTGAATACGCACAAAAGATTGAGAGCTGCGGCAAAAAATTGGCATTTGTCCTATCTTCAAAGGCTACATACCTTACAGCAGAAGATAACTGGCAAGATGTTCTTTACAATAGCAAATCTGTCTTCCTTCTCAATTTGACTAGCAATGTCACAATTGACGCAAACATCAAATGGAGCTCAGTTGCCATTGTTCTAAACTTGATTCATGAATATTTCTGTCTGTATAGTCTTGGTCACGCCCTTCCTTCCCCTATTAGCGGGAGCTATGACAAAGTCGTGTGTTCTTCCTTAATGAAGATTTTCATTCTTTGTCAAAAAAAGCAGCTTGTAAGTAATTTTTTCAGCTCTTTCGATTTAAGCGTCATATCAGACCAAAGATCGAATTCAGCGCTGAAATTTCCTTCTTTACTTTCCCAGCTTTTACACCTAATAGGCTTTCAGCATTTCGTGTATGTAAACTCTGATCAACATTCAAATATATATCATCTCGCTGCGGCTCAATTTATGGACCCAAATCTAGATAATTTGAGATCCGAAATTTTGGGAAATGGGACTCCTTCAGTATACTCTAGCATAGACTTCCTCACAGAGAAGGCAAGTCTATTAGAGTCTGGAATCAGCCCCAAAATTCATCAGCCAATGGTAAAGCCTTGGCTTGAATATGTATTGACTATAATCCGCAATGAGAAAAACTCTGGTGGGGATAATCTCAGCAAAAAATACAGTTTGTACACCTTTTTGTCGGCGCTAAAAAATGTTCCTTGTATTATCAGTGCAAACTTTGACTTTCAACGGAATTTGTGCACCAAATGTACTACTCTATCAAAAAAGAATGTCTATGCTCATATTCTTCCCGCAAGAAGTTTTTTGAGTGAGCTGAATGAGGCGTTGTTGTTATACAAGCGGGTTTATTGCGACTTTTTGCTCAAGGACAAAAGAGATGTAATTTTTAGGGATAACCTTCTCGCCTCGAATACTCTTCTTGCCTTATACTCTTTCATGGCATCCTATAGATTACCAAAGACAGATGTAATTGAAGACGAGCCTTGCTTAAAGTTTGTTCTTGATTGTTTATCCCATCACCGTAATCGTGATGTGAGGATTCTCGCTTCACGAGTTTTGCCTCTATTTATTATTTCAGAAGTAGACCAAAACCTAGAGTCGGTCTTCAAGCGAATTATCCTGACTGTGTCCAGTATTGGATTTCTGAAGACTTCCAATATGAACATGGCTGAATCAACCTTATTAGCGTTGAGTAACCTTGCAATAGTGTCTCATGGAGAATGGCTCTGCGTTTGTTTCATTCAACTAATAGATTGCCTAGGCGGCAGCAATGAGCAGCATGTCAATCTTTCTTACAACTGCTTACTCTATGTGGCCTCAGCAAAATCCCTTACTCCTTACAAATTATTGTCTCCATTTCTACCTACAATAGCCGAAAGAATCATAAAAAAAGAACGAATGCTCACAAAGCTCATTGAACTACTCGGAACTACAAGAAGATTTTTTTTGAGTAACACAAGAAATTATACAACGCCACGATTTCTAGAGTACTACAAGCGTGACTTTGTTCAAGAAATTGCCGAGGCTTCCGATATGACTAAACTCAAGCTCGTCACCAAAACGCTTCCTAGAATTATGGCAACATATTTATGCAAAGATGAGCTGATAGATGCGAAATACATCGTGAATGTTCTAAGCAATACGAGTCCCAGCTACAAAAAAGTCACTGCTTCTGATTTAATACCAAATATTGGAGAACTCTTGTGGTTTGTTTTGCTACAAATGCAAGTAGACGATGAAGGTGTCATTTTAAACGAAAAAAGAATTCTAAGCGCTATCACTTACATTGCTAAGATAAACTGGCTTCGCCGGCCTGAAAATGGCGAGTCCACCACTCCACCGAACGAAAAAGAATTTGACTATACAAAAGACATTTTGAAGGAGCACGTTTTAGAGTTAGTTCAACGATTCTCCGAGGATGTTCATCAAATGAAAGGTATAAAACCCTATGTGGAAAAAGTGAGTGCAATTAAGGCTGTTCAATTCATTATTTCAGAAAATATAGACGCAGCATCCTGGGCGTTAGGTCAAATCTCAACATGCCTTCAAGCTGCCATGGAAAACTCAGATTTAGAATATCACGCACTACAATGTTGGTCAGTCCTTGTTAATAATCTCGATTCGCGAAATTTGGTATCGTTATTTGACATTACAATCTCATTGATATTTCAAAAATTCTCATCTTTCTCTCGCAAATCAAAAATGAAAGCAGCAGAAATATTGGAAAGGATCTTCGAAGAGATAAGAAACAAGTATACGAAATATGGCCCATATTACTACTCGTATCCGTTTGTCAAGGATTTAGACAAATACTTCGTTTTAAACGCCTCATCAGTGTCCATGCTGAAGCTAAAAAATAACATTTCTTTTTTTCCCGAGCTAAGTCGAAGATTGCAAACCAGCAATAAAATAATTGTACATCAAGCGCTAGATGACCTCATCAATTCTGCCCACGCCTACCAGTCTACTTGGCAAAGCGAAAGCTTAAGAGATGATTCTAGCGAGCGAGAGATCTCAGATTTGGTGCGCACTATTTTAGATACTGCAGTTCATTTTAGGACCAAGGATGCAGACATATCGGCCAAATGTGCGAAAGTTCTTGCTTGTCTAGGATCACTTGACCCTAACAAATTTGAGTTCAAAACAATGAAAAATCAGATTATAGTGTTATACGATTTTCATGACGCACGCGAAAACGCTAGATTCTTGGTTGACTTTATCAGCAACAGGGTCATCAAAAACTTCTGGGCTTCGAATGACCCTGTCAGGCAGTTGTTCTCTGTATATTCGATGCAATGCTTCTTGTGTGTATTGGGATTAGACTCTTCAATTCTAGATCCGTCCGCTCAAGGCTTTCGCTGCGAAGTATGGAATAGCTTTTCTGAAACCGACAAATCCACGCTAACACCTCTTTTGTCTTCGAGGTATTTTGCTCAGAACCCTCGCTATGAGCCGCTAACATATCCGCACTACAAGATCGGTATGAGGTTTGAAAAATGGTTGGTAGACATTACTACAAACTTGTTAAGACTGCCTATTCCACATTCGAGAAATGTTGAGAAGGGTTCAAGCCCCAAAGATGTAATATTTCTGACTTGTTCTATGCTCATAAAAAATCAGGAGATCTCCATTTCTCAGCATCTACTCAAATACGTGACTTTAAGTCATGTTATTAACGGAAACAGCAGAGTCTGCGATGACATTTTGGTGGAGTTCATGCAGATCTTAAATGTAGACACTGCGCTGGTCGTGGGATCTGAGAGAGTGGAAAACTTAAAATTGTGTTACCAAAGCATTTTTGAAGTCATTGACTATTTCAATGAATGGGTCTCTTCTGCAACCCAAAAGATAAGTGAAGCCCCGCTTTCGAAATCCGACGTCGAGATGCTAAAGAAGTGCAGATCTCAAGTGCTAGCTTTTCTTCAAAAGGTTCCTACAGAACTTATTGCTCTGACATCATCTGTTTGTGATTCCTACGAAAGAACTGTTTTGTATCTTGAGAAGTGCTACCGAGAGAATAGCCCCGAAAACGGAACACAATTGGAACGTTTAGACATAGCAGGAACGTTACAATCGGTTTACTCAAACATTGATGACTTTGATTCACTTGACGGAGTTTTGAAAAAGTTCACCTCGGCTAATTTAAAAGAAAAACTCTCTACCTTCCAGTACAACGAAAATTGGTCCATTGCGCAAGAGTCCTTTCAAGTGCTTAGCACTAATGGAGATAAAAGCGCTCAAAATAGTTACCTAACCAAGTTACTCAAGTCATATTCAGACCATGCACTATACGATAAAGCGCTTCTTACTTTGGACTCTCGACTTTGTGTTACACCCTTTAATGAAATAGCAGCTGATTGGGCAGAGGTTGGACTCCAGGAAGCTTTAGTATCTGGCCGTATTGAACTGATCAACAAGTGGCTATTTATATCAGGGGTCATTGGCGTTCCTCAAAATATTCAAGGTGTTGTAAAAAATAACTTTGCGTACGGAGTTGTAGGTGTGTCTCAAAAAAACTACGAACAATTCGAATGGGCAGCAGAGAAAATATATTCCGTGATCGGACTGTCATTATCGCTGTCTATGTCATCGTCATTCTCAAAAAATACAATGCTCATGCGGCAGTTGCACATACTCTTTGACTCGGCATGTATAGTCGAATCAGCAAAAACAGAATCTACACTACTGTCTCAAAAGTTGGCTCACATACTAAACGAGAGATTAAAGAATACAGATCTCGAGTTTCATAGTCAATGGCAGATCTTATCTATGCAAAAGCTATTCAACAGCATTATTGGTCGCCGTCAAATTTCAAGTATCTACATAATGCTTACAAAAGCTGCTAGAAAAGATAAAAGGCTTGATATTGCCACTAAATGTATTATGAACGCTATGATTTTGAATGATCGTGAGGCGTCGATTGAATATGCTTACCTTTTATGGGATCAAGGGAAACAAGCCGATGCTATCAAAACTCTAGCTGAAAATTTGCAATTCGGTGACTCCAGAAAGAGGGCTCAAAGTCAATTACAATACGCTTTGTGGCTTGACGAGTCGAGTCATAGCTCTTCCTCAACTATTATAGAGGAATATTCTAAAGCATACAAGCTAGATAAAGAATGGGATAAACCGTTTTTTGAACTCGGCAAATACTATGCAAAGCTTTTGGACTCTCAAAATGATAACAGCGGAATGTACGAGCGCCAAATTATCAGGTACTATTCTCACGCACTTAAGCTAGGAACATCTTATATCTTCGAAGCTTTACCCAAGTTAATAACGATTTGGCTCGACTATGCTCAGAAGACTCATAAAGATCGTGAACCTGCCCGCAGATTAGACTCAATTATTCTGGAACTTACTAGGCAGGTAAACGAAGTGCCAGTGTACGTTTGGTATACATGTATAACCCAATTGTTATCCAGAATAACCCACAAACATGCTGAGAGTGTGGCTGTTATATCACAGATTATTGTAAAGCTAATTGTATCATATCCAAAACACAGCTTATGGTATGTCTTGTCCCACGTAAAATCGAAGGATAAGAAAAGAAGCGAAAGAATTGTCAAAATTTTATCGACAGCACAAATTGAAGGCACGTTGGCATCGAGTATAAGTAGTGCCAAGGAACTCTTCGAGATTTTGGAGCGTTTAGCTGCACAAAAAGTTAAAAAGAACACCAAAAGTTGCACTTTATCAGGTGACTTTCATTTTAAAGATACGAAAAAACGCTTTGATTGCATGGTTATACCTGTTAAGTCAAATCTTGAAATTAAAATACCAGCCGCTCACCCATACACGAATTCAGATCGCGAACGTCCAACAGGTTGGCATGCTTTCCCCAAATCGGCGTCCATAACTTTCGATGGATTCGATGAAGAAGTGAAGATCTTTTCGTCGTTGCAAATGCCGAAGCAAATTACCATTCGTGGAACCGACAATAAACCATATAAATTGATGGTAAAACGGGATGACACACGTAAGGATGCAAAGGTTTTTGAATTCACGAATATGATCAATAGACTTTTGTCAAAGACTGCAGAGGCTAGGAAGCGAAATTTGATCGTTGAGAATTACTCTGTCATCCCGTTAGCTGAGGATATGGGCGTCATTGAGTTTGTTCCTGACGTCAAGACCATGAAGGAAGCAATTAAATTGCAACAAAAAAAGCAAGGATTAGAAATTAACGAGCGAGCCATATTCCAGAAACTTGATGATGCACAGAAAATCGTCAAGGCGAAGAATCATTCTAACAGTTCCGCCAAGGAAGATCTTCTCGAATTGTTTAAACAAATTTGTTTGAAAGCAAAGCCAGTTTTACACCAATGGTATATTGACCAATTTTCAGATCCTGCTGTGTGGTACCTTGCTCGTCAAACGTTTACACGGACCTCAGCTGTGATGTCTATTGTCGGATATGTTATCGGCTTAGGTGACCGTCATTGTGAAAACATTCTATTTTTAAAAAATAATGGTGCATCTTTACATATAGATTTTGATTGCCTTTTCGATAAAGGAGAGACGCTTCCAACCCCCGAAATAGTGCCATTTAGATTGACGCAAAATATGGTTGATGCTATGGGAATTACTGGAGTAGATGGTGTCTTTCGAATTGCTTGCGAGGTGACAGGAAGATTGGTCAGGGAGAGCGAAGCATCGTTGATGAATATTTTGGAGACCCTCCTTTATGATCCGTTGTTAGATTGGAGGACACATGAAAAACCTCAAGAGCACTTAAAGAAAGTCAGAAACAAGATCAGAGGTCTTTTGGATGACAAGGGCTTACCCATGAATGTTCATGGACAGGTGGACGTTTTGATTCAAAAGGCTACATCTCCGCTTAACTTGTCACAAATGTATGGAGGATGGGCGGCATACTCTTAAATAGCAGTAGACTACAGTATATGACGAATTTTAGATAGACAAGAAAATTAATGCTATAGGTTTATGCTTGGGTCAGGGGATCCTCTTCGTCTTCTGAAGGGGGCGGCTTTCTAACTAACAGAGATGGAGCACGATTCAAGGGCGCGTGACGTTGCGGAGCTTCTGTAATTACTGAATCAAGACTTTCAGCTATTGTGTTTTTGAGCTCAATGTGATCACGAACACCACCGAACATTTCTTTTGGGGAAACAGGAGAGATCCCGTTATCTAGCTGTTTAAGATTCAACTCATGAGTAGCTATGTCAAGAGATCGAGGCATTGCTTCCGTATCTTTGAACTTTGCCCCGAAGTCAAATTGACCACGATTGAAATCGCGATCAGCTTCGTAGCTAGCTGCAGAGGCAGAAGACTGTTTTCTACCTCTACGATTGGAAATCATTTCTGGAGGATGATATGTACTAGCTGAAGTAGTAGTGGCTGCAACTTTTGATTCGTCAGCCTTCTCAAGCTTCGCATACCAATTACCGATCTTTTGCAAAGTAGAAGGGGCCTCTTTTAGACCATTTTCTGAATTTTCCGAGCCCGAAGTCGTCACGAATCTTGCAGTTTCAATTACGGTACCATCAGATAAGCAATGAGTCTCATCAACCCCAACAGTATGTCCAGACTTTGGCTTCCGTAATCTCTTTGTAAAATCATTAATCGTGGAGGATATGCTAGGTTTCGGGTTCTTTATAGGTGACATGTCCATGAGCGATGACGAGTCCAGCCGCACTGAATCTTCATCATCATTCATCAGACTGGCTTCTTCAGTTTGAGGTTTTGAACGTATAGATCGATCGTCTTTTTCATCTGCGGTTGATTCAGTTGCCTCACTTTTCTCAAAAGATCGAGAATCTTTGTCCCAAACACCTCCCCTATAAAGTTCACCTTCAGTGTAGTAAAATATCATGTCATCCCAGTGAGGTAAAACGAGTGAATCCCTTACAGCTTCTTTAATCATTTTTTCAATCGAGCTGGTGATGATTGTATAAGACATGTGTCTTGAACTAATAATCGGCTCAATTTTTATGCTCATGTTAGGCTCATGCTCATATGTGTACCAAATTCTAGAGGAGGGCGGTGGTTTTATCTTCACTAGCATAGGCCCCTCAATCTTCTCGATAGTTATCGACAACGCCAAGTCGACGTCTCTGGTCTTGAAGCGAGAGCCAAGGTTAATATTTGCTTTTGTTGCAATTTGAAGTGACAATTCTCCAAAATAATGCAAATTAAAAGATACAAGTAATTCGCCATTTGGGTTTATCTCTTTAAGTGCCGGGTAAGTTATAAGGGGAGCCGAATTACCAGCATCCACCTTTGTGATTTGAAACTTCTCTAAAAAACCCGGTGTTTTAAGCTTTTTTAACTTCTTGTCTATCCTCGAAACAAGATAATTTTTCATAACATCGGTCTTTTGGAGAGACAAAAATAGTCGCCCAATGATTGCATTGAGCCATTTTGTTTGCAACTGGCCTTCCGAGCTATAAAGTGATTGAATGAGATTCATCATATTAACCGTCTCATAATGAAGAGACTTAGCGTATATTTTGGGATCAAGCTCTTGCGGGAAGGAAGATCCGGCCTTCGTAGCCCGTATGAGAGTAAAATACCAGTCCTCTTTGTCAATAGTTAAGTCTGTATAAATGAAGAAGGACCCAGGTGGTGGCGGTAGATTTGAATTAGGATTGAGAACATCTTTTAGGGTGAGTTTCTTGGCCTCTGCCCATTCCGTGTCACTAAGATCATCCGAGAGCCTTCTTGCTCTGGTCCAATCGCTCTTTAAAACAGCAATCGATGAATATTTTGTAAACAAGGAACCTTCAGTTATGGAAGGAGGCCAAAGAGCAACCACATGATTCTGAAGTACGATGACATGCTTGACATCTTTCATCTTTTCATTTCGATAAAGGAACAAATTGCCATGTTTAAGAACAGCATAGTATCTGTGTTTCTTGTTCGTAGAAAACTTTTTCGAATTCAGGCTCGTACCTTCGGTAGATAAATTGGGCGTATGACCTGTGGCGATGCTAGTATCCACCGAATCATTCGAGTCTGCTTTGGGATTGTTCTTAACTAATTTGTACAACGATGCGTAGGCGGTTTTACCCTCCGAAGACTCTGATATAGTTTCAGTTCGAGAGCTAAGCTCATCAGTTGATTCTAGAAATTCATGAGTCACTATAAGCCATCCTTGTTTGAATGAATCTAATCCAGACTGGCTCTTTTCTTCTATTTCTCCCGCCTTAAGAGAATCAGCGGACTCTTTTTTTTCACTTTTGGGATGGGCATATATAAATAGTATCAAGACTATTGGAATAAAAGTAATTCCACCCAAAAAGTAAGCGCCAATTAATTTCAAAAGGCTCATGTGGCGACTCAAAAGGAAATGTGTCACTAAGAAGGACAATTCCGAGGGCAATCATGAAATCCGGGGAAGCAGACTTACAAATATTAGTCCATTGTGCAGGTCAGTAATACTTTCTTAAAGTAGCAAATTTTTTACGAATCTGGATTCCGAAGTGGCAAGGATAAATCAGAGTGACATCATAAATAATTCAAAATTTATTTGTGAAAGTGACCACTGGACCTGGCCATCATGCTGAAAACGTGGAATTAGTTTAAAACGTTAATCGGTACAGATAAAGCGGGATCTACATGTTTGTTTAGTTAATATATGTGTTGCATTAAGTATAAAAATAAAATTGACACCACACAAAGAATTGAATTTGTAAAAATGAGTGTAAAAAAATGTAGTATAGGTACAGAGCTGTACCTCTGGCCAGCCAGTCTCAGAAAAGGAAATCATTTATCAAAAACTTTGTGGGGCCAATGGTTTCGCTGGCCAGCCCAGATATGATAGACCTTTGATTCAAAAATCTGAGACCATCGTTAAGACCATAGTTGGTGTCATCATCGGTCAACGACAAATTGAGACCGTCTTGGCGACGATAGTGGAATGACATTTTACCTGTGTATGCTGGAATAGGGGAGGCCAATGGGGTGACAGCCTCGGGAAGATCCTCTACTTTATCATTTGACTCGGTGTCTTTATCGTCCTTGTAGTCAATGTAGTCCTCTAGTTTACTGCCGAATTCAGGAGATGGATTGAAGTTCACGTTCTTAAAGAAAGGAACCTGTCTTGACCGCGGATAATTCAGTCTTCTAATGAAAGGAGCAGCAGCCTTGCGTGGCCTCGTCAAAACGGAGAACAGAGAATGGTCATTGTGGATTTCTATTTGAGATTTTCTAAATGTAGAGTAATAAGACCTCAAATTATCGTTGATAACCTTATTAAAATTGCAAGAGATGTTATAATGTGCTGCACTGTATGGAATTGCAGGCGTCTGGAAGCTTGGTGATGAAGCATCATCAGAAGATATAGATGAGTAGTTGGAAGAAGGGGCATAATTCAGATTACCTTCATCATTATCCATGCTCAGTAATATATCCTCATCCAGTGACGTCAAGCTCAAGAGCTTTTCTACTGGATCGATTGTGTCGTCAGCCTTGTTTGTAAGACAAGACGAGGAAAGAGTAAATGGGGGCGCTGTCTTTCTTCTCTTCAATGTGGCATTTGGCAAATCATGAGGAGCTGCCTCTGACAAAGCCATCGACACTGTGCCTGGGGTTGAAGCACAACGGTTCAATTTATGTGGCAACATTCGGGAAATCAACTAAAATTGTTATCAAATGATATGAAGTAAAGAACTGGAACTTTGATGTAGAAGCCTTATCAAAATTTGCAGAGAGAACAATTAAAACACCACAAAGGGATAAACGGAAAACTGGATAAGAACTGTGGGGTTTTACTCAATCACAACTAGAGATGAAGTGATTGTAACAAAATTTGAGAGAAAGGCTGAAATGAATAGTGTTATACAAATAAAACAGGACCAGGCTGTCAGTAGAAAAAAATACGTTTGGATAATCTCACGCAGTGAACAATTACTATTAGAAATGAAAGTGACGATTTGACGTCGGTAATGTAATTGAGATTCGGGGCGAGTTTGATGAAAGGTTTGAAAGTGGCAACAGGCGAATATTATTTCTGCCTTCTAACTGGGTAGGAAGGGAAATATATATAAGAGAGAAAAAAAAAAACTTAACCCACCATGCATATCCTTCATATTAATCGTTATATAACAGACGACTGCAGACTGTTATTCCGCCTGGATATTGAGTACTCCAACTCCAGTGAAGGACGGACTCCACTACCTTCAATAATTCAACTTACAACGGCGAGAAGGACAGTGTCTATATACAAAACTTATAATGAGATACTTATGCAAAGATTGCACTGTAGTAAAGAGAGATAAATTCTCAAGATCCCCAAAACAAATTCAAGAGAGCTGGCGATATTCTAGCGCAATGGCTGACCGAACTCATATGCTAAGATAGGCCAACAAATTAGCTCCTTTTACACTGTATCAGTTCAATTGGATGAGTAGTGGTCACTCGAAACCGATCGTATTTATGGATCGTAGTAAATTGTTATTAATTTCCCAGTCTACTATGAACAACTCCGCAACACAGATGCACACTTCGGCCTTAGGATCAGGTAGGGGCTTCTATGCGGAGATGAACTTTGTACCCAAGGTGGAATCAAAGCTAGCTACCCTGCAAAGTTTCTAATATCACTTCGATAAAGTTAACGAAGAAAATGATAAAAATTTATTATGTTCATTAGTAAATTTAAAGGAGTGGCACCTTGCGCTTCAATATGTGATGCAGGATCGTTAGGTGCCCTGGCATCTGCTCTTCTTTCTTCAACCAAATGTCTAAGCCGAGAGAGTTACATGATTCAAAACGGAAAAATGACATTATTGAGCTGATGGTTTGAATATCTCAGGGCAATTCTATCAAAGGCTTGATCTTGAGAAATTCGTTTTCTCTTAAGGTTTCTAATTCGCTTCATCTGGACTATTGTGCAGTTACTCGGCACTTTGAAGACACCTGCAGGTCATGTTTTGTACAAGCATTCGCCGCATGAATGTTCAATCAACGTTTGTCTAAATAAGCCTGTGTGGTGGGCTATATGGGGAAATTCTTTCATGCAAGCATGCTCATGCCGTACCTGCATTACGGCGTGACCCGTAGACAATACCTTAAAATTTAACTTCTTGATTCGCATTCTTTGAAAGAATTAAGCAACTGACACTAATTGATTTTGTTTGTACAAATAGAAGTGGAATGATCAGAATGAAGACATTGCTCATAACCAACTTTTGGGGAAATTCGAGAGAACAATAGTAGTGAATACATTTAGTAGCGATGGAATTAGTACACAAGTCTTTAAGCGGAACCCGCTCTTGAGCGGCTCAGTTGATGTTCCCAAAAAGCCCAGATTTCTGATATTCTTACACAGAAAACAACAATTGATTGTTCAGGTGTCCACTTATGGTATTTGAAGTTAATTAGCACACATTGCCTCCTGGGTTTTATTAGCTTATCTAAGAGCTACACTTGACTATGTCATGGTGCCGCAGATAGTAAGCACTGTGATTCGGCATTCTCGATTCTATGTGCAATGCCTATCGTTCTGAAGAGGGGAATGGCATTTATTTATTGATATTATCTATTGATTATCCCGTTTAAGTCTTGGTAAGGTTGGAAATTTATTTGCTCAGTATTTCCCGATTTTGACTTCGGTTGTCATCTTGCAAGATACACCTTTTCGCAACAATCGGCAGGAACTTTCACTCTTCTTTCAATCGGATTCGGTTGAAGATTATTGCCAGGATTGACAAACAAAATCCAAATTATAAAATCTCAAAACTTGTCTCTCAACATTATCAACTACTTGTGCTGGTTAGCTCGATTTGGTTTGCAGCCCTGTTCAAATGGCTTTGCGGACCAAACCTTGCACGGCTACATCGGGATGCATTGGTTAATAATATTCTGCACTATGAGTGATGTCAGTGTTCAGTATGTAAAGAAGGCACTTGTACCTTAACTCCACAAAGCTATCCGACATCGGTTATTACGCATAGAGAATTAAGGCAAATAGGCAAATATGAATTATTAACAAAGATATAGGTGCTTTCAATTAGCGCAAATCAAGTTCGCTGCATGCAAGTCTTGACATGAAATTACAGTTCCATATAGCCAAGATCCGTAATGAACGGCGTTTATAGGTGGCCTATCTCTTGAATTAAGCCATTAAGATACATTAAGATACAAAATTTAGGCGGGCGGGCGACCCGCTTGTTACAAACGCTCTAGAATGTGGCACAGTGTCCTAAAATCCCTCCTCGCTTATTCTTGTAAGATCTTCTAGATTGCTCTCTTATCTGAATTAAAATTGAAACGATCACGTGTGATACGAAGTGAAACGCCAAGCTTTCAAAACGTAAAATTAACGAGCTATGGTAAATTTGAAACTTTTTTAATTTTTTATAATTCAATTTTTCAAATTATAATTCAGATCATATTTCCTCGAAACTTTCGAATTTTGTTTTCTTTTTTTTTTTAACTTTTTTTTGACGTTTTATATGCTATACGTCAGACGGCTGAACAATAAAGACTCTGAGTACTCATGCTCTTAACCTGGAAAACTCACCTCATCCTACTTCTAGTCCCTCTAGCGGTACAAGCGTCTGTTGGAGACAAGCTCCCGGAATATCAAAAGTGTGTTGTGGAGTGTGAGTCCCTCGTCTGCGCTGCAAAGAGTCCTTCGCCGAAGTATTCTTCCAATTCGGTTAATCCCATTTCGAGAGTTCTTTTTGGATGGGACTGTTACCTGGATTGTGGTTACAAATGCCAGCAGCTCGTTACTTCAGAACGTTTGAGCCATGGTGAAGAGGTTGTACAGTTTTTCGGCAAGTGGCCGTTCGTGAGAGTTTGGGGTATAACGGAGGTATTCTCTACTCTTTTCTCCATAGGGAACTTCTACGTCAATTATCACAATTATTTAAAACTTAAGCAGATTCTGCGTATCAATGCAAACAACCCAGATAAATTGATTATTTATCGTCAGTTCCAGATTCTAGTCCTTGTGAATATGTTTGGATGGGTATGTAGCTCCGCGTTCCACATTAGAGATACATCTCTAACTGAAACGTTAGACTATTTGGGGGCAGGAGCTATAGTCATGGCAAATTTCAACGCAGTGTTTGTTAGATATTTTGATCTTCATCTCACAAAGAACCGAGGCCGCCTCCAATCTTTCCAATATGCACTAATATTTCTTCTTTCATTGCACTACATTCGCTTATATATTTCCTGGGACTATGATTACAACATGACTTTCAATGTCATACTCGGATTAGTAGCTGCCGGCTTTTGGATTGCTCACTCATACCTGGTTTACAGAAAGTGCCAAAAAGGTAGTGTCGCCAGTAAATCTGTTCATCTAGCTCCATACGAGGAAAAAATAACCTCTAAATTAAAAGCAATCGGTATTCATGAAACTTCATGGTTTCCCTTAATTCCCGTTGTTCTTAACTTGTATCTCATCCTGGCGGTGTCTTTGGAGTTGCTTGATTTCGTGCCTTGGTTCCTGTTAATAGACGCACACTCATTATGGCATATGTGCACAATTCTTCCCCCGATTATATGGCATGACTGGAACATTTGGGAACTCGAACTTTCAACAATGGACTCAAGACTACCGTAGATAAGCTTAACATAAGTTCTTGCAAACATAGACAAGCAGAATTAAACAAAAGTAATAAATTTAATATCTTCGGAACTACACTTTTTTTCTTCTTTTTTTTTTTTTTTTTTGATAGAATAATCTGTTTATTAAATCAAACTATTGCTGATATGCGAAAGTTGATATCATTTGAGTTCCTAGCTAATAATCAAGCTAGAAACGACCAAATGAAGTGTTATGCGGGGAATTAGACCTGATCTTGTTTCGAAGAGGTCTTACAATTGAAAATGGGAGAATTGAATTGATGCTAGCGCACACGGCACAATTTGAAGGTTGATGGACCTATACTTGATACTCTGAAATTTCAGTCAGAATTTTGTTCTTGTTGGAACGAAGTCCGTCAATTGAGAATTTGCCTATTATAACAAAAATTCCAAAGGCTAATACCCAGAGAAGGTATGTGTGTGTTAAGGTTGAGCTTGAGGAGGCGACATGCCCAGCTTGATAAGCATGCTCCATCATAAGGTGCTTGTCATTGATAGCAATTGGAATCATTTCTTTGAGAAATTGTTTGAGGAAAAAGCGATTGAGATTGAAGAGTGATTAACGAAGATGTGAATAGAAAAAAATCTGTGGAAGATGTCGGTCCCTTTATACTAATACTAATTAAGCCATAATTAGAAAAGGATGCGCGTTGCCTAATTTTACCTGCAGAATGCGCATGGTCGCAGCTTCATTAGCGTCGCAAAGAAACGCAGCTACAATGAAGGAAGTAGATTCTATTCGGCTGAAACTGGGACTTTTTTTTTCTTTTTAGACGAATTATAATGAAAAGCTAGAATTTCATGTTTGATGTGCTTTTTTCTCCCGCAAATACCGCCTCTGAAGTGGAAATTATTCGCAAGAAAAAATGTGGGCGCCTGAATGAAGCCCTGTCCATACTGCATATAGCGAAACCTTAATAGTTTCTGTTGGGGTGTGTTTTCGAGCTGGAACACTTTGGTTTGACTTCTAGTCCATGCTCCTTGATTGAAATTGTTTCCAGAAGCTATATTACAATTCTGTATGAAAGGTTGTTAAATTGACCTCTTTTCAAAATGTTTTTTCAAAGTTGCCACTAACTTGCAGAATTTCTTCGATTTCAAAACTGTGCTACATAAGCGGCATTGCCTAATGATCGGTCACATTTATTGACAGTAGCTATAAATACCCAAGGAGATTAATGCAAATTTAGCTTACTAGAATCAGGAACTGTGGGGAAATTGGTTTGCGCGAAAAAACTGAAATATAAGAAGAAAAAAAAAAACTGACCAGAATATTTGTAACAAATGCTTGGCTAAGCAAGAGCAAAAAAATAACTCCGATACGGGGAATCGAACCCCGATCTGCTCGGTGAGAGCGAACTGTGCTAGCCATTACACCATATCGGACTTGCTATGCACTTTAAAATCATCAGTTTAATAAATTTGAAACAAACTTGTAAATTAATCATGAACTTTTCATTTCCTCTGATGAAATATTATTAACATCAATTAAAACAAGAGCCAAACATACTACATAATTCATCATTATTTAAATCGAAATTCTGTTGTATATGAGAGAGTGCATTAGTTAATGTTCAATGCCTTTGGAAGCCATTCAGCTGCATCACCGAGAAAACCCCAGGTCTTTTCTATATGCCCGTCTAATATTTCCTGATCTATGTCTGTGTTGAAGACTGCAACTGCTCCGCCTCGACTCTTTACCATGTCCACGTAACTGTTGGCTGGATACACAGTTCCAGATGTTCCAACCACCAATATTAAATCCACAGGTCCAGCCTGTAAGAATTCATCAATGTCGTTTAAAGTTCTAAGAGGTAGCGATTCACCGAACCAAACAACCCCCGGCCTCATTAGAGTCTCACAAACGGGACATTTCGGAAGGTCATCTAAAGATAAGGGCTTAGGTGCTGTGAAAGAGGGTTCGTCATCAACTTCCAACGTATCGTGCAGTCGGAAGCTATCAAATTCATCATCTACAGCTAGAGCCTTAGTTAAAGGGTCTGCAAAATTACTCCGTTGATAATATGTACAAGTGAAACTGGTGCATCTTAGTTCGAAGAGAGACCCGTGTATCTCATGTAGTCCATCTTTACAATGACCGGCACGCGTCAGAAGGCCATCAACATTCTGAGAAATGGTAATGAAGTCTTTTTCTGGATCATTTGATAATTTAGCCAATGCAAAGTGACCATCATTTGGCTGGGCTAGAAGGGCTTGGTGTCGTCTCCAGGCATAAAATTGCCAGACCAAGCCAGGGTCAACATAGAATGCATCTGGGGTAGCTAAATCAATCATATTAAAGTTTTTCCATAGCCCTTGAGATCCACGAAATGTAGGTAGTCCACTGGATGCTGATAGACCAGCTCCTACGAGCGCCACTATGCGCTTAGCCTTTCGGAAGCATTCTTGGAATTCTAGTAGCTGGGACATGCGAGGGTGGGGAGTAATAATCTTAACAACCTATAGCCTGAGATAAATGTTTTTTTGTGAAAAATAGTAAGCTCTTGAATGTACCGTTGACACAGAGGATCTTTCACGTATAACAGATGCAGTATCTGTCTATCGTAAAGAGATTTATGCATTACCTGCTACATATATTTGTCGCATGTTGATATTAATTATTACACTTTATTACATTTTATTGACCTTATTATACATTCTTTTGAGCTTTTTTCAATTTCCATGCCATGTATTTGGCAGAATGTGAAACAGGTGTTATTAACTTGTCTCCCACATTAATGGGAGGTGCTCTGAACCACACCGTCTTTCCTCCACTTTTGATCAACAGCTCGCTCAAAGACTCAACAGTTTCCACCTCTGGCTCTTCAATTTTCTCGTCTATATAAGAGACAACACCACCAGGGTATACTGTCGAGTAAATAGAGGTAACTGTTTGATAGTTATTAAGGGCAGAAGGAGTTGAGTCTCTATAAGCAGGGGAATTTTCTGACTTACCGAATTGTCTATGTGAAAGTCCGGTTCCGTACTGGGAGTACTTGTGAGGATCATAATCATCGCCTTGGTTTAAGGTGCTGGATACTGATTTGTTTCCGGTAGATAAGTAGGCACCAGAACTCGTATTAGACTTCAATTGTGAGAGCGGGGTGAATATATATGCTTTACGGCCAGTCTCTTTGTTGTCATATTCAGGCGCAGGCACCACATTAGGCGACGTGGACGTTTGTCCCAAATCATCATTGTAGAAAGGGGACTTCAGGTAGACGGCTCCAATGATTGGTGGACCGTTTTCCTCAATTCCTTCTGTTGGGGCGACTCTGCTATCATCAATAGCATCGGATGTTAACATGTGCTTGATAGGTGAGTCATACTTTATCAATTTTCTAGGTTCACTAAGAGGCATGACAGGCTGATCAATATGTCTGATCTCATCCGGTAAACAAGCTTTCCAAGTTCTAATTCTGTTGAACACATATGTGTTTGAATTGTATCTGAATTCACAGATAAACCACTCGGTATCTTTAGGAAGCAAACTGGGAGGGATATCTCCCTTTTGATAATGAGTTAAAAAGATTACGTAACATGGAGCGAGAATATCATCTGCTCGATGATCGGAATATTCACCTGTCTTGCAAACCTCATTTTTGTAGAAAAGTCTGTCAACTCTGTGACATGTTTGCTCAGGGCGAAGATACCAACATACATTGGTGTATTGGACCCCATCGGCTAACCACAACCTAAAGATTTGACCCACAATTGGTTTAAGAGAATCATTCGGATTACGAACTAATACCCAATCTCCAACTTTGTACAAGTGACCTTTAACCGATACCAGGTCAAGAGGTGTCTTAATTCGGTCTCCTCCAGTGTTAGGAGTAATCACAAAGTCGGAGTCAGGGCGCAGCATTTCTCGCTCAATAATAGATTGCACTCGTTCTTCGAACAAGAGAACATCTCTCATCATTTCAGGGTCAGTGCTGTTGAATTCCTTTGCATTGTTTATCATAAGATTGAGATCATTCAAAAACTGTTGAACATCAGCGTATTTTCTGGAGCGAACTTTGATTCTTATTTCGTTTAAACTTATAGGCTCATAAACTTCCTGGTAATACTCAACATTTGCCTTGTCTGGAAGCTTTTCAAAGTGGCTAGTAAGGTTGTATGTAAGATCATCAACAGGTGTGACTCTTTTCAAGTATTTCAAGATTGATTTGATGCGTGCCTCATAGGGCTTGTCCACTATTGGAGGACGTCCTCTTCTGAGCCCACTCTCTTGCTTTATGGGTTGGCTCGCGTTAGAGTACGTCTCCTCTTCTTCACCCTCGACCTCAGTTTTAGAGGGAGGCATCTCAGTACGAGCCACCAATGGAATTTGGTCATCGGCATGAGGCAAACCAAAATTGTCAATTGGACCCAAGTCTGGATAGTGGAGTGAGTTTGAGTTTGGAATTATTGGATCGGAGCTGAGCTTAGGAATCACGGAATCGTGTATAAACCTGTCTAAAATCAATGCATTCTCGTAAATTTGTGACCCAGGCTCGTTGTAATGACGCGCATTCCAAGTTATTTGAGCCAAGTCATTAATGAAGCCTTGTGCATCCTTGTAGTTAAGTCGTTTTACACTTCTTCCAATGGTGTGGAGTGAAATCGGTCTTGTAACGAACTTGTAGTAATCAGTACCCAGACGAGGAGGAAGCTTCTGAAAGTCAAGATAAATGGGCGATCCCTGATCATTTTTAAGCGCGTAAATTGCCTCGAAAAGGTCCGTTAGTCTCGTCACGAGTTTTTTTAAATCCTTTTCAGACATGGTAGTGCTGCCAGCCAAGGTTTTATAGACAAATTGAAACTAGGTAAATATGCTTCCGGAGGAAATAAATTTTACGTGTGATCGGAAGCTTGACTGTAGTTGAATAGTTTATATAGTCTGTGGATCTTTAGCCTGGAATATGATGACAAGACTGGTGCAAGATCTCTAGTTGTTATGAGAACACGAAACAGTGTATGCACAACTCACCTTATAATACTTTATTTTACAAGGAGAATGCATGTCTAGGTCAATAATGAGTGAAAATTCATCAATTGATTTCTCTGATATCGAATTGAGGAGCGAATTTTAATATTCTATTCGTATGTTGTGGGACGTTGTGTTGTTAAACGATCACGTACAAATTCAATGAGTATTCTGAAGAGTTTAATTGTGATTTGAAACATCTATTGAAAATAATGAAGGGTAGAATTTACAGCTATCTAACAAATTTGCCATGGTAGATGGCCCGAAATACTTGAATTGATACTGTAGGTACATGTAATTCAATGAGGCTTAAGTCATTGTGATTTTTAAAGACATTCTTCATCAAGAACTTGGGTCACCAAAGATACCCCAGTGCTGTTCTACATTCCATGGACCTGGCGCTTTCCAGTAATCGTTGTACATGGTGAACATTATAACCTGACTGCCCATTACTTGACCCAAGCTTTTGATGGACAGCATTTGGTTCTGAAGAGAAGGGACTGCTTGGCCAACTGTGTTACCAAAACTTGGCCACCCACTCTCAGTTACAAGAATTTGTCTATTTCCACCGCATGTTTGCAGTAGTTGAGAGACTTGTGACTTCAACCAAGTACCAGACGTTGAAGCTTCGACTCCACTAAAATAAGGATGACAATTAACAGCAAGATAATCGCCAATGTCACACATGGCCTGAGGATTAGCCATTACAGCTGCTAAGGTGTCAACACAGACTATTGGACCTTTGTAGCCTGGGGCGTTTGACTGAAACCATGACTTTGCCGCATTAACGGCATTGGCGACTTGAGCTGGAGTTCCTCTACCTGAATTGACAACCTCATTTCCTATGGCTACAGTGTGAACGGCAGACCATCCTCTGCTACCGGTCTTCACCTGCTGTGCCATGCTAGGCAAGTCCGTTGACACATTGTTGATATCCCAAATGCCCAAGAATAATTGTTGGTTGGAAGACATTGCTGCAAGAACATTTTGAATTCCAGAACAATCGACGGAGTAGAGTCTAATAATTCCAAAAGCCAGGAGCTTTTGGATATCATCGGACACTTCGCTTGAAGTCTTACATTGCCCACTCTTGGTGTAAGGAGAGTAGGTGATACCCGCACCTTCTTCTGCATAACTGACAATGGTTTGAACTTGTGAGTTCAGCCCCGACTTAGGACTTGGGGAACTCGAAGGAGCGGACCCTGTAGGGCCACCAGCACCAATCACAGAAACCTGTCCTGTGAAGCCTGGTTGATTAGCTGCTGAACTTGAAGATGCTTGAGATCCAAAGCCGAACAGTGTCGAAGAGCTTGAACTTTGACTAGCAACAGCTGACAGACTTGGAAAGCCAAATTGACTACTTGAAGGAGCGATGGAGGCAAAAGTAGCTGTAGTAGCGGGAGCTACAGCAGAAGCTGCTGGTGCACTAGAGGATGATGATCCAAAAAGTGAACCAATTATATTAGACAACCAACCACCACTGTTACTGGATGCTGCGGGGGTTGTTGGCATTGCTGGCGCTGCGGAAGTTGCTGGAACAGCGCTAGAGGCAACTGGTTGAGGTGCTGCCAGATTTCCGCTACTCAGAGTGCCACCATTGAATAACGAGAGTAGGGATGAAAAAAATCCCCCGTTGTTTGAGGTACTTGCTGCAGTTTGAGCCTGGTTCACCTGCGGATTCGCGTTATTTGCATTATTTATTGCCACTTGAGTGTTGGCAGCAACAGGTGTGTTGGCAGCAACAGGAGTAGTGGCAATTGCCGGTGTATTTGCGACACCTAAAGTTGAACTTATTATGGCTATGGTTGGTGTTTGAGTTGGAGCTGAATTTACAATTGGAGTAGTTGCAGGTGCTGCCACAGGTGCGTTTTGAACAGTATTTGCATTACCTCCCAAACCAAAAAGCTGCGCCCATCCCATTGCTTGAGTTGTTGTCATTGTAACAGCATCTGCTCTCTTGGGCAAGTCTTCAATAGGAGCTGCAATGGCGAGCCCTAGCAATAGAGGTGTTATAAGCATTCCGTGCTGAGATTTTATTCAATGATCTCGATTAATGTTAATCTCTTTTTGGAAAGACGATAAGAAAAAACAATGAAAAAAACCCTGATGGATCTAAAGTGTGCAAGCTAAAGCGTCCGGAGGATATCAAATGTTTCAGAACCAAGGACTATGTTTCAAAGGTTAACCTGCTGCAAATTTCAAGGATGTTATGTGAGCAGGGATGAAAAAATATTCAAGTTTTGGAACCTTGAAGATTATTAAAAATTGTCTGTTACATCCATTTTGATATATATATGACGGGTGCAAAAATGGTTCATGTCCCGATTAGGCGATTTTCGATTCGCAGCCAATTGCAGACTTGCCCAAACAGGCAATAGAAGTGGATGCGCCATCATACATCAAATTTTAATATAGAAACTAATTAGGAAATAATTTTTCGACGTTTTGTCGGAAATAACGGATCGTTTGGCGCGGACTTTCCATCTTTGGCAGTTTTATGGAAGGTACCTTCCGTTTCATATGATGTAATTTAACGAAATACAGATCCGTAATGACATGATGTGTGAGGGGGAAAAATACTTGCGTAATTACAAAACTCGAAATAGGTTGTTTTTTAAAATTGACTTGTATATTTATTGTTTACTTTTGCATTTCTTGAAGTGTAGCTTTTGGTTTCATGAATGGCAGCAAAACTGATACAAAGGGCTTAGAGAGCATGCTTATTTTTTGATGGCCTAACCTTGAGGCGGAGAAGCTCCGATTCCATTTAACGGAGTTTCCAATGTACCTTGATGTCGGAGATTCTTTGCGGGGATGGCATCCACTTGCACATTGTGAAACAAGATATTCTCTAAATTTTGATTATAATGGTTAGAAGATTTAAGGTACAAGCTGTAAGTTGACTGCTTGATTTGTGTTTTGATCAGATTCTTTTTTTTGGGAACCTTGCTTTTAAATTGATGTTGTCTCCAATTACGAATCGGATAAGGAATGCCATTGCTGTAATGATACCATTCTTGTAATACAATTTATTTTCCACTATAAACAAGCTATCACCTAAACCATTTTATTATGTAGTAGCATATGACAAAGAAGACAATTACTAAAGCAATGAATATCCATTTGTCCTCTTTGGCTCTACGCTCCACTCGCTTTATTGTTCCTCGACTCACACCAAGAGTTACAAGACTCTGCTCGAATGTTTGGCCTATTTTCCTTAGGGTATCATTTTGATCTACTAAATCATCCAACGCGCTTTGGCCCATTTCCAATATTTGATCTATTTGCAGTGTTCCTCTTTGAAGTGACGTCTTTTCTTTGTATAAACCCTCCAGGTAGGACATTTGTTGTCGCTGGGAAGCAAACCCTGGGTCCTGGTCATATGGGTTCTCTGGAACAGCATTGCGTCTCCCGATCAACTCTTGTCGAGCCTCAGCATGTCCTAGAGCCTCTCGTTGTTGTCGTAACGATGTGAATTTTGCATAAAATTGTGCGTAGTCGGACTCGAATTTTTGCAATCTCAAAGGATGTTTCTCTTCCACAAAAGCTTTGTTCTGCTTAATAAGATCGCCATACTCCTTAATAGTTTTCTTAAAGGCAGCAAGTGATGTGGTAAGTTGACCTTGCAAAGAGAGGGGAGCTGTAGAAACACTTTTCTCGAAAGCGGCGAGATCCTTCGTTAGAAGTTGAGTTTGCTTCACGCCATGATTGTATAGCGAATTCATATTATTCGCTTTTTATCTTAATCAACTGTAGGTGTTGGTGCCTGGTGCTTATCGTGAAATAATAACAAAAGTGAGGCTTTGCATACGCGCGCGATTGAAATATTCAAGTTACCAATCGTCACATAAATACAATTCCGTACGTCCACTATTAGATTTTCAGGCGAATATTTCTATGCTAATAAATTGAAGTTTAATAAATTATTTTAGTTCTTTTGTCACCTTGATATGCCCACCTGCACAAGCACAGAATTCTTGTCCACACGTTACATGAGAAGAACTAGTTGAGTATTCTGAATAGTCATTTTATTTTATCTTTCCTTTTTTGTTCAATATTTCCTCGATATTTATTGTGACTCCTATATAGGGAGGTGCAACAGAGAAAATCATCCAAAGAAGCGGAAGAATGTAAATACAAGAGCAGCAGTACCTGAGCTCACACCGATAAGCCATTGGGTCACTTGTGTTCTAACGGACTTGATCTGCAGCTGTACGTGCGCAATTTCCTCATCAATACGAGTGTAAGTGTCTTCAATTTTCAGCTCATGAATTGACCCTTCTTCTCTGATACGACCTTTCTCCAAATTCAAATCAAGTCTCACACCAGCCAGACTCTTTGTGATTTCTTCTCTCAATCTATTTTGTAGATTGGTCAAGTTTGTTCTAAGTTGTTCTTGTTCTTTCTTCAAATTGGCAAGATCACTCTTATCCATCGTCTGTAGCTCACCTTTCAACTTTGCAAAATCAACCTTTTGCTGATAAGCAACTGAGTTGAGTTTTTCGGAAGTGACTAGGTTCTTCGCTAGCAGATTGATACCATCATTCATTGCTTTGTTAACGATCTCTACGGCGGTCTCTGCTTGCTTAGGTGTGAAGCCGCCTTTTTCAAGAGACTGCACAAATTTTTTTGTATCGAACTTGGTAATGCTTCCAAGGTTTCGTTTGCCTATCCCTATTTTGAACATAGTGTGATGTTGCTGGGGTTGAATTTGAGTTTCTCAAGGATGCAAATAGAATTAGATATTGACCAGTAAGGGCGTACTAAGTTCAAATTTTGATATGAAGGCCTTGAAGGTAATAAGACTTTTGTTTTCGCTTCGACAATGAAATGGCTATGAAGTGATTCTACTATTATGTTGATGTGGAATAGATAGCGATACGATTTGTACAGGAAGGACCCCCAGAGGACAACGATAAAAGAATCTATTGCAATAATTTATCGAAACATGTTCTCTAGATTTGGTGATCACCAAGTCGCTCTCATTTTTCACCTAGAATCCAGCTATATAATATATGTGCATTGCTTTAGCATAATAATGAAGCACACAACAAGGATAGTTCTACGAGATTGCTAAATTCGTTGAGTTGAATTAATAACTGAGGCCAAATTTGATACCTTTCGCAAGTTTTGGTTTTGTTGTCGAAACTGATGCCTTTATTTTGTCGAAATTCGGCAGTATCATGTCTTGATTCACATTCTAATGAGTTTATTTCAGGTATAAATCAATTTATCAGATTGTAATTCATCTAAATATTGATCAAATATTCTATTTTGGAAATTTTTAATGCAGCAAAATTTTTTAACTCAATTTAGGCTTTTTTGTTTTATTTTCATTTTTTTCGCTCACCTTTGCATGTCTCTCTTGGTTTTCATTTCACAAATTCGCACTTGTTTTGCCAATTGAGGTTCAAGTCTCCACAAATCTACTAATCTATTACATATCACATATTCTAAATGATAGCTCGGTTGGCTCAACAGCGTTTAAGCCTTCAAGCGAGAGCTTCAATAAGACGATTGTCAGATAAGCATCGTGACATAGAGTCATTCAAGAAGCAAAAGAAACAGTACAACTTTGGTGGCTTGAGCAGAGATGAACAAGACACAAATGTTGGTTTCAATGATACTGAAACTCAAGGACCTGATTTGAGAAATCATCCAAGCCTTGAAGGTCTTAAAGTCAACTCTCCAGACTACAAGCAGCAACTTTACCTTCTTCAACAAAGAGCCCAAAGGGATCAAGAGAAGCAAAGGTCGAAATATGAACTTTTCGAGCGGTTTAAAGCAATTGGTGCTGGTGCTGCAGCATTGGTTGGTATAGTTTCAACGTATCAATTAATCATGAATTACAAGTATATTAAATCATACTTAAATGCCAAATGGAATCACAATTGGGACGACTCGAGTATTACCAACCTTAATGATCCCCTGGGAAATAAGAATAACATTGCCAACATGATTGAGAAATTTAACCATGAGGTTGATGAAAGTTTCGTCAGCGCATTGAAACCTTCTGAGACGAGTCCAGGTCTTTACATCTTTGGAGCTGTTGCTAACAAAAAATACCCGATGAGAATTCCTGGTTTTGACTCCAAGTATTTCCTTGATGTTCTTGTGAAAAATGATCTTGTTGTCGCCATTGATGAAAAGGGAGATGTGTATCATTATTCCATAAAGATGAAGGAACCAGTAAAGATCCAGACACCCACAAAGATGTCCCAGGTTCTTTTCTCGGGAGAGAACCTATACTACTTGAGCAGCAACAAGAAGGAGATCTATTATGATCAAAAAGATAGCACCTCCACGAGCACTGGATGGCTTGGCAGGTCGCTGAATCCTTCGATGTCGAAAATATCCCTTGAAGAATTTGCAAGAGGTGAGAGGGTCTCGAAAATTGTTGGGGGTATCAGTCACCTCCTGATTCTCACCTCCAAGGGACGAATTTTCGAGATTAATACGGCCATTTCGCCAATTAACAAAGGTCAGTATGGTCTTCCCGACTTTTCGCCAACCAACCACAGCACCGTAATTCCCCAAAATGAAATTTTCGAGTTGAAAAATTTGAACTACGAGATTTTGATCAATGGAGAAGAGAGGCTGTTGCAACCAAGAGTTTTCACGGATGTAAGCGCAGGCACCAACTACAATGTGGCCGTGGACTCAAAAAATAATGTTTGGGCGTGGGGAGACAACTCTTTCGGTCAATGTGGTATTGAGGCTTCTACTATTGGTGCCATGCAACCGGTGCCAAAATTAGTATTCTCACTTAAAGACCTCAAAAAGATTTCTCAATACAGTTTACCTGATGGGGGCGCCTATGGTGATTTCAATATTAAAAAAGTTAGCTGTGCTGACGAAACAACCTTGGTGGAGTTGACATATAATCATGTAGAAGACTCATCGCAGAACCAAGATCTTCTTTTAGGCTTTGGCAATGGCTTGAAAGGTCAACTCGGTCTCTCAAGATACATCCACAAGATCGGACTGCCCCTCGTCATTAAAAGCCTTGTAGGGATGAAGGAGTACGACACAGTTGCGAATAAAGTTTGCAATGTGGGCGTAAAAGAAATTGTTAGCGGAGGAAACCATACGTTTGTTGTTCTCAACAATGCTGGACCCAGCAAAGATGTCTTGGTTTTTGGAGAAAACTTAAGTGGACAATTTGGTAACGGTAAGACTGTGAAAAGCTCCAAACCTCTCAATTTACCGAAGCTCATTGAGCCAAGTGACTTTAAAGGTTCCAGAAAGGACTTGATAAAGAAGATTACTGATCAGTCAACCAATAGACTTCAGCTTCTTCAAAGCAAAATTAACGGCCAATCCATCCAACAAGTCTTGACTGCTGGTGAAGACAGCTCAGCTCTATACTACAAAAAGGGTTAAAGTAGGTTTCTACATGTAAATAAGTGAATTGCAAATACAAGTTAATGAGCGAGACAACATACAAACTAGGAATCTTTCAAAAAAGGCTGCGTGATTATTAAATCTATGTTTCTAAAATTAATTCAGAAGGTTTACAAGTCGAACAACTCCTTCAAGATACGGATAGTGTCAGCTGGCTCGTTGACAGCGTGACCGATAGTTCTTGGGTCGTTGTAAATCTCGTAATCGTTACCACCCTTGTAAGACTTGTCACCGAAGAAGTGAATTTCCTTAAAGTTCTCGTCCTCAACGTGTTGCAAGGCGTAAGTCTTGTCCCATCCAGTTGGGAAAACATCAAAGGAGATTTGACCACCGATGGAGTAAGTCAAACCATAGTCGGAGAACTCCTCCTTCAAGGCGTTTACCAACTTCTCTCTGATCTTGTGCTCGAGGTCGTACTTCTCGAACTCGTTACGTTCTTGAGTAGAAGCGTTTCTTCCAACAGGAGAGACGTTGATCATACCGTTTCTGAACTCAATGAAAGTACCTCTTCTGACAGGAATGTCAATGTCGGACAAGTATCTCAAGATGAACTTGACCAACTTGTTGTACTTCTCGTCACCGATCCAACCGATGAAGGATTGAGAGGCCAACTCCTTACCAAGCTTGTAAGCAGTCAAACCGTTCTCGGAGAAACAGTAGTCGAAGTCAGAAAGAACAGTAGAGCCCAATTGTTCGACTTGCTTGGAGAGGTCGGAGCCACCGACGAAGCCAACGACAACCTTCTTTCTCAAAGCCTCCAAGGTCTCCTTCATCTCAGTAGAGATGGTCAATCTGGCTGGAGTCAAAGTGCCGTCGACATCGAACAACACCAAAACGTCTGGTCTTTCTTTATTAGCAAAGGACATTTTTCAAATCTGATTTCTACAGAGGGTCAAAGAACAAAAAAAAGAAAATACGGCGTCGGACGCACAAAATGCGCGCCTTATATACTGTCAACTTCAGCGCGACTCGTTCAGCCTCGTGGGATCGAGGGAAGACGTGGTCCAACGTGAGCCACGAGAAGTTTGAAGGCGTTTGATTATAAAATAAGAAATTATTTCAATTTTATGGTCTATTTCATTAAAATTCAATATAAGAAACATTTTGAAGAAGGGAG
Source organism: Australozyma nongkhaiensis (assembly GCA_030563825.1). Lineage (NCBI taxonomy): Eukaryota > Fungi > Ascomycota > Pichiomycetes > Serinales > Metschnikowiaceae > Australozyma > Australozyma nongkhaiensis. The sequence continues at coordinate 336,130 of JAJMKF010000007.1, read as the reverse complement.
AAGGTTTTTCAACACTTAGCGCTATACATACTTGTAGGTCCAATTTAAGTGACGTTGCAGCCACTAATTGCCGATAACTATTCGCAAAATCAATTGAAGATACTCTTAAAATAACAAAAATCTGCTTGGAAAATATTTTTGGAGATAAAATACCTAAATGTACAAGTAGATAGCCAAAAATATTCATGTCATCTTTGTATTGAGCTCGGGCATCTCTCGCGATACTAGAAGGGCTACATCGGACCGAACTATATAACAGCTAATGACATAAATTGAAACGTTTAAAATTTTATTAATGTCGCTGTCAAAGCTTCAGTCCGCATAAAACTAAATAGAGCTCCCATAGATGAAACATAATGGAAATGACCTACAACACTCACTTACTAAACTACGAGCAATTACAGAAACTTATCCTATTAGAATTAAGTACATACTTAAGCTTGGTGTTGGAAGTCTGGGAATTGAGCCAAGTTCTCGTCCAAGTTACCCTTCTTAGACATGAACTTAACGTAAGCACCATCGTCCTTGACCTCACCGTTAGCCTTCTTGGCAGCGTACTCATCTCTGTTAAGAGGAGTGAAACCCCACTTCTTGGAGATAATGATCTTTTGTTGACCTGGGAACTTGTATCTGGCTCTTCTCAAACCCTCAATAACAACGTCCTTGTTAGAGTCCTTGGTTCTGGCAGACATAAGAATTTGACCAATGTTAACTCTGGCAGCCAAACCGTGAGGCTTACCCCAAGCACCTCTCATACCTTGTTGCAATCTATCGGCACCGGCACACGACAACATCTTGTTGATTCTCAAGACGTGGAATGGGTGGACTCTGATTCTCAAGTGGAAAGAGTCTCTTCCGGAGATCTTGGTAATGTACTTGTTAGCACAGATACGGGCGGCTTCCAAAGCCTCGGAGGACAACTGCTCAAGCTCGTTAGAAACCAAGTGGATACACAATGGGAACTCGTCAACAGTAGCCTTCTTTCTACCCAAGTCGTAGATTCTGATCTTAGCGTCTGGGACAGCTCTGTTGTATCTGGACTTTGGGTAAGGTTTGTTCTTACAGTATCTGTAACATCTAGCTGGTCTTCTAGCCATTTTGTCTACTAAAGTTAGTATAAAGTTTGAGGATTAATGGGAATAGTGGCAATGATATAGTGTGCAAATATTAGTAAGCCTTGAAAATTTGTGAGGGTCACGTGGTTTGGGACTGCTAGAGGTAGTCAATGATAGGGCAAAGGCCACAACAATTTCAAGCCACAAAAAAAGACTTCTGTGATAGAATGACTGATGTTGGAACATAGAGCCAATTAAGTTATTGGTTATGTGCATAAGGGCAAGTTTCATTGAAAAATCTAGGAAAATTCTGACACATGACGAGAAAAGAACCTCTACTCACGCCAGTCTGACAGGCTTGGTGGCAAATAAAAAGCAAATGAAATCTCCACTAATTCACTTCTGCTTGAATTTACATGCCTATTTGGAGTTCTATGGGTTTATCTTTTCAGTCTAAAGGGATTCATGGAAGAATTTTGCATTTCTATGCTCTCTGGGTATCAACAGAACATCGGGGTAAATCAACTTCGAGGTCTCACGCGTTTGCTTGTATTAAAGCACTATTAATCATCACAATTCAATTTTTTTAGGTCACATACCAGTTGAACTCTAGTTGGAAAAGAAAAGGCGGAGGAGTTTTTTTTTCTGATATGAGCTACTGGGACGCACAGTGCGAGTGCGTTTGGCACGTGACACTTGTGACTGTCACTGTTCTCCAGTTGCGATAACAGATTAATTAAGCGCTAATATAAATGAATCAAATGAAAGAAAAACAAAATTGGGTATCAAGAGCAAAAAGGCATGGTTTATAAATTACAATTTGCTTGAGTGCGGTTTTTGAACATTTGTAGTTTATTAGCTAACAATACGACAGTTCAGATTTACAAAGATCTCAAAAACAGGGTAAATCAACAGGTATTGTATAAGATAGAATTACTTGGACATAAACCGCAAGTAAACCAATATAGCTTCTAGTAATTTTGAAATCGAAAATTTGGGCGTGTTTTGTTTGGGTCCTCAATTTAGCAACCTACGCGGAGACGTTTGGCTGCAAATAGAGACACAACCCTTCAGTTCACCGAATAAACCAAGATCATTGAGTTACATAACAAAGAATCGGTTTAATTTGGTTTAATATCAAAAGTTTGGGTATTCATTCAGGTCGATGAATATGTTTCTTTAAATATCATGCATTTGTACGTGCATTAATAACGAGAAGTGATAATCAAAAAGATTCTTTTTATTTCTAAAATTTCTTTTCATTTCTTAGAAAAATATTTGAATAATTATCTTTGATTTGTTTGCCTAATTTATTTCCATAGTATTATCAATAGTTCGCGTATCAGTATCTAAGCTCATCTCATCTCATCTCATCGCATACATAGATAGATAGGTTCATACGCCATCATGGGAAGATATTCAGTCAAGAGATACAAAACTAAGAGAAGAACAAGGGATCTAGACCTTGTTTACAATGACATGTCTTCAAAAGAATCTATTGCTAAATTAAAGAACCAGCCTCTTGACGAAACAAAGCCAGGTTTGGGTCAATACTATTGTATTGAGTGTGCCAAATATTTTGAAACACAACCAACGCTTGATCTCCACAGAAAGGGAAAAATTCACAAGAGAAGAGTCAAAGACTTGAAGCATAGGCCCTACACTCCTCTAGAGAGTCAAGCTGTAGCTGGCTACAACGTTGAGCGTTTCTTGGAGTCGGTCGAGAAGTACAAGAAGCTTGAAGAGCACAAGAAAGAAAACAAGGAAGAATTTGATGCTCTTTTGCTGCAAAAGAATGACACTTTAGATGCTATCATAACCGGTGTTCCTTCTGGCACTTTGGAAGAGAATGTCCCAAAGGATGAAGCTATGACTGACGCCTAAATCCAGCACTTTTTTCCATTCAATGGTGATCTTATTCAATTCACCTTCTATACTGATAGTAGTGTCCTTCATTGGTCTGGTAAGGCAGTTTATTGAATACATGTATATTAGAAGTTTAGTTACGACAAAAATATCAAGGAGAGAGAAAAAAAATCCCTGTAAATTTAAGTTAAGCTCTTGAAAGTCTTTTGCAATGAATATCTTGTCAGTTTCTTCAATTTTTGCCATTAAGCACTATCGTTATCGTAATGAGGGAGGCTGGATCTCCCTATCTTATCTGTTCACTTAACAACAGAACTCTCTCATCAATTGCAGGCACACGGTGGCAAGATACCACAATTCATCAAGTCAAAAAAATAAAACACCGAGAAAGATAAATGAGAATCTCAAAGAGATTGTAATACAATTGCCATTCTTGAACAAGAAGAACGCCATTGGTCCAAACTCCACATAAATTGCCCTCCGAATGAAGCTTAAAATAAGATCAACAAAGGGAACCGCAGTTCTAGAAATATCAGAAGATGTCTCTGTGAAGGAGATGACTGATACTCTTTTGAAGGATCATTTTCCAGGAAGCAGCGTGTTTTCCTACAAATATGGTTATCCCCCAAAAACAGTAGAGGCCTTATCTGAGGTCACCTTAAAGGACGCTGGAATTCAGACAAATGATCAAATTGTGGCGATTGATCAAGATGGCGCTAGTGGCTACACCGTCTCAGCCAAAATACTGAAGGTAGAATCTCCGAAAGCTCCGCTTCCTGACATTCCACATGTATACATACCAGAGTTATCGACTAACTTAATCCTAAGAAATGTACCAGATGACAATTCATGTCTCTTTAGTTCAATTAGTTTAGCGCTCACTGGCACCATTGATTGGAAATTGTTGGACCTTAGAAGAGTCGTCGCAGAGACAATTCAACAATCGCCAAATTTCTACACGAAAGAAATTCTAGAGCGTCCGATGGATCAATACTGTGCCTGGATACAAAAACCCGAGTCTTGGGGTGGTGCAATTGAATTGGGAATTTTAGCTAAACATCTCAATGTTAGGATTATTACATATGACATTGACCTGGGTCAACCCATCACGTTCCAGGACGAAACCAATCCTCCCGAAAGGTTTATTCTTTTAATTTATTCGGGAGTTCATTATGATGCTCTCGTGACAAATAAAGTATTGACAAGTGACAAAAGGGGTGATGTTGGAGTATGGGATATAGGCTCCGACCTCAGCGCTGCCAGTGAAACGCTTGTAAAATTACTTCAGACTAAAAATTATGCAACAAACACTACAAAATTTAGAGTTCGTTGTCTTGACTGTTACGAAGTTTTGGTTGGTGAAGTAGGCGCCTCGAGACATGCCAATAGCACAGGACACTCCAGGTTCGGAGAAGTAAGTTGAATCAAAGTATTGTATACAAAAATAATATTTAAAACTGTTTATGATCTTAGAGAGTGTTAAAATATTTTGAATTTAACTTGATTGATTTATTAAAGGAAACTTGAAGTTAAAGTAATCGATACAAATCAATCAATCTTATAAGAAGAGAAAATTAAAGCATGCCCCCTTTATAATTATTTTTTAAATTGCTTTTAAGCTTTATTAATGCTTGAGAAGATTCATTTTTGGGTTTCGAACATGATGTGGTGCGTTATACATATAGTCCCCAGGCCATCGCGATGAGATGACATCGCCAGTCACTACCACTGTTTCAATATGGCACGAAAAACCTTAGCAGAGCAAATTGCAGCCCTCGGCCAATCCAAGACTGATTATGACATTGAAAATAATGAATTAGAAACTGGTTACGATGAAAGTGGAAGCGAAGGTCTGGGGAACTCTGATGATGAGCATGCTCGTGATCACTACGTGAAAGTCTCCAAGTCCAAGCTTCGAAAGCCAACATCTGCTATCAGGGGCAAGAAATATAACGGTGAAGTTGTCAGTAGGGAGGCATTGTACAAGGATGATGAATCTGAGCCTAATTTTGAAGATGAAGATATAGAAGATGAAAGTGAAGAGGATGATGTAGAAGACATGGGGGAAGAAGGCGAAGAAGACGAAGAGGAAGCAAATGAAGATTCTGATTCTGGAGCTTCTCTTCGAGCAAATAGTGATGAAGAAGATAGCGCCAGTGAAGAAGAGCAGGTAGAGGATGAAGCATCAACTGAGGCCAAGAGGTCCAGAATTAAACAGATTCTTGCACACGAACGTAAGCACATTGTTAGCAGACTTTCTGACTCTGCAACAAGTGATGCCTTGAAAGGTTACGCGGTACTTCAACAACAAAAGCAATTTGACGCCTTGATAGATCTGCGTTTAAAGATCCAAAAGGCCTTAACCACTTCTAATTTATTACCTATTGATCAGGACACTTTCCAAAACGCAGATGTTGCTACTAAAAAATCCAGTTCCAACATTAAGGAAGCTACAGAGAAATGTTTTGACTTGTTAGACAGCATCCTTAAGTTGAGAAGCCAACTATATACCAAAGACAATGTTGTGTCGGACAAGTTTGAGGTTTTGCCTGCAAAAAGAAACTTGGCAGATTATGTTGATGCTACTGTCAAGTATGACAGCGTATTGAATACTTACAGAGGGTCTGTTTTGACGAAATGGCTGGCCAAAATCCAAAACTCTTCGGGATCCAACGCTATGAATGCTGGCAAATTCAAAGTCTTAAACCAATCTGCTGAGCAACAAGTTACAAGCAATCTTTACGACATGGATAGACTTTTGAAGAGAACAAAGCTTAATAGAAGACAAATTAAGCCACTTGGACATGAGTACAATGAGAAGAGAAAGGAGAGTGAACAACTAGAAGAAACCAAGGATGAAGACGAAATTGAAGACGATTCTATTAAACAATCAAGAAGTCTTAATCTTCAGGAATCCGAGCTGATCTTTGACGACGAAGACTTTTACCGTGTTCTTCTTAATGATCTTGTAGATAAAAAGATTCAGTCGTCTGACCCAACTTCTGGTTTGCAATTTGCGTTGAAAGGAGCTGCATCGACTAAATTGAAGAAGAATGTCGACAATAAGGCATCTAAAGGACGTAAATTAAGATATCATGTCCAGGAAAAGATCGCCAACTTCGACAGTCCTAGACCTTGGTTAAAATGGAACGACTCACAAGTGGACGAGTTTTTCGCTTCACTTCTAGGACAAAAAATTAGCATGAAAGAAGCAAGTTCTGATGAGGAAGACGAAGGAGACGATGAGGAGGTCGTTGAGGCTGATACCGGAATTCAACTCTTCGGTTAAAGGAATGCATAATTTTATACTACATAATAGAATCTACGTGAAATCCAATGAATTCTACAATTTATCTACATGTGAGGTACATATGATTCTTCGTAATTTAAAGTTTATCTCATTTAGTAGTATATGTACAGAATTGGGTTGGGGCAAAGCAGCCTCTTCATGCTTTCAGCACCCAAAAATTGCAAACAGACTAGAAGAAAGTCTTACAACCTTCTGTCAAGCTTGTTCAACTTCTTAGCGGTATTAGCATTATTTCTAGTACCTTGACCACGGACAGGAAGACCGTAAGCATGTCTATAACCAGCGTAAGAGCCGATTTGTCTCTTCAACTTAATGTTCTCCAAAATCTCTTGCTTCAACTTACCTTCGATCTTCATTTTTCCTAATTCTTTGTTGATAGACATAAGCTGTGGCTCTGAAAGTTGATTCATTCTCATTTGAGGGTAAAGACCAACCTTGGCACAAATCTCCTCAGCAGTCTTGTAACCAACTCCAAAAATGGATTTGGCTAGACCAATACGCACTAGCGAATTGTGCTTGACGGACTTTCCGAAGATATGGACAGCCATCTGGGCGTTTGTAGATGTACTAATGGACTGAAAAAGTTCGTCTCACATACAGTATGTTTAAAACCAAGTGATACTCCACCAAACCACGCACATAAATGAGTTCATGAAATGACAGACGTATATGAAAAAATCTTCTTTTTCAATATATTTAATCTTTTTTTTGTTTACTTCTAGATAGAGTTTTTTCCTAATCCAATTCATAAGGCTCTCACAGATGCTTAGGTTAACTTCAATTGAGGTCATTTGTGCCAATTTAAAGAACAAAACTGTAAAAAAAGAAAAATTCAACGCAAAACTCATCCTTGAGTTTTTAGCAAAAAAGGACAAAAAATCTTTTCTCGTAAACCAGTGACACGGAAGGAGTCCGCAATAGAAAACAGTTCTATAAGTAGGTTACAGAAAATGCATTTATTCAAGTAGATAAGAAATAAAACAATTCAACAAGGCAATGAATGCACCTATTACGCACGGTAAATGAGAGGCGGTGGCAGAGGTGGAGGTGGGTACTTGTACTCAGGGCCACCAATTGGGCCGGCACCACATGAATAAGCTGGATTCTGATTCATCCCAGTGTTGTAATGATTAATACCAACACTTTGACTATTCACAGCATTATTTTGGGCTTCTTCATCCATTTTTTTCATTTTATTGCGCCTTCTCAATCTTCTGATGAGGAAGAACAAAAGTGCAAACAAGATGAGGCCGCCGATAATACCAAAGATAATACTGACCACAAGCACAGTTTTTGAAGGCGATTTAGTCGAGCTTCCACTCCCATGGTTGTTATGGCCGTGAAGTGCCGAGCCAGCGCCAGCACCAGCTGCGAATGGAAGAATAGAATTAGGTCTATTACCATTAGATGATTGACCACCTTTTGGACTCAGATTAGCTTTCGGACTCGGGTTGACTTTCGGACTCAGGTTGACTTTCGGACTCAGACCACTACCTGACGACAGACCACCTTTAGGACCCAGACTTCCAGAGCCCAGGCTACCTCTAGCACCACCACCACCACCACCTCTAGCACCACCGCCGCCAAAACCACCTTTCCGAGGCAATAGTTCGTGGTGTGTCAAGCCACTTGCGTCCTGATTTGCAGATATGCCTATATCATTGAGAGTTTCCAACAACTGAGAGACGAATGGCATATATTCCTTTAGGCTTAATTAATGTAGACTTTTCCTTATAACGGTATTCTTGTTTAACTTTTGGTAATTTAAAATCCAATTGACAAGAGAATTTAACTTTGAAATCGATACGAATTTACGAGCTGAGCCAAGGATTTCGTCTCGGCTTTATATGATCTGTTCTACTTTGCGTGAGTTGCAGCCTTTTATGAGTTAAGTGATGTCTACAGAGGCGCAAGGGGAAAACGGTATCGAAACGTGCTTACATGCAGAACGAACAATAGATGATGGTTCTATTCATCTAACCTTGAATGACGATGCGGCAGTGCTTATGTCATTCGCTATAATGGATACATTTCCGGCTACCAATAGGACTTGCCAGCGTCACACACTTGTAGAAAGGCTTGGATCTGAATCCTGCATGCTCTCGGAGATCGCACCAAATCAGGAAGTCTCAAACCACGCCTGCATTACTACCTGCAGTAACGAACATAACCAGAAAGCAAAAGACTCAACTTTCTCTTTAATGACCAGAAAGTTGGAGCCAGGAAAGTGGAGGGTTGATTCTCAATTCATTTGTGATTTGGTAAAGTTGTGTCTTGGAGGTATTTCTGGTCTAGACCTTGAGTACCTTCTTAGTCTACGTCTTGATAAGAAGCGATGAATAAATTTAGTGTTTAATTGAGTGTAAGCTATTTGACAAAAGACTTCGATTCGAGTGCAAACGAAATTTTCTTTATCAAATCGACATGTTTAACGTTTTTTATTAATTATAACAAGAGAGTCAGTGATTGTCATTAAGTAGTGAATGGAATGGTCGTAATTAGGTCGACATTGACCTCTGCAGATCAATGTCCAACCGGAGAATCAATAGCGATCTAAGGAGGCCGATCATTGTGATGAAGCTAGCCATACCCACAGGAACAACAGCGAATACAGCGATTTTATAGAAATCAAAGAATCTAGGCCGGTATTTCCCTTTGAGATCAATATTAGATGTAATGAAGTTCTGTGCGATGAACATTACCGTAAGCGCACAACTAATCAATATCCACGTATGTAGTGCATAGTTAAAGCCCTCTGCGGAGAAAGCGGCCACCAAATACTCTTCGATGGCTACCATGATAGCGGACATGGCAGCCATCCTTACAATGGCGCCGGTAATCGAATAACCCACAATCCACCGAACCATAAGCCCATCGAGGACAGAGAACAGTAAGTAGCCCGCTACTATACACCATAATCCAGTAAGAAAGTGTTCGGAAACTCGTGCAGTAGTAATGACAGAGCTGGCGAGGCCTGAGTCATTTGTCTTGAAAAAGACCCACCATGACCGGCACAAGCCAACAACACAGGGAATAAGCGACATATCTCGACATGTAGCCAAAAGAAAGTGTTGCCTAGCACTAAGAAATTTGAGACCCACAGTTTTTACCAGCCGCGAACTACTGCGGGTGGGACTGCCTCCTCTCTCCCGCTCTCTTCCCCTATCCCTTTCTCTGATGCGTGGGAGCCCCGAGTCAAAAGGCATTCGCGTATTTGTAGTTGTTACTATTGGAGGGTTGTTAATGCTTGACAGATTAGCCGATTGTCTAAGTGAATTTTGCAGATCTGACTGTCCCAAGCTAACCGATGATCCAACTCCAACTCGCCTCGAATGTTGTTCTTGAGACGATTCGTACGACGGTATCCTTTCTCCGGGATCAAACGAGCCTCTTATGACAGGCATTAGATGTTGTCTCAGTGGTGGCAGCGCCTCCGAGTCAGAATTGGCTGATTGTTCATGGAACAGACTTCTTCGGGATGCAAGCAGTGATATACTAGTAGTACTCCTCAGGATAGGGAGACTTGCCATTACAATCAGGGTTTAAGAATATACATATAATTGGCCCAAGAAGTGGTCTGTGTCAATTTAAAGCCACCTTTAGAGAATGTGGGGGACGCAATTGATTAATATTTGTAGCTGGTTCCGAATAATCTTAATGCTCTTCCCGGTGGAAGAGGAGGAGGCGGGGTAATTTCCACAAGTTCTGTTTTATGGTAAACAAGTACTTATTCTGATTTCATTTTGATTTATTCTACAAATATTTTTTGAACGAATTTTCTAAGAATTTTCTAGTCTCGTTCAAGTTTGAAGGAAGTGCTTTCTGAGACTATAATGGTGTGAGGGAGAGTAGTTATGACAAATATAGCCGCGACTATTGTATTCTTTTAGTTTGGCTTAGTCTTGAAGATTACTTAGGTGACTTGATTAGATTCTCTCATTCCAGCCATATTCGAAAGCGTTGATAAGCGAGTGACTAACGAGAAAGGCAAGCCCCGCCGTCATAACAACAACTACCTTTTTATGCTGATGAAGAGAAGGAAGCCAAAATTTAAAAGCATTTTTTAGCTATTCTGTCTAAGCAAAAGTTTTGTCAGAGCACATGGAGTTGAGTTGATTGGACGTTCTTTCAAGTTTATTCTCAGCCAAACACATCGGCCAAGACAATTTTAAAACATCAAGAAAATGTAATAATAGAGTATCAATTAATTCGAATGTAGTATGATATCACCTTTAACATAACCCTTTGTTTACGATGCGAAGTATCAGATATAAAGCTTGTATTGAAACATATATAGATAACCTACATGGCCTCCAATTGTTGGGTGATTTCGTCCAACTCGCTCTTAGCAGCGTTGTATTGCTCTGCCAAAGCCTCGTACTTCTTCTCAGCCTCTTCTTTCTCAGCCTCCAAGGAAGTAACCTTTCTCTCCAATTGCTCAGCACGGATATCGGTCTCTCTCAACTTAGCGGTGGTCTCCTTCAAATTCTTGTCGGCCTCATCCAATTCTTCCTCCAAAACTTGAAGCTTCTTGGTGAAGTTTTCGTTGGAAGCTTGCAATGAGTGAGACTCGTTGGCAGTGACCTTGACAGCGGATAAGTCAGTTTCCAACTTCTCAACCTCGGCCTCTAAAGTCTGATTACTATTTTTCAAGGAGTTGATTTCGTGTTGCTTATCTTCGTTTTCTTGTTCCAAAGTCTTCACTTTGGCGGAATACTCATCAGCCTTTTCTTGCCACTTCTCAGCCTCTAACTTGAAACCGTTGATTTTCTGCCACGTTAGTAAAAACCCACAGAAACCTAAGCTCATACAATCCTATATCAGACGTCCAATTGACTCGAGACAGGATACATTGATGATCAGGTGATTAACCATTGGTCAATACATTATTGACTTGTTCTACTTACTTCCTTAAGTTTCTCCATGATTGTTGTGTTACGGGGTATAGAGAGGCGAGATATTCCTTTTTTCGCCCCAATCGTGTAAACACTAGGTCACGTGCGAGTTTCTATTAGGCCTAGAATTGGAGCGATATTCGAGCGACGGCCTATCCATGATAAGAACATAGACGGAGTTTCTGTTGCAAGACGAGCTGCAAAAAATAATTCTTACGCGTTTTTCTATGGCATTTTCTTTCGCTTCGTACCGTCTTGACAGGGGGTGGAGGTTTGGAATTTGACGGCTCGGATCTAGGAGTAGCGCGTGCAGGGGAGGTTATTCAGGTAATTGGCTCCACCAGTTAGATAATTTCATGATGTTGTTGCCAGACGTGATATCTCAATTGAGATATATGAACTGTTAGTTTTTATGAAGAGACTTTTACGTTCTCTTTCCGTATTTTCTCTATAAGTATCGGAGAAGTTGAACTGCATTCCGTGAAAACAACTACCCGTTGCAAACAGAAAGGAATAACAAATTTAAGGAATAAAGTTGTCGTCAGCAGTTAACTACCATCTCATGCCTGGAGCCAGGAGCATCGTAGCTTAATTCTGAATTGTAGCGCCAAAGACCCACCTCTCAACAATCTAAGCACTGGGCAAGAGATGAGAGCACTTGGAATCGAGTTCTGACAGGAATTACTCATGATCTTTAATTTCAATTTATTTTCAATTACTGAAGAGCATAAAGAAATTCAGCGGGTTGAAATTTTAGATCACATCGATTATGTGGCTAAACTCCCGCTACAACACAAAGCCAACTTTGCCGGGGAAAACATTGTTTTAATAAAAAAGAAAAGTGATTTTAGAGTATTGCCAAGCAAATTCTTAAATGATTCTTATCTGCCCACATAGATTACTCAGTATATTTTGTATACTTAATTCTCTCTTGCTGGTGCTCCCACTACCGCCGCTTTTTCACTGTGAATCTGTTATCACTTAATACAAGTATCAATGGCTGACACAAAGACTGACCCTACAAATTTTCTAAGCTCTATCATAGGAAGCACCATCCTTGTGAAGCTCCATAACGGTGTTGAATATAAGGGAGACTTACAGAGCATTGACGGTTACATGAACGTTGTTTTACACTCCGCAAAGGAATTTGTGGAGGACTTCGAAAGCAAAAGCTTCGGTGATGTCTTTATTAGAGGCAATAATGGTACGTTAAAATGAAGTGTCATCGATACTATCTTGTTACAATTAAAAATTGTTGAGTGTTGCGGTCATGGACTTCTTACATTGTTCTGGATGATATCTGCCACTACAATCTTCCCTAAGCCATAGCCAATAGCACGCCCAATCCTACAATTAAAAACCTTTACTAACTACTTCAGTGATGTACATTAGCGAGTTGTAAAATAGAATACTAAATAAACGGTTTAATAAATTTTTAGGTGTGTAATCACGTGACTAAACTAGTATGTTCGTCTCTTGACAGAACGAAGTGGAATTATTTCTTGAAAAAAGCATAGCTATGAAACCTTTCTTTATTAAGAATCCCAAATTTCATATTTTATACAAAAAATTATAAGTGTTACGTTGATTCTTTGTCAATACCCGTTTGTCGGAATTCAATATCCTGCACATAAGAACAGCGAATGAGCGTCTACGTTCTCACCAAAAAATCCAACCCAGAACTCCATCTTCAGACTTATCCCAGACCATCATGTCGTTCGTCATCAGAAGACAATTGTCTACTTTGATCCCACCTAAGATTGCTTCTGCTAAGGTATGTCATCCTTTCATTTTTCCCATTGAGTGACTTGAAGCGAGTTTTCACGAGCATCTAAATAAGTGTCGAAGAAGTCCTACCCAAAGCAAACAAATTTAAGCTGAAAAGAGAATCAAACTCTATTTTCCTACTAAATGGCTTGCTTTCACTCAATTTTTGATAATTTATGAGCAAACTGTCGCGTCGGGTCCTTTTCACCTCAATTTAAACATTTCCAACAACAATATCGTCTAAATCCGCCCATGGGGGAGATATTCAAATTTGTTATATGAATCAGGTTGAAACAAGCGGAAACGTATAACTTCGTAGAACTTCAATTTTGTATCACCTTTTTAGATCAAACAAGCATGTGAATATTTGCTGAACTCTCTAATGCTCATCTACCTGAATGATTCGGCAAAATCTAAATTGAAGCTCGAAATTCATATTGAATTATCCAAGTCCTCCCAATCTATTCAATCCAAGACCATATACTAACTTCAGAACATTGGCACCAACCCAAATGCCAAGAGAATGGCCGAGCTTGTCTCTTTCTACAAGAAGTTGCCAGTTGGTGCTGCTCCTGCTCCAAAGAAGGCCACTGGTTTGTTCGGTAAGTACGTTGACAAGTACTTCGGTGCTAACCAATCTGCCAAGCCAATTCTTCACTTTGCCGTTTTGGTGATGTTGTTCGGCTACTGGGGTGAGTATGAGCACTTGAAGGCCCACAAGGACCACTAAAAAACATAGATTAAATAACGATATTCTTTAGTATACCTTTCAAAATGTAGTTTATATTTGTTTTTCTATTAATTACCTTTGGATCTGTTTAGGAGTACTTCAATAAAGTGAGGCAGATAATATATTCATTAATTCAATAACCAGTTTGACTCTGTAGGCTTACAGATGCCAGTTTAAAAAATTTGAAGGCTCTACAATTTTAGCCTACAAAAATTAGGAACCTGCTCCAAGAGAGGTTTCTACTTTGTAATAACTATCAATCTAAAGTAAGCGCTGGCATAGAAACGTGAACAATCAGAAACTCTACACACAAAACTAACAATTCATATTCCTTTAAAAAGCTAGAATGAAATACAAGAATGAAAAAAAAAAAAAAAAAAAGAAATGCAATTAAGAAAACTCATTTGTGTTTTTTATTGCTGCCAATTTAAGTACACTATGTGAGGGAGACAGATTTCGAAGAAGCATTACGTCAGAGTAATTTCATACCCTCAAGGCCACAACTATTACCGAAAGTGAAAGTGAACGTGAAAAACAAACTTTTTTTTTTTTTCAAAAAAGTGTTCTCTGAAATATAATTTCGACAATCAATAAACTAAACTCTCGATTATCACAAACCCCTCCTTCTTATCTAACCTAATTCAGTAGTCACTCAGTTATCGCAATACCAAGTCCTTGGCGTGCGCCCACCACTAGCATTCTTCCCGCACAACTTACGAATCAATACTTTCATCACCGGAACATACATATACCACGGGATTGCGATCTTCAATTGATTGAAAGAGCCTTGATTTGTTCGCAATTGCTTGTTCCAAAACACAACCTTTGCTTTGCTTACCCGATACTCTGCTGGATCATACTCAAGCCCTATCCCTCTATAATCTCCCTCCACTGTTGGAACACTCGGCTCTATTGCTTCAGGAATAAAGAACACTTCCAAGTTGTTGATCTAAATAGTTAAGAAACAAGAGTCACTCTTCTACAGAGAAAAACTCTTATAATAAATTCTACTTTCTAGCATTCTTTTGTTTCTTCCTCTTGATCCCCATCGCTTAAGTGGAGCTTATGGAGACAACATCCGGCCCACAACCAGCTACACCCCGTATGCTCAGAAGTGCATCCAACACATTAAAATCAACTCCGATCACAAGTGACAAAGCATCATCAAACTTCCCTTCAGATCCTCGTACTCCCAATATGCTGACAGATCCCAATGGTCCGGCGTTGTTACCTTCCGCGCCGATCTCACTGCCTGGCCCCGCTTCTGCTCATAGTCACCAGAGTCATCACAGCCATCACAGCCACCAGAGTCACCAAAGTGGGCAACATCATCCACAACAACAGCAACTACAACTGCAACCACCACTGCAGCCACTGCAACAGCCGCCACAGCAACAACATCGGCCAACACCTCCTAGCAATGGGCAACCTCAACTGCAACAATTCCACCGTAAATCCATTGGAGACTGGGATTTTGTACGCACAATTGGAGCAGGTTCCATGGGTAAAGTGAAGCTTGCTCGTCATAACGAGTCGGGCGAAAAGTGTGCAGTGAAGATTGTGCCTCGTGCAGCCAAACTATATCAACGAGCTCATGCCAATGACCCGCCAGCAAAGTCCAGCGAAGAAGCAACTCAAAGACAAAAAGAATTCGACAAAGAAATTGCCAGAGATAAGCGGACTATTCGTGAAGGTGCGTTGGGTCGTCTTCTCTTCCACCCACATATTTGTCGCTTATATGAAATTGTTCCCATGACGAACCATTATTATATGTTGTTCGAATACGTGGAAGGTGGCCAGTTATTGGACTATATTGTGTCACATGGATCGCTTAATGAGAAATATGCTCGTAAATTCGCTCGCGAAATTGCTTCTGCTCTTGACTACTGTCACAAGAATAATGTTGTGCATCGTGATTTAAAGATTGAAAACATTATGATTAATCAAAAGGGAGAAATTAAAATCATCGACTTTGGCCTTTCTAATTTATACATGCCACATCACCTTCTCAAGACATACTGTGGCTCCCTATACTTTGCCGCGCCTGAATTGTTGAGCGCCAAGCCTTATATTGGACCAGAGGTAGATGTCTGGTCCTTTGGTGTTGTATTATATGTTCTTGTCTGCGGTAAAGTGCCTTTTGATGATCCTGTAGTGTCAGCTCTTCATGAGAAAATAAAGAAAGGTCACGTAGAATACCCTTCATTTATTTCAAAGGAGTGTGCTTCGTTGCTTTCTCGAATGCTTGTCGTTGATCCGGCTAAAAGAGCCACTTTGGCTGAAGTCATTCAACATCCATGGATGAATCACGGCTACGATCATCCGACACCAAGTTATACACCTGAACGAGTTCCATTGTCCTTACCATTAGACCCCGAGATTTTGCAAACAATTGCACAGTTCGACCTTGGGTCTGTCTCATTTGTGACTGAAGAACTCACCAGAGTTATCAGTAGCCCAGAATATCAATTAGGTTGCGACAATTGGTACAAGTATGCACAAAGAGGCCAGAAACCCCCATCAGGTAACAATATTGTACATGGCTTCCATCCATTGGTCTCCATTTACTATTTGGTGGAGGAAGTACGGAAAAGAAAGAGAGCTAAGGATGAGGCCATTAAGAAACACCTCCATGAGCAGGCTCATGCACGCTTGGACGTTCCGCCATCTGCTGATTCGGCAGTTTCAGCTGCGTCCGCTAGCTCCCCAAATCCAGCGCTGTCAACGAATACCCTTCGTCTTGCCTCTCCACGTCCTCCAACAGACAAGCTTATATCCCCTGGCGCTGGTGCTCGTGCACAACAGTCGCATGTAACATCTACTCTGCAACCACAAAGGTCACACTCTGTCTCTACAGGATACACACGTACAAAGCCAGAGCCTCGTACAGAGACTGTTTCTACTCCAAAGCAGCAGCAACAGCCGCAAATGCACCAATTTCAACAGGAAGGAGATCAAAATATGCTGCCAAATATTCCTCGTCTCTCTTATCCCGAACCTGTTCATACGCCAACAATTCCACGTCCAATGAACAAAGTCTCTTCACCCGCAGACTTCGAGACTCCTTTTGTAACAGCACAAAGTCCAATTGCTCTGCAAAATGCTCCCGAAACTTTGGATCCCAATGGAGGAAAATCACTGGGATTCAATTCTCTATTCCGCAAGTTGTCTGCCAAAAAGTCCCGCAGTCCAGTCTCCAAAGCATCTTCTCCAACAAAAGATGGCTCGCTCCCACCCAGATTCCCATTGCCGTTCGAAGACCGCACGCCCGTCTCATCCGATCAATCGCCCCAATCGTCTCTTGCCTCCTCCAAGCGGGATCCATTGGTTCGTCGTGGTGTTAGTATGAAAATTACCGCTAAGGAGAAGTCTAGCGGTTCAAGAGTCAATCTCCATAATGAACAGATGGCCAAGCCTGATCGGGAACAAGGCAAAGAGGACTACAAATACAAGGGTCATGGCCACTCGTCTTCTGTTTCAGGTAAACCTCATAACTTCATCCCTGTTGAGTACTTGCCGCCATTACCTAACATTGACCCCAAGCATTTGGAAGGCAATGTTCAGTTTGCGCCAAGCAAAGCTCCAGAAACATCACGTCTCAATGTCCCCAAAAAATTTCATCCAACTGCCCGTGCAAAGTCAGTTGGCTCGCATGCGTTTAAAGATCTCCCTCAACGTAGAGGTTCTACATCTGCTCGTGCAAACGCTACAATGCTACCAGAAGCATTAGCTGGTCAAAATAGCGATGAGGGTATTGGTGAACAAGCAAATGAAACCGGAGATAGTAACCGATTCGATGATGTCATTTTGTCAGAGACTCAACCATACGAGCTTCCAGCCTTATCCGATGAGCTTATCATTGAGCAATTTGAGCATGCCAAACCTAATAGCATGCCTTCTATTGAATATCCAAAGACTCTCTTCTTGAAAGGTTTCTTCAGTGTTCAGACTACCTCCACTAAGCCTTTACCTGTAATTAGATACAACATATTAAAGGTACTTAGCCGTCTTGGCGTAAGGTTCCAGGAAGTAAAGGGCGGATTCGTCTGTGTTCATTCGGTGTTTACACCAACACGAGAGCTTGAAGACAATGCTAATTACGCTGATGCAATAATCGACGACTATAAGCTGGATGACACCAGTGACGAAGGTAGGTCATATGGTAAGTTTCTGTCGGAGTCTGAATCGCACACGCCTGAATTTGAGCAGCGAACGGGTCAAAGCGGTGACCATGGCTCCCGTCATTCCCGTCACTCTTCTGAACACAGCAAGCCTTCCTTACTGGTGGTAACATCTCCCCAAGGTACCTCAGGTTATGTAAAGGGTCATCGGTCTTCGAATTCTACCAGTGGATCGACTCACCGTCGTAAATTTTCTGTCGGACAAACCTTCTTGCAGAACTACCGTAAGAAGAACGGATCGCAGACTCTTATGCCACCAAACACTCCAGCGAGCGCCAGACTCACAAAGTCTTTGTTAGGAGCCATGGATTTAGATAACGAGGAGCTTGATGAAGAAACCCGTATGCAATTACACCAAATTGCCGATGACAACTCGGTCGATTCTCTCAGTGGAATCATGATTGGCGGCGGCAGTGACATGTTAATCTCTTCTCGAATTGAGCAGCGTGCAAAGCACCATCGTGTCAGTTTAGGCAGTGAAGATGACGGTCTGCCAATGAAGAAAACTCCGCTCAAGTTCGAGATCAATATTGTCAAAGTGCCTTTGGTAGGCTTGTACGGTGTCCAGTTCAAGAAGACTTTGGGTAATACATGGAGCTATAAGACATTGGCCGGACAGATTTTGAAAGACCTAAATCTTTAAAATCGCTTTATATGGCTCTCCTCTTTTAGTTCTACGGCATTTATGCTCATATATGTATGTATATATATATATTGTTATACACATCTTTGTAATTTAAAGCCATTTCTTCCCGTAATTCATTAGCTTGACGAAGAGTGGAGCATTGAAATAACACAACACAATAAATTGTAAATGAAATGTTAATGAGTTATTGTACATATAAATTTTATTACTGGTCAATTATTTAAATTTCATGCGCCAGTTTCCAGTTCGTCATTGAGCTTCGGCTCATAGTTCGGTATCACAGGTTCTTGATCCTCGATGTTTTCCAATCTCGTATCTTGACTACCGGTCTCACTATTTGTAGTTTTGATTTGCGAATCATCACCCGAAACCGTATTAGACCTTAACTCTGCAGCATCAGCATCTAGGTCCTCAGCATCTACTGCATCGGCTTCTATAGCATCGGCTTCTATTGGATCGGCTTCTATTGGATCGACTTCTATTGGATCGACTTCTATTGGATCGACTTCTATTTGAGCAGCCATCGCACTGTCAGCTTCTACCGAGATCTCTTCCATGGGTGCTGGCTTTTTGATTCTGGGAGGAGCATGAATGATTGGGTCTATTAATTCTTCGATCTTGCTTGTTCCCTTTCGAAGCTTAAGGCGCTCATCACGAGAAAGTCCGGCAGTGAAGTCAGATTTGATTTTGTTTTCAAGGTAATTAAATGTTCTCTGCGACCGACGCGTTGGCGCAAATTGTTGTTCTTCAAGCTCGCGAAGTTTACGTTCTTGGTCAAGTTCAGCTCTTTGCTTCACCTTCGCTTCAAGACGCGAAGACTTTTTTCTAGTAGCTAGAAGACGAGCCATTTCATTTTCTTTTCTTCGAGACATGAGAATACGTCTCTTTCGTGTTTCATAGTCGAAGACATTCGAAATGGCTGCTGGTTTTTTTATGACTTCAAGCAACAGCCTGTTCTTTTTCTTATTTCTAGATATCATAAGCTCTCCGATAAGCTCATCTAAACGATAGATATCTTTATATATGAGTTGATATTCCACTGATTCGGCATCAAAAGCATCTTCACCAAAATATTCCTCTGGATCCTCAGGGCTCAATCGCCTCTTAGCTGGAATCTCCATAGGGGTAACTTTTACAATACGTTTATACATAGCAGTACCATCAAAAAGAAGTAGATAATCTTCCAGCGTGCCCAATTTGGTTGGGTCTGATGCCCTAAAAAGTAAAGATGAACGAGCAAACTCGGGCGCTATTTTGTTCCTCTCTAGATATTCTCTGAAATCAGCATATTGAGTGACCTTAAATATCAAAATATACAAAATCTCGATTTTTTCGTCAATATAAAGATCATCGAAAGTAGGTAAATCTGCCAGCATTTTATCATCTTCTTCCGATTCCTCTACGCCTCCCAACGGAGTGTTTATACCGAAATGGGCACGAAAGAGAGATTCAAATAATGCCAAAGATTCTGCTTTTCTCCCGTGCACTCGGCTGATTAAAGCAAGGCGCGCCTTATGAAGAATTAACGAAAGGTCATCAATTGGTGGTGGGTTAACTATATTGAAAAGCTCTATTTCAAATAAATCCGCATCAAAATGCTCACTTGCTAATTTGATGTATCCACGACATTGATACATCCAATTTATCACGTAAATATACCTGTAATCATTTCGGAATTCTTTCCATCGCTTATCCTTAGGGTAGCTTTTCTGAAGAGATGCAACCAAGTCATCGTTAGGAAGAGTGATTGGAGTTAATTTGCTCAATGCTGCTTTTTCATCTGGAGTCCCGATTCGTAGATCAAGTGCTGGATGATCTTGCATCGGTGCTGGCGTGGCCGATTTACTGGATGTCATGGCTAAAGGTGTGGGCACTATTGGCGATCTAGTGTGAAGCGTGTAAATTGATTTAGATCAAAGACGCGACTCTCCATCAGATAAAATCCATAAAGATAAATATTAATTATGATCGAATAAAAAATTCAAATTTGAATAAAAAATTGAGTTGTGTATTTAAACATTTTTAAGCGAGACAATTTGTGGAAGATACTTTATTGGTTTTCTGACGTGAAACGATGAAAAAGGCGAGAGAGATGATTTTCATTCTTTATTCCACTTTGGAATAATAGTTTTCCTTGACTAATTTATAGGAACTTTACTTTGCTTTTTAATTATACTTCTTCAACTTAAAGTTGCTCGTAGTCTATCTGATTATTCTCCGTTTAAAGAACACATTGGCTCGCTTGCAACTCTCCAATTCCGCAGACAAGTACTACAACAAATTGAATTTGCATTCGAATATGAGAAATGTATCGTAAATTGTTTCGTAAATAATTTAAATAAGGAACTAAACTCTATCGTTAAACTTTGCCCGCCAACAACGCACGCAAGCGTTCATTTTGGCCCTGAATTCTCGTAATCTCATTACTAATTTTAAGCAAAGATGTGTGCTTAGACAAGTTGGGAAGCCCGTTCTTTATAAGCTGCTTGCGAGAAGGCTTCTTTTTAGACGAAGGCAGCGCCAGCGCCATTTCACGCTTGTATTCCTCAACATTCGTCACTAATCTCAAGCATCTCTCGTAAGCCTCTCTACAGAGCAAACGTCTCTTTTGCTCCAGTAAGGAGTGATTAAGACGCTTTTGTTCGGTGGAGAGGAGGCTTTTTCCATTCAGTTTGCTGCATTTGGAAACGTGGTCGGAATTGTCATAGTCGTCGCTGCTTCTGCTTCTCTTAGAGCCGCATGTATCAGTTGGAGATACAGAACGGCTGACATTGTTATTGCTCAATCTGTTCAAAGTAGATGAACCTGTAGAAATCAGTGGATGTTGAAGATCAAAGCTTTGGTTGACGGCGGATACTGGTTGATTCATGGTGAATGTTGCAGAGGCACCAAAACCTCTCAAAGATGAGACAGGAGGATGTTGAAAAGCATCAGTAATTTCCTTTTTCACATCGTCCGCCGAGAGGTCTGAGAAATATAATTGCTGATTTAAGCGAGAATCGTAGAAAGGCTCTACTGAGTCGAGTCGGCTAGCATTCTTCTCGTTCTTGGAAATCGTACCATTGGCGAGATTGTCAAGAAAACGCTCGATAGCATCAGATTCAGTATTGGAGAAGAATTGATCGGCATCATCTGTGTTTGTAGGACCCAAATCGGCTAAATCTTCGAGTTCTTTGACGTTAGCGGCGGTCTCATGAATAGGTTCTTGGACGATTTGCGGCATTGATATCGTACCTGTGTTTAGAAGATTATTTGGAATATTGTGATTGATGAGTGGATTTGAAGAAATGCTGTGAACACTCTGTGAATCTACATATTGTTGTGTGCGAGTTTTACTAGCATTTAGTTCTTGAGCTCTGCGGAGTTGGTCAACAGATTGCATTGCATTTTTCTTCTGTAGTTTACTGTACATCGAGTATGCTTGTTCGAAATTCATATTCATAGTGACCATATCGAGGTTGAAGTCGTCTTCTTCATCATCGGAAGTAAGAGGAGAGTTAGCGACGTATGAAGAGTTCGAAAGGTGCAAAGAAGCATCAGGATTATAGTATTTTGGAGGTGCTGGAATGTGACCCATCGAGTTCAAATTTAGGCTGGCAGGTGCGACGCCTAATGTGGCAGTTGCTGCAAATGCCATTTCTTGTTTGTGTGAATTTGAAAAAAGGTAGGGGGCGAAGCCAAGACCTTATAAACAGACTGGGAGGTTGAGTCTGTATGAGGCAGGTAAAGAGGCTTTGAATTATGATAGCACTTAACTTGATTTTAGTTCAAACCAAAGCTTAATGTGTATGCTTTTAGAAGGACTTGAGGAACCTTGTTTTGTTGATCTTTCAAGGCTCTAGCTTAGTTGTGAAGTAAGTGAGCCTGCGTACAGTGGTGAATGAATGATGCAGAAAAGGAAGAAACTGAAACGTTGCAAAATAAACAAATAACAATTTTTTTTTACCTCCTTAATAAAGACCAAGAGTATTTGATTTAACAATTGATTGTTATAAAAGAGAATTTCGGTTTGGCAATCGTCGGCAAGGGTGTCAAACGGTTTGGATTAGATCTACCGTCTATGGAGTGCAAAATTAGCGAATTGAAGCCAGGAAATTGAGACAGGTTAATTGAAGTTCTTAAAGTAGTACTTCAAGGTTTTTTTCGTTTGATATTAGATTATGTACGGGGGAAAACAGGAGTCGGCTCTATCTATATACTTGATCAATTTTGTTGCCGCGGAGGGGAGAGATATAGGTAACCCAGACGGGTAATATTTTCATGCACGCTTCGGGGGTACTGCGGGGTGATTACGAGCTGGTGCGTCCCTCGCTTCCAAAATTAAAACACTTCAAATCATATAAAATTTTTTTATCCAAAAAATTTTTGTCAAATGAGCAAATAATTTTCAAAAAAACCAATCGTTCGAAGCAATTGTTTACTCCGCTACGAGCTTCATCCAAACATATATACTTTATAGTAGATAGTTACATATAATTGCTGTAGGCATTCCCTCTTAACACTCCGAACCGTTGAAAATACTTTTACGAATCGATCGGTATTCTTGTACAGTCTAAGACTATTTGGAAGTCTAGAGTTTTTTCCGCTATCGCTCGAGTGATTATTTGTTACTTTGTTCATAGAGACAGCCTCGGTAAGATTAAGTCATGGATTTAACCTGCACATGTTGACGTACCTAACCCTATTTAGGCTACTTTCCAATATAGGACGGCGCGGGTTTAATGAAGCCCTGTACTATTGAAGCAAGCCCTGACGGATTTATCCTCTTTGAGAAGTGTGGCTACCGAATCATGCATAATTTGCAGTCGTCTATAGCGGAACAGTCATTGGAAGGCTTAAAATTATTCCAATGAAGCCGCGCGGATCCATTGAATTTGAGTGACGATAGCAAATATCAATTTGGGTCGTAAATCCAATTTGAGGATTTAAGAATTTGAGATTAGTCGATACGTCATCTCATTCGATTGACCTACCGTGGCGCTCCAACACCCTCGCCCAAACTGATTATCAACGTAGTATTTTTCAATTCGTAATGCAACATCGTTTTTGAGCTCTAGCCTTCAATCGCATTGTGTTCTAAAGTGTAGGAGATGATCGGCAGGGTACCGGCCAAAAATCTAGAACACAGATGGATCAACCTGCAACCGCTTCTCGTCTTCAACAACCCGAAGCATCCATCCGAGGCGTTAAATTTAGCTGCAATTCACTCAAAACTTGATTCCGAGGCGATACCGTGTATTGTTTGAATGACTCAAAGTCTCAATTTTCAATTTTCCATTGGCGCCACGAAGATAGCTATGCATCACTGTTCCCCTAATAGTCACAATGCTGCGATCACTTTTGATACAATTTTGCGTAAATACCTTATTTCTTGAATACTTACAATAATACGTCCCGCCGACTCTTTGAATTCTCTAGCTCAAATGACCGACACATACAATACCGAGACATCGTCGAGAAGCCAAAAGAGAAAACCCGTTTATCTTGCATGTAAGCCTTTGTGGCGGATATGTCAACCTTACATTAGAGTGCCTTCCCCAAGATGGTTGAGAGCGTTTAGCTGCCTCTCCCCCTCCCCCCCCCCTCTTTCCCTACGTAGTTGTTCGTTCCGCGTAGGCCGCTCCGCCGAATCTCTACGTCAGATAGATAAATTGAATAACAACGAGACGCATGAATCGGAGAGCAAATGGGAATATGCAGATCTACTGATTCCTGCCAGTTATGCGCTTATCCGAGGAAAACATATCTCAGCAAAGACTGCAAAAGCCAATGAATTATAGGTTGAATTCGAAAACCAGCTCAATGATCACTCGAAAGTCTAGAAATTAGATGTACATTTATGTAGCTAACAATATGCCAATTGTGGTTATCAGTTGGGATATGAATATCATCATGGTACTTTTAGGCCGCGTCGCAGTGGCCTAGTCTACATAATGTGAGTAAATGACAAGATTATAAATAATTGATTGGGATTTATTATAAAAAGTTAAAAGATAGAATATGAAAAGATTGTTTATCTTCACGTTACTGGGTCGTAATCTCATCAACGAAAAATATGTAAGGAGCGTACATTGTGTATACCTTGAAAAGTAAACACAAAAAAGAGTTCATGGAACTCATTATGAAAAGACATTAAAGTCACTTGTCGTCCGTAGGTGAAAGGACAGGTTCAGGCTTCGAAGCTTTTGGATCAGGATTCTCCCGGCAAAACTTTCTTAACGCAACAAAGTCTCTAATTAAAAATTGGTTAAGAATGTCCTCGCTGCACATCAACTTGAAATTGAATAAGTACAAGAAACTGACTTCAATTTTACAAAGGTCTTTGAGGTCAACACCACCTACTGTAGCGAAACTCTTTTGCTTTTGATAAATATCTTCCAATTTCTTGACCAGGCATCTCAACAGCGCCAAAATGAATCTGTACACGTTCAACTGAGTCAACTGAGTCACATCTAAAAGAACACAGAGCTTGAAGATCATGTAAGCGCTGTGAATGTATACAGATACAGAAATTGACGGCAGGTAGGTTTTAATACGCATCAAAAACTGTTCAATAGTCACCAGAGGAGCTTTCGCTAGCATAAATGCCTTCAAAAGATGTTCAGCCTGTTGTTTAGTCTTGGGGTTCATATGAAAACGAACCTCTTTACTGAGTCTTTTGCTGTTATGCTCAGTGATAGGATTAGATACAATCTCTAAAGAAGTCAGCTTTAATAATGATTCTGTAGAGATAAAAACCGCATCCTTTTCACCTTCCCTAGAAGTAGTCTCACTCTCACTGGCCCCGTCATCAAGCTCTGGCACTGGAGATCCCGGAAGCGAGGCTACCGGCAGTTTGTTCAAGATCTCTTCAACATCAGGCACTTGTGGCATGTATGAATAGTCTATGGAAGGAAATCTACAAGGAGCCAATGGCCTCAACTTTTCAACTGGAAGAGGCAAGTCATCATCATGAAAGCTGGCAGAAGGGTTTGCAGTATCATCACAAGGAGCAGACAACTCGTCAAGATCTAAGCAATGACGTTTGAGTTGAGCCCTACGGAATTTCTCAAACAATTCTCTTTTTGTGCCCAAATAGATTAGGTCCGAAAGCATGGAATTGAGCACAGACAAAGCGTGGAAGACATGGAGCAGGTTGATATTCTTAATGTCGTGAGACAAATCAAACTCAAGCTCCTCAAGAGAGACTTCATCCAAAGATGATGGGTCATCTACAAAAGTTTCCGCAGGTCGTTTTAGGGGAATATCTGAAACATATTCGTTCGTGTATACCGAGGTCATGGTTAGTTGAATCAGGCAGCTTATTTAACAATAGAATTTCCAGCAAGAGTGGGGTTTGCTTATGCTTAAGATAGGGAGATTGTCGAAGCAACCGAGCAATTTCCGATAAAAAAACAATTTTATCGTTGCTCACTGAAGTTTGATGAAGAAACGAAATGATACTGAGCTTCTTTAAATAAACCCGGGAATTTGGCAAGTGGTGTAATACTCCCGGAAAAACAATGCAGGGCTGAACTTCTCGAAGACCATCGCGAATACTTGCAGAGAGAACCCGATATTGACCGAATGACGCAAAGAGATAAATGTTTTTCGAAATAAATAATCTTTATGTCAAGATTTATAAAGTTTGGTTTTCTTTCTTTTCTTAGCAGAGATAATCAGCAAATTCTGTTTCTTAAATGATCAGGGCCATTAAATGCGGCTTAACCAGAAGGCGGGGCTGAAATGTGGAGATGATGTGTATGAGTCTCCGATTAGTTGTAAGCCTCTATCAATTTAATGTGTATTACAAAAAACGGTTTTATTAACTTTTACTTGTTTAAATGGATTTGACTCGCGCTTTATTATAGTCGTGTGACATTAGGTCGGCGCAAGAGGCTGTTCTTCATTCATCACAATTTTCTGCTCCATCAAATCAATAATTATATTAGGTGCTCGTTGATCGTTTATATCAACAAGGAGAAATTTTTCCCTCGTAAGTATAGATTTTGGTTTATTTTCCTGTGATATTCTCTCTTGTGGAAGGCATTCATCTACCTCATAATTCTTTAATAAATTTATGCAATGTATTAATGCCCTTAATTATGTAACAATTACCTTCTCTTTTTTCCAAAAGCATTCGACCCTGACTCAGCTTGATCGAGCTTTCTCTTTTTTCCTTCCTTAGAGAAGTACTCCTTCTTTCTTTCACGCTCCTTCTCCTTCTTCGTTTCTTCCTTTTTAGCAATTTCTTTCAATCTGTCCTTAAATTTCTCCTGTTTCTTTTCCTTACGCTTCTTATCTTTGTCCTTTTTAATGGTGTTGATCTTGTTGATCAAGTCACGAGCCTTCTTCTCCTCGCCATCGACAAGAACAGCTCTCTTCGCCAAGTACGTTTGTTTCTTCTGAGGCTTCATTTCTTGAATTTGAGATTTAAATGGCAATGCCAGTCTGATGCTCTTTGGAACCTTCAACTTGTTAAACTTACGTTCTTGTCTCTCAATCTTCTTGTAAGCACTATCCTTCTCCAAAGGCGTAGCGATGTTGTTTGCGGCTCTCACTTGACCAGTAAGTCTCATACCCTTCCATTGTTCGTGATCTGAGAGAAGCATAGAAGTCACAGGGTTATAAAACTTCTTCACCTTGATTGGATACCATGTCTTCAAGAAAATTGTATCGGACATAAGAATTTTATCTTCAAATGTGGCACGGAAGTAACCATCAGGCTTTGAAAGTGCTCTCTTAATTTCACCACGAATTCCAGAGACCGTTCTGATAGCTGCACCTTCGAACTTAGCAACTTCTAGAGAGTTACTGAACATATCCTTAATAAAAGCGGTGTTTCTGAAAATTTTGTAAGGATGGCCTACCAACTTAAGCTTCTTCACAATCTCGACAGAGGAGTTCAAATCCTCAACAATACCTGTTGCTGCAACTCTGAAAGAACCAGTCGTAGAGCTTTGGTCAACAATGTTGAAACCGACGAATGTCGTATTTGGAGCCACAAGAGGACCGTAAAACGATGCAAAACAGTACGCGTGCTCTGGCGTGTATTTCAACATTCTGTTTCTTGTACGAGAATCTGAAGTGGTGTAGATTGGAATGGTCTGGAAACGTCTCCATCCTAAAGACAAAATCAAAGGGTCTTGAGACTTGAGAATCTTTTTGTGCCAACGATGTCTTCTAATTCTGACATTCATAATTCCAAATCTGGATTCGGTGGCAAGTAAGCCACCCAAAACAATTGGGTACTCTGGGTTCAAGTTCTCAACAAACTCGCAAGGAATCCGATCGAAAACAATCTTGACATAAGAACCAACACGGTAACCCTCAATTTTAATACGGGTTTCTGGGTCCATCTCTTCGAATTGAGCCTTGTTGATTTCCAATTGCTTAGCAATTTTGTTCTTTTGGAACTCATACCAAGTGTCAGCTTCATTGTCACCTTCAGGATCATCCGCACCAAACTCACGGTCTTCTTCAGCTTCAAACTGCATCTTGAGTTTGGCTTTCTTAGCGGCATTTAACTCTCTCTTGTCCTCCACGGTCATGTTCTCGTCCTCTGGTTCTTCATCTTTCTGCTCTTCGGCTTCGAAGTCTGCAAAATCACTAGCATCTTCGTCATCGAGATCCTCTTCATCATCGTCACCACCCATGTCACCGTCTTCGTCTTCACCCTCCAAGTCTTCGAAGTCACCATAAAGCTCTTCATCATCGTCGGCCTCCTCTTCATCGCCTCCCTTCTTATCGTCGGAAAGTTTTGGAGCAACTAATAAACGGTCACGAAGAATTTTGAATCCGCTTTCGTATTCTTCATCGCTATCGTTTTCAGATCTGGCAGGATCGAATTTAGCCTTAAGCTCCTCTAGACTTGGGTATGTACGTGCGTATGAGTCAAGGTCTTTCGAAACAGCCGTAGCGGCGGCATCTTTCTTTTGGAAGAAATCTTCTTCTTCAATGTCAGACTCTTCGTCCTCTTCATCTTCCACGAGGTCTTGCTTCCATCTACGGATGACTTCAGATGGTTCGATGTTATCAAGATACAAGAGTTTGTTAATGTTCCAACGGCGCTGAGCTGTTCCATTGAGTTTGGCAGCCATTTTTGTGTAGTCGGTTTCTTCATCAGAAGAAAGTGATGAGTCTTCTACAAAGGCTAAATCGCCATTTGCAGCTTCCCCAAAGTCGATATCTACGGTTTCTTTTCGGTTTCCATCGTCATCGGAAAAATTTTCTTCATCATCGTCAGCATCGGACATGTTGTCAAATTCAGTATCCTCCAGAATCGACTTCCCATACATCCTAGGCTTACGCATTGCAGTTCTACCTGTGTTAGAATGTACACCCTCAAGCTCTTCTTCTGATTCTTCCTCTTCCTCAGATTCCTCTGCACTTTCATCAGCATTGCCGTTGCGCTCCAACTCCTTTGAATTTGAGAACAATTGCAAACCGGGACCATCTTCGAATCGTTCATGAGTAGTCTTTGCTACATTTTGCAACCCAGTCACAAGTCTTTCACCTTCACCTTGTTCTTCGCCACTTACAAAGGATTGTTTATCTCCAACATCAATGTAAACAGCGTCCTTGTCAACTAAGAGACCGCCGACATCAGACATCGGAGCATAGATGATTTTTTGCTTGTCTTCCAACCGCTTTCTTCTTCTTCGCGTTACGGCAATTTGTTCACCAGCCTCAGCAGCAGCCTTTGCTTTCTCTCTCTCAAGCTCGTCGAGTTTTTGTTCATAATATGGTGTAGGGCATGGATCTGGGAGCTTTTCCACAGAATGAGCGTGAAAGTCACCAACACCAGCTATATGAATGTGAGCGGCAGTTGATGGAAGTGGGGTACCATGCAAGTAACCGTAAATTGCAACTTTTCTATCACATTTTGGATCATCAGCAATATTTTGAGGGTGTGTGAGATCGGTGATACGATCGGCCAACATGTAAGGATGTTCATTTCTCCATTTTAAAGGACGGAATTTCATGACAGACATAAATCTACACAAATTGAGAATTTCTCTATCAGGGTATCTACCGTTCAATACACCGGAAAGGTAAAAGAGTTTGGCACCTTGGTAAACTTCAGTCCAGAAACGGTGCTTTAATCTCTTTTTTGAGGTTCTCAACGTACTTTGACTTTTGAAAAGATCCAAATGTGTGGCAACTCCCAACACACGGGGCATACCATGGTGTTGGGCTATATTGAGGAATTCCATAGTTTCCATCTCTAAACCGAAGTTTCCATCAACTAGAAGAAGAACCAAGTCTGCGATCTTAGCAGCATCAATCATAGAATTTAAGTCATTTTTCACTTCAATGAATGTAAGACGACGACGTTTACCACTAACTACTGTGATAGGTCCCTTGACTTCTGTGAGGGTAGTCTTGGTAAGCTTCTTGACCAATGACTTAATCAATGTTGTCTTTCCGGTACCTGGGGGACCAACAATGGCTACAATAACTGGAGGTGGATCATCATCCGGAGTACGATCCACCATGGGGACATGGAGCTTCTTTTCGTTGACATCATGAGATCTTCTTGCCTGTCTCTCTAGCTTTCTAGGAGCGGCAACAGCAAAAGCCTTAGCATTATGACCATTTTGGTGCAACTTCTTTTTTGCCGTATTTTTTTTGCCGTCGTTTCCTCGATGCGGCTTATTCAGCTGTTGTGAAGAGTCCATTTGGTTTAGACAAATATAGTATAGGACTCTATCTCATCTCATCTCATCTCATCAGTGAGTGACGAACCCGTACACCTTTCGAAATTGTTGAAATGAAGTTTCCCAAATTAAATATCTTCAAAATGGAATATATATTAAAATAACTTTTAGGAATTTTTTTCAATTAGACTTCTATGTACACTTTTACTTTATACTTTTGAATTACATGCTGCGTACTTTACACACAATTATGATGTATCTTGATTGAACAACGGATAAACGAATATAATGTAAATCTTACAATTGCTTCAAAAGGAAGTTATTTAAACTAAAATACTAAAAAAGACGTTCGAAGAAGAAAAGAATGCAGGAGGGATAGAATAATAATACCTAGATAAGTCCACGAGGCTTGGATGGGACCTTATCTGAGTATTGAGAGTACAGGGCTGAACTAATCGAATCACCACGGATACGAACCAATGGGGTTTGAACAGCCGAGCCCGGAGCAGCGAATGGATCTACAAGAGGTGCTTGTGCATCCGTAGAGGCTTGTCTTGCATGACCAGAAGAATTCTTTGAAGAGATACGGCGACCAATCGAGTGTTTGAGTCTGCCACCAATAGAGACCTTTTGTGGCAGTTCTGAGATTTCAGGCTCCAAAAAGTCTTTTTCTGGTTTCCAACTGTCTCCTGATTGAGGTCTATTTGAAGCTGACTTCTCAAGAGATAAATCTGGCGACGAAGAGTCGTCAGAATGTTTTGACAAATCCTGGAGTCTGTAAATATCTTCTTCCCAACCTTCTTGATGCAGTTGGGCAGCAGCACCAAGAGCAAACAATTCATTCTTGACTT
Organism: Australozyma nongkhaiensis; assembly: GCA_030563825.1. Lineage (NCBI taxonomy): Eukaryota > Fungi > Ascomycota > Pichiomycetes > Serinales > Metschnikowiaceae > Australozyma > Australozyma nongkhaiensis. Next base: position 305,190 of record JAJMKF010000007.1, on the reverse strand, counting down.
GAGCCTCTGAAGACAAAGCCTTTTCGGACTTGCTGTGTTTAAGAGAGGACATTCTCTGGAAAGAGGTTCTGTCATCGCGGGCCGGCGCAAATCTTGCATCTGGGTTTTTAGAAATGAGCGCGAGAGTAACCAAGACTAAGATCATGATCAATAAGATGAGCGAGAAGGCTGCATTGAGAATGAAGAATACCCAACCCATAATAGATGAAACCAGAGCTGGTTGGTTGAAAACCTCGGAAAAGAAAACGAATAAAAGCGAGTTGATTGTAATCACAATAGACATACAATAGTTAAGAATGTTTGTGGATTTGTTCATGAATGGCTTGTAGACGAACAACAAGATAGTGTACGCCAAATCAGTAACGAACAAAAGAATCGAAGATGCTTTTCCGGAAGATTGAATCAACCCGATAAAGATACCTTTGAGAAGAGCGTACGACAAAAGAACACTTCCAAACCAATAGGTTTTGGCATTGAACATAGTGTAGATGAAACCAAACTTATGTAAGACAGTGGAGTCACCATATAAAATTGCAGCAGGATTCTTATACTTTTGAATCGATCTAGATCCGTAAATAAAAGTATTCCAGCAAGCGTAAGCGCCGAGTCCAAGAGACATTACCAAAGTGAGCACGGCAATGACAATAACTGCTGGAGAATCTCTTTCAACGAACTCCCACAATGACAAAATAATCAACTGACTGAAACCGATGTAGACGTACTTTAAAATGGTTCCCTTCAAAATTAATGGGAACAGTTTACGGAAGTGCGATAAGGTATTTGGGTTGACAGCCTTGAAGCGGACCAACAACACGGTAGCAGAGTGTGTGAGAACAAGAAGACCAACAAGAACAAAACCAACGATAACGAAAAAAGTGAAACCAGTCACTACAATCGAGGTTGGCTCGATATGAGCGTTGAACCCAACTCTCTTGATACCTCTAAGAACGATCAAGTTTTGGTTAGAGCTTAAGTGGAAGTTCAAGTCACGCTTCATTTTAGAGAGAACGGGTAAGTTAGAAACGTAGTTGTGGACAGATTTGATAGTACCAAGCGATCTTTGAACAAGAATTTGGGTGTTGGTAGAGAGAAAGTATAATGTTGGAGTGCCGCCTGTACTTTGGATATACCAACGGAAAATCTTTTGCATAAAAGGAACTTCAATAAGACCCATTGACCAAGCCAAGTTTTCAGACCAAGCCAAGGCAATAGGAGGAACACGGTCGACACTTTGCATGCAAACAATGACGACGGATTGGAAGTAGAAAAACAAAGAGATAGCATTGGTGGCAATGTGAGAAGCGGCGTTGGAGTTTCCAAAAGTAGATAAAAAGGCAGACACTAATAATCCAAGACCAGCAATACATGCTGTAGCCCATCTGATTCCGGTTTGAGAAACAGTCTTACCATTAGAAAAAGCACTCTGGAGACAGGATAATTTCTCATTAGTTTCAGCATCGTAAACATCGACCTTCACCACAGCATCAATGTCAGGCACATTAAATGCAATTGAAGGGATTTGGTTAACCACAGATGCATCAAGGTACTCGATGGAGGAGATCTGCAAGGAGCCAGGGTACAAGGGGCAAAACTGCTTCCAACCCAAGTTACACATATCAAAAGTTTTATCGATAAGGACGAAACCGTAAGCATAGATTTGGACATGGGCAGTGACATTTCCCGAGATTTCTGTGGCCAAGTCCAAGTTATATCTTAAAGACCGGTCATCGGCATTGAAGGTGACATTGAAATAAGATGGGGAGATTTGGGAGTTTTCCATACATGTTACCAAAGAAGTTGCCATGAGCAGTCGGAGAGCCATGGCTGGCACCGTGAAGGCGAGCCAGAGCACGGGAGAGATCTTCATGGTGATGGGTTATTCGATGGATGCTTTTTATAGCACTATCAGATATGAGGCTCACAAAAGGCGAGGTGAAGAAAGGAAGGCACCGCTTATTCAAGAACGGGCACAAGCGAAGACGAAGGCAGGAGTGGGAAATTTGCCGATTTGAAAAAGAGTTAGTGAAAAGAGACACTCTGTTGTGGAAGGTGAAGAAGACAAAGCGAGGCTTGTAAATCTGTGTATTAGAAGGTATACCCATCAAAATCTGCGAGGTGCTTGCCTGCAGTACCTCTTTAAAGTTTTAGAGAGTATCAATAAGACAGTCGGAAAGTCGAGGAATAGAGCGAGCGGTTAATAAATTTTGTCACTTTTCGGCTGCTTCGATCTTGAAAGCCTTCTTTAGTGACTAAACGTTTCGACTTCCAAAAAATTGTTTCAGAAATCCATATGATTTCATCACCATGTGCTTACGACGTATATAGCCGCTTTTGCATCAAGCTAGCAGCTATAAAAAAAAACGTAATTTCCCGCTTGTATGCAGTGCTGCCCTGTAGATTAGCCCTCTCACTTTGAGTCAAGATTGAGAACAGACACATGAACTACCTTCAGAATGAGCGAAAAAAGAATAGAAGTACACTCCGGTCAATAACTCAACATTTCAATTTATTTCATGTTTGTTTTCTCAAAATAGATCCGCAGTTTGCTGGTATAAGGTCCTGGTTCTCTTCCTTCTCTCTGCATATGGGCAAAACTCAAAGTCGCGTTTCATCCAGATTTACAAACAAACATAATGCGTGAGTGTAGGCGGCTGGGGCTGCGGGATGGCGCGTGGATCAATGTAAGCCGCGTTGCGTTGTCTAACTTCGGGATTGGTTGTCATTTGTATGTGTCATTTCGCTGATGCATTGATCCAACTGATCCATTGTTGGATCTATGTTTGGCATGAAACTAGACTAGAAATGAGTAGACAGATGTTTTGTATCATTGATAGCGGGTAAAATTTTTTGTAAGAGACACCCGCTGCGTTTTTTTCGCTTTTTAACTAGTTTTTGGCTCAAATGCTGGAAGTTAAAAGCATGGGGAAATAAACAACGCTGGACATGTCAAGGGTCAATTGATCTGGTTGAGCCACTATTGAGTTGGTTAAGCCGAACTTGTTGACTCTTGAGGCCCGATCTTTTCATTTGTGCAAGATGAACACTATTTGACGAGTCCGTTGAATAAGAAACTTTAACACTATCTAGAATTAAGATGACGAGAAACATACAAAAATACAACATCAGAGTCATTATATATATATATACAATTTTGTTAAATTCCCGCTTCACTTCAAGGCATAAGCATTACAAGTGGAGCCTGGCGGTTTCAACTTCATACAAAAGCTCTTTTCCCCATACATGGCGAATCACATCTCCAAACTCTCTTGCATATACGATACTGATACCATATTTGTCGAAGAAGTATTGTTCAGGAGCATTGTTTTCAAACTCTATTTTGGAATCATCATCTAATAATGCATTGAGCTGACCCAAGTCGTTAATCTTGTGTACATACTCATCGATGATGTCCTTCCGGTTTTGGCGCGGAACGATGACTTGTTTAATCTGTCCAGTCAAATAAGCTCCAAGAATTTTCTCTTTTAGGCCCCCAATGGGAAGCACCAATCCCCGTAATGTCAATTCACCAGTCATGGCGATATGAGAAGGTACTGGCTTTTTCAAAACCAAGGAGAGAAACAGAAGCGCCATAGTAATACCGGCCGAAGGACCATCTTTCTGTATAGCCCCCGCTGGAACATGCATATGAATCTCCAAATTGTCAAGGCGCTTGACAAGGCCATCTTTGTCATTCAAATTCAAGTATTTCTTGCGTAACATATCTTTAATGAAAGTGATCCCAATCTTGGCGCTCTCCATTAAAACTTCACCTAAACGTCCTGTCATGTTAAGAGAGGTACTTCCCTTACCGTTATCAAATCCAATACTCTCAAAGATTAAGACGGATCCAGATCCGTCAGTATTGTATGATAAGCCATTCACCACCCCATATGGGCTGGCCATTGCGGGACTCTCAATAATTTCACTTCCAATGGCTGGATGTGGAACTCCTAAGTATCTGGATAAATCATACTCTTCAACCTTTGGCCTATAAACTTTTTGGGGATCGGCAAGGCTCTCCGAATATTCGACTGCTTTATAGCGACAGATGGTCCCGAGTTTGCGCTCAAAATTACGAACACCGGCTTCTCGGGTATAATCCAAGATGACCTTCTTCATAACATCTTCATCGAGATACACCAAATCCTTTTGAGGAAGCCCATTTCTGGTGACCTGTCGCGGAAGTAAATAGGTGTTTCCTATTGCAAGCTTCTCGCTATAATCGTAAGCACCAATTTCAATCATTTCCAATCTGTCAAGAAGAGGACGTGACAAATTGTAAGGCTCGTTGGCTGTGCAAACAAAGATGACTTGAGACAAATCAATAGGAAATCCAAGATAATGGTCTACAAATTGATTGTTTTGTTCTGGATCCAAAACTTCCAATAGAGCTGCTGCTGGATCACCATTGAATTTACTGGCGCCACTATTGCCGCCGATGATCTTATCAATTTCATCTAATAAGATCACTGGATTCATCGACCTAGATTTTCGAATAGCCTGAACGATTGTTCCAGGCATAGCACCTACATATGTGCGTCTATGTCCTCTTATCTCCGATTCGTCTTTAACACCGCCGAGTGAAACACGCTGGAAGGCTCTGCCCAAAGTAGTGGCTATAGATTTCGCCAAAGACGTCTTACCCACACCAGGAGGGCCAGCTAGCATAATAATTGGAGACTTGTTTTCCTTTGAAACATGAATGGCGCTCTTCCTTTCCAAGGTGTCCTGATCGTCGACGGTCAGATCATCAACTTGTTGATCAGAGGAAGTCTCACGGTCTTCATTGTATGGAATGATTATTGACTCGCCATTAGCTGATTCACGAGTGAACTTTTTACTTTCCTTATCTTTCGAAAGCTTCTGCTTTTGTTTGGCTTCTTCGGTGCTAATTCTTTGAATTTCCTTGTCGGCATTGGCTCCAAGAAGCTTGAGAACCACCAAATACTGAATCAATCTATTTTTAACGTTTTCCAATCCGAAATGGTCCTTATCCAATTGAGCACGTGCTTCTGTAAGGTCAATGTCCTTGTTTGACTTGAATCTAGTCACGTACTTGTCCCAAGGCATATCAGCCACAATCTCTAAATAGTTCCTAAGAACATGAAAGTCTGCATTTCCTGGATTTGACGACTTCACACGCTTGAAGTCTTTCACTATGAGACGTTTGCTATCTTCCGAAAGAGATGTGATCTCAGGTAACTTCTTGTTGATAAAATCCGAAATTGCTTTCAAGTCGTCATCATCATCGTCATCATCGCTATTACTTCTAGGAGGTACCCCACCAAAATTCTTTTGAGACGTTTTCGGTGGTGTAGGAAATCCATCCTTACGGCGAACAAGCTGTTTCTGCTCCTTCGAGGACTTGTTGGATGATGAAGTTGACAAGCCATCCAAAACCAAACGAATGGATCTCAATTGATTAGCAACAAGGCTTGCTTTTTGAATGTTCGATGCCTCTTCATAAAACCAATGATTCAAGAGAGTATTGTTGTCTCTAATAGTTGTGAACACCTCGGTCATTTTAGTAATTAACTGAGTTAAAACCTCAGTTCTCTTACTGGCATCAGAGATTGAAAGAATGCGAAGTTTTTCGTAGTTTGGGAAGGGGACAATTGCGGCTGTCAAGTCAACAATCTTCAGCAAATTCTTGTTCGAATTTGCTCCCTTGGTAGAAGAATATACCTTTTGCAATGTTTGATACGCTTTAGAAAACTCCTTTGATCCGGCCAATTGCAAGTAAAGGGCATTCGCTAAAGGATTTAGAGTCAAGAGGTCTGAGTCTTTTTTCTGCGCTGCTAGAGCTTGTTTGTACTCATCCAAAAAGCGTTCAATCAGTCCAAATAATTCAATGGCTTCTGTTTTTAACATAGACCATTGTGAGCCGCTAATTGGTGAATTATCATCCCAAACTACTGACACAATCAATTCAGAAGGATGTTTTGCTTCTTCTGGCGCTCTGATTGCACGAGCCAACGCTTGAACAGTCAATCTAACATTCTTCGAATCATCAGTAATTCCAATAATCCTACAAAGGGTAGCTACACGAGTATTATCCCGATTTTTGAGATTACCTTCTGGTGAAGTGATTTTTGAAGTATTAGGCTCGATCGCTAGGATAACATCACCAAAAGGACCCGCCAGTGAAGCACTCGACAGAGAACTCTTGTGAATACTCTCCATCTCTTTGAATGTTTGGATACCAGCCAAAGCATCTTCAGAAAGCGTGGGTGACTCCATGTCGTCCAAGTCATATTCATTCAAGAGACTCTTGATAATGACCATAGAGTCGATACTGCTTCTGAATCTCGAAAGAAGAGTAGCTGCTTTAAAACGAGTAAATGTCACATTATAAATGATTCCGGGTAACAAAATTAAGGAGGAGTCGAGCATATATTCTGGTAGTACTATTCGAGACAGAATCCCCTTTTTGTTGGAGCTAAAGGGCTTAATTGGTGCCATGGTCGGTGGTCAGAGATAAGAAAGTGTATGTGAGGAATATGAAATCGATTTATACTGAATTTAGATATAAAATTGATGCTGATAGGCCGAGTTTTTGGTCGTGATAGAAGAAGAGTTATTGGTAGATTAAGTGGTTTCCAGTGAGTCTAACGACGATTGTGATTAGTATCTGAGGTGATTCTATATGCCGGATCTCCGCATTTGGGATAATCATGCGCACTTGCGATACCGAGGCACATGAAGATGCGGATAATGTTCAAGCGGTAAGGATTGCCTTTTACATTCGAATTAGGAGAAGAATTCAGTATTTTCAGAACAAATTCGAAAATTGTCTTCATGGAAAAAATTTTTTGTTTGTCCAACCTGTGGTGATGGTGCTGGTATTGTCAATCTCTTATCTATGTATAACCGCACCCGTGCACCGGAGATACTTGAAATATACTAAAAAATGATCTTCATATTTTTATCAAGTAATTTTTTATTTCAGGCGTCGAGCGTGTTTTTGAAAATAATTTCAATTTGTTTCTTTCCTTCTTCAGAAATGTTACTGAAGATCAAGAATGGCAGCTCTTGCTTTGGTTTACTACTCAAAGACAGTCATTGTGAAGTATTTTTTTTTAGGAATATATGTACAACTAAATTTTTAGAGATGTTAATGCTATGGATATTTCTTGCGGTTGGAGCCTTGCTTGATTAAAGAACGTCTTTAAGGTTAACTTGACCTGAACCTCTCTCTAAGGGTTGTGGCTGTGCATCACTTTTTTTCCAACCAATCATGAAAATAACATTGAATGTAGCAGGAAGAGTCGTTCCAGATTCACCTTTTTCTCCATGTAAGCTTTTGTAGATCTCATTAGCAGCCAACAATACATCACGAGGTAAAGTATTGGCTTGTGACAACAAACTGTTCTGCTCACCCATATCCTGAAGCTCGTAACATAAGCTGGTAATATCTGGATAGCCGCCAATAACAAAATCTTCTGTATCGATAGTGAGCATGCTGAATCCTGCTCTGTTGAGAAGACTACCGATGTCGTTGAGGTGCACCAATGGCGACACACGAGGTGACATTCCTCCATTACGTTCAAGCTCTGCGAGTTGAAGCGATGTACGGAGTTCGTAGAGTGTATCACCGCCAAAGATCGTACCCATAAAGAGACCATCTGGCTTAAGCACACGATTGATGTTTTTGAGCGCTTGCGGAAGATCGTTGATCCAATGCAAGGACAAATTCGATACAACAGCATCATATTGTTCGTCAGCCTTTAGAATCTCATCGTTAAAAGCTTCTTCATCTGCGACGATTCTAAGAACTTTACCATTGAAAGTAGTATCGGTCTTCTCGTTGTTGTCTCTATTGAGTAAACTTTCAGACAGCTCAACCATAACAAGCTCTTGGATTTTAGATTTTATATTCTCTTTATCCTTGTTGAGTTGAGCAGTCATTTGGATCTCTGCCTCATCTGCGCCGGGTCTAGGATGGGAGATTGTACAAAGGCTTTTGAGAAAATTTCCAGAATGTGCACCAAAATCTAATAATCTGGTGAAATCCCTTGTAATGAAGCCCAATCTCTCGATGGTTTTGAGTGCAACTTCATCTTTAAGATAATCCATCTTGCGAGAACGTTCGGGAGACACTGAAGGAGCTCTAGATTTCTGAATGTTTTTAACAGCTCTATCAAAAACATTGAATTGGGTGTTTCCGCTTTTAGGTGTCTTTGAAGTGGCGAGATATCGAAGGCTTTGTAAGCCTTGAGTGTGTAGCTTCATCGTACTTTTAAGATTGTGCTATAGGTTTGAGTGGAGGCTTTATCGGAGGATCTTGCCAATAGCTTCTCAAAGTTCCAAGACCGCTATTGCTTTATGACTTTTGAGTCGGAATTAACTATTAAATTAAAATCGAAGAGTCAGTTTGTTGTAACTTCAAGTGATATCAGATAACTGTCATACCCCAAGAATGCGATGAGAATAGAGACGAAACATGTCCCAAATTAAGCGAATTAAGTAAAAAGCAACTGATTTCAATAAATTCGTCAAAATAATTTTATCACTTCAGTTATTCGAAAAATACACATTGAAAGTAGTAGATCCTTTGCCAATGTCTTACCCCGGAAATTTCAGATCAAACCTTGCATCTTGAGTTACAAATCACGTAAACACTGGAAGCCTTTTCCAATATATTCTTGATATTCAAATGCTACGGCACACTCGATTTGTTGATTCCTTAATTTCCCGTTCTGGCAAAGGCTCCGCCTTGCCCCATTTTCACATACGATTATCATCTGGAGATCGAAAGACAGCCTTTATAGAAGCAAGAAAAGCTAATTCGTACCTCAAATCCCTATCTCCTCAAGAATTTAGGGGTTTGAAACCGTCTGATCTTAACAAAGCCATCTTTTTAAATAAATGTGTCGGAAATTATGAGGAGGTTCTTTCTATAGCGAAAAGAATGGCATACGAGCCACCGGAACAACAGTATTTGTCTGCGGAATTATATTTATTACTTCTACAGCTGATCTTGGCTCTGAAAGATATTTCAAAGATTGCTTTGGCAATGCAGCTATGTCGGGAACTATCGAGTATGGCTAATGATAAGGAAGTGAAAGAGGCTTTTAAACTTGTCTTGCAATGTGCAAGCAAAAGTGACGATTTCACACAATTGCTACCGCTCCGTATTCTATTCGAGTCTCTACTGCCGCGTCTCACTGAAGATCATTTTGAGTTCAGATATTTAGGCACGGTTTCATCCATACTTTTGAATTCGAACCAATACACAAGTGCTGTTGAGCAGTTCAACTTAAGCTTGAAATCATTTCCTAGCTCAGATCAACGCAAAAAAATTTATTCGAATTTTCCAATTGTTCAATTTATTGAAGCAATGTGTGATGCACAAGATTGTCTTAATTTAATATCACTTCTACGTGGGGCAAGTAAAGACCCTAAAATATTATCACATCATTTGTGGTTAAAATGCTTGAGCTTAGGCCTTCATCTTAATGATTACGCTTTAGTCAAACTTATCTATGACGTTGTTATCACCACGAAGATTGACGGGCAAATCACCATTGACGATGTGATTTTTGACAACAAGTTGGATCGACTTGAAGAGCAAAATGAGATTTTTGGGTCATTTTCCAATTCAACAGTAAGTGAGATACTTCACACATTTGCATCGCACGGAGATGTCACTCTGTGCTTGTCGTTAATTGAATTACATTTTGTACATAAAACTTTAAAGGGCCAGAAGGGCCTTTCTAAAGAAATTTGCATAGATATAGTGCGCTCTTATTGTTATCACGAATCAAAAGAATCTGCTATTGAACAAGGAGAAAAAGACGAATCCGTTAAGCAAGTAATTGATGTGATGCACAACTTCTTGACAATGCAAAATGTGCAAATCACTTACAAAGACGTCTCTGATGCCTTTCTGCAGAAGTTGTATAATTACAGAGTATTCGACAAGAATGTAGAGGATAGCACACTTAAGGAAAATATTATCCTGCAAAGGATTCAAGACAGCACAGAAGATGAAACCATTTTACCACGCAAATTACTGAGCGCTCAAGTTTCTAAAAGCAAACAGGGAAATGTTTTCATGAATATGGATATTTTGGGAAAATTTGTTATTGATCACGCAATGTATATACTAAACAGTGGCTATGGAAAACGAACCATGAGCCTCTTTCTCAACTGTGTGTTAGATTATGTACAAAAGTATCAAAACTTCTCAGGCATCATTACCGTCTTTGAAGCTATCCATGAAGTCAATAAGCAGTCTCTCTCTGAATGGCTAGATGCGGATCTGTTTGACTTGCTGAGTCGATGTTTGGCCAACTCCCCTGCTGCCATGGCGCCGGGTTTCAAGTTGTTCTTGTATTTAAAGAGTACCGAGTACGAATTCACCTCCAAAATTGTGGAAAATTATATATTTTCTGCATTGAGGAATTTCGAGAATACTCTGTTATTGGAATTTTATGTTTACGAGTATTTGACTTTGATGAATGGTTCTTGCTGCTCCTTATTAAAGGAAAGGTTGTCCAATGCAATACTAAAAAACGCGGAGATTAGTCAGATTGCAAATTTTCTTGAAAACTTAGAAACATACGATGACTGGAGAGAAGTTTGGACACTTAAAATGTTTGTCACTAGAGCATCACAGGTGCTTCCTGAGCAAATTATTAACTCAAGATACTCAGAAATTGATCTGAGGGATCTCGCACGACTAAATAAAGTTTTACAATAATCAATAATATATGTGCATTAGATTTAATTCAATGAGAAATTTTCATTTGTGCTTTAAATGCGAGTTGTGTGTCAGAGATGAGTGTCAAACCTGTTCACTGGTCTCATCTAATTGGGTTGTTGATAGCATCTTCAAGGTCAGCAGCACTGATTTCAATTTTAGAGGCCTTTTGCAAGTTCAATAAGCCACCGCCCTTCTTGAACCCAATTCTGCTCCGGTCGCCACCCTCTGTAACCTTATGCATTGACTCGTCTACGAGGTTCAGGAAATTCAGGGAAATACTACTGTTGCAAAAGGAACCCATCATTGTGGTATCCATTGCCATGCGCATGATGTTGTTGGCATGACATGCAAGTGGGTCGTTGTCGGTCACATCATTTGAGTCCTTTGCTTGGGTGGATAGTTGTGTCTGTTTCAGATCTGGCTTCAGTAAGAAAGAAGGTATTTGCAATTCCTCCATTCCAGGCGATCTTTGAGCCTTGGTGCCATCAATGCCTTCACTCGAATATATTCTTGAGGTTATGTTATATGGTACAGAAGCTTGCTCATGTTGGGAAGTTGGGTAGGAAGTCGTATGTTCCTTGGTAGATGAGAATGGTAATTTGAGTTCATACGACAGTATCTGCTTTCGACTACAAGCAAGAATTTCATCTAACGGATTTGTCATCGCTAAATGAGGGAATGACTTTGATTCGGTAAAGTGCTTGACATATGGTTGCGAAGACATCTTAGGTTTGGTGGCTGCAAATTCGTCTAGAGTACATGCAATAGGGTCAGAATCTTTTCCTTTCAGACTCTTCCCAAGCTCTGAAAACGGACGAGGGTATGCATAGGGCGTAGCCAGCGACATTATAAGGCTTTTAATTAAGGTTTGATCTCTGGTTTCTCGTTGATGGGGAAGGGTGTGTCTGTCAATTTAAGTGTTTATGTATTACCGCATTGAGACTAGAGTGGCTGAAGATAAGAAGCGATAATGCGACTAAATAGGAAAGTGTAGTTAACAAAAAATTTAGACTTGAATGTGAAATAAAAAGTTTTTCCAAATGAATAGAAAAGTAACATCTAAACAAGAAAATCAAAGAGCACACTGATTCACTATTGAAATATTTACACACTATATCACGTGTCGCACCCAAATGAACATCTAACGATTAATCTTTAAGTTGCAAAAAAGCAAATACAAAGCAAGAACAAATTTAAAATGTGATTGATTCCAAAGTTATGTGAATATTTATTAATTTTGATTTTGTTATAGAATATGCAAATTTGTGTCTCTCATCCTAACCGGCTTAGGTAAGTCGATTGTTGTTATATACAGCTCGCAGAGTGGTTGGTAGTAGTAGTTAGATGGAGTAAAGGAAGATGGGGGTATGTGATTACACAATGAAGATCGGAAACCTGTAATTACCGGAACACGGGATTTTCTTGTCATGAGTCGTTGCTAGTATAGCTAGCGAGAAAAATCTGCAGAAGCCTTATTTTGCAGACTGCTCCACGGTCCGCTTCAATCTCTCATCTATGACCGCATCGTTACCATGGACGGAGTCTACGGGACATGGAAGCACCGAATTTGCGCCAACTAAAAGAAAACATATAGCAAATGCGGATGAGAATATAGAAGATGTTACTCTGTTTCTCTGTGTGGCCCTAACAAACATTATGGGGTGTTGTATTGTGTCAATGCTGGGGAGATGAATGGGCTGATGAGTTGACTTTACTGGTGAACTTCCAGTGTGTCGAATTGAGATAGGATGATTTTGTGTGAATATATAAGAAGCTGTTTTGCAGCTAATGAAATTAAAGTCCTGACGGTTCTAGCGAGTTACAAGGGTCGCGTAAAGATGGGATTTGTGTGGTCTAAAGAATTGGAGTTTTGAATAAGTTGAGTGGAGTGGAAATTTATCCTGCAGGAGATGGCGTCGATACAGCCAATTATTGGTTTAGAATTACAAAATAAAAATTCCACATATGCTGGCATAAATATGTATTTTCACGTGCGGAAATTAATCAGATATTTTTCTTTTTCTTTTTCAAGGTGCGCTCGATGAATCACGGCGATGATGTTTTGTGGTAGTTCCCCAACTGAGGTGGCTACAGGTAGCAGTGAAATGAAGCGACTAAGCTCATAGCATTTAAAAAAAAATAAGAGGGGGTAAAAGAAGCCAAGAAAATCCAATCCAAATTTCATATGTGCATTACTCTGATGATTGGAGACTACTGGTAGGCAAATATCTATAGTTTTACTTTGAAATGAGAGAAACCAAAAAGTTACTTATACATGCAAGTTTATGAATACGCAGCTTTGAGAAATCATTTCATAGCGAATTTAATTCTGTAGATCGCTATTTTTTCATTCACTGTTCATCTAAAAATCAGTCTTCTGAAATTGATCACAGCATAATTCAATATTAAGCACGAAAGATCAGTAGAACATCGAGTCCTTGTATTTTTTTTGTTGTTATGTGATCATTCACTTGTGCTGCTGCCACTGATTCTACTTTGACCTCTGGTGATCATCTCTTGCCTGATGCCTCGGGTGTAGTCCAACTAACCTTGACGTTGATTATATCTCTTTGAAAGTTCGTCCAAGAGAAGGTCTTAACAATATCATCCTCAAAGAAGTGCATTTTCGTAACCTTCTGTCCCCTTGAATTCCTTCAGATCCAGCCTTACCTTATACTACAAATTGGCTTCGCTATGTACATTTATTAATTATATCCCTAATACAGCCCAATTTTAGTAAATCCCTTTGGCCACGTAGGCTTGTCGGTCTTTTTTCTTTCTTTTAATTCCGTTGATGGAAGCAAGTCTATTGAAACAAGCTCCTTGACAAGTCGAAGCTTATGTGCTGTAGCGACGGAAACGGACTGGTAAACGACTTGGTCACGCTTTTTCAAACCCAAAGCTTCCATGTTTTTTCTAATCTTTGGGCCCAAGCCAATAGTTGAACGCAACTGCTTGACTCTATAGAACATTTGTGGGGAAGACATTGTCGTTGGTTGAATTTTTCACCTCTTGAAAAGAAGGATGTTGGACCTGTGTACACTGCACAATCTGGGGAGGATATTTGAATTTTAAATGTAATATAATTTTTGTGTATTCATAATAAATTTAATATTAGAATGAAAATTGCGGAAATAATTACAGTTAATTTCTGTGTAAGGATAATTGCATTGCGTGGATTTTTTGCATCTGATGTCAAGGCTTGGGAGCCTAAGATAGACCGACATCACAAATAATATAAAGTACATTCAGTTCAATTCGTGCTCTAAATTTCAAATGTTGCATTAACTCAAAGTTCATAACAGAAGACATTCTTTTTCGCATCCAATAGCACTTACTCTGTTCACGCTCTTTGTTGTGTTACTACTACATGGATGATCTCCCGAAGTTGTCCCTGCGCTTGGAGGAGGTGCAATTGCTCATAGGACGTAATATCGAGAGTATTGTCGGATCATTAGATGGTCCTGAATCTCAGATTTGCCCCAAGGAAGTCATTGAGGATACAGAAAGGCTCATAAATGAGTGCGAGGCCCTTCCAAGGCTTCTTGATCCACATCTACAACAGTATATTGACGAAATTTCCGCAGCCTATTTAAAACTAAAAAGGAAGTCAAATGATCTGAGTGAATCTACCAACTTAGTTGGTTTAGTACTGACCTTGGCGAAAGTAAGAGGCTACAAGTTCGTTTCAACGTTCTTTTCCACAGATGTATATCTAATTCCAGAAATAATTGCCTTGTTACAGAATGAAATCTTAAATAAAAATACAGAAGAGTCGTACTTCTTGTTAATTTGGCTTTTGAACCTTGTACTTGTTCCATTTCCTTTAAACTCTATAGCTGACTCGTTGGATGCTCAAATCTTCACCATTGCAAATAAATTCTTGTCGCTTTCTTCAAGTGCATCAAAGATTCAAACTCTTTCGCTGTCATTGCTAGCACTGCTTTTGACTAGGAGAGATGGAAATCAGCTAATGGATATTTACATCGACGGTGTTTTGAAAGCATGGATTAACCTGGATGACAAGACCAAATTGGCTAATTTAATGACCTTCAACCAAATTTTGAAACGTGCGTCTAGCGCTGAGGCTGCAAAATTTGCTCAAATAATATACCATGATGTCGTGTTGTATGAAATGTCATTATTAGTGATGAATGATGCAACAGAAACAAACAATCTCAACATCAAATACTTAATCAAAGTAGTTTCAAAGATATCCAAATACTACATTAGTTCTAATGAATGGGATATCGTGGCTGATAATGTTGATTCGTTGGTTTACATCACTACTGCAATGAAAGATAGATTAGACATGACTTTGAGAGAGTGCTTAGCAAAATGCATGAGTAGAATGGTTTCTGATCTATTTGTGAGACAGGAGAATTATGCGATTCAATTAATCACATACATGTTACACCAACTTAAAGCAGATCTACCCAATGGAGAATATTCTGAAGCATTTCGTATCAAAGTAGATGCTAGCTCGATACCTATATATCATGCTATTCTTTTATTTATGGGTTTCCTTGCAATGACAAAGTCACTTCCAGTTGAGATAATCCCTGTCTATCTCTCGATAATTCACCAAACATCCTTCGTTTCATATAAAACTACAGGTCTATATCAATGTTCTCAAATAAGGGATGCTTCATGTTTCTGTATGTGGGCGCTTATCAAGAATATAACAAATGAAGCGTACACCTTACTTTTGGCGGATAATTTTGAGGCATTGAAAAACGTCTTTTTGGATAGTATAAGTATTGCCTTATTTGATGAAGACTACACTATTAGGCGTTGTGGAATTGCTGTTTTGCAAGAATTTTCTGGACGTCTTGGAAGTGAGTTTTTTCCCTTATTTCTCCAAGAAAAGGCTCATAATGAGATTGGAAAGTTCACCATTCAATTAGTTGAATTATTTGGAAACAAGTCAGTCGGAAGCTTGTCCGAGTCTCACGAGTTGATACCAGGTTTAGTCTCCTTGGGAATCCCCAAAGCAGTCTTTGTTGAGCAAATGATGGTAGAGATTGATCTGGACTTTTGTTCCTTTCCTGTTAAAATAGTTGCGGCCAATCGTCTCGCAAAGCTTGTTCTGGATCCATCACTTTACTCCGGCTCGGTTGAGTCTCAATTCAGTATAAACAATACATTGGAGCTTTTATTAGCTGGTCTACTAGAATTGAATTATGGTTCGTTGTACGCTCTCGCGGAATTACAAAAAGCTAAATGCTTGCCTTCCGAAGCGACCTTGAGGATCAATTCAATTGTCTGTGAGTTATCTTTTGATATTCATACTGACAGATATGATAAAGGTGAAGCCTTGTTGAACTGGTTTATCGCCATGTTACAATCCAATGAGCGAAGTGAGAACCAAAATTTTTTTCCGATAGCTCTCGAAATAAGCCGTTTGAACTATAATGCAAGCTTAATTCTGTTGCTTCGGCAAATGTTCTCATTGATGCCCAAACTTGATGATTCAGACTTTGAAAGCATTTGTGGACAAATAAGACTTGGAAATCATTTATTAGCCAAGTCAATTTGCAGTCATAAATTCTATTTAGATAGACTTCATCAACTCGTGAAGATTGTTCTCAATAAATCAGTGGATGCCCAAACACGAGCGTTTCTTGTGGCAGAGTTTATCGTTTACGTTAATGAGGAAAATGCGCAGCAATCACTCAAACTTGTCATTTTGTCCTTACTAGATGACTACACTATTTCTGCTCAAGGAGACGTTGGTCTGCTTGTCAGGAAGTCGTGCATTGACCTCTTGAGTCAATACTCAAGTGTTACTCTGGAAGAAAAAAGTGAGTTCATTGGTAAATTGATTAGAATTGCGGGTGAAACTATAGATAAATTGAGGCTTTCTGCTTTTAAATGTTTGTGTCTTTTGGTAAAAGAAGACCGTTATTCTGAAAGCTACTCAAAGTATAATAGTGACTACAAGCTCTACTTCAAGGACTTTTTCGAATTTGTTTCATCGAGATGCTTCGCAACCGAGTTCAGTGAATTTTTTTGGACTGGTATCGTTCTTTCTGCTGGAGCATCAGTCGCTGGAAGCAATTTGATCAATCTGGCCTTGCGACAATTTTTATACTATTTGGAAACAGACAATCAGGTTGAAACATGTCTCATGAATCTACTAAAACTTCTTAAAATCCCCTCTGGGAAAACAGCTAAGAATTTATCGAATAGAGAAAAAAAAATCATAGCTGCAACCTTGAACGTGTTTGTCAGAGTGTTTGAATCCGCCATCCGAATTCCCAATTCGTTCGACTA
This sequence comes from Australozyma nongkhaiensis, assembly GCA_030563825.1. Classification (NCBI taxonomy): domain Eukaryota; kingdom Fungi; phylum Ascomycota; class Pichiomycetes; order Serinales; family Metschnikowiaceae; genus Australozyma; species Australozyma nongkhaiensis. The sequence continues at coordinate 288,206 of JAJMKF010000007.1, read as the reverse complement.
TGAAACATTATTTATAAGATGCTACAATTTGCATATCAACACTGTACATACAGCGCGGATCTCACTGGTTATAGAAGTTTTCCAACACTTATCATGTGGCGATTGTCCTGAAGCAGTGGCGAAGAAGTCGAAAATGAGGCTAATTTGGCTTGCCAGAAACTCTCCAATAGAACGAATCCGTTCCTTAGCGAAAGATGCCATTTTCGAACTTATATTAGAGTTGAAGCCAGATCATCCAATTATCAGCGAGTATGGATCTTCATCTCGAGTCTTGTCCTCTGACGAACTTTTGAGAGAGATGGAATCAATAGTCATAGGTGTGTAATACAATACATTACAATACAATACAATACAATACAATACAATACTATACGATATCCACAGACAATGCTATCTTTGCGACAATATTGAGCTTTACAATGCAATGTAGAAAAAATAAAAAAAATTCGTCTATTTATTATATTCATATAATCGTATCCCAAGAAGTTGCATCCAGTGCTTACTTCATAGTCGTCAGTTGCCGTGCGCACGATATAAAGAGCGCTTCATATCTAATACAAATGGACCAGCCAAATCTACAATCCCAACATTAAGTTGTCGTCATCCGCGTGAAGGGTACCCTGGTTTAGGTAAGTGACATAACTCCAACGACGCTTAGGAGGCGCCAAGTTGGCGATAGGCTGGACTCCAGAGGACTCCTCAATAGAGGAAATAGATTGTGACCGAGGCTTATCTTGTTGGCCAGAGAATGGGCTAGTGTCGGTGTTGTTTTGGGAGAAAAGCTTGGAAAACATATTTTATCGTTTGAAAGTTATGAAAGTATATAGATAAGAAAATGAAAATTAAAGGAGAGGGGAGCTAATCTACCTTTTATACCCTAGAGAACCTAAAGGAAATCCATACCGTGGTCCTGCATATGGCTCCGCCATCTAAGTGTGATATCGTGGGGAAGCCGTAGTGTACACAACTCCGAAGCTAACATGACCAGGGGGTGTGGACAGATAGATGGTGGTTGTGCATATAGCGACGATGATGTGAGCAGATAGTAAAATTTATAAGAGCACATAAAAAAATTTTCTGCATATTTGATCTTTTGTACTGTATACAGATTTATATTCCTATGTGCAGGTCGTTTCTTCGGATAGTCTCCGACCAACCGTCCTCGGATCTTCAACACCGAACAGTCCACCTCACCTAACTTACTTACTAAGTGGTCTTACTCTCTACTTTGCATCCGATTTGTCTACACAGTGGTGGTCTGACAAGCAGCGCTACTAGGTCGGCTGAATACGGGAAATAATCAACGGAAGAGTGGAAGTGAATTCGTAACTAGTAAACCAATAATGGCATAACATTTGTGCTTGTCGGCCACCAACTTTACATGCATAGTATTTCCCGCCGCAAAGTCTCTGCCATATAGTTATGCAGTTACTATGTAATAACTATGTAGTAACTATGTAGTAACTATGTAGTAACTATGTAGTAATAGTACAGTAAGGTGGCATTCGAGGTTTTGTGCGGCTGAATCGTCAATAGGTGTGGCTTGGAAGATAAAAATAGACAGGCATTGAAGTGAGTTTTTTTTTATTTTTTCTAGAAACTTGAATTCAAAATTGAACATTTGTTTCTTTTAACCAAAAACTCTTTTCTCAAACCACGTTCTGGAGTTGTCTGCCGTTGCAATATGAGTGTATTGCAATCACTCTGAAACAAGTGCAGATAGAAGAAGGCGAGAGCGACAGGAGGGGAGACCAGCGGGGCGATAAGGGTCTAAGCGGTGATTGGCCAATGAGACTTCTAACGAGAGAGTTTTAAAGTGCTCAGTAATTCAATCTTTATCACTCTCAATGAGGTCATTGTGCTTACCTTAAGTTGCGATAAGTGGCTTTGTGAGCCCCACCTTTGCAGTTAGCAATGTATGTTAGGACACCTCGGATAAAATGCAAGCGCTCATTATACCGGATTATGTACAATAAGAAAGACGATAAGTTATTTTATTTCTAAAGTTATTTTTAGATGCCTGGGAAGATTGCTTTCATTCGTAAATATGTTGTTATACGACATTTCACAAAATCGTTTACGGCGAAATTGGCGGACTCGGCTGACTCGGCGGATTCGGCGAAACCATTGGAGGAAGTTGGGCAAGCGTTCGTGTTCTCACTTGGTGCTCGAGATTCTCCTACAGTCTCAGATCGTCAATGTTGATGTTGATCTTTCGGAATATTCCAACCGACTGATGAAATGCGCTTACAAAAAATCTTTCGTCGTGCCTTTAATTTAAGTACTTTCAATTTGCAGCACAAATGCTGCGAATAGTGCAACAGTCTGTGGCTCTTTAAACGCAAGTAAAGATAACAAATCCTTATTCGAGTTTCATAAATCAATTTTGAGCTCAAATCATCATGATTGACGTTTTAAGATTTACTTCCCCCGTTTACAGAAGTGTTTTTATAATATGCAATTATTCCTATATTAATATTTCCTTTTAATTACTTGTCGTGAAAAATTAAACCAATCTCTCCTCGAATCTCAACTCGTTGTTAATTGGCATTCCAACCAATAATCTCAAAAGATTCTCAATGGCCAATCTTTGCTTGTTCAAACCGTTGATTGGCTTAAATCCTGGCTTGGACAATGGGGCCTTCAACCAGTAACTCAACAAGGTCAAGACAGAGTAGAAGTTCTCGTAATTCTCCTCACCTACCTTCTTGTATGAAACTCTTTGCAAGAACTCAGCCATAATGACCAAGTCAATGATCAAAGGAGTAGCCAACAAGGAGTCCTCACAAACGTTGTGAATAGAAATCTTGTTGTGACCACCCAACATCAACTCAGAATAGTACTCATCCATGGCGACCTTTGAGTCACCGACAGCTGGCAAGTACTTGATGACAATACAATGGTCAACTTCAGAACCAGTCTTTTCGTTGTACAAAATCTCATTAGACTCAATCATGTCGTCAACGACAGATTGCTTGGAAATCTCCTTTGAACGGAATTGTTTTGGAGCAGACAAGTTGTAACCGTCGTTGTTACCCAAGTGGTTGTAAGAGGCGATAGAAAGAGGCTTGATACCAGCATCAACAAGGAATTGAGCCAAAACTGACTTGATTTTAGTTTGACCACTCTTGAAATCATCACCGCCAATGAAACTCTTGTGGATCTCAGACAATTCAATGGCACCTGGAACAAAGGTGTTTTGAGGAGAACCATTGATGTATGGGACTTGTTCCAAGATACATGCAACGGCAAAGACTGTGGATGGAGAAACTTCAGCGTGGTTCTCTTTGATGGCCTTAAGTAAGTTGTCGGCAGTGTCGTTAACACCTTCGATGATATCAGAGTATCTCTCAGTGTTGGCACTCCACAAAACAATCACCTTGTCCAAGTTGTTCTCCTTCTTGAACTTTTGGATGTCGCTTCTGATTCTCTCAACGTCACCCCATTTGTTTTGGGTGGTGACTTCTCCATTGCTATCAAGGTTGAAAACGTTGTCGGCTCTCTCCTTTTGATTCATTGCAATGAAGTCTGGGTAGTAAACAGAAGGCAATGGGGTGATTTTTTCCATGTCCTTGACCAATTGTCTTTGCAAATCAACATCCAAAACCTTGGCACGCTTCATGGCTTTGTCTAATGGCAACTTGGAAATATCCCATCCACTGACAACCAAATCATTAGGACTAACCATTGGTAAGATAGAGTTAAATGGAGCATAGACATCGTTACCCTCAGCATCGACACCAAGCTTGATGGTGGAAGATTGAGTGACGGAACCGTAGTAGTTTGGTTCAACGACACCTTCCTTGTTCTCAAAGCTGATCTTGTTCTTGTTGGCCAAGATAGCTCCCATCAAAGTGGTACCGTTGTTACCACCCAAACCGACCAACATCAAACCGGTCTTTGGGGTAGTCAAGTCAACCTTGAACTCATACTCTGTGGCAGTTGGAGTGACCGAAAAGGAGCCATTGACTTTTTCAACGAGAGCAGACTCGTAAGTGAATTTGGTATGGAGGCATCCGTCCTTCTTGACAGCCTTTGTATTGAAATTAACAGACATTATTAGAATAAATAGAGGTTGTTAGTAGCTCAAAATTAGTGAATTTTTTGCGTGACAAAAAGCAGAAGAGAAGAGAACTCGCACTATTTATGTACTTTTTCCCCAATTGCGTGAATTTAATCTAGATCTCCCTTTCACCCGCCCCTATTGTGTCCCAAAGGGGGGCTTAGGTCAATGCAGAAAGTGTTTGTGCCTGCACCCCGCAAGCAATCCGGCGAGATTTCGGCGAGATTTGTGCTTATCTGCAGGATGTAAGTGTGAATTGCAAGGGTCGTGAAGGACCGAAAAGTCAACAAAACTGCAATGAAATCGAAACAAAGTCCAGGAAAACCTAGCAACATTGACCGTTTTTTGAGTGTTTCTTCACATGAAATAAAAAAAATCATTGATAACATCCAGCCAATAGCGCAATTGTCTTGTTATGGCCAAAAGACGCTTCCCCCCAACAATCCTGTATCCCCCAGACAAATTTCACGTGGGTCGCCACTATCTTTAAAAAAAATTTGAGACCTTTTCAGAGACTGAAACTATGCGCGCTTCTTACTGGGTAGAGCATGCGCGATTTAGTGTGAGAACTTAAGAGACGTGCTTCAATTTGCAACCGCCCAAACAGGCAATTGGATCACTAATAGGCCATTGAAAAGGTATGGGTCGGCAATGATATCGGGCCGTGAATTGTAAAAGTAAAAAAGTCTTCATTTTTCTAGTAAAGAGAGAAAGAGAGAGAAGATATAACAAGTTTTAACTCCTTATTATCTTGTGTTTCATGTCATTCCGTTAATACACAATATACATCTACTGGAAACCGCAGAGATGGTCCTCCACTGAGAGACCCTGAAGAAGATTGCGGGCGGTATGATTCATGTATATCGGCCCAATAGAGTAATTTTGCCAGTTTTCGACCAAATAGTCGTCATTTTGTAGTCCTGAGATTTCCCTTGTCATTGATGTCATTCGCACATGAATTAGTGGCACAGAGCTTGTGTCTAGTTGGGCTAGTGCCTGTTTTGTTAATGGCAATGGAGAAACGAGGAACATGAATGTGGGAAATGCAGATTTTAGAGGGTTTCCATTTACATGAAATTCGTGAACACCCGCTAGTTCACGAATTATTGAGGCCTTGATTTTGGTGGCATGGTTTTTGCATTGGATCAAGACTCGAATCTCGGATTTACGGTCAATGAGATTGAGCTCTTTCGATAACGACGCGTTTTTCTTTTTTCGCTTGAACTTCTTCAAATCCCATTTACCCAAAAGATCAATGCCATTGTCGCCGGCCCCGCCTACGCGACTCAAGTTGCAGAGGTTGAGGTGTCTCTCTAGAGCTTCTTTGGCCTGGAATTCATAGAAAGTGCCCCGAAAGACGCGTGAAGAAAGGGATATCATGGATTTCAGGCATACTGTGAGATAATCCTGACACGACTGGGCTTCTTTTAGCGAAGAGCATCGGCGAACGAAGGATAGAAGACGAGACATGTGTGTTGCGTGAAATTTCAAATGATCTAGTAAGGTGACAGAATAGGAGACGTGTACAATTTTGCGACGAGAAGAAAAGCTCAAATGCAAAAGGATCAATTGTATGATTTGGTGATTAAAGACGCGTCGTGTTTCGTCGATCACAGATCGAGTGGTCGGTTTACAATTACTATTACAGAGTCTCACTGAGTTATACAAGCTGTATAGAGAAAGCTAAAGCCGTGATTCATAGATGAGACCTTATTTTTTCTTGGATCAAATATTAGGCCAAAATTAGATAATTTATTAGGATGTGAATTATTAATACAATCGTATTCTAATTTTCAACGTTGTGACCCATTTGTTAAGTCTTGGTGAGAAGAATTCAGCTCCAGTCTATCTAGTCACTCTATCACGTACTACGAAGGAGACTTGACACCCAAGAGTATAGCCGCAACACGAAGCCTTTTAAATAGCATTCAAAACCAGTCGCTTAATCCTTTAAAAGACTATCGCATATACTCAGATTAATCTACACAATTGCCCAGTCCAATGCTTCCTCTCCTTCTACTAGCCTCCTTGGTTGCACTGAGTAGTTTAAGTATCTATGCAAGAGATATTGACAATGATGTCAGAACAACTATTGGGGCCATTCTGTTTGATGAGAAAACAAACATCGCAGCCTTTAATCCGGTAACGGTAGGAAATATAGGAAAGGCTGTCTGCCTTGGAACAGACGATCTCCCAAATCACGAGTGTTTTGTCTATCATGAATTATCCAAAGAGGAGCTACAAGGAAGATTTCAAATTATTGTTGACGAGAGCGGGATTCGAAGAATTTCTTTTGCCCCATCTGCCGAGGAACTTGTCGTAGGTGTTGTTGAAGTGACAAGGGCACCAGCACCCAACTTGCTGCCTGTTGCAATGGAGCTGCAAGCTGTACCAAAGCCTCAAACAAAACAGGTTATGAGAAAGCGTGTTATCGTCGATGATGCGGGTGTGGAATCTGTGGTGGAAGAAGAGGTGCTTGAGGTTGTTGAACAAGATAACCGATCTTGGGTGCAGAAGAATTGGATGTACATTGTCCCTCCACTTGTCTTGTTCTTGATATTTTCACCCGAACCGCCAAAGGAGCAATAAGGAAGATACAGACGAATGGAACATTGTACTCAAAAGTCTGAGGTTTGGTGGTGTTATTACGAAAGTACTATTTGAGAATTAAAATGGTATTTAATGAATCCAACCCTTTCAAGACTACAAAAGAATCAGCGCCCTTAATCCCTTGGAAGACTTCATGCTGTTGCTTGTGACAATTTTAGGTTCTGAGGATAAATGGTTTCGACTATTTTACGAACAATAATAAGAGCAATTTAAATTGTCTTCCTTGGAGTTTCTTCTAAGCTTTTTCTGGAGAAGCCAAGAACAGAAAGGAGGCGCATTAGCGTTGATAGATTATTCCAACCTAGCTTACCTCTATTCGCCAGAGGGCGACGCTGAAAAGATCCAGGTCGACTCAGCGTGAATTTTCAGAGATTGTCGAACCAGAAGTATATTTTTCAAGAAACTTTCTACATAGTAAAATGTAATTAATAAAAATGGTCTTTCCTCATTAATAAACAGACTTCAATGGGTCGAGAGAAGAATCCCACGATACACGCTAAATCCAAATCGAAAAAAAATCACAAAAATCAACAAGAAAAGCAAATTAATTATTTCAACAATTTTCCAGTCATTTATATTAACTATATCTTAGCTATACCAACCTCCCTTCACCTTCTCAGACATTGTCCGCACTTTTACATGCAGACAGCCTATCAGCATCCAAATATTCAGATTTACTAACTAGCCTCACACAAGCGAGAATTTTCGAATCCAACCAACAGGACACGGATACCAGCCACCACGTAGAAATATAGCGGAAGCTCCGAGTGAAGAGACTAAACACCCCATCCTGAACTTACTGTTAGTTCCTCTTTGCATCCCGTCCCGTTTTCATTTTGGAGTTGTTCATCTGTTTGAGAAAAAAAACTGAACCCACGTCAACACCAAACACATATATAGAAGCAATTGATTGTGATTTTTTAAAATCTACCAACCAATTTAGCTAGATAGGGTGTACATTAATTCCATATTCATATTCGCTTATCCCAAAGAAGAAAAATACCACCTACAGAATGTTAGCTAGAAACTTACGATTGGCTTCCAAGAGACTCTTGACTGCTTCCGCCAGAAGAAACGCCGAGGTTCTGGTGACCATCGATGGTAAGACCGTTCAAATCGAAGCGGGTTCTTCTATCATCCAGGCTGCTGACAAAGCCGGTGTCGTCATTCCAAGATACTGTTACCACGAGAAGTTGGCCATTGCTGGTAACTGTCGTATGTGTCTCGTTGATGTCGAGAGAATGCCTAAGTTAATTGCTTCCTGTGCCATGCCGGTCCAAAATGGTATGATTGTCCACACAGACACTGAGAGAGTCAAGAAGGGTCGTGAGGGTGTCACTGAAATGTTATTGGAAAACCATCCTTTGGACTGTCCAGTCTGTGACCAAGGTGGAGAGTGTGACTTGCAAGAACAATCGCAGAGATATGGTTCCGACAGAGGCCGTTTTGCCGAAGTTGTTGGTAAGAGAGCTGTTGAGAACAAGGCCATTGGTCCTTTGGTCAAGACATCCATGAACAGATGTATCCACTGTACCAGATGTGTTCGTTTCATGAACGATGTCGCTGGTGCGCCTGAGTTGGGTACTGCCGGTAGAGGTAATGACATGCAAATTGGTACCTACATCGAGAGAAACATCAACTCTGAGATGTCCGGTAACATCATCGACTTGTGTCCAGTTGGTGCTTTGACTTCTAAGCCATATGCATTCCGTGCTAGACCTTGGGAGTTGAAGAGAACTGAGACTATCGATGTTATGGATGCTGTTGGATCCAATGTTCGTGTTGACGCTCGTGGTATTGAGGTTATGAGAGTTATGCCAAGACTCAACGACGAGATTAACGAGGAGTGGATCTCCGATAAGTCGCGTTTTGCCTGCGATGGTTTGAAGACCCAAAGATTGACCACTCCTTTGGTCAAGGTTGGTGACTCCTTCCACACTGCTACATGGGATGAGGCTTTGACCACGATAGCGAACGCTTACCAAACCATAGCTCCAAAGGGCGATGAGTTCAAATCTGTTGTCGGCGCTTTAGCTGATGCTGAGGCTATGGTAGCCTTGAAGGACTTGACAAACAAGCTCGGTTCTGAAAACACCATCACAGACGTTAAACAAGCCACTGAGGCTCACGGTGTTGACATCAGATCTAACTACATCTTCAACTCCACCATTGATGGTATCGAGGACGCTGACCAAATCTTGCTTGTTGGAGCTAATACCAGACATGAGGCTGCTGTTTTGAACGCTAGAATCAGAAAGGTATGGTTGAGATCCAACTTGGAGATTGCCCACATCGGCCAGGAATTCGAGTCTACTTTCGAGCTTGAACACTTAGGTGCCTCAGCCAAGGACTTAAAGTCTGCCCTCTCTGGCGCTTATGGTAAGAAGTTGGCTGCTGCCAAGAAGCCATTAATCATTGTTGGTTCTGGTGTTGCTGAGTCTAAGGACTCCAATGCTATCTACAACCTTGTAGCTGACTTTGCTTCCAAGAACAAAAACTTCAATTCCGAGGGATGGAACGGTGTCAACTTATTGCACCGTGAAGCCTCTCGTGCCGCTGCTTTGGATATTGGTTTCCAGAACGTTTCTGCTGCTAACACCAAGGCCAAGTTCATTTACTTGCTCGGCGCTGATGAAGTCAAGGGTGCTGATATCCCTAAGGATGCTTTTGTTGTCTACCAGGGACACCATGGTGATGTTGGCGCTTCTTTCGCAGATGTTGTCTTGCCAGGTTCCGCTTACACAGAGAAATCTGCTACTTACGTCAACACTGAGGGAAGAACACAAGTAACTCGTGCCGCCACCAACGCTCCAGGTGTCGCTCGTGAGGACTGGAAAATTTTACGTGCCTTGTCTGAATACTTAGGTGCTACCTTGTCATACGATGAATTGTACGCTGTTAGAGAAAGAATGGCCGAAATTGCCCCTCATCTCGTCAGATACGACGTCATTGAACCTACTAGTGAGCTTGTCGCTACCCTCGGACTTAAAGACATTCTCAGTAGACACAAGGCTGCTCCTATTGCAGGTGACTTGTTGAAGAATCCAATTGATAACTTCTACTTCACTGATGTCATTTCTAGATCGTCGCCTACGATGGCCAAATGTGTTTCGTCATTTGGTGCCAAGATCGACAAAATCAAGGACCCTAAGCCTGAGATCAGCATCGCTTGAGCGTAGGTCCGTGCCATTTTTATTCCAGACCCACTCATTGCATAAGTGTTGCCTCCGACACGTTTATATACAAAATAACCTTCATGGGGAAGACATTAGTCTTTCCCTTACGCAAGCGCTCATTTGCTAATTAGGAATGACATGTTAGTATCAACTGTCACCATTTAGACTTGTACGCTGGCATAATTTACGATTCTTTAGAGCTTTAGATTGTAGCGAGTTTCATTTACCTAGCTTATTAAGTTGTCCATGTAAAAGATAAGTATGGTTCATTTAGCCGCCGTAACTTTTTCCTGCATTCGTCAAAATAATTAGGCACCAAACCGTTTATTACTGATTATATGCAGTTTTAAATAGTACTAATATAAAATCACTTCTATTTGACGTTTGCTCAATGTAAGGCCGCAGTTTCTAAGAATTGCAAAAAGCTATATATTTGTCATCCTTCTCTCATCTCCATAAGTCGTCAGTGTGCTAAACTGTAATTAGCCACACATGTATTACTTGGTGAAGTATTTACGCACGCCTTACACTGCACGGAGAATCCACACCGATTCCGTTTCTTCAGACTCCCGTTACACGCAACTCTTCACTTCATGAGTAGTAGCCACCTGTCTGCTAGACGGTGGAGGGTGGTACGTGCGTGTGCACGTTGTCATCGTCTAAAGAGCAAATGTATATATGAGACACCAGACTCGTGTGAGAGATGTCTAAAGCAGAAAGTGCTTTGCTCTCTATATGAAGATCCCACGGCGAAAATTGCGAAGAAGAGACCAATTGAGATCTCTGCAACTCGTGTGTCTCAAAAAATTGAGAAATACATTCAGGCTCTCGAATCCGAAGTACAACTTCTCGGAACGGTATCAATCGACACCAGTGTAGCAAAATTACTAAATGAACAGGCCAAGCGAGTACTTGACATGTCAAACAAATTAGCCGCTTTCCATGGCCTGGTTTCTCTTAATATACCTTCAGTCCGAGATACCTGGCAACGAGACATTCTGCCTATAATGGCACAAGGTGTCAATGACTTTAGTAAGTCACCTGTCAGTACCTTTCTTGGAAACAAAATTCCAAATGCTACAGATTTGAACAAAAACATTATGCACCAGGTTGTTCACAAATATCAACTTCTTCCCGAGTCCCAAGCAAGAATACGCTTTACTCACTTTTTGTATGAAATGCTACCATACTTCCCTATCATATCTCTTCCAGAAACCTTTAAGAATTATGATTCCATTTATAATGAGTTTCCCCAGCTTTTGCTTGTCTGTATATATGTGACTACATTTGACTACCATGGTTTCTGTTCAGAAGACGAGAATGTCAAATTGAATCGATCTTTAGCTGAGATAGTTGACACTCTCTTGACTCAAAATGTGTTTCAAAATACCTCTGAGTTCTCATATCGGTCGATTCTTACCTGCATCATCATTTCAGTATGGAGTGTTCCTTCTCTTGAGTCTGGGCAGTTCAGAACCCATATGGAGATTTTATCTGCTGCCAACATTGCACTCTGTATAGATGCTGGCAATGCTCAGTTGTTTTCGCAAGAAGCTGTTTTTGATGACAACTCATTGGAAAGAAATGATTTGCGTGGGTTCTTGTGTCTCTATACATGTCTTGCTAACATGGGATTCTGCCTTCCCAGGTTTAATCTCATCCCGTGGTCTAAACGGCAAGACCTTGCTGTTGATAAATTGTTGCGTGTAAAAAAGAATTTGCCCTCTAAAAGTGATGAGCTGTTGTGTCTTCAAGCCCGTTTGGTTCGCGTTGGTCAGGAGCTCGTGTATCAATTCGCCATCAATGGAGTTGGTCTCCAATTCTTAAGCTCAAACGAGAAACCGGGTGAGAGCTTATTGCCTACTGAATGCTTTGGTGAATTCAAACACATGGAATACGAAAAAGCTAATGAGATAATTGAGAGTTACAAAGAAAGACTCTTTGAGATATTGAGAGAAGCAGGGCATATAGACTTAAATACTCTCACTGTACTTGAAGGAGCTTCTAAGCAGACATATTCTGTTCTTCAACTGTACTTTCAGATTCTCATTGCCGCTCATGACAATTTAGTTAGCTGGTCTTTCTGCGAATTGTCAAGAGGAGCAATCTTTTCTTCAACTGCATTTGGTAAATACCTCTATAAACATATTAATGGCTTTGCAGAATCATGTAAAGGGCTCATTCGCGTCTTTATAGAGACACAAAAAGAAGCTGTGACCTTACCAAACCCTTACCATTACAGAACTGTCCTGGCGCTCATATCGTTATTACGGGTACTGGTATTGGTCAAATCCGATTACGTGAGAATGATTTTAGAAAACTACCCACCCATTGATTTCGAGCTTGTGGGTCTTTTTGCACAGGTCTCACAAATCTTTGTGAGAAACTCCCAAACATTGAAGCTGATCATTTGCGATCGAATTGGTGATATGCTTCCAAGAATATCTAAGTGGATTGATAAGATTCAAAGTAGAGAAAATGGAGGCTTGAGTAAACCAGACGCAAAAGATGAGTTTTTCAAGTTAGCAAAGATGAGTAAAGGGCGGGAGCTATGGATGCTTCACGAGCAATTAGCCGATGTCAATCGAGTCCAATCTCAGGGGAATTTTGTCCCAGAGATTGCAACACATAGAGTTCCTCCATTAATGGAGAGGGTCAAAGGAGAATCTCTTCCATTCGAGGAGGACACGGATAAGAATCGAAATATATTCGTCAATTCTATTCATGAAATATTTAAGGACGTGGATGACGACTTTGTTCGTTTCTTCAATCCTTCGGATCCAATAGATTTGAACAACTAATATCAACAAATAACGGTTCAATTAATTATTTATATTACAATAGAAAGCTAAATGTACATGTGCAAGATGAGAGATCATTTTTCTGGTAAATCGTAGGCTAAATGACTGTTCAAGAGCCCATTTGAACTCTCAACTTTCTTCTCATTGAGCACTTTGTACAATTCGCCTGGCGCCTTTCTAGTCTTGTCGGTAGGTTCTACAGGACCCTTTTGTACCCTCGAGAATTCTGTAATTTCAATTTTGTTGGGTTTCTCTTCCTCAAGAGATTCGTTGAGGGCACTTTGTTCCTCTTTATCTTCATTGTTGTCTATAATCTCCTCTTCACTTGATTCATCCAGATCAGATTCCGGCTCAGAACCCTCGCCTTCAACCATAATACCCCAAGTCTCGCTTAACATATCGAATGTTCCAAGCTGTTCATCATTTGATATCTTGTAACCAGTATTCAGGTACTCGACATCAACTCCAGGTATTATGAGATGTTTGTACGAGGGCGGCTTGCCTAATTCTTGCATTAAAGTAATCCATGGCGGGATGCTCTTATCGTTCTCGGGCATGCCTATAGCCGTTCGAAGTGCTTTTGAAATTTTACCTGGCTTCACATCTGCAATTTTTTGACTGTTTTGATCCGTCTTCTCGCGGCCCTCGCTATATAATTCCCCATACGATAGTAACTTAGGTTTCGTTTGATGCTTGAAGAAAGCATCATGCATAAGTTGATAATCAATATCCAACTTGTTCATTTTGGGTTGCACTCTATCTCTTTGCAGCTTTTTCAATGATTCCGGATCATGATTGCGCATTTCAGAGATGCCTGTATTCTTTATAAAGTCTGGAAGGTTATAAACTGCCTTGGTGGAACCTTTTTTGGCAGATAAGTAATCTTTTTTCTGTTGCCAATGACCTGGTATATCGACACTGTTTAGTCTAGTTCTCAACAGAACTACTAAAAATGGATCGGGAGCGTCACAATCAAACCATTCTACGGATTGGGGCTTCGTTGTAGAGGCTTTCAACTCCGAAATTCCAATCTTATTCTTCTTGCGCTTCTTTGAAGAAGATTCGTTCGATTTCTCTTCTGAATCGCTGTCATCTTCACTTTCGGACATTGTATCGTTTTTCTGGGCTTGAGTGCTTTGAACCAATTGTAAGTTAATAGAGGATTTTGGAGCTGCATTGGTTTCAAATTTTCGGAAAATTGTCGCAAATTCAGAATCTAGAGTATCAACTTCTATTTTTGGCTTTTTAAGTTCATCTCTGGTACTCTTTTCCTCTTCTTTAAGGGCATCTAGCTCCGAGTTAGATAATGACTTCACAGGGGATGACTTCAGTTGAGCATGATCTCCAACCTTAGCTTCATTATCAATTGCATTATGTTCTTCCAGTAGATTTTTTTGATCGAGCTTTCGAAGCTTAGCCTTCTCTCTCCTTAATTGATTTTTTGACCGTTTGGAACTCATAGACTTGTTATCGCGATGAGAAGGGCTTGAAGTGTGGGGCTGTATATCTAATTACAAGCGAAAACATAATTGCTTACATGAAAATCAATTTCCTTTTTCTTGAATTTACGTTTCGAAATATTGTTGCAAATTATAAATGAACTCTATTGCCAATTTGATCTGAAGAATAGGTTGGTAATGAGCATACGTCCGTGAAACTCACTAATTTGAGGTTTATTCAATTTGTATTACAATTTTAAATGCATTTCATCAATTGGCTACCGTTCTAAAACCCATGAGACAATCGCCTGTATTGCCTTTAGACTAGTTAGTCAGTATCGAAGCTAATAAAACTCACCCACATAATGCAATTTTAAAGCTCAATGACGTTGCATGGATCGTTTCAAAGACTCTATTTTATCACTCATCAGTGTGAGATGTGAAGAAAACGTTGAATCTTCTTCTTCTAGTGTCTTCATTGCAGCAGTGACCTTGCTTTCTAAAGTTTGAATCAACTCCATTGTAGATGGCTTTTGTTGATGTTCATGAGCAATTGAATGTGAACTTGTATTTGCTGTGTCTAAAGCAGGAGTACTCATAATTGGGTCTGATGTTTCTATGTCTGACATTATATAGTGACACGAATGAGTTGAATCGTTGTGGAAGCGACAATTGAAGTAATACGAATCACGAACAAGATAAAAAATGAGTTGGTTATCAGAGAATTCGGCTTGCTTAGAACGCTAATTCACTGGTGACTATTGGATGGAAAATCTTTCGTTTTGATTTTTTTTCACGTTTTCGAAGTTTTTGGTTTGTCTGTCTGTTCTTTGTTGAATTCGTAAATTGAAACATTGTACCTAATTACCAGGTGAAATACAAATATTGCATCTCAAATGAAAACAATTTCTCTCAATTTGAAAAATTTATTAAGATCTAATTGGGACACTCAAGTAGAATTTGAATTTAATTATTTTCCCCAATTATGTCTGTTTGCAAGGCTATGATAATCGTGCACTATTACTATTGCAGGAGTATTAAAATACTTGGCTGTTTCACGTAATCTCCACACGAAGACATTACAGACCCGACTGAAATTGACTCAATTGAAGAATAACATTCTTCCCAATACAATTAGCATACATATATATATATAGATTCAGTTGCTCATGCACTTTAGAAGCATTCTACTACTATCTATCCTTAGTCTCACCACCAATGGTCTAGGCGAGAATGTTCCCTTTAAAATCAATCTATATGAATCGCACATCCCTGCAAAACTAGCAGATCGTCTTATCCTCAACAGCGGGTCTGAGAGTGATATTTTCTACGAGCGGTTATTCGTTGATCGAAAGTACCAGAATGGACTGGACGAGTATATTTGTGAGTATGTTCCTGTTGTATACGAAGAGCCTTCACAAGAGCTGGAGCCAGAGCAAGAGTCCGATGTTGAAATCCTTACTAAAGCATCACAGTTGATCCACGAAAGTTTCCCACCTGAATCTTGTGTTTGGGCGTATGATTTCAAAGGATTGTACTGGACTTATGCATTTTGCTTTGCCGATAAGATTATTCAATATCATGAAGGAGCATCACTAGAAGAGAGACCAAAAATACACAAGCCAATTGCTCCAAGCGCAGTTTTCGTTCTTGGAAGATTTACTAAATCCTCAGCTGCTAAGGTCGACTTTAAAAACCAAGCGTCAGTGACACAATACAAAGCTTACGTAGAACACGCCGGGAGAACATATAGACTTTTGGACGAGAAGTCATCTCCTTTCTCTCATCATTCTTCTCAAAGGGTAGTTCTGCAGATGGTTACTGATGGTACACTTTGTGACATGACAAGACAGCCCAGAACAATGGAATTAATGTATTTATGCGCCGAATCCGGTGGCAACTCTCCAGAAATTATGAATGTTCAGGAGATCAAAACTTGCCACTACAAAATGGTGCTCCATGTCCCTCAGCTCTGTTCTTACGAGCCTTTTATTCCAAATAAACATGTCCAGGATTCCTTAGTTGATGTGGCCTGTCAAAAAATTGATAGGGAGACAGACGTAGAAGTTAGTTCAGATGCTGACTTTGATCTGTATTTGGGCCGTACCGTCTTACGTGATGATGACGAATTTCCTGTCAAGTCGGACAATCGTATAAACATCGCAGATCATTCATTGGACGATTTAGGAGCAGGCTTTTATGTAGCGCTTAACAGTTATGAGTACGTTAGTCCAAGTGAGTATTTCAACCGGCGGTCAGTTGTGGTATTTAATGGAGAATTTAAATCGTTAAGTGATCTTAATATGCAATTCGGCAATGCAGTTTTCAAGGCTATTGGAAACAAATTGATGGCTCCTCGAGCCACGGGTCAAGAACCGGAAATTCTTAATTGGAATCATCAGTTTGTCTTGTGGTTCGAGTTATACGACTCGACTGGCGAATTTCTTGGCCTTTCTCGTATTGAAAACACAGGAACACACGAATTACACACAATAGATGCTCAGATAGTGGATCCAGTCAATTTTCAAGACCCCGAGGGTGAGCAGCCTTACTTTGTATCGTTTAAGCGTCCGCAATATAAAGCGCCGGGAAACATGTGGAACTTTGAAATGTTCTCTGAGGATAAAAGTCACCTGTATAACAGAAGAAAAAGAGTTGCAAAGGCTAAAATAGGGGTTACAAGTTTGCCTTTAGAGCAAAACACCGTAGCAGAAGAGTCGGCTTCCATTGAGCTGACACGAACCGACCATGAGCCTCAGATAGAGAGTTCCTCCACAAACGAAATACCTGAAACAAAAGAAGAGGAAGCTAAATTTGTTGATATAGTGGAAGAGATTATAGATGAGTCTATTTACGAACAAGAAAAAGAGTTAGACGACAAAGGCAACCCCCATTTTGTTGACGTCAGTGAGCAAGATCAAGTTGTGATCCAGTATCAATAGTTTCGTCAAAAAAAAATAAATTGAATGAATAGATAAAACTCATTTATTATCAGTAAGGTAACTTGAATTGAAGCACAATGCTTCACACAAGCAATTTGCAGACGCTTACGAGCCTAACCAGCACATGGTTAGAACGATAACTAAGACAAACTCTCAAGTTTATATTCTTCACCGATGAATCGAAAAATATTCTATAAGAAATTAATTCAAAGTACTCAATGATGAACTTTACTCGTTTAATTGCCTTATTAATTATTTTTGCTTAGCTAATTGAATCTGGTGAGACCAGTCCCTGCAGTACATGTAGTGATGGCTCAGAGAAGAAATCTACACCACTTGTAATTAGCAGTAGTCCGCAACTCCACAAGAAAATAGATTAAAAATCAGCCTCGATGGTTTTGGTTCGCTTATCTACATTCAGACCAAAGGTGTCTCTCGGAAGAACGGCACTTAGTGGTCGCCGAAATGCCAATTGGTTCATGAAGATGCTCCTGTTGGACCCGGATCCGGAAACTGAAAAAGAGCGCCCTCTTTACAATTGGGACGAATCTCCTCATCAAAGTATACGTACACGTGCTGCTTACATTCGAGCTAAGGCAAAGTGTCCTGTCACGAGCAAGCCTGTGAACTTTGTGTGTCCATACTCCGGTATTCCTACTCATCATGATGAACAAGCTTGGAAAGACGATAAGGAATATCACGAAAACGAAACATTCCAGAAATTGAGAATGGTTAACTTATATGAGCACGATTTAAAGTCAGGAAGGACGTTCCACGAGTTCGACTTCCCTGGCCCAATCTCTTTGGACTTCACACCTGCTCTCAGCAACTGGGACACTTTCTTCTACACGAGAGATTTCCCACCAATGAACACAGAATTCAACTCTGCTGTTGCTACCAAAATTCTTACGTATCCTATCACCATTGCATCGTTATTGCACAAGTTCTCCCCATACGAGGTTGCTCCAAAGGGAAGTCTTACAATGGAGGGTTTAAGATCTCTTTCTGCTTTAAGATACTCTTTGTACTCGCAAAGCAAAGCGAGTGAGCTGGAAGTTGTTTTCAGAGATCGTCCAATGCGTCTTTTCCTCGTTGGTGCACATACAGAGGCCATGATTCCTGGCTACGTGTGGCTGCAGTTGACGTACCTCTTCCCGGAACAAAAGTTTGAGATCCATTTTATTGGCCCACTGGCCCACTTTGATCACAAAACGAAGCAATTTACACCCGTTGACAGACCTCACGGACGTCCATTGCAAGTTAGATACGATGATCAATTGACCTTGCACTACCACACTAAATACTTTCACGAAATCTTCGATTCAGGAGATTTGTTTCCTTTTGACCCATACTTGGATTCATTCTTCCTTTTCCATCCAGGTTTCCAAACCGCAGACAGAATTCACTGGGACAAATCTCTTCATGGACTCCTTGAATCCAAGTGTCCAGTGTTTGTCACTGGATACCATGAGTTGGACTTGAAGAGAGAATATTCCTGGCTCCGTATGCACCCATTATGGGAAGAGACAGACATTCTCATGGAGCCTACCGCTAATATCTTCGGCTCTACTAAATTGGATATCGTCGACTACAACCCTACAGAGGTGTACCTGGCCAACAGTCACATCTTCGGGTTCAGAGGTAAGAGATACCACGCCATTAAAACATAAACGTTCAATTTTTGAGAAGTGTTCTGTCGAACATCCTGTTTTCTATGTATATACTTATAGAGATGTCGGTTAAACGCCACAATCTCTGGCTCTGACTCTGGCTCATGATTCTGATTAAGTGACCATTAGGAGTTTCTAAAGAATAAAAAGAAATGAAAAGAGTCGCCTATATATTACCTTATAAATTTACATCGGGTTTTTGATATTTTAAAATTATATTTCTATGATTTCTTTTGCATAAACTTTTCACTCACTTGTTACTGTGCATACTTACTTACATACTCATTCACTAATTAATCACGTCTACCCTGCATGAATAAAAACTACGTAGCCTCTCCACAATTACAAATGATGAGACTGCCTTGGCATCTGAGTGCCGAAAGTGATCAAAATCTAGATCGTGATTTCTCTCCATTTACTCTTATTATCAGGAAGAAAGAAATTGGACCAAATACTCATGATACACACGCCTTTACAGAACTTCAATTGAGAGTCAGCTGGTGCAACAGTCTTGAACAAATAGTTAAACATGTCCTTGCTACTACTAAGAAAGATCATCCAGACTTTTGTCTTTATTTTGAATTGGATGATAAAGTTATGAATGAATCCCAAAATCTAACTCTTTTACCTGGCATGGTAGAAATAACTGAAGGCGTGTACCATTGCCCTAAACTCGTATTGGTGTTTGATTACGGGATTGAAACTGAAAAGAAAGAAAATGTGAATTACTTTCGAGAGATGAGGGGCATAGAAGAAACTTTTACTGTAGAGATTAAAAGTGATGCTTTTAAAGGATGTAATTACCAGTTTAATGATGTATTGTCAAGTACAATAGCCGAGATAAAGGATGAAGCTGCAAAGAACCTACAAATCCCGTATACTGAAATAAGCTTAAGTTTTCAAGGTAAAGAGGCCATCGATGACCAAACTCTTCTGGATTTATTTGGGCTTGATATCCCTCCTAAGAACTTAGTTAGTCTCACCTTGAATCACTCAGCTTCGGAAGTCAGTGAAGATAAAGCAAATATTAAAGAACGACTTCGAAACAAGCTGACTGAAATCTATACTATATCATTGAGCGGGAAAACTGTTGATCTTTCTACATTGGATTGTATATTGCATCCCGACGGGTATCTTCTTCTCAACCAGTACGCACAAGAGGCTATCAAAACCGAATTAAATCTCACTCAATTGGGCACATCAATTGACCAGCATATAGTTACCCCTCAATCACCAATGGTTCCTGAATCGTCACATCCAGGACATACTCAACTAGGATCCAGCAACCAAATACAAACAAACCAGCCTGCGGCTCAGGGGGAATTGCCCGATCAAGGCGCATATGTCAACATAAGATTTGCAGGAGAGCAGCCTGTTGTGAACAACAATGTACCTAACGCAGTGAACGGTAGTGTGATTCAATTGTTTCTTCGCGAGATTCATCTTCATGTAGACGAATTGGCTCAAGTGTTCGTGAGGCTCGCTCTTGCTCTGGCATTGATAGGGCCACAAAGAGCATTTTACCTCTTGCAACCTCCTCTGATATATTTTTTACTCGTACCTACGATTTGGTCATGCTTATTTTTTTACGGGGAAGTAATCGGCGACTGGATCGATCAGAAGATCTTGCAAAATGCCAATAGAGAAAGAATAGACTACACAATTGCGAAATTAATTTCTCAGGTATTTAGATTGGCTTACGCGCTCACGACATTGACATCCTCGGCTATCAGTGGGTCATTTAAACTCATATTAAGTTTAATCCATTACAACCGGGTTGATCTTTCACATAATTCATCCATTCTTGGAAGAATTAAAACGACTTTGTTCTCTTTTATAGAATTTCTACTCGTATTTGTTTTTTCAGTATACCCCTTTTTGGGATCGGACTCCGACAAGTTTTTTGAAGAACAGCCGCATGTGGAGCGTCAAACAATGCAGAATGAGATTCGAAAAATTTTGAATTCCGAATCAGGAAATGAGGAGATTGTTGATGCACTTGGCTTCAATGAACTCGACACCACGCCTGAAACAATTCTCTCGCCTGATATTTCTGCAAGAGACTATGCAAAGTTATTGACTATTTATAAAAAATCTATGGCGTCAATCACTCGATTGCAAAATCTTCGATGAGATCTAGACCCACGGGGGCGGCTAGAATTCCGTTATCATTGGTTCGCAGCTTTTACATCACCAGCCAGCGATAGCTTGTATCATGTTTTGACGCATATGCGCGAGCGCCCGCCGCAAAGTCAAAACAAACACGACAGTTGCGAGCAAAAATTTTTTTGTCCCGAACGCATATACGCAAATTCATGTGCAAAACGAACAATCAATGAGTTATGTCTTTTAAGTGAAACTAACTTAAAAGGTTAAAACGGTTTTGATTGACTTCCCCTCCATTTCAATTTGAATTGTTCGTTCGCTTAACTCAAAGTTGATTAACCGTCAAGGTTCCGATGCACAGGATAACGTCGCCCAGACCGTTGCCCAGCGTGTCACAGCTGCCATCGAACTGCCACAGTTGCAGTTAGTATAAACAAACAAGCTTAGGTCCACACCTAAACGCACGCTTACCTGCAGTAATTTCCTATTACATACAAGTTTCATCCAGCTTTGAATTTTTATTTGCAGGAATTGCCCTTATGCCTGCATAAAGATTTGCATCAAAATAAACGGCACCGAATCGACTGCTGGTTCTAAATGATATATAAAGCCCCTCGATTTTGCCCCATATTATTTTTTTCTTGTCACACACACTGTCCTCTAACTTTTAGTCTTTCGTTTTTACCATGCAATTCTCTTCCGTCGTCATCATCGCCGCTGCCGCTTCTGCCGCTTCTGCTGCCTCTAACAAGACCACCACTAGAACCTCTACCCGTGTTTCTAGCTACTCTACCTTGGCTACCATCACCTCTTGCGGTCCATGGGTCACCGACTGCCCAGCTAACAACAAGACCGTTGTTCCTCCTATCAACACCACCTACGTTGCTGGTGCTAACAAGCAATACGCCGCTGGTGCCGTCGCTTTGGCTGCCGGTGCTTTGTTGGCTTTGTAAGCTAACTTCACTTCTTAAGGGTCAATAAATATTATACGGATACGAAACTTGTAGAAAAATTTAAAATTTTAACATAGATATAGTATTTACATTGTTTCCATTACATTTCTTCGCCTTTTCCACAAGTAAAATGAATGTAGTCCGGGTACTAGACAGTCAAGAGAAAGGTAGGAAATATCACCATAAAGTGAAAACTTTCTGAAATTGATCGTGTCTTCTTTTGGACCTGAAATTTACATCATTTGTAGCATTCGAAGAAAAATTAATTCAAGATCTACTCATCAAGTTCGACAAAAACGCGTTCATAAGAACTACGATAGACTCAAAGGAAATTGAATTCTAAACCCGCAGAGCTGCTTAATTATTCGCCACGGCTTGTCCAAAAAGGATCCGCAAATAAACAAATTTGCGACCGAACCTCGTCGCACTGAAATTGCCCCACAATCAATTTCAAGTCTCACACGCCATGTTGAGTGATGAAAGCAAGGCATTTCACATTGCAGTCTTTTCTGCCGTAAGTCAAATACCGGAAGGTTCAGTCACATCATATGGTCATATAGCCGAGTTGATTGGGAGGCCTCAGAACCCGCGTCAAGTTGGATCTTCTTTGAAGCACTGCAATCAATTACTAGCTCTATTACAGAGTGACGGTATAGAGTTTCCGAATTTACCGTGGTGGAGAGTCATTTCTTCTTCTGGTCTAATTGCGAAGAGAGACAATGGTGAATATGAGCAAAAGAGACTATTAGAAGCTGAGGGTGTAGAGGTTTCGGGGATGAAAATACGCTTGAGTGACTATGGCTGGTTTCCAGAGGAGCTTGATATTGAATGAGTAGTAGACTTATTTAGAATAATGATTAATACAAGATTCATTGATAATTGATTTCGTATAGATTGTATTGTACATTATTTACAAGATACTCATGAAACGTTGGATGAGCGACTGCCTCTTTTTCCACGAGAAAAACTTTTACGATTCCTATTTCCGTTTCCATTTCCGTGTCCACTGGAATTGCCATTGTCGTTGCCACTTGAGTTGTTCCCGATCTCATTCCCTGACCTAGGCGATCTACCCGGGACTCCCATTTGAACTCGGCGGGATTCCTCTTCCCACCAACGCGCAAACTCTTCCTCTTGTTGCACTTCTTGTAGAGTCTTAACAGGGCCTGTCCGGGCTCTTCCAACCCAACTAGCATCCTCTTTAGGTTGCAGGAGTATTTGCGGCAGTGGAGCTTGTCCCAAAACAGGTAGGTTGTTTAGGTTCGTTGGCGCAGTTGCTCTCGAAGATGAAGCGGGAGGAGTTAGATTCCATGGAGTTTTGGCTGTATCTTTTATAGCAGAGGGTCTATTGGTTTCCTGAATTGTCTCTTCTACTTTCTCTTTTGCAAGCTTTTTTCGCTGCTTTTGTGAGATCTTCATTGAGGTTGCAAATTTGATCTTTGTGGGCTTTTTAACTTGTTCAATTGACTCACCAAGAGCAGGCGATATGATAGGAATGGAGCCGGAGGATGCGTTCCGCGAGCTCCCTTCACCATTTGCATAAAATTCTACAGGAGTCAAGGAAACTGGTAGGTTGTTACTGGTTGATTCTGACGTATAGCCCACATTCCAGGTTATAGTCTCCTCCTTGGCTGATTTTATACTTGGAACTGGAGATAATTCTGTAAGCACTTCAGATGATTTATCATAGCTTTTATCGCGTTTTCTACGACCGCCTACAACCTCGAAGTCATCTTCATCAGCGATTGCGTTCTCAAAGTCCATATCACTCTTTTGCACCTGTGAGATGGTGAGATTTTTCACCATAGTGTCAAAGCTGCCTTTTCTAGACAGCCGCCTGGCGCTCAGTTTCTTACGACCTTCCTTAGGAGGGAGCATTTCTTGTTTGAGATCTACAAGGATCTCAAAACTCATGTAGCCCTTCCGGTCGCTCATGAAGATCTCGTTAAATGTCGTCAAATCATTGAAGAAGAGATCAACAGAGCCCCGGTCATGATGCTCGGTATGAACCTCTACCAAATAACCGTCAGCATCAATTACCGCAAAATCTGCATGTTTGCAGCGGTCAAAGAATTCAATTTGTTCCTCTACTTTCTTTAAAAGATCCACTTCCAACTCCTGCCAGGTCGTATCGAATAGAAGTATTTCTAAATTGTTATAAATATACCAGCAGCAACTCATAAACAATTTTGGAGCACTGTAGTGGTGAGCGTGAGCAAGAATTACCAAAGCATTATTCAATGAAAGAAACTCAGCTATGGCTAGCTCACATAAGTACTTGAGCTGCACGAGTAAAAGTTCATCAGATATTTCTATCATCTCCAATAAAAATAAAATGAAGTCTTCTGGGTCCCTTGACTCCTGAACGAGGACTTTTGCATCTTCAAAGATCTGTAAATCATTACAACCATGAATATGCTTTAGTATCACGTCTATATGCACTTTCTCCACCATTTCGAGAAGAACCGCATTCGAATCATTACCATCTGCTAAACAGTCATCAACATGCCATCGGCCAGAAAGCATGGTTTCGAAGAAAGCCGTTCGAGCAACCAATAAAGCAGAGACTGAGCGGGCCTTTCCACCACTGTAATCAATGTCAATGTCAGACATACTGGGTACATTGATGATCAGCTGCAATTGCTCGAAATAATGTTCGTCTTTGCAATGATATACGTCCATCCTGAACAAAGAAATGAGAGTATGAAAGTCTTGCTTTATCTGTTGCATGGGTAAGTTGCCACTTTTCGCAAAATCCGTCGTCCATATCTCCATAGCCTGGTTGGTATACGTGTAATGAAGCCAAATGAGTACAGCTCGGATGTCAACATCGCAATCGAAATGGAGTTGGCGCTTCTCTGAGTCATAACGCCCTCGAATCTCGTTCTCAACAAAAATCAAATCTTCATCTGACTTGACTAATTGATCAAAAACCAGAGATCTTGCTTGAAGGATTCGGGAATGGAATCCGATCTTCAACTCAGGATGGTGAGAAAATACAGCGAAACTGTCGTAATACTTGCGTAGGCTCAAATCCGAATCCTCGGCAAATAGAGTTGAAATTCTCTCTGAACAAACAGTCTTAGTGAATTCTTCTTTATCCTCCTCCAGTAGAGATTGATACATCGAGGGTACCTCCGGTGGCTTGTACTCTGAGCTGTGTCTTAACAACAGATAATTGAGCAATGAATCCGGAGCACGCGCATCTGACTCAAGTTCTTCAGATAAATTATGTTTAAAATCTGATTTTAGAAAAGCCGTATTATTTTCCGAAATCGGGACTTTCTTCAGATACAAGAAGTTGGCGATGTAGCATTCCTCGTTGTGATCTGTCTCGAGTAATTGGGCTTGCTTTCTGTACGCACTTGGCTCACTGAGAGGACTCAAATATGCCATATCTAATTTAAAGTCATTCTTCTGTAGCTTGAATGGTATCATATCTACTTCGTCTCTCATGACTGCAAAGGAAGAAAAAGAGTCATCACAGTTAACTCTTAATACACGATTAACACTCTCAATCTTCCTAAATTTATTCTTAGTCGAAGACTTAAATGTTGGAAGAGTCGAAGAATTTACATTTTTACGCTGCAAAAGATTCGTTTGGGTACATTTAGCAAAAACGGATCCATTTCGCGTACATACCAAAATCGAACCGTCATAGGAATTATCTATGTCGACAGCATACATATCAACGTCGTGTGCTAGCCAAAGAAAAGAGTACTTCGTGCTTCGAAGAGCTTTCAAATCTGTAGACCCAAGCAGGAAACTCATGACGTTACCATTTTCAAGTAAGACATGAACATGCTCGTGAGATTTCATTGCAATTTTTTTAATGACAGCAGGAGAAGAGAGCTTAGACGGCTTAAATGAATCAAATTGTGAGTCTGTGTCTATGCGTGTTGGTAACTTTGGAAGTTTGACTCTTTGTCCACCAATGTATACGTGAATATCATTCGTTTCAGTCACGATACAAGTACAAGTTTCACAGGTGGCCACCATCTTGATTTTGTCTCTAAAAGAGACTTCCTTTGGTTGATTTAGGACATCACCTTTATAAGTTGACCCATTTATGCTATGGTCCACTCTCTTTCCGGAAATATCGATACCCATTTGACCTATATTAAGACCCCAAAAATAAACACTGTTGCTTGTATATGCTAACGAATGTATTTTCAGAACGCCTACACCCAAAAAAAAAGACAGGTTTTTCCGAAGATCTCCAGACAATATCTGTTTTGGAGAGTTCTCGTAAACATCGGTAGTTGCTTTCTTAAATGAATGAGATATAGTTGATGTAAAACCCAATTGATACAAATTGTTGTAGCCCCAAGTATAAAGTTTACCATCCGAAGTCAAAGCCAAATTGTGGTTGTTTGAAATCGCAACTTCAGCGACAGGTTCCGTATCATCGAAGAACTCTATTCTTTTAAAGCGAAAGACATTGGAGGAGTTCCCATGGCCTAGACGACCACGAGAACCAACTCCACAAGAATAAATTCTGCCTTGCCGAGTTACAACTACGGAGTGATATTTGGATAAATGAAATCTTCTATATCTCGGCGCACGTAGATAGTCAGCCAAAGAAGAATCTTCATAAATATCGTCAAATTCGAAGCGCGAAAGGTAAGATGGCAACGACCTGTCAGCGGAATCACCTACTCCTAAATTATTATTCACATTAACTCCAAATACGTATATATCTGACGCGCCCCTACTTTCCGACCACCAATCATGAGGAATATCTCTAAAGGGAGATGGTGGCGCCGAAGTTGTAGTTTGTTCATCAGAATCTTCGGTTTTTTTCTGCTCAAAGCGAGTTTTTAAATGTAATTCGTTTCTTTCGTTAACATAGCTGGGAATCCACGCAAAGTCTTTGACATCGTTGGATAGAAGTGTAAGTGGGGCATGACGACAACGGTCTTTGGTCTTAAGCATATCCATGAACAAATTCTGAGAGGAAGGACGAGATTCCAAGTATTCCATAAGAACATTGAGACATCGGATACGTTTATAAAAATATATATAATGCAAAATGTTCCATCCGTTCTCGTAATCTACGGCAAGTAGAATATCTTTCAGCTCAGGATAAGCAAGTAAGCGTTGAAGGGCTTCTGGTTCGTTACAAAGTACAGAGATATGAATGGGAGTCCGACCCATTACATCCCTTTTAAGTAAAGCAGCTCTGCTATCTTTACTGATCTTGGTGACATTACTAGATCGTTTCTTCATACTAGTTAGAACATGTGGGAGGCGATGATAAATGGAATGGAGACTTCTTTAAGAACTGAATCAGTGGTTTTGGATCCAGAAAGTCTATATAAGTATCGTAAATGTAATTAACGGTAAATAGTGTGGGAAGTAATGTAACTCTTCAGATCTAGTGTCGTGCTAATAAATGCATGTACTACATTTAAGAGGAGATACACCTTCTAAAGTCAGTTACATGATACAAGTTAATTAGAAGAATTAAAGAACTGTAATAAACAAATATTAATTCCCGAAAAAATAAAAAATATTCTACTTTTTAATTGAAAATTTTATCTCTTTGTTTTTTGGGATTCATTTTGAATTATATCACCAAAGCATGGCTAGTCATATTTGTTAGTCTACAGTTTCATGTACAGTAATTTTTTATTGCAAAAACCCACAAAATTTAATTTTGAGGAACTATATCCATGCTTTTCAAAATGTCATGTTCTATTTGTGGAGTATCATCGTCCTCAGGAAGTATATATGCACTTGACAAGAGCTTTTTCTTTACCAGAGCAATTTTGCCGGTGGGCGGCAACCGAGGACGAATATTTCTCTGCTTCTGAGGCAATTCTTCATCTTTTAACAAGTACATCTTGTTTGCAGGAGGAAGGTCCATGTTGGCGCCTATACGTTTTTGGCCTCTAACAAAGAAAGCTTCCGATTTAGCAACCAAGTCAGCATAGAACGGCTGTAAGAGTCCAATTTGGTTTTCTACATCCTCCTTGGTCAAGTTTGGAACCTCCCAGTCCTTCAAATCCTCATACTTGCTGGCGGTATTTGTAGGACCAGTGAGGTTGAATGAGCTTTGAAGACGCAGGTGGAGTAAGTATACAGGGATGGAAGAAGTCAACATCTTGAACTCCTTATCAAGTCCTAACTCCTTGAAGCCGAAGAAATCATCTCCTAACTCACTGGTGAAGTCTCCTGTGGTGAATTGTTCACTATTATCCTCAAAGCTCTTCTCATTGAAGCTCTCTAAAGATGGACGTAGCAAATCTTTAAGGAAGGACGATAGCTTCGCTCTCAAGTCTTTGAGCTTTGTTCTAGTTTTTTCTACCTTCTCCTGAACGAACGTGTATAGATCTTCCGGTTTATCAACACCATTCTCAAGCAAGGACAACAAAAGAATATTCTCTTGACTGAGCTGATTACGCGACGCACTTTCTGAGTGCAATTTGAGCGACTTGGCTAAGTTCAGCATGTACTGTGCTGCGATTTGTGTGAGTGTATTAATGGCAGGAAGCTCTGTTGTCTCAAACCCAGTATGCATGGCAATTTTTGAAATGTTACGTCGAAGCACCGCATATTGAAGTGCTTCGTCATTAATGTCGTGATTGGGGAGTTTCGAAACTGCGTCAATATCAACTTCTTTAATAGGGTCGATCTCTGGTTGGCGCATTTGCGTTTTATGAACAAATTGTTGTGTTTGCATCTGCCGGATCAATGAAATTTTAAAGCAGATTTTCCGGATCTCTTGGATTTCTGTGATGTTGCCAGTGTACAATTGATTGAGTCCACTGTCAACAGGTAAGACGAGTTTCGAGGGCGTTAGCTCAGGCGCATCTGTTTCCTTAGACAATATTTCCGCCATGTGGTTTTCGTATCTTTCTTGTGATGCATCGTCGATTCCCTCGTACTCGAGACCTGGAATTCCACCTGCAATATCATACTCTAATAAATATGGCTCATCGTTATCTAGCAACTTGTTGCCTTTAGAAACAAAATCCTTGTTATCCAAGAATTGATTGAAATCACTCATTTTACCGGACTCTCGAGTGACTGCGTCTGCATTCATCACAATCTTAAAATTCTCATCAAACAATGCAGCACGAGCGGCACAATACTTGGCTCTTGACTTCGCTGTAAGATTTTTCCAAGCTTGCAACTCTGTGTCTTGGATAGCATCGTTATCTTCCTCACGCACTTCTTCTTCACCCTCATCTGCTTCTTCATCCTCTTCATCCATGTTCTCTTCTGGTGCAACAGACCCACTTTCAGGTACAGCCAGCGGTACCTTGGCAGGAGAGAAGGGAGTGCTTTCAATGGAGTTTGTTTGCGAGTCGTGAGATTCTGACACGCCTTCGGATTCTTCCGCTTTGATCATCTCTTCACGGCGTCTCATACGGCCCTTCTTAGATGCCATCTTCCCGCCTTTCACTGAAGTAGAAGCAGATCCACCTTCAGCCTCATTATCTTCTTCCTTCTCTAGCTCAGACCTCACTTTGATTGAAATATTAGGAATTGATGATACGAGCTTTTGTGTAAGCTTTTGCATTGCAATGGCATGCGCACGTAGAAAATGTTTAGGATCTGCGTTGTATGTAAGGCAATTATTCCATATGAGCATCAAATCATCAACAAACTCACTTTTCGAGTTATATGAGAGAGACTTGAGTTTTTTCATCACTGTATTCAAATCCATTGGAGTTTTTATAATGAGACCATAGTTAGGAGCTTCTCGTTTTGATACCTTATTAAGAAATGGCGTCAGATGCTCAGTATTGCCTCGAAGATCAAGAAGCACTTTCTCGCACGCTTCATATAATTCCTCTTGGCCCACTCTTTCGTCATTGGCCCATTTTCCTCTATTTTTTCGAATGTCCATGAAAAGGCCTCGTAACTCTATATCGTTTAAATCAATGTCATCTCTTCTCTCTTGAATAGTGCTTAATAAATGCTTTAACGAGTGAGATGCCATACCTAGACTGATAGGGATGACGGCATCCTCATCGCTTTGTTTTTGATTCTCAAGTTGCATGTCAGATTTCTCTAACTTTCTTCTTTTAATGAGTGTCTCACGATCATATTCAAAGTTATGATAGATTTTGTTGAAGTTAATAATCTGCAGATCGTGCTCCTCTAGCGTATAGGTCAGCGCGGGAACGTCACTTGGGGTAGCGTTTCCATTTTCCAGGTCTGCTTGCGGAGCTTCTGGGGCCTCTGTTTTGAGTCCAAAAACTGATTCTGGGATGGTGATAATGACGGTTCCATCATCGCTCTTCTCCAATCCATTTATACCATTGGCCGCCTTGGCCAGGTCATCCTGTTCTGCCAGGTTTTTAGCTTGATTATCATCATCATCTTCATCATCGTCATCATAATCATCCTCTTCGTCTCTGACAGGTTTATCATTGCTCTGCTTGGCGGTAGCGTGTACATTCTCTGCAGAGTCTTCTATAGGTAGCGAGTCTAACAGCTCTATCAATTGGATTTCGTCAGTATTTTGATGGGATGTCTTTTTCGTTGGCTTCTCAAAACTGGGAGCTTCAAAATAATAAAAGTCGATGGCCTTTTCATATAGTAGGTATCTAACATTTAAGGCCAACAGAACCATTGGCTTCGTGCCCTCTTCCAATGTTTCAGTGTCGTTTTCATTTTGTTCATCGGGGTTTTCAGTTTCAGGCTTTTCTATATGTAATGAACAGTTACCCTCAATGAAGTTGGCCCATATCTCGTAATTGTCAAGTTCCAATATCTTATTTAGGATCTGGAACTGGTAGTTACTCAATGCCTTTTGAAAATAGGACTTTCGATGCATTTCTTTCGCGAGTGCAAATAATCGCCTCTCATCATTGAGCTCAAATGCGGCTAGAGGCGCCATTGTTGTGGTAGGAGTGTTTAGAGGCCTTTGATTATGGTTTTCTCCAGATTGATTATAGTACAAGAAGATGCTTAAAAACTCCCAAACTGACACTTTTCAAGCTGCAGAAAATGGAGTGGGGTATAGATTAAAACTCAAAAAACGAGTTGATTCTATTGGAATTTTAAATTCAGATCCAATATTGGGTGTTTGATGGTTGTTAGCGTTATATGGCCTCAACAAGGTGAGTAAACTCACAAAACAGGCCGCGCTGATGTGCAGGATAAATTTTCATTTAAGTAAAGTGAACCTATGCGATAACTAACTATTGCGAATGAAAAAACAGAGATAAAAATAAGATGAAAAACTTACAAAAATAAAAAAAAAACTAGTGTCTACAAATTGAGATGGGGCAACGAATTCACATGAGTATGCAAGTGTACATCGATCTATGTAGCTAGAGAAGGTAACTATGAAACTCAGACGGCGTACTTCTTTGTCCACTCCCTGGCGGTAGCTTCATATTTAGGTCTGTCCTGCTTGTAAACATGAGCGATTTCTGGAACCAAAGGATCATCTGGATTTGCGTCGGTCAATAAGGAGCAGATAGACAAAAGCACCTTGGAGATGGTAAGTGCAGGTGACCATTGGTCCTTCAAGATATCTAGACAGATAGAACCAGTACCATTGATATTAGGGTGGTATATCTTAGTGGTGAAGTTAATCTTTGGAGGCTTGAATGGGTAATCAGTTGGGAAATGGATTGAAAGGAAGAACACACCTCCTGCATAAGGAGAGTCTGAAGGTCCCATAATGGATGCTTGCCAGTGATATAAGTCGTCACCAACTGGGCCGGCGGAACATGACGAGGGGGGATCTCTATAAAATAGTTAGTAATCTATCTGATAAGAATGAACCTTCCTTGCGTGCTTGCTTCGTTTATTGTGCCTGTGGGGGTCGGTGTGTCCACCATGAAAAGTGAGGTCTAAGGCAAGCAACACAAGTCCAACGCCAGCAAAAATGGGCCGCAAAGAAGAACAAATATAAAACTCGACAGCGCTAGCCAGAACTCAATTAACGAAATCTTCTTTGTTTTTCAAAATCTCAAGTCAGGGCATTTTGTGGTACTGATTACCAACTTCGAAAGTGGCAAGCCGACGAAGTGACAATGAAAGCCACAAGCAGCAATGGAAGCACAAGAGCAGGAGTTAATAATTTACACATACCTTCCTAAGTCGAGCAACTCCTTGTTAATACGTTTTAAAGACATGGTGGTGGGATTATTATTTTATGGATTATTCCTGGAAAAGAAACAGGTGGAGGCAGACAGGCAGGCGAGAGTGGGAGAAAAAAAGAGCCTGGCTAACGGTCCAGTGATGTACTGCAGATAAGCCCGTTTCGTCGCTCCAGGGTGTTCTACCACATGACAAGGCTGAAACGTACAGACTTGACCCCCTAAAATGTTTTAATGATAAAATAAGCTTTTCAGGTATTTTTCTCTTAGGGTCCAAAATTAATTTCGATTTTTTTTTTACATTTTGGGGGAGTTTTGTTTCGACTTTTAGGGTGTTCAAGGGGAGTGCTCTTGGAAGTAATCCATCAAGAAATGGCCATTAGGAGTCAATAGTAATTATTTTAAATAAAACAGATGAATTTTTAGCAGCTCAATTGTATTAGTGTTTCACTTTCACGGGATTCATATGATCGGTATGTCAAGAAATGGACCATACAAAAATGATGTATGATATTGTAAATTAAGAGCTGTTCCAGAAACTTCAAAAGAAATTATATGAAATTAATTAGATTAGATTTTCTCATCATTTTGTATACCCTTCATTTTGTGACTCTATACTTCCCGCTAAATTTACCCCACGTACTGTATGTTAGCCTAAATAACGCGCTAACTTATAATTCATAAAGTCAATATTTAAAGATTTTCACAGAACCTGAAACACACTCTGAGACTCGAATGATTAACTCCTGTTCATTCTTTTAATATTATAAAAACAAATTTTCAATTCTCCTCCATTCTGTCTATTCGAGTCTATAATTATACTGTTCTTTTACTAGTCACTACCATATTTGACTCACAATAAATGTCCCAGGGCATCGCTACCAAACGTACTCTGGACGCTGACTCTAAAGAAAAAATTAGTCAAAAGTCTTCCCCACAAGTTTCTGATCTCAATGATCCACGCGGTACCTCATCCACTGTCTCATCACGATCGCCAAGCGACTCAAGGAGTAATTCAGAAGATGCCGATCACCTAACATCAACTCTACACCTGGCAGCGGAAGAAAAAAGCATGTCTGAAAACTCAGAAAATTCAAAAAGTGTAGACTCGGTTAACTCTAGCGAGTCCAAGCTGGGCCGTTCTTTACCTAAGTCTCGAAGTGGGTGCATTACTTGTAAAGTGAGAAGAAAGAAGTGCGATGAAGTCCGCCCAGTGTGTAAAGATTGCCAGCGCTTTAAGAAAGAATGTGTCTGGATAGATCCAAATACAATGTCTTTTCAGGACGTTCGTAAATTGAAAGAGCAGGTACAAGCGAGGGAAAGTAACTCTAAACTCAGAAACCGTTCCCGTACCATAATCAGACGGAATGATCGTGAAAAAAGTCTGACACCTATAGAAAATCCTATAATCCAAGTGAAAGTCGAGGAGCTTGAAGCTTTAGATCAAGACTGTCAACCACTCGATCAATCACAAAGTTCCCTTGGCGCCAGCGAGTTTCAAAAACCCAAAACGTCCAAACCGGCTCGAATAGCCCAGCCGCACAAAAAACCAAAAAAGCGTCAATCACCACAAGTACAATCAAAAGTTCAAAAGTTACCTAAAGCTTACGTTGACAATACGGCTAAACAGCCTAAATTAAATCACCAAAACATTGATTTGAGAGATAACATCGAAGATAGAGTCGCTGGACTGGGAATGAAGAGCCCAAAATTTAATGATTTCTCCCAGACACCCTCATTGAGCGCTTTCTCTCCTTGTAATAACTACGCTATGAAATCACCTCACGATGGTGCATATTCCCATGTAAAAAAGGAGCCCCTTGCGCTAGAGCATAGCTCGAAGTTTGAGGAAGCTTCTTCAACATCTCCAACTTCGTCCACTTTTTTTAACTTCCTACGAGAAGCCTCCTTATTTGCGAGTTCAAGCCTGGATAAACTTACTCTTTTGGATCTGAATCAAGAGACAAACGCCTCACAAAGAGAACATAACGGCTCATCTAATCTCGCTCTCAATGAATTAAAACACTCGTGCGGCTTCAACATCTTTGACTTCTTGGAACAAGTGAATCCATTGAGTCATGACTCTCCCACTCAATTTCTGCAGCTAGCATCTAATTTTAATGCTGCATTTTCGACAGCACCGCAGCCAGCTTTATCAGAAGTACCCGAACTAGATGCACAGGGGCTCTTTTTGTACAACTACTACCTGGAAACACTCTCCAAGAAAGTTTCAATCGCTCCCACTTCGCAAAATGAATCAAACTCATATCAACGAGTTTTCTTGCCATTGGCTCAAAAAGACAAGGGAGTTCTATATGCAATTTTAGCATGGGCTGGATTCCACTTAGGTGGAAAATACATGAGAGAAGGGTCCAAGTATGCTGAGATGGCAGTGAATAACTTGCTCAGGGACGTCGACTTTACCCGAAGTGCTTGTATAAAAGATCGTAGAACTATAGTCTTCAAACTCGCCACCATATTAATTTTATGCGGTGCAGAGATTTGTCGTGGAGATGTAAAGATATGGTCTGTTTACTTGGAATGGGGATGGAGGCTCTTGAGAGACAATGGTGGCATTCTCAATTTTGACAATAACAAGGAGGAGCACTGGTTGATATCAAATTTTGCTTATCATGATTTGTTGGCAGTGAGCGAGCGGCCATCATACTTCACTCACGAAACATACGATAACATCTTTAGCGACCCAAACGGGAACTCAACAGGAAACTTAAACCCTCTTCTTGGCGTTTCGAAAACTCTTTACAAGGTCATTGGTGAAATCAATCAATACGCTTTTGAAGCAAAGACGCCCATGAGATATTACTACGGGAAGCGATCATCCTCTGCTTTCAAAAGTTTCAATCTGTCACCTTCAGACAGTATAACCTCCGACTGCTCAGAACAAAGTAACACCAGTAGCCAGGCTGAGGCTCTCTCTTGTCTTCATGCTTCTCTAAATAAGGCAAAGGAGCTTGACCAGTTTATTGAAAACTGTCGACCAGAAATGAGCGACTTAGTCAACTTAAGTGATTCAGACCTTGAGCTTCAGCTCACAACATTTGAAGCCTTTCAAGTAAGCTGTAAGCTCCATCTTCGCCAATCAATTCTCAAGCTCAATCCATCAGCGCTTGAGTGTCAGATTCTTGTTCACCACTTGACGAAATGCATAGATATACTTATTGGCAGTCCGATGCAAGCCACACTAGTATTTCCTATATTTATTGCTGGGTTGTTTATGGTCACTGAAGATGATAAACAGGCCATGAAAAACCGATTTGAGCTCATGATGAGGTTGTATGGACCATGGAATGTCGTTAGGGCAAAATATGTTGTAGAGAAAGTGTGGGAGCTTAATCCTGATGGTGATAAATGGTGTGACTGGTGTTCTATATTGCATGATCTTGGATGGGAGCTTAATTTTGCATAGCTTGTACATCTTATTCAAACAAATATTCAATAAACGATGAACGATAACGATAACGAATGCGAAGAAAAGAAAATAAATAATTAACTTTATCTACATAATTCGAGCTAAAATTTAAGCCCGTGTATTATTCACAACAAAAATTGTGGTTCAATTTATCTGTTTTTTTTGCTTGGGCTACACTCTCACAGGGCTAACTCGCAGCCATACCTGAAATTTGCAGCCACTAGTCACCAATCCCTCACCATGGCTACAACCCCCCTTGCTAAAGAAGCCGCATTCAGCGCGCTTTTGACCGGAGCAGACGAGACTTCTGAAAGAGTTCGCGAGCGTGTGAGTGGACTTATTTCCGTTCCAATGAAAACTCTCGATGGGCAGAAGAATCGCAGACCAGAATCTCGTTCATCAACCAAGTATAAAACTGGATATGTACCAAACACCAACACTAAGGAGTCAATGAAAATCACCAAACGTGCCCGTTTTTCAGCTCAAAATCATTTGTTGACTTACCCAGTCTATAAAAGTGCTTATTCAGAGTTTTGCCTGAAGCATCCGAAAATTATGAGAGCTGGTAGAAATGCAATAAAACGAGCAGACACTATCCCACCATTTAAGGCCGCGTTAGATCTCAAAGACAAAACAGCGGAACGTATATTGAAAACTGCCGACCACTTAATGCCTCTGTTAAAAACTACTGAGGTGCTGGACATGACACTGCCATTTAATAATCTGATCCATACTGTGCAACTGGTGCTCGTGCCGCCAGCTAGCCATGGCTTCCTGAAAATGAAACTGGCTATACGCTCTAAGGGTGAGAAAATTCAAAACATTACCATGCCAATGTTGCCTGAACGGTTGCGTCGTCAATTTGAGAAAGCTCAGAAGTCTGATCCGCCCACACCAGCTGCCTCTGCAACTTCTGAAATGATCCGTGCGGTCGAGGCCGAAATCCTCTATGAGAAGCATTATCAGATCCTAACAAAAATTTTGAGAAAATCCTCGTCTGCTGAATGTAATTTATGTGATCTTGTAAAGTATCTTTACATTCGAAGCGGCAATGATGGCGATAATGGCAAACAATTGAATGATATTATCATGGGATGGGGCGCAGAAGCAGCGAACCTCGCAAAAGATGAAGAGACAAGTGAGTTAGAGCCGGGAGCATCTGGAAGTCCATCCCCTCAAGTCCACCGAACCTCTGCTACTATCGGCATCAATCTTCATGAGATTGAAAGACCAGATTCCAAGTCTGCGAGCGATCGTACCTCAATGATTGGCACAGATACTGAATCATCGAGAATGAAATCTTCAAGCAGAAGGTCCAGCCTCTCAAGTCGCGTTAATGGTGTTCGAAGTTATGAAGCCATGCTGAACACAGTGGTGACAGAAGGTCCTGAAACCAATGAGTCAGATGAATTGTACGACCATGCGGAAAGAGAAGACTTTGAAGAGGAAAATTCATCTCGTTTGAGTATTCCTCTGGGTATTCTTAGAATTGAAGGGCAGTCTCTGTCTGGCGATGGAAACAAACAAAGCAAGTCAGTCCGATTCTCAGACAATTCCCTCAGAGCCTCCGAAACAACCAGTATCTCTTTGAAGGAGATTCAGAAAGAACAATCAGATTATGAAGAGTTCCAGAAAGAAGCTGAAGGCTCAATGGTTGAATACGACATCCTCGATGACCCAGGCTACTTGGCCCAAATAGGCGCCCGACAGATAGTCGACCATGACCTGTTTAGCATATTTCAGAATTCCGAAGAGGACGTATTCAGCGAGTATGCGCATGCAGCAGACGTCATCTTTTCAGGCGGCACTTTGAGCCTAACTTGAGGATTGTTGAGAAGAATCAATGAACAATGCGTTGCACTAGCCATGTATAAGGTGTTAGCCTATTAAGTCTACAAGACAAGGCTGTTTTCATAATTATAATTTATCAAATTGAACATGCTATACAGATATGAGTAAGAAAGATTGCTAGTAGTGTATGGTGGCCCGAAAATAGGCGTGTAGAGAAAACATCTAGTCCTTAGACTTCTTCTTCTTTTTCTTGGAGGATTCGTCATCCTCAGCCTTTCTCTTCTTCTCCTTCTTCTCCTTCTTTTCTTTCTTCTCCTTCTTCTCCTTCTTTTCTTTCTTCTCCTTCTTTTCCTTCTTCTCCTTCTTCTCCTTCTTTGGCTCTTCAACGTCTTCCTCTTGGTCAACCTCAATCTCATCAGCCAAGTCAGCAGACAAGGACAAGGCTTCCTTAATGGCGTCAGCGTTCTTCATTGGAGCAGCACCAGTGTCGTAGAAGTTCAATCTCTCCTCAACTTGTTTCTTCAAGATTTGACCGAAAGCAGTAGATGGCTCGTCGGAGTAGTTGTCGATTCTGGATGCAATAGAACACTTGTTAGCCAAGTAACGGGAGATTCTACCCTTGTTCTTGGCAGAAGCCTTACCGATGAAAGAAGAGTGGTAGATCAAACCGTACTTAGGAGTGTTACCCTTGGTCTTCAAAGCTCTAAACAAAGCCTTCTCAGCACCCAAGATTTGAACGGTAGAAGCAGCTTGCTTGGACAAGTTGGTCAAAGAACCAGCGTGAGAAATCAAACGGGCACCAACAACCTCACCAATAAGAGTGGACAAGTTAGGAGCGACGGTATGCATCTTGTCAGTCAAGTATTGGTACAACTTGGCTCTGTACTCAGAAATAGAAACGACTCTCTCGGCGAAAGTGGAGACGTTGAGCATATCTAGTTCAGAAATGTCTTGACCCATAGAAATCTTAGCGTTGTCAATGACTCTTTGAGCGAGACCAGAGTCGTCGTTGACAAGAGCAGCAACCTCGTGCAAGGATTCATCAGTCAAAGAAGCCTTGTCCTTAATAGCAAGAGCGAGACGAGCAAAGGTGTAGTTGTCTGGGACGATCTTGGCCAACTCAGGGAAGTGCCATCCGTACCACTCCTTAACACGCATAGAGAAGGTGTTAATATCCTTGTCCAATTGATCCAAAAGAGCAATGGCTTGTATGATGTGGTTATCGTTCTTTTGAACAGAAAACTTAACTTTAGCTCTGGAGAAAGCGTGACCCAAACCTAATTGGGCTCTCTCAATATCACCCTCTTGCAAGTCCTTCAAGAGCTTGGAACCGTGGACACGGACACCACGCAAAAAGTCTTGGGCAATCTCATTGGACAAACAGTCAATGTATGGGAAGAGTTCTTTGATGGATGGACCCAAGTTCTTATCGGAAACAGCCAAAGTGATTCTCTCTTTCTTCGATGGCTTTGGCAAGTTCAACTCCAAAACGGATTTCAAGTAGTCACTAACCAAACCTTCAGAGATGTCATTGGCATTCTCCAATGCTTGGGCAGCACCCTTGAATGGGGCGAAGGAGACGAGCTCCACCATCTTAGAGAACTTAGACAAGTCCACAGCGGCCTCTTGGACCTCACGCATTCTAACGGCAATGTCATCCAGTTGGATTAACACCTTGAAGATGGCAAAACCTGTAGCCTCCTCAAAGAGAAGATAGTCGATTCCGGCCATGTCTACAGATGTTAGTTAGTGTGGTATCGATAGTTTTTGGAAAATTCTCATCGGGCATCTCTAGGAGTGCAGGCAAAGTATGGGCCATGGGGCACGACCGCTGCGATGCAATAGTCCCCCTAAGCGATGAGATGATAAGATATAAATCATAAAATTTGGAATATATATTAATTCAGTAAAGATTGGCTTCAATTCTTTTAGTTTTGGGAATTGTAATTTTTTTGAAAACTGTTTCCACTTGGAGGATGATCAAGTTTTAGGGTGAGGTTTAGGGTGTGAGTGGCTGCAAATTGGTGCATAGTACAGACTTGAAGAAAAACATGAACTTATACTCACTTAAGCCACTTAATTGACTCGTTGTTAAATAGACAGACAGTATAATTTCAGAAGTTGCATTTTATACTAGATCATATTCATTTCAAGTGTCAAACACTATAAAAGACACTAGACATATCCAATTCAAGTATCAAACATTCTAAGACACTGAGCACATGAATATGTATTCATCAAATAAATGCAAATTAGTATCAAGCACTACCAATCAACGGCAGTCGATTCAAACCTAGATTTTATCTTACATTTAAATGCAAATTATAATTTCTGACTGCTTACTAAAACTGTGCATGGTAGAATAGCATTTGAAAGGAAGCTATGAACAAGAGTATTCAAATTACATATAATTGTGAGTTCTATTTTTACATTCATATAATTCAGCTTAAATTTGCTCAAGTGCTTTTTTTTTTAATTTTTAAATTTTGTTTCACCTACCTATCCACCTCCTCTATGAGATCTTATAGCAGCCTGTCTACTCCACACTCTACTAATAAACCCTTTAAGCCATGTTGCCTCTAAAGCAGGTATTCCAAATGGGGCCCCTGAGGTTTCTCGGACCCGTAAAATCTTCCAGAATCTCATTAAGACGTACAGTGAAAACTTCAACTGTCGATTGGAAGCCTATGAAGTCCACTAAAACCAATCTCCGAAAAGCCGAGAACAACGCTCAACATAAGATCTTTCGGGGTGTTCTATTTGGCCTCTTGTTGGCCATGCCGATTATCAGTTTCGGTTTGGGTTGCTGGCAAGTCAAGAGACTCAAGTGGAAAATGGATTTGATTAAGAAATCAGAGTTTCAATTGGCTGAACCTCCTTTGA
The DNA here is from genome assembly GCA_030563825.1 of Australozyma nongkhaiensis. Classification (NCBI taxonomy): domain Eukaryota; kingdom Fungi; phylum Ascomycota; class Pichiomycetes; order Serinales; family Metschnikowiaceae; genus Australozyma; species Australozyma nongkhaiensis. Next base: position 248,275 of record JAJMKF010000007.1, on the reverse strand, counting down.
ATGACTTACCTCCCAATCTAGATCCTAGTGTAATCTCACAATTTGAACATAGACGTTTCCGTATCAAGGGCCACTTTGATTATTCACAAGAAATGTTTTTGGGACCCCGTATAAGAAATGGCGAGGTTGGCTACTTGGTAATTACTCCCTTTGTTCGTGCCTCAGGCGGTAAGCCTATCCTTATCGAGCGTGGGTGGATCACTAAGGCAATGGTGATTCCTGAAAAGCGTTCTCATGGTTACTTGTCTCATTTGGCTATGCCCCAGGGAGAAATTACGATTGAGGCCATGTTTAGAATCATGCCTCCTAAAGCATCCATTCATCTAGACCATGAGCCAGGTACCAAGTTGTTCCATGTACACGATGTTCCAACAATGGCAGAACAATCTGGTTCATTACCAATTTATGCCCAAATGATGTATTCATTGAAGGATCAACCCGATTGGAGAGGTCCGGATGAAGAAGAACCTTCGGTATGGAAATCTTTATTTAAAAAGCCTGAACCCAAGATTAAACCAGCACATTTGCCAACTTCGGATGCAGATTCAACTCTCGAATGGCAGGAATTTGAGTTTTACAAGGAGGGTGTGCCTATCGCTGCCATTCCAAAAGTCAGCTTCACCAATAACCATCTACAATACATCGTGACTTGGTTCGGAGTCTCGATAGCAAGTACTTCTTTATTATTGTACTCATTATACAAAAGAAAGACTATGGGCAGTGCTGATCAACTTCAAAAGGCTAAGTTGAAGAACTTCTAAGTGAGCAGACTGCTAATTTATACCATTCTCTGTACATATAAAGTCAATTATTAATTCTTTTCAATTGATTTATTCTAATTATTGTATTAATTTATTTGGTATATATTGTTCTTTTCTCATAAATTGATTCCACCCATTATTTAAATTTGATGGTCCTCTTGATTATTGAATTAGAGTAGTCAAACCAAAAAGAACCACCAACAACATTAAATCTTCGATGAATATGCTAACACCTCCCCAATAAACAAGCGCGGTATCTACTGTATGACGATACTTTGCAATTTGAGGAACGAACGCAGCACCCATTGATTGGATCTTAGAAAGAATATGGTTTCTAGAAAAGGCCTGTAGTAAACCTTTTTGCGACAATACTGCAAAGTACGTGGTTATTATTGCAATCTCCATGGAGAGAAAGATGGTGAAAAAGTTGGTGCTTCCATTGTACAAGCTAAGTATACGACCACCTTGAAGAGCTCTAAAGCTGTTGTAATGAGTGTAATGATAATAGAAATTGACAAAATTCAAAAGCAATCTAATGACTAGAAATCTAGCCTTCCACTTCTTTTGTTCGTAAGCATGGTATTTAGTAAGCTCACTCAGGTAAGAATTGTCCTCAGTGTCAAACAGTGCACCACCTTGAGAGTCCATCATAGCTTTCATCATATCGGCGAATTGATTTTGTACACCTTCACCTTCACCATTTTGACCTGGCGCACTACCAATGTTTCCACTTGATGCGCCGAAGATACGGTTCAACATGGCATCCATATCTTGCTCTGCTGGGTCCTCAGTCTTATCCTGTTGTAAAAGCAGCGAGATATCCGGGACTTCTGGGTCATCATGCAATGGAGTCTCTTCACGGGTCTCGATAGTGTCTTTGGATTTTTCTGATTTATTGGTCTCTAATATAGACACCACAGATGCATGACCAGTAGAGGAGCCTTGGTTCAAGATGGTATTCAACCGTTCTGTGGCCTTTCCCTTTTGCATTTTAGCAAGTCGACGTTCACGTAGAAGACGTCTTTTCTCTTCGGCTGAGATCTCACTCATCGTCACTGTTTCTGTTTGGTGTGGCTACTTAGTCTGAAGGTGAAGCTAAGAAGTAATGCAGGGTATTTGGACTTGGTGGAGGTGCGAGGAAGAAGGTGAGAACGATTTAAGGGAACGAAAATAACAATTAAAGGACGACAAAAATAAATTTAAAAGAGAGATTTACTTGGATTTTAGGCGAAATTGTTTCATTTTTACATGATTCATTTTATGTGGCTATTTGGCTCAATTAGGATACTTTGAAACATGAACAACCACCTTCATATACAGGCGATATACCAGTACCTTTCGGATCATTCTCCATCGATTTTGACAATTAAACCAGTCAGGTCTATTCATACTTGAGCAAAATGACCAAATCATCTTTGAGTTACCAGGAGCAGCTCCAGCGAGATAAAATACTTGCTCTGATGGCTAACAAGGACTACTTATTGGTGCTTGCAAGCCAGCAGCAGAAGTCTGTGCAACAAGTCAAATACGAATTATCACTCAAATTGAGAGAAATATAATTCAAGTCCCGTGTATATTACATGTAAATTAGTACTAATTGGATGCCAATTTGTATTCTATATGTGCTTTACTAGAAACCTTATGGTATAGGTAAATAGTGGTGAGATTAGGGAAGAATGAGACATGTGGGATCATCCATTTTGAAGAAGGTTTCTAAAATGATCATTTTTTTCTAAGCTACCTGAATGGGGGCCTTGCAGCTAATCTGTCTCGTCTTGCCCGCTCGGCACGCGAAGCAGCGGTATCTGATCTAATTGGCTTCGTTGGAGGTTTACGGAAACTGGTCCTCGGAAGATTCCCAGAACGAGACTCGAATAGTCCTCGCATGTACCTTGGAGCTTGATTAAGATTAGGGCTTTTTCCAGCATTATTATCTCTTCCGATTCTAGGTCGTGTCACTCCACTTTGTGGAGTCTCAATAAATGAATCATTAGTTGAAAATGTGTCGTCACGAGCTACAACCACCTTTTTCGGTCTAGGTGCAAGATTTGAATGTCCAAAAATAGATTTGCTCCGTGGAGCTGGTGGAGCTATCATTCTGCGCGTATGGCTTTGTGAATTTGCTTTCCTCGCTTGTACAGCTGAAAGTTGCTGGGTCTTGTGCGCCACCTCCTCTTGTAGTTCACTACGTCTCAACTTTGCAATGTGTATTCTTTCCTCTAATGAATTGATGTGAGAAATGGCGCCTTTGCTATGTTTGCTTGCTTCAAAGGACTCCTTGGATGGACATGCTGGATAATTACTACAAAACATATTGAGGAGAAGCCCATAGAGAAACCCAGCAAAGGACTCGTTGAAACCATTGTTCAATGCATCGTGTATTTTAGAAAGATCCGAGATATTCTCTTCTAGTTGCTTGACGCCCTGTCCCATTGCCTGTAATCTCTCGAGGTTCTCTGGGGTAAGTAGTGGGAGCACATCACGCGAGTATTGTGGTCGTGGTGAGTGAGAAAACGCGTTGAAAACATTTGACGATCTATTCAGACGTCGTCTTTTTGAGTCGCGTAGTGGTGTCTCCGGTTCTAGTGACATCTTGGCTTTCTAGGTTGATTTCTTAATGCGTGTCTTATGTTTACAGAAGCATTGTTATGGTACTGTGTATTGCTTGAGTAAACGAACCTTCAGCAGACTTGCAGTTTTTTTAAAAAAAAAATTTGTAATTTCAAAAAAAGTAACTAAATTCGAACTGATTCTAAAAGAATTCAATAATTGTGATTTATTCAATTCTCTAATGTCAAATGATAAGCTCAGGTAAATGCCTCTGGCGCGTTTGTGCAAAGTGGAAGATTTGTATTAAACTGTCTTTGCCCAAAAGAAACCAGTAAAAAAAGAAAATAGAAGGACTCGAAATTCAGAGATTGTATTTATAAAAATCACACCAAATGTATTAAGAACGTTTCTGATTGTTAATTATTGCGCCTCTACCGGGAATCTCATTTCATGATATACTTTATATATTCACATCGTATCTAATTATCTAAAACATTTTTTTTAGTTGTCGTCCGAACCAACAATTTGCAGCCACGTTTTACCTTCTTTCTTTAACAATTCGGCCAATTCATCTCTAATCTTGGCGGGCAATCCAGGTCCCTTGTAAGCGAAAGCAGTGTAAAGTTGAACGAAAGTTGCACCTGCTTTTCCAAATTCAAGAGCGTCTTGTCCTGAAGAAATACCACCACAACCAATTAAGACTAAGTCGGAATCCTTGGTGTATTTTCTTAAAGTTCTCAAAGCTTTCAATGAGAGTGGCTTCAATGGCTTACCTGATAAGCCTCCCACCTGCGAAACAAGCGTCTTGTCAGTGGTGTACAAATTGTCTGGTCTTTGAATGGTAGTGTTTGAGATGACAATTCCATCAGCTTTAGACGACTTGGCTGCGGTTGCGATGGCCTCGATCTCCTGTTCAGTTAAGTCAGGGGCAACTTTAACCAACACAGGTGGCTTTCTGCCCAACTTGTTAGTTCCCAACTTGTCTCTTTCTCCGACAACAGTAGTCAATAAGTTAGTGAGTCTCTTTTCACTTTGAAGATCACGCAAACCTTGAGTATTTGGAGAAGACACATTAATGACAAGAACATCTGCATATGGCCCGAGACGTTGAACACCTTTTACGTAATCCTCGACTTCATCACCGTTTTTGTTCTTACCGAGGTTAATACCTAACAATTTACCATCTCTGAGAGCATTTGAGAAAGTGTCTGGGCTTTCATGGCCATAAAGACGACGAGCCAATGTAGCTACAACAGGCAAGTGACCAGAAGAATTAAATCCGTATCTGTTAATAACGGCGTCGTCACGAGGTAAACGGAAAAATCTTGGTTTAGGGTTACCTGGTTGAGCCTCTGGAGTAATGGAGCCAATTTCGACGTAAGAGAAGCCAGTGTTAAATAAGGCTTCAATAGCCACACCGTCCTTATCCAAACCAGCAGCAAGACCAATTGGAGACTTCATACGGTATCCGAAAACATCTACACCCAAGATTGGTTCAAGGTCGGTCTCTAAGCGTTTATCTTCACCTCTCAATCTTGGAGCCAAACCGTATTTCATGAGCTCAATACCCAATTTGTGGCCAGTTTCACCATCGGTGAATGTTCTAATTAATGGACAGAGAATATACTCATGCACGCCTGCTCTAGCATCGAATACATAAAGAGCACCTGCGGCAGCTCCGGCTGCACCAATAGTAAGAAGGATTGGTCTGGGTACTATTGAGGCCTGGAGTAAGGGTCTAGACGCTTGAGTAGCGCTTCTTTTAGCACTTGAAGAGCGGAGGAATCTAAACATTTGAGCCGCAACGAATTAATCGAGTGAGATTTTGCAAGATTGCACGCCGGCTCTCTTGATCCTTTTATTCGTTTTGAAGTGATATACGCTTCTGCACCTTGCGTGATTCAGCACGTGAGGATCCCTAAGAGAATATTCCTTTGGAGAGCAAAAAAATACTTGGTAAGGCAGGAAAGGAAATGTACGATAGTGAAGAATAATTTTGAAGTTTCTATTTCGCCGAATTTGAAAGTTGGCTCTTGATTTTTTGAAAGCTACCTCTCATTGTCTTCGTATTTATACATCAGAAAGAAAAATGTACAAATTTACATCCGAAAGTAAAATTAAAAGAAAGGGAAATCCGATATCAAACTTTGTCTATTTTTCTATCTCATGCTTTTAATTTTAAAAAAATGAATTTGTTGCACAATGTATTGAGATTTTGTTTCCTAGTGGTTGCAAATTCCGCACACAGTACCTCCATATCTCACATAGTGTTAAGCTCATCGACCTCATCGGGCTCATCGAGTATCACAACACAAAGCCAACACAATCATGGCACCTAGAAGTTCGAACGAATCGTCCAAATACGCCAGGGATGTTGGAAAATTCCCAAAAAAACTGTCACAAGCTAAGGCGAAGAGACTCCAACAAGGCTTAAAGAAAGTAGATCAAGAGTACCAAGAGTTCGTCAAGTCTGCAGAAGCCACAGATGTATTGTTACAGGAAGAAGCTGGTTTCTTAGAAGCCGATGGACCAATGGAGAGAACAAGTAAATTCCGTCAAGATGACATTGTTGAGGCCGTTGACGTGGGTACCGCCAGTAAGAAGCTTGATCTCAAACTCACTGAGTTGGGCCCTTACACACTTGATTTCAACCGTAACGGTCGTAAGTTACTTATCGGTGGAAAGAAAGGTCATGTTGCTTCCATGGACTGGCGCCTTGGTAAGCTCGATTGTGAACTTTTCTTGAATGAAACTGTTCACGCTGTGAAGTACTTGCATAACGACAACTACTTCGCAGTTGCACAAAAGAAATACACATTCATTTACGATAACACAGGTATGGAACTTCATCGTTTGAAAAAACACATTGAGCTGACTTTGCTCGATTTCTTACCATACCATTTCCTCCTTGTTAGTGCGGGTTACTCAGGTATGTTAAGATACCATGATGTTTCTACAGGTAACCTTATCAGTGAGCTTAAAACCAAGCTAGGGCCAACACAAGCAATGAAGCAAAATCCTTGGAATGCCATTATGCATTTAGGTCATGGAAACGGTACTGTTTCATTGTGGACTCCAACTCAAAATCTGCCCATTGTCAAGTTGCAATCCAATCGTGGGCCAATTCGAGATCTCGCTATTGACAGAGAAGGTAAATATATGGCCGTTACTGGCTCTGACAAAAGAATCAAATTGTGGGATTTGCGTAAATTTCAAGAGTTAGACACTTATACTACACCAACTCCAGCTAGAAGCGTTGACATCTCTGATAGAGGCCTTCTAACCGTTTCATGGGGTCCACATGTTACAGTATGGAAAGATATATTTAAATCGCATCAAGATGAGCCTTATATGACGCATCTTCTCCCGAGCTCCAAGATCGAGAAAGTTCGTTACGTTCCATTTGAGGATGTTTTAGGTATTGGCCACCAAAAAGGTGTGGCATCAATGATCGTTCCAGGCGCTGGTGAAGCTAATTATGATGCCATGGAAATCAATCCATACGAATCCGTCAAACAGAGACAAGAGCAAGAAGTGCGCTCGTTGCTTAACAAGTTGGCTCCTGACACTATTGCATTGGACCCAACCTTTATTGGTATGGTCGATAAAAAGGCACGTCATGTTCGTTTGAACCAAACTCAAATAAACGACTTAGAAGAGCAAGAGAAGAAGGATCTCGAAAAGAGTCAATTCGATGCCAGACCAGACCTCAAGCCTGAACAGTCAAAGCTTAAGAAATACTTACAAAAGAACAAGAATAATATCATGGACGCTCGTAAGATGAGAGCTGAGAGAAATTTGAGACTTGAAGAGGAAAGAAGAGAAAAACTTAAGGCAAAGGATTTGGGCGCTCAAGAGGAAGTTGATGAGTTACTGCCAGCATTGGGTAGATTTGCGTAAATTAAGTAGAAACTAAAATGGTGACGCATGTTCTCATATGTAAACTTAAATTAAATTAATAGATATTAATGATTAATTTTTATTGCGTCAGTATTGTGTCTGCATTGACTAAACTATAAAAGAAACCTCTTTATAATGGGATGTAAAATATGCATGGAATAGTGCCATTCAAATTTACATAAGAAGAAGAAAATAAGATAAAAAAATAGATGCATGTTAGATATCATCGAGTTACACTGAGTATCAATGGCTATCAACGAGATGTGTTTGTTGCAATGGAATAGTTTGAATAATCCACAGTGATGAGATCGTTGAAGATCGAGCCCTGAGGGGCAACAGCTTCAGGGGAGCAACTGATGGCAAATTGAGGGTGATTACCAATTTCCACCTTGAGATAGTCAACAACAGCAGCAAATTTTCCTTCTGATGCTTCGTTATGCTTCTCTAAATGCTCAAGCAACTTCATGCTCTCAACAGTCTTGAGCCACTCCAATGGTGGTTCAGGAGTGCTGGAAGACAACGTGTTTGCGTCCTCTGAATCTCCCTCTTCGGCCTTTTGATGGCGAGTTAAAAGAGTGAGCCACAGGTTGGCTAATTGTTGATATGCCACAGCCTTAGTGTATTGGTATTCGTTGTTGGAGAAGTTAGGGAGCTCATGAATAAGGGTAGTAATTGTATGCAAAATGAAGCAGCTTGTAGGCAAAACGGAGTCCATAGGCGGGAGAAGGTCCAAAATGAAATCAGAAATGCAGTCCAAGAATTCGGTAAGGAATGGCTTCACTCGGATATAAGAATAGTCGCTCTCTACGTCACATTTATAAGGCAAGTGAGCTGCAATTTGGGCCGCCTTTTCTTGAATGAGATTAATGATTGCTTCGGGTGATGGTTTCGTGGCACATTTTTGAATAGTCTGCGCCACCTCGGGGTGTTGTGCCATGACTGCCTCTAGGATAGTCTTGAGCTGTGACTTGTCCAGCAACTCTACGAGTCTGTTTACGGGTAGGCGTTGACCGGAGATGAGCGGAGTTCTTGCTCTCTTTATGCGTCTTTCTTGTATAGCTTTTGATTTGTTTCGGTGATGTTCTGCCATTTGTCGAGGTTGAGATAAGTATTCGTCGTCCCTGCCGCTCCTGCGACGTTTACCGGCACTTTTCGAAGCTGTACCAGATTTGTGGTGTATGGAATTGTTGTCGTCAGAAACAGGCCAGTTCCACCGGGGAACTATTGGAATAGTAGACATGATGTGGTTTGAAATGTGTTTGTGGAGAAAAGAAAATGCTTAATATATACTCAGCTGGGGCGAGTCTGAAAAAGAAGAGTGAGTGGGGCGTTGGATGCAGGTCATGCTGTGGCTGCAAAACCCTCCTGGGTGTGACACAAAATGCCTTAACGCTACGCAATCTACAGCCAGAACAAAAGGTAAAATAGAAGAAAAATTAAGATGGCTAATATGTGTAGAAAAAGGGAAATTTATTTTAAATGAGGGTACTCAAATTGATTTTTAAATTGTGTTATTAGATACTAAAGCTTAGTATATTTAAGTAGCCATGAAGCAATACAAAGAGGCAGATTAATTTTGCTCCTCAAAGACTCATATGGGACGTTAAGCCTATTGAGCCTTCTCCTTTGGCATTCTCACATTGTTCAGTTGATAGTTTCTGAGTTTGGCCAACAAGATTTTCTTTTTCAAGTACTCAATGTACAACTCAATCTCCTTCGTAGTCTTAAAGTTCAATGGTCTCTTCTTGTCAGCCAAGGGAGAATCACCAGAAGCGGCTTCAGCAGAAGCTTTTTCAGGACTATTAGCACTTGCATTACTTTCAGAGCTCTTGGCGGGCTCTGGAATATCATCCCTCTTCTCTTCTGCGTTCTCTGCGTAACGGTTGGCTAAAAATCTAGCGAAGTCGCCATCACAAAGAACAATCTTGGCACTCTTTCCGCCGTCAGTAAATGTTCCCTTGAACTCTTGGACATAGTTGGCAATCTGATACATTTCAGAGGCAGAGAGACCATACTGTTCAAATTCACCGCCCTCCTTGCCGGTGATAGAACCAGTCTTTACAACTTGCTCGAAAGAAGGGATTTCATCAATATCAATTAATCCAGAGCCGCAAAGAACTTCATGAGGAGTTTTCTTTGCCTTTCCCAAACTTGAAGCAAAGTGAGAGTAGGCGACGAGTCCGTCCTTGGCTTCCTGGGACCACTCAACTCCATAAGAGTTCGAGTTGACTGCACTCTCCATGTCTTGCAGGAATGGCTGGAAGAAGGTCATAGTGTAGGCGGCTAATAACAGGAGCTTCATTTCGATTTTTTAATGTTGGTTCTTTGTTTTATTCGTATTGAATGATAAACTCAAACATCCTTGGAGAATAACACTGGTATTTATAGGTGGGATTTTGATACTTATCAGCTCACATTAAATTTAAAAGTATAGAGGCTAATTTGCTTTACTTCGGATTAATTAAAAGCTGAAAATCTTCCCGAACGCACTAGGATTCGCGTTTTCATTGTTAGCATCTCCACAACAAGAATATATTTGGACCAGATCTGATTACTCGTAAAACATTTCCTTATTTCCAGGGAGCTTTATGTATCCGATGTTGGTCTAGGCTCGTAGATCGTCAAGAAATGTCCCAATTTGTGGGAAGGTGTCTCAAAATAGCCTCCTGATTTGCGACACGGACATGGTTCATGAAAAATTATATCTTATTAAAAGTCTAGCCTTTATAGAGTTCCAGCCATCATACTTCAATAACGAGTTTCATGTTGTCTCTTCATCGCTTCAACATATAGACAATGGACAGAACCAATCAACCTTACTTTTCACCATAAACCCGGACTTATAATTTATTTATTGGTTGAGATTATTCTTGGCAGACTTTTTGTAATTAATTTAGTATTTGACTCTAAATGGCTGTAGCCGGATTTGCATCTACAATGATTATTTTTAGTTTTTTAGATAACAAATCATTAAAGTCAAGATATTTAGGGGCCAGTGAATAAATAGATAATCAAACCAACAGAAATGTAAGACCTTTGCAATTTAATCAAAATCCCTGAAAAGCATAACAAAGAGTATAAAAGATACCTAAACTTGTTATGGGTCATGGAATGAAACCGGCATCTCCGAAGTAGAATAGACAATCATGTACAAATGAATTAATTAGATCGTACGTACTGAATACACTTGAATCGCGGCCTAAAACGTTTAACTGGATTTTCTCCATTGTTTTGCAAAGATTTGCGCAAAGGGATTTAACGCTTGCACCTACGACATGCATTGTCAATTTGATAAGCATTTACTCATATTTTAGTCTGCGATCACACAATAAGTTGCGCAATTTTTGCGTTTTGAAATTCTAGACAATGCCGCCAAGAATTTCGGATGCTACATGAAGTGGCAAAAGATTAATCTTATGTATGTATATGTCTGAAGATCGTAACTGTAAATAGGCATGCCAGAATTGTGCTTAAAAATTCCGGATGGGGGAATAAATTAGTAGTAGTCATTACTTTCAAATTCGCTCTCGCTGAAACTTGATAGATCGTTGACGCTGTCGCTATCAATGTCATAGTCAGCTTCATTGAAACCAACATATCTGTTTCTTTTCAATTCAACTTCATCATCAGAGCCCTTGTCGTCTTCATCAGTAATGTCACCATTATTTACCTTGTCTGTTGTTTCCATATCCTCATCTTCGTTCTCTTCCTTTTCTTCTAACTCTATTTTAAGTTCATGAATAATATCAAAACATTCCGCAAGTAGAGCGTTAAGTGTTCCTTGGCCTTCCGGAATCTGGCCGTTAACAACGAACTTGCCATCTTGCCTTAGGTTGTCAAGGGACGCGAGCTTAAATTGGAATGGGTAGAGTTCCCGTAGATTATTCAAGCCATCTACTCTTTTGATCTCTAACAAACATTTTCTGACAGTAGAAAGTTGGTTGTGGAGTGGTTGCAAGGACTCGGAGACAGGTTCCAGACTCTCCAAGAGTTTATAGATGACAGAGTAACATCTCCGTAAAAGGTACAAGACAACCAATTGTGCACGTTTCATTTTCTTAGCTGCTTCAGAACCGCGAGACTCAAGTTCTTGATTAAGACGCAAACGGGTCTCGTCGATACGTTTCAAAGCCTTTTGATAGTTGTATAAGTCTGTCTCACGCATTGTCCATCGGCGAGTGACAAGAAGGTTGTCCAATGTTTGTTTGATGGAAAGAAGCTCATTGTATAAGTCTTTGAAACCTTTAAACTCATCGGAAGACTGACCGTCTCCAAGAGAAAGCAGCTCAAATTCGATACTGATACCATTGTCGTGCTGAATGTCCAAGTCATGGAGCAAGTTGTTACAGTCATCGAGAAGATTGTCAAGAACTGTCTGTGCTACCTTAACCTCAGCTTCAGGGGCGTCACTTGGGAATTTTCCGTAAGCATCTCTTTTGTTTTCAATAGACTTCAATGCAGATTTGAGAGACTGAATTTTCTCAGCACTACTGGTTTTACCAGGCAAAGAGAATATGTTTAAAATTGATTTCCGAACCAGAATGAGTCCCGCATAAACAGATTCCAAATCTGCTGGGATCCGATGGAAGGAATCTTCCAACTCTTTGTAAACCTGAACACACTTAGACAACTTGTTACGTAACAAGAGAGTTTCTTCACGACGATGGTTGAGACCCTCATTATTTTCCGAATCAGGATTAATATGCGCATCCTCTTGCTCGTCATCCTCGGACACCTGTTCGTCGGAACTGACAATGATTTGGTTGATTTCGTCTAAGCGGGCTTTGATTGGTCTCAAATCGTCAATGGAAAAAACTTGACATTCTTTCAAGTGACTAAGGAGTTTGTAAACGGTACTTAACGACAGGTATGTGGCTGGAGCGAACTTGGTAAGGCCACAAGTCATGAAGGAGAGGGAGAGCAACTGCCAGATATCGTCAATAAGCACATCAGTCTGATTTGGAAGTGAGAGGGACATACCCTTCAATTCTTCATCCTTGCGCACAATTGAGAGTTCATGAACATCTTTCAAAAAAAGGTCATAGATTGCATACACTTGTCGGGAGCTTATATACTTGTGGCGGTCGTTCTTTAAGGCCAGTAGGCTGGCGTACGTGTGTGCTAGCGAGTCGTAAAGACTTTTTTCATACAGAGGGATTGATTTAGTCATGGCCGTTCATGCACCGGGCTGGAACGGGGAATTGGGGTAGATTGAGTAGAGGGTGATTGGGTAGTTTTGATCTAAGGGTTAGGACTAACCTAGGCAATTAGTGGGATGGGTAAGCACCCGTGCCCCCAGACTTCTCCGGGATCTCTAGACAGGACATGGCGCTATGTGCGGTAATGTACGCTATTGAATGTTAATGATCGGTAAAAAGATAATGGGCAAGTTATATGTGTGAAACTTTTATTTTGTGTTTGATGAAGATGAATTTTATAATTTAGAGTTTTTGTTTCGTTTTTGTTCGAAGCTTTTGCAGTTAGTGCAACTGCTCCTTCGGCTTCTACACGGAAATTCATTGGAGAGGTTAGCCAATCCTCCGAGTTCAAAGCAAGGCAAGACCAAGACAAAATATGAGATTTTTTTTATAGAATTTGAATTGAATTAATAATTTATAGATTTTTTGATTCAATTTTTTTTTGTTCATGAATATACACATCGATCTTATGAACTCATTAATTACGACTGAGACAGAAGTAATCATTTTCTTGGCGGGCGTTTCAATATGTTTCGTATGGAATAAGCTAATGAGCATTTAGACTTGGGAGAGGAGCGAAGAAAACAATTGACATTTATTCTCGGTGTGAATGATTATCTGAATTGCTTTGGATCAGACTTAAGGTTATCGCTCATTAATCTACAAATGAATTGAATAGTTTATCATCTTTACTTCATATATATAATTATCAAATATACAATTCGAATACAATACCGGCGCTTAAACTTAAGGATTAGCAACAGCTAGTATTTTTCGCGAATAGTCTGCTTCGTCTGCAAGTGATCCTTCAGAAAGTCTTCTACGACCCATCATGACTGGATTAAGGCGAGGGTCTGTTAACTCAGAACGACTAGCTCTCTTATCTGGGGCGTCTTCTGATGGATGTACAAAAGGATTAGACATCGGCCTATCAAAGGCTGCGTTGTTGAATTTGGCGGGCTTTTTAATAGTACCCAGGGCTGAGCCAGTTCCAGAGCTTCCACCCTTTTCGTAATAATCTTCATCATCATCGTCATCAGACAGGTTTCTGTGACGAATAAAGAAAAAGACTCCGACAATTATAAGCGCTAAACCAGCCAATCCACCAACTACACCACCCACAATGGCTCCTACATTAGAAGAAGATTTGGATCCACCGTTTTTTGTCTGGGTTTCTGTACCAGTAGATGTTGAGCCGGAGGTCTGGGTGACTGTTTTGTAGAGCACAGAGCCATTGGAATCGGAAGTTGTGGTGACAATATTTGTATGCGATGGAGCGGAGGTTATGCTGGACAGTGTTCTCGATGAAGATGAAGACAGACTTGTAGTAGAGGACACTCCAGAGGATTGAGAGCTACCGGAAGCACTGTTACCCAAACCAGGGAAAACAGAATATACATCTTGACCTCCACACATCACGGAACCGAAACCATTACATGGGACATTACATTGCGAGTTCAGGATCGAGTTTCCAGATGGCAAAGACGATAGACAGTAACAATAGCCACCATTTTTAATAGCCACATATGGATAATTGGAGCCACAAGTGGAGGCACATAAAGATTGAGTCTCATATTGTCCGTAACCTTGAGACACTGAGGTATCGACATTGCCAAAACAGCCAATAGCGTCAGAGAGTGCTGAAACAGTCAGCGCAGAGAGAACAACTGCAGCCACTAATTTAAGAGTCTGCATGATGTTTTTCTTTTATGTGTTGTGATAGAAATAGGACTTTTCAGTAAGCGAAGACGCGACACAAGAGTTTACAAAACAAGTGAGACACGCCGAGAGAGAAAAGAGTTGGTTTTATTTTTTTTTTAAGACTCGGAGCCCAGAATGTAAAACAAATCCACTGATTTGAAAAAACAGATTTCTTCAAATAAAGTGTTTCTATAAGTGGAATGTTGGTGCTCGCTTTCCGACACGGGGTTCAAGATGCGTGATTTTTCTTCGGTAGAACGTCTAACAAGAATAGGATCGCCCAAAGAGAACCGGAGCAACGAGTGTACTTGAAAACAGACTTGAAAAAATGACAGGAACTGCAGTAGTTGTTCTGTCTCTATAAAATGGCCAAGTGATCGCTGGAAAGATAACCTTAGGCCTTTTAGAGCGAGAGAAGGGAAGTATCAAAGGAAAGTCAAAAAGAAAGAACGGGTATAGACAGCAGAATATTCTAGAGCCAAGGAAAAGGATTTCGTATCGCTTGGACTGGTATAATTGAATGGAAAAGTGTGCCGCTCGAAGAGAAGTATACGGAGGTGGAAAAAAACGGTGGTGAGAAGAGAACAGTGAGGGTCTTGTACAAGAGCGCGGCAGGACCGAGTAGACTTATGAAACTGAGGAAAGTGGAGCGGTAAATCGTTCCTTGGCGGAAAAGAAAGGGATGAATTAAAAAAGAGATAAGGCCGTTGAAAAATAAAAATTATTGAAAAAAAAAAAAAACAGAAAGAAAGAAACAGAAACGATTGTGTTGTGTGTTCTTACTTACAGCTCAGGCAATGAGAATGGCGCTTAACGACTCACTAGGGCGGACTCAGCCATGCATGCAACATCAACAAAACGAAACTGGCTCATCACGCGTGACCTCAAATACTTGGTGTGAATGCTTTTAGAGAAACGGTTTTTTAAAAACATGATTTTAGTTTTTCTACAAATTCGGTGTTGTGTACGATTTGCAACAACTCTTCCGGTGTTGGTCAGCTACATGTTGACTTGGATCAGTGAGTGTAGAGCCGTTGCCAAAGGACCCCTGAGCTAACACAACGTCGAGCGATTAGAGTCGAGTTAACGTAAACTCAACAAATAAAGTCAAAAACAAATAAAGTCCAAAACAAATAAAGTCACCAAATAAAGTGTGAGCTTACATAAAGTGTGAGCTTACATAAAGTGCGAGCTTACATAAAGTTTGAGCCAAATAAAGTGTCAGCTTACATGAATTTGCACCCGACTACTTGCTTCAATAAACAAACCGTTCGTGGCCAGAGGGCTAGATCTTCATTCACTTGCATAAACCGCCCAAGCGTGCCTTGAGAGCGCGGCTGCTTGAAGGGAGGGTTCCGCTCCAGGCACCATAGGGTTCTTCTGCAGGAAAAGAAGTAGGAGATATTAAGCGAGCGACTGCAAGAGACTGCAAGAGACTAGAGACGAAAGACAAAAGACAACACGGTCTTGTCATTATAGTTCACAGCTAATCAGAAAGGGATTCTGTTGTCACGTATTAGTGTTCCCATCGTTCTTAACCTTTGATACTGAAAATGTGAGTTGTATCATTCTTTACATTCAAGTAAATCTTCTGGTCGGTACTCCTTATAGGTCTGGATTGACCCTTGGAAATGTAGAGTGAATGTTTGTATAGGTGCTACTAAGAAGTATGGCTGTCCTAAAATAAAACAAGCATTACGGATAACAATAGCTTAAACTAAATTAATTCGCTGACTAATTCAAAACCAATTGGAGGATAAATGTTCAAATATAACCATCCATGCAATTAGGAATGAGTCTTAATTGGTTCTTCTAATTCTGACATGGTTGCAAATTGGCTGCAACCTAAAGCTGGTGTCTATATATGCACATAACCAAGAAGCACACAACCAACAAGCACACAACCAACAAGCACTCCAATAAACAGTGGACATTTCTGTGAATCCTCCATTTTTTATTCCATTCAAACTTTCTGCTTTGGTAAAAATATGTTACTAAATGTTTAGATTAAAGATATTAAAAAGAAATAGAAGCTCGTAAAGATAAGAGACGCTCTAGATGAGCACAATTCATGACCAAACGCAATACGCACCAGGCCTGACGCACCAGACGCACCAGACGCACTATGGCCACAATTTACCGAGAATACAACAATGCTCATAATCAATGGTTATGAAGAAACAAAATTTCGATAAGCTTTAGGTAATGATAACGTCAATGGTGAGAATCACAATGCATCGTCAGTAGAAATGTTGAATACAAAAGCATTCTTGATACTCAGAATACAAAGTGAGCCATACAATATATGCAAGTACTCATGACATTCGGTAGACACTGGCACCGAGACTTCTACGAACAGGAAACGCATATCGGGTCAGGCTCTCTAGATACCCTGAAACAGCCCACGAATGCCAGCTCCACAAGGCGGTCCAAGCACCGGCACATTTTTCTATCCGCGGCATTACGGGACTCCATCAAGAGACGAGACTCTATTACCCATTACGAGTCCATCACGAGTCCATTACGAGTCCATTATGAGCCACTGCTCTAGTGAAATCAGTGACCCTTTAATGGCTCAGTGACATAATAAATGGCTCACTATAGGAGTCCACATTATCATGTCGAGAGTTATGTTCTAAGAGAAACATTTCAAATTTTCTTCAAACAGCCGTTGTTCGCTTAAAATTCTATTTTGTCTGTTTTGTCTGTTGTGTCTATTCGGTTCGTAATCGTGCCGGTTACGAGACCATGTGTCAAGAAAACAGACCCCAACTACTACAAATTAAGCTTTGGAAAAATCAGTCGCACATTTAAAGAGACACACAACGGCGGCTAAACTGCCTTGCTTTTTTATTTGTCTAAATTATCGTATGCCTGTATCTTATGTCGGCAAGTAGATGGAGGCACATAGCCACAACGCAAAGGGCTTAATCTAAAACAAAGGCACCAATCCAGAGGGAACCACTGTAAAAGCCAGAAAAAGCCATTTATTTCAACTTTTTTTTTCAACCATTTTTATTCCTCTTCTTTATTTCTTTTATTTATGTCAAAACTTACCAAAAACCACCTTTTCGTCTTAATCAGCGCTCACTAATCTGAGCCCTTTTCGCCTCCGTCCACCTCCTATCCTGTCTACTGCCTCGCATACAGTCACAATTCCCCACAGTATTCACCGTTCTAAGTCATCTGTATTCTGTGAACGAACGGCAAATCGCTTTAGTTATTTTACTTAATCTCTTCACTTCACATCCTCCAGGCCTCAGACTCAAAGCCTCTGTCTTAGTCCCATTTGCTTCCTTTTCATTTCTCTCCGGGTACTCCAAGCTGAAACCCGTCAGTGACTCGCATCCCCGTGATTTCTCATCTTCATCATTTGTCAAACATTACTCGACCGCCCCGTCCTGACTTGGTCTGGCCCCTTTTTTCTTCAAATTTTTTTTCTTTGATAAGTGGGTTTATTTGGGTTTAAAAAACCTGAATGGATTCTGACTACTGATTACGAATACCTACTGAAAAACGGGTCTCGACTATTTTCGGCCCGACCCTTTATTGCTAATCGTTGAGATCACATAAACTTTTGTAGGAGACTCGAGCCTCAAACATTTTCACTTCTCGGAAAGGACGGCCTTCCTTTGAATAACTTTTAAAACATTGAAAATACCGGAACTATCTTTGTTTGCATCTTCCTGTCTTAATCACTGTTGTCCACCATGTCTGCTACTGGACAACCTGCTCCAACTGGTCCTCCCGATCCGTCAGGAGGGCCCTTGAGCGGTACCGTAACAGGTACATCGCTGTTGTTTCCTACTAGCACGTTATCATCGACGTCGCTGACCTCTGACCCAAAAGCGATTGGCTCTACGTTTGTAGGCAATACGCCGTCAGCCGTGCTTTTTTTCCTTGCAATGGCTGTTGGAGTTGCCATCGCGTGCCTTTTCATTTTCTTTACCATTAGATACTTTGTCCGTTCTCGCTATGGTTTCCATATGTACACTGTGTCAAGCCGAGGTGTTCTTTTCTCATCAGGCGTTTCAACTGAGGTAAACTATTACCACTACTCAAACCGAGAAATCCGTGAGCATTTGCAATACCTTCGCAATCACCATTACATCCGAGATGAGTTCCTCGAAAGACGTTTCTTCTCTGCAGAGGGTCGAAGACGCAGAAGAAGAGGCCGCTTTTCGAAGATGAAGAAGCTCACCCCTCAAGAAGTAGAAGAATTATTTCCGAAATCTACTTATGAAGACTGGCTCAATAGTGTTGATGTTGAAGAGGCAGGTTATCAGCTGGCTGAGAACGCTTCCTCAGTTGAAGGCAAGCCAATGAACGATACCGATACAGTAACCGACGTAGTCGAGCTTCAACAACTTGAAGTAGTACCAACACATCCAGAAGAAGATGATCCTGATCATATTATTGCTTATATTGGTCAAGATGGTTCAGCCGTTCGTCAGGGCCAAGAAAATGCCCATGATACTGATGCAGTATCGCTGACTAATGAGCTACACAAAGTGCACTTTGACTCGGGATCTTGCGCAATTTGTCTTGAAGCATTCGAACCAAGTGACATTGTACGTGGATTGATATGTGGTCATGTGTACCACTCAGACTGTCTTGATCCTTGGCTCACCAGAAGAAGAGCATGCTGTCCAATTTGCAAACGAGACTATTATAAAGAAGATAATGCTCCAGGTGGAGTTGGCGTAGCACAGACATCCAACGTTGTCGAAGGTGCTTCTGTACATGACAATCAGAGCACAGTCGCTTCTAATTTGGACTCTGGGCATCCTGAAAATGCGACCGCCAATGATAACAATGACAATGCTACAACTCCTGGTGATATCAACACTGTGGGTGAAGCATCCACTACAGGAGAGACTAACACAACTGCCGCAGGTGATACGACTACTTTGGACATTCTTAATGATGAGCTCAATCATGAATACTTAAGACGGGACTCTCATATTCAAGCTTTATTCAATGAGTTGATTCCTCTTTCAGAAAGAGTCCGTGTTATCTTAGAGGAGCATCCAGAAATGGACTTGGAGGCTCGTGCAAGAGAAGTCGCAGCACGCAAATACAGATCTGTTTGGCGAGTATTCTTCTGGAAGCTCATGGGAATTTCCAGGGAGGATTTGTACCAATGGGCGGTGTTAGATTTATATCAGAGCTCGCAGAGATCTGTTGACAGCGAAGAGGGTAACACCGCTGAAACAAGTGGCTCGCGGGCGAGAAATGAACCGACTGGAGTTTCTGGTAATATTCAAGAGACAACAGAGGAAACTGAAAACATCGAAAGGCGGTCAACTCCAGCAACACTGGAAGATCTTGCCGGACCACACAGACCTTCTTCTCCCGAAGAAATCGAGATGGTCGAAAGGCCGCATATCTTCAATCGCCCTCAAACAAGTTTACTGACGCCTTATGGAGACACAGCGGCTAATTCTAGTGAAGTAGACCTTAGTGTTGCCAGAAGAGAAGCAGTTGAGCGGAACGCTTAGAATAAACTTTGACTGAAATAAGATGAGAAACCTACCTGAGCATGAAACCAGCGGCGCCGCAATATCTTAATATGCGGTTCAGCGTGGATACATATACTTATGGCATAATATTTACAATTTTTGTGTACTTTTTTAATGAATAGAACTTTACAGCGAAGAAAAAGGGTAGAGAAAAGCTCACAAAGTCGGAGGATGTAATAACCCTTAAGTAATTATGATCACAAATTTCCCATACCATCCCTTGCTTATTAGCGTCGTAAAGCAGCCTCAATATGTAAGTGTGAGTTCACTATGAGAGATCAGAAAACATTAAGTAGTTTGAAGAGACCCGGCAAATGCTCAACAAAAGTAAGAAATGATGATAAAAAAAAAGGCCTTACATTTTTTGTTTTCCGATTTGTTCGCATCTCTTCATCTTGTAATCGGTTTTATTCTTTTTTGCCTCCCACCTAGCCCACTGAAAAATACACCGCGAATCTCACCACATAAAAATTTTCTATACTCCAAACAGTAAAGCTACATAAAGCCTACAATATGCGTATGTATCGGTCCGGCCAATTTCTTATCCAGCAACTGTCAAAAATGCTTTGATTCGTGTTTCTGTTAAGGGAACCTTTATTGTCACATCCTCTACCTTTTGACCCGGTGAAGAGGTCGATGAGCACATCGAATACATGATAGGAACATAACTATGAGAGAAATTTAAGTTGAAAATTTTCTTATTCGAGCAACTTCCAAAAATTTATATTCAAATGTGATTGGGATCTTTCTAGATATGTACCTTTCATCCTACCTCCAACGCCTCTTTTAATGATGAACCCCCCTTCCCCTTAAATACAGAAACATAATCTAAAGCGCCCTTCGATGGCAAGATCAAGTTCATGACTATAAAGAACTAGAGACAATGCAATTCAAATGTAGCTTCCAAGCCTCTTGGAATTGATAAATAATGAAATAATGCATGAAATCATTTATACTAACTCCCAGCTCCAAAACAAAAAGGAAAGAAGATGGACTTGGGCGCCTTCTTGGCCGACGACACCTTAGGTGGCTCGTGGGCTGATGAGGAGGTGGACATGTCTTCCATCAGTGTCCCAACCACCGGCGGCCCTTCTGCACCTTCTGTTCAAACCTCTTCATACCTGCGTCAGGAGAGCTCTGACTTCGAGAGAAGAGACAGAGTGGAGTACCCAGTTCCAAATGCTCCTCCATACAGAGCCCGTGTTGCTAACTTGCCATATGATGCTTCAGACGCTGCTTTGGCCCGTTTTTTTGAGGACAGATTGCAAGCCCGTGATATTGTCAGTGATGTTAAGTTGCCAATGGACAATTTGAGCGGAAAGATTAAAGGTTTCGCTTTCGTTACTTTCTCCGAGAAGGCTGTTTTGGAAGAGGCTTTGAACTTGTCTATGTCCGAATTCAACGGTAGAAAGATCTTTGTCAATGTCGCTGCTCCACAAAAGCAAGACGTTTTTGATTTGGACTGGAGATCTTCGAGATCTGGCCCAATTGGTGGTGACAGAAGAGACAGAGAGCCAAGAGAGCAAGTTGACTTGGACTGGGGTGCTGCTAGATCTAACTCTGGCCCATCTCAAAGAGAAAGATTCGAGAGAGGTGATAGACCAGAGAGAGGCGACAGACCAGAGAGACGTTTCAGAGACGAGCCTGAGTTGGACTGGGGCTCTGCTCGTGCTAGCGGTCCAGGACCAATGGCTCCACGTGGTGACGCTCCAAAGGAGAGAAGACCTAGAAGAGAGGAGCCAGAGCTTGACTGGGGTGCTGCCAGAGGAACTGCTGCTTTGCCTCCTAAGGAAAGAAAGCCAAGAAGAGAAGAGGCTGATATTGACTGGAGTGCTGCCAGAAGCGGTGCAACTTTGCCACCAAGAGAGAGATCTGGTCCAAAGAGAACCCCTAGTGAGTTTGGCGCTGCTGGTGCCAAAAAGAACGAGAAGGAGTTTGACTGGAAGAGAGGCCAGAAGTTGCCTGCTAAGGAAAAGTCTGCTGCTGGCAAGAAGGACGAAAAGGAGCAAAACAAGCCTCAAAAGTCTTCTTTTGACGTCTTGGCCCTAGACGATGATGAGGAGGAGGAGGAAGAGAAGGAGGAGGATACTGGCCTTGAGAAGCCTGTTTCCGAGTTGAGTGTTTAAGAAGGTTTTTCCCGCTACGAACGCTTTCATGCGCAGCGGACTGTAAAATTAAGTTTAATTGCATTGTACGTAGTATAATGACACATAGATATGTTGATTGAATGTAGTGTAATTGGAAATGAGAGTTTAAGTGAAGAAATCATAGATGATTCACCCTTTTTGATAACTTTATCTGAGACTACATTGACTTTATAAGCTAAAGAACTGGTGTGTATGCACTTTAATTAGACATAGAGATTCTAGTAATTTCTCCCATGCAATACAAAAGATCCTACTGATTAAGAGCTATTTTAGATGTTCTTTTATTGGAATAGGTACTAAATCTCATGCGGTGCAACTGACAGAAACTACAAGTCTAAAGCAAGTCACATTCAAATGCCAAAGGCAACAATGTAACTAACCCAGGTTGAAAAAAGACTTTATCTCTATAGGAAATTTGTTTATTCGAACCCTTCACAGATACCGAAAAGCAAACTAAAATACCTAAGCCTTTGGAGCCTCCTTGAAGGAGATAGCAGCCTCCTCACCCATGGCAGCAATGATAGAGATGATCAAGTCCTTACCCTCGTCAAACTCGGATTGGATCTTGTCACCCAACTCACCCTCTGGGATCTTGACGTCATCCTTGGTGTCACCGTCGTTGGTCATCAAGGACAAGAAACCGTCATCAATGTCCAACAATTGGAACTCGGATCTGGTAACGTTAGGAACCTCCATGTTGTGGGTAGATGGAGACAAGTCCTCCAACTTCTTACCAGTGAAAATGTCAATGGCGACCAAGTGGACCTTGGCGTGACCGTGCTTACCAGTCTTAGAGGTAGACATGTCAACAATCTTACAAGGTCTGCCCTTGATGACAACGTGACCGTTCTTTCTCAATGCAGAACATTGCATTGGGAAGGTCAAAGCGGCACCAGCATCAGCGGTCTCAAAGGTGTGCTGTCAGTTAGTATACTGTAGAGAGGATAAGGTGGAATGAGCAAATGGAAATTTTCAACATTGGTAAGAAACGACAAGAACGAGACAGAAAAACACTCCGAAAGCCTTTCAAATTCAACCAACAGTTGAAAATGAAAAACCGGATGAGTCAATTCAACTGTTTTATTGAAGCATCGAAGTCGTTTGGTATTGGTGTTGGTGAAGGAGTCGATGAAGGGCGGGCCGCACTTGATGGACGAAGGAAGAGCAGATCAGCTCTACATCCAGCGTCAGAGTCAAACGCAACCACCAAATCATCGCACCAATACATAAATTGAGAACGGAATAATCAGAAAATCATATTTTATGATCATCAGATTCAAAACTGCACCAATACAGCTCTTCGCCATTCTGCCAGTACCTCATGGAAGATGATGGTCTAGCCCACCAGAAACGGCTAAAAAAGGCTGGCAGAAGCCAACTAAACGTCGAGAGAAACAAATAGAGAGCTTCTAATTATCCATTTGGTTTTAATTCCATTCGGTTTCAAGTACATACGTCTTCGTCAGCCATATTTAATGTATTTGGGTTAAAAAGAAGAAGGATGAAGAAGAAAAAAAGCCTGGTCTTTTGGTCGCGCGGTGGATTTTTTTTTCGCCTCCACACATTACGAGGGCGGAGAGTGATGGGGAGCGGAGATGCGTTCAAACTGCAGGAAAACGATTGCTTTTTTGTGATTTAGATAATTTGCATTTTGAGTTTTTAGATTGTCTTTTTAAAAATTAATTTATTATTGGTTTTGTTGCTTAAATTGGGTATATTTGTCTTCAATTTCAATGTATATGCCTGCAGATAAGAGCGGGTTACCCGGCCCGCACCTCGCTTTCTCTTGGGAAAAAATGGAAGAGAAGAAGTCGTGTGAACATCAAAACTTGGTTTCTAGTGACTGGCGTTTGGGTACTTTGTATGCAGTCTTCTAATTGTTAAATATCCAATTATTGCTGGGGTATAGGCAATAAACGGAGGAACTAAAAATAATAATTTTGATTAAATATATTTTTGCCTTTCTATGTTTATTTATTTTATTCGAAATATTTATTATTTTGTTTTTC
Source organism: Australozyma nongkhaiensis (assembly GCA_030563825.1). Taxonomy (NCBI): domain Eukaryota; kingdom Fungi; phylum Ascomycota; class Pichiomycetes; order Serinales; family Metschnikowiaceae; genus Australozyma; species Australozyma nongkhaiensis. The sequence goes on along the minus strand of JAJMKF010000007.1, from coordinate 224,487 downwards.
CATTTTGCTGCATTATTTCTATTTCGTAACTAATTGGCTCAAGCTCCATTTAATAAAAAAAGGCATTGGAAGACAGAAACAATGCTATCAATTTTTCGGCTTTAATTATAACGAAACAAAATAAATACCTTTTATTTTATTTTCGATGTATCTACTTCATCTTAGAGTTCTTGATTCATGTTCTTCAGCTACTAAAATGTACATTTTGCCAGTAAAGCGCCGAACACTTAAATTCGGCATTTCAATTATATCCGATGCACATTTCATCAAAATTTCCATCATGATAAGCTTTTTCCGGAGTTTAGATTGAAAGAAGATAGATTTAAACCATACAGTTTCTATTTTTTATGATTATATTCCGCCTTTAACTCTACACCAATGCATTAATTCACCATTTGAATTTATCTACTTTTAATACATACTTCAGCGACTCTGCGAAAAGAAAAAATTAGCATCACTTAATTTCTGAAGTTGTGGAGGAATTGGCAGTAGTTGGAGCTGAACCAAACATGGCAGAAGCAGTGGCAATATCAGAGGTCGAATCGTCACCCTCCTTCGAAGTGCGGGAGTCAGACTTGACCTGCTTCTCATTCTTGAGTTGATCCATTGGCTCCTTCCACTTTTTTAAAAGCTCTTCGCACTTTTCGTGTAGACGAAAGCTTTCGGGGAATTCGAGATCCTCGTCTTTTAATATACATTTAAGAACTTTGTGAATCTTGGTTTCGCGTAACAAGTCCACGTTCACTGGATACAATTCTAAGCGGTTTAAAATCAATCTGGCCATCAGCAACTCATCTACTGAAGGAGGCGGAAACATTTTAGGATCTTTGGGAGTCGCAGACTGGTTTCTCTGTATCAAGGATCGCTGTAGCTTCACACGGCAAAGCCAAAAGTGATGTTGTTTGTCCTTTTCGGACATAGCCTTCGGTGAGGCACTTCCATTACCATTCTTAACTTTGTGTTTGCCATTTGCATCTCCATTGAGGGCGGTATTATTCTCAACATCGCTAGCGACGCCGCGTCTTCTTGTGCTGCTCGGCGTTTCTTTTCGAGACCTCTTGGTAGAAGAAGCGGAATTCGAATTTATATTAGTAGCATTTTTGCTTTTTCCATTGGTGAACCCTTTACCTGTGCCTGCACCATTTTCTGCCTCCACATCACTAGTATTATCATGGTCATTATTAGTGCCGTCTTCTTCTTCAGCCTCCTCTTCATCGTCATCTGATATTGCCGAAGCAGACCTTTTCAGTCTTTTTGGGGTCTTGACGCTAACCATATCTACATCATCTGCTTCAACATCTAGCTGATCGTCTTCGTCAACATCTTCATCATCTTCATCTTCGACACCATTCTTTGCAGATGTGGATGCAGCTAACTCCTCCATAAACTCGTCAAATTCTAAACCATCAGCAGCGACTAAGGCCTCGGCAACATTATTAGTACGAGCGCCCTGTTTGCGAGCCTTTGGTTTTAACTTGTCCTTTGGGAGTTTGCTAATCTTATTCTTTAACTTTTCCGGCGTAAGAATTTCAAGGGACTTCTCATTCATCCAATTGAAATCTCCATCAGGGATAAAAATCACACATGTGTTTGTGGTCTTCTTTTTGGCTCTCATTATAGCATCCGAGATCATATCTGACGGCATTACGAACGAGGGCCATGCAGGGAATCCCGTCATTTTTGCAAGGACCATATCCTTCGGCTGAAATTTGGGTGAAGCGCTAGATTTAGGTGGCATGATGGTATTTTAGAATAAACTGTATGGGTGATTGAAGTGGGGGTGGAAGTAGGATTCAAGGAAAACACGAAGTTGAATTATATGAGTGAAATGAAATTATCTGGGAATTAAGTATGCTTCAGTAGCAATTGAGGTTAGATTATCACTTTTAGGGAGTTCCCGGCTATGATTGGACCTTTCACGTGCCGAACGATAGTATGTGCTACTAAACAACAATGGATCACTCTCTATTGTAAAACGAGATTGAAAACTAAATATCTTTTCCCTTTGAAAAGACCTCTTGTTATTCGTAAAATAAGAAAAAGCTTCACAGTGGAAGTACACAAAGAGGATGCGGTTCAGCTCAGTCAAATGTTTGCTTCCCCCGGAACGTCAGAGACAAACAACGAGACAAGGGTGATAAGTGCAAGGAGCGGAAGGGAATAGGTGATATAAAGGGAAGAAAAAAAAGAATTATAAGTAAGTCTTTTTTTTATGAATTGAGGCAATCACCAATTGCAAAAGTTGTTCCGTTTCGAATAGGAGCCAATGATAAGAAAGAGTAGTTGTGGAATATATACCCGTGTGTTGTGCACGTCGACCTTGTTTATGTGGAGTAGGTCGTTTGGGGCGAAGAATTGCTCTATGAGCAGAGAGGTAAAAATTTTTTTTCTTAACAAAGTTAAATAAGATTAAACAAAAAAGAATATCTTAGCAATTGGTAAAATTGCTTGATTTTGCTTGTTGATGACGTTTGGTTTGAATTGGTGGTTAAGTTACATAAGGGGCAAACCACACAACGCGAAACAATCGGTAATTATTTCAAGAACCGAAATAAAAGAACTGAATCAAAAAGTCAATCTCAATACATAATGAAAAGATGTAGAAGGACATGTTTCGTTCAAGAAGTATGTTTTGTGGCGCCTCACCTGTTAAAGGAGAACATCAGTTCAAGTCAAAAATTGGAATCAGTCAGACTCCAAATTAAAGCTTCAGCTTTATTTTTTTTGGTTATTCATTGGAGCCCGAATAATTTTGGATTCTGTTTGAGTTAGCGCTGAGAAGACCAACTAATTTATGACCTATGATGAATGATTAAGTATTGGCCTATGAAGATGAATCCGCTGTTGAATTTTAAAAACTCGAAATCATTGATGAGATTAAAAAGAAATGCTAAATCTTCTTCATCTGTAGCGCTAAGATTCGACAGTGCTGGTGTCAAAGAGAAAGGTTATTGAACAAACCCAATAACAAAAATGAGAAGTGGAAATTCATCCCTGAATGGAAAATTGTGAATAAACAGCAGTATTTTCTCGTATGATCTGATAAGCTCGAATAGATTCTCTGGCCATTGTTATGTTCTGCCATTTCAGGTATCGCCTCGACACCAATCACCAATACTGATGAAACAAAGTGAGCACAACAAGACATGAAATCCATGTGGCATTAGGAGAAAATTGAACAAGGCATTATCTTAAATTATTAATAATACACTACAACTTTTGAAATTCAATTGATGAATTCTATTTTAAATGACACAATTCCAAGTCCTGCACAAAATATCAATCCTTTTTTTTACTCTCAGTCTTCATTTTGCACCCATACACATTTCCAATTATTGTCTCTCGAGGGGCATCTGCCACATTTCATACGACCCAATAAACCCAAAAATAGAGGCGTTCACAGCAACAGATACTCCACTCGATACTTTCATTCTAATTCCGGTCTTCTTGGATCTTTATATTTTGCACGGATACTAGCCACCTCAATGCTGACAGTAATCACTGAGAAGAGGCCCCCGCCAGTATATTATCCGCTGCTTGAAGAAGTTGCGAGAGTCTTTAAAAAGATTCGATGCAACCCGGACGAGACGAAGAAATTAATCACTGAGCCCAATTCAGGATATGATAATGACCATAAATTTGCCCGTCCTGGACCACTGGCAAACTTCGAAAACACTCCATTAGCACATTGTGTGCCGCTGAAATTTCAGCCAATAATCCAACTGCCGTTTGCTCTAAATGACTTTTTCTGCGATGTAAAAATCGGCCAGACTGACAAACAGAAAGATCAGCTAGATAGAACTGTTCAAAGCTGCCCTCCACCTAGTGCGCCAATACTTGCAAACGCTGGCGCTCCGAACACCATGGGTGCTATGGTACCATTTATTTACCCACCTCTTCCACCAATTAAGAGAGATCTACTCATGGTTTTACCTGATGACACAATTCTGAGCCCAAGAGTTGGAGAACATATGTACCCTGTTATTCCGCCACTTCCGTTTCCCCCACCAGGGTACATGCCATATCCGCTTATAGCAGATAATGCACCACTAACTCCCAGTGAGATTTTTTCCCTGTGGCTTGTAGCTCTGTCGTATGCTCCCAGAGTAGATATGGTGTTGGCAAGCGCCGCCGGATCAATATTTGACATACGTGCACAGGCGCAGAGAGATGGCTTAACTGTACAAAGATTAGACAGAATGAGCAAAATGCTGCTCGGCGGCGGTGTAGATGATATATCTGAGGTCTCTGCCAATCCTAGTGATTCAGATGGCCACTCAGATGATGCTCTTGAGGATTACATCGAATTTGCCGAGAACGTTGATACAACTGATGAATTTGATCATAATTACATACCTCCTAGAGAAAACTTACTTCCGGTTGAGTCTCGTACACGGATATTTTATCAACAAGTTGCACCTGTAATGTCTGTAAGGGGCAATACTGTAAATGCCACTATCAGATCTCCCATTGAGTACTCTTCACGTAACCTCACCGATGCACCGGACTATAAGACTCCATTACATATTGTGCCTTCATCTTCCCAACATGGCCTGAAACTGAAGTCAAAATTGCAATCTTACGAGGAAGAAATTGAGCGCGTGGCACATGAGCATCTGGAAGATATTTACAACACACGGAAAAGACAATTACTTAAAAAGCTCGAGTTGCTTCAGTCCTCGAGGGTGTCATATAAATATAACGCAAAGACCGTGCATGACCCTGAACTTCGCGCGTTTATGGAAAAGAGAGAGATTCAAAAAGATTCCGAATTGCTTCGGTTGAAAGTTCAGCACACATACGATAAGCTTAAGGTCCTTATGGGCTTCTACCAAACATCACACAGACTGTACAAGACAATGAATGCTGTTTTGGTAAATAAACTCAAGAAACTAAGGAATTTTCTAGAATTCCAACAACAAGTTTTAGACGATGCATTGACTGAAAAACATGCTGGTGAAGGTGACATTACCAGTATTAAAGGAAGAGAGAGCGCCAAATTATACAGTAATTTCGTAGAACAAGATTACTCTGCTGAGATCAAAGAGGTATTCCGTTGCTCTTTCCTTAGAGAGGATGGCGAAGAGGTCGAAAATGACACTAATGTAGACCCCGCAGAATTCCTGAAAGTTTACACTAATAGAGAACATGAAGCCATAGTGGATGATTACATGCCGATGGTTACGGAGAACGAATTCAAGCTCATTACCGGAGAAGCACCATCTAAAACAGGGGTTTCAAAGGATGTGGCCAATAAGACCAAAATCGCTCGTCACATGATTTTTCAAAACGCTCTTTATGATTATGGGACTTCCGGATCAGATACGAACCTTTCTGAGAATCCTATGCCCGTAAAGAGAAGACCTGGTAGACGAGCCGCACCAAAGCCAGCGTACGGTGAAGAAAATGCAAAACTGCTGAACGACGCGGCTTTGGTTGCAAAAATTATGAAATCGTTCGTCGGACCAGCAGGTGCCAGTGTAGATGAATTGGCCAGTGATCTTGGTTTAATTGGAATTAAAACAAGGTGGCCACTTAAATAGACTTCAGTGGCTGGACCAAAGAAGTAAGTTAAACTGATACATATGCTTACAATGAACAATTCAATCCATTTGATGGATTTACAGAAATTTTTTTTGGTATTCGTTTAAAATTCAAATTATAAAAAAAGTAACTGATCTCGAATTGAATAATTGTCGAATACCTTTATGTATACAAATTAAAGACTAGTATTTGAAAATGTTTTCACATGATGATGATTGAGCTTAGTTTATTAGATGGCGTTTACATTCTACATCGTTGCTTTGATACTACTTCATTGAATTAAGAGTTCGGAGCTCAGCGCTATACAAACAGCTATACAGACGCATCAGAACTATTTTTAAGGGATCGCGAGTATACTAATAAAAACACAGGTTAAGAAATGAAGGGGTTAGCAGAGCGCCAAGCCGCCGCTGAACAGTTCCTGAAAATTCAAGAGAGATGGGATGAACATTTTCAAAGAAGAGAATGATTCTTTTGAGGCAAAAAAATCAAATATCCTCTTTTCAAACTGGATCTCACGTCAGCAAATTTAAATGTCCTCAAATTGAGAGTAGAGGCCAATAATAATGTTGGCAGCTCCAAGAACAATTGGAAAGTTACCCAAATCAGCCACAAAGTTGTGGTAAAAGCCAAAGTGCTTATGAACAAAGTTAGTCAACACGTAGGTAGCATCGTTGTGAACATCGAGGTGGTTCAAAATTCCATTGTTGACGATGAAGTAGAAAATCACGATCTTGGCTAAGGAGAAAATGACTGGGTCGTATTTGTGGAATCTAACAACAAAAGTCAAGTCCTCATCATCAATTGGGTAATCCTCGTCTTCCTCATCGTCTTCTTCGTCGTCAGCCTCCACCTCTGCAATGATTTCCTCGTCATCTTCTTCGTAATCATCATCACCGCTTGCTTCTAAAACGACAGTCTTTCTGGTGAAGTTCACGTAGTAAGAGAACAATCCAGGAGCAACAACAGCGTAAATAACCCATTGAAGAAGAACAGAGATCACGTTCCACTTGAACAATGTGGAGAAGTCAGGGAACTCGCTGACAAAAGTCATGTTGTCCTTGAAAAGTTGAGGCAAGAACTTGTTCTTATGGATCTCAACAACTGGAACAAATACATAGAGGAAGTACAATACCTCCAAACCAAGCTCTAATTTAGCCAAAGTTGCGGCGCTGGACAAGTGCAGTCTAAGAACATCGTTCAAATCGTCATAACCAAAGTACTTGAAGTAGGCATCCTTGAAGAAAGCGGTGACTGGGTCAACAATGTACTCATTGAAGTCGATGGGAGGTGGGGCATTGTAAGGCTTCTCGTCTTCATCTTCAGCCTCCTCGTCGTCCTCCTCATCCTCAGTAGCGTCGTCTTCAATCAAAGTAGCTGCCTCAGGGTCTTCTGTGACCACAATAGAGTTGGCAAGTTCTTGATACCCTTCAGGGTTCACCTCTTTGTAGGCCTGGAGCTTCTCGAGCAATTGCAACTTAGTGTCCTTGGAGCGCACATGGTGGCCCAGCTTTCTTACGAAACGGACCAAGTCAATTTTTTTCAAACCCTCGAATTCAGACATTGCGTTTTATAAAAACAAAATCAATTTACCGCTGACAGTCTCCTTTTTGTTCTTATAAAAGAAAAAGACGAGTGGTAATTACAAAGTCTTTTCTTGTTGTGTTTGGGGGCGCGCTGACCTGTACTTGAGTCCGGGGAGGGGCCTAAGCAAGAGTTCGGCAGGGCACAAAGCCGCGACTGCAGAGCACAGCTAGGAAGGGCTAATAAACTGAAGAGGGCGTGAAACAAGTCCAACGTGAAAATTTGTGCTGGAATGGTATTATTTCCTAATATTTCTATCCTTTTGTTCTGTTTTTCCTCGAATTCAGGGTTCTAATGACATTGCTGTGATTGGTCCTTTGATTGTTTTGACGTTTGTCTATTGATAAATTTCCTAAATAGGGTGGGCGCGGCTTGTTGAAGTACGGGGCCGAATTGGGCTTTACAGTTGAAGTTGAACACTCGCAACAATCACATTAAGACGCTAGGTTGCTTTTTTCAAAGTTTGTTCTTTTTGAGTTCTTGTCTTTTATTTTTTTTGTTTTTGTTTTATCGTGGTCACAAGAAATTAGGATCACATCTATGTAGATATACTTATCTTCGTGCAACAGCGAGGTGTTGGTTGCACCCAAATCTAGTTTGCATTTCTCTAAATCCTTACGTATACATATCTATGCTCAATTATCTCATGAATGGACTTAAATTGCAGCTTTTGCTGCCTTGTCGATGGCAAGGTTCATTTTTATTAGAGACTATTTGAGCCAGTATATGCAAATTATGCCAGCGGTCTCACTAGACAGTAAAGAATAAGTCCAAAATTAGGCATTAAACAATTGCATAACTTTCATATTCAAGATAGTTGTACATTAATAGCAGCTTTGGCGTCGAGAACAATAGTCCGATTGGCACCACTAATATAACTAACTTATGAAGGACTCATGCTGAATAGAAAACAATAAATAACGTCTGGTTTCTACAACTTCTAATTGCAGTATGTAAAGGAAACTAAAGATTCTTTCAATCTCTTCCATTTGCAATGATTAAATCCTAGTTGCAGATATTTAAAACCTACATACGTTAGGTTCCAAAGTGAACTTCCACCGAGCAATAAACTTTCAAGACTCTTTTTCTATTTCTAAAAATGACAAGCCGAACCCATCTTGATCGATCTAATCGCGTTTTCTAGACCCACATCGTTATTCAAAACTAATTCAATCTCACATAAATTGGGTAGTGTAAACCGGCATATAAGAAGTCCAATACATAGGATACAGGAAACAATTGATAATGTGCAGTACTCTATATGCTTATTTTTCGTCTACGCTTGAGAATTGTTTACCTTTTCAACCGATTTGGAGAGCATCAAACACATCACATATTCTCAGTGTTAGACATCACACCTTGAAATTTGATTTCACAAAAACATTGAGGCAAAGCAACATCCGTACACCCACGCATTCTTTGTTTTTGTCTGGTCAGGGTCCATCTCTCACTATACGCCACAAACAATAATTAACGATATTCAAGCCCAATATACCCAGATACCCCGGGCAATTTGTTAGTATTCGGAAAAAGCACAATGCTTCGAAATTGCAGTTTTCCTTTTAGGAGAACTCGAATACTACTACCTAACCGTTCGAGGCGACGGTTTCATCGATCAGGAAGCCTACATCAAGAACCCAGAGTAAACCCTGTGGGCATTCAATATCTATCAAATGAATTACATAATAAAGTCTTTCCCAAAATATCATCCGATGAATATAAGAATCCTCGTAACCCAAAACTTCTATCTTTAGCCAAGGATCATCTTGCAAATGCGAATCTTCTAGGTAAGAAGACAATGATCACTGATCCTATTACAATCCCTAACTTTCCAGAATTGGTAGGCTCTAATACACTCGATGAGCATTTTTCTCGCATTGGATCTAGGATATCAAAACCTTATGTTGAATTGGCCGAATCACTTTTGGGCAATGACAAAACACTTCCACCAATACCACAGAAGTGGGAATTCCAGCTGGGCTGGACCCGCTATGCGCCAGGAAAGAATCCAGAAAGGGTTGAATATCCACTAGAAGATGGACTTGTGTTTGATGTAGAAGTTCTATACAAAATTTCTCACTACCCAGTAATGGCTACCGCTGCTTCCGCTGAAGCGTGGTACGCATGGGTTTCACCTATTCTCACAAATCACAAGGACGCAGAGATATCGAATTTTCAAAATCTTATACCCATGGCTACACAAACTAAGCCAAAGCTTCTCGTTGGTTACAATGTAAGTTACGATCGTGCGCGAGTTTTGGAGGAATACAACATAAAACAATCTAAAGCATTTTTCTTGGACGCTATGGCGCTTCACATATCGATGAGTGGGTTTTGTTCTCAACAGCGCCCTCTTTGGCATGCTCATAGGAAGCACAAGTCCTCGGTGAAATCTGAGTCCGCGGCAGAAGAGCTGGATCTCGACGCTAACTACGAAGATGAAAGCTTGGATTCGGAGACGACAACATTCTCTCCACAAGATATAGCACAAGAAATTATGGATGACCCCTGGCTAAATAAGGGCTCCACTAATTCATTAGCAAGCGCTGCTGAATTTCATTGCGGCATAAAAATGGACAAAGATGCCCGAGATTTGTTCTCAAGTACCAGTGTTGATCCCATTCTAGAAAACTTTCAGAATTTGTTGACTTACTGTGCCACTGATGTAGACGTGACTTTTAAAGTCGCTCAGAAGCTATATCCTCAATTTCGCGAGAAAAACCCTCACCCGGTATCCTTTGCGGCATTGAAGCTGTTGGGAACGCTTTTTTGTCCTACAACCACAAAATGGCAGCAATATCTCGACAGCGCCGAGTCAATCTATCAAGAGAATAGAAACAAAGTCAACACAATTCTTCAGGAAAGAGCACAAGAACTTGTCGAGTTCATTGAAACACAGGACGTATCCAAGAAGCCAAACATTGAAAAAGACCCGTGGCTTATGCATCTTAATTGGAACATCAAATTGCCGAGGATCCGAAAAGATGGCACTCCATATGCGAAGCAAGCTTTCCTCACTGGTTACCCAGAGTGGTACCGAGAGCTATTTAAAAGCGTGAAAGATGAAAACGGGGAAATGCAACGTGATATGAACTTATCTGTGCGCACAAGAGTCACGCCGTATCTTTTGCGTCTTAAGTGGGAAGGATACCCGCTTGTTTGGACTAACACCACTGGCTGGTGTTTTAAAGTTCCTTCAAATGATTTAGAAATTGACAAACTTATAGAGAAGAAATATATCAAGGTAATTATGGACCCTGAAAATTACGAGGATGTTTACTCGTTGCTTCGAGAAGGAGACCGCGCATATGAACTATTTAGGGTCCCCCATCCGGAAGGTCCAAAGAGACGATGCACCTCTATCATGACAAAGAGTTACCTGAAGTATTTTGAAAGTGGAGAGCTATCCTCTGAATACGAGTATGCATCGGAGATTCTCAATCTTAATGCTACAGCTTCTTACTGGATGGGAAACAGGGCTCGTATTATGGATCAATTTGTGGTATATGCTGACCCGGAAGGTAAAAAGAATCAATTCTTTAATACCAAAGCGGAGATGAGAGCAAATGAGGGCATGGGAATGATCATTCCTAAGTTTTGCACTATGGGGACAGTTACACGCCGTGCCACTGAGAACACCTGGTTGACTGCTTCGAATAGTAAAAGTAACCGTATTGGCTCAGAGCTCAAGGCAATGATTACATCACCAAAGGATTATGTGTTTGTTGGTGCAGATGTTGATTCAGAAGAGCTTTGGATAGCATCTTTGATTGGTGATTCCATGTTTCAACTTCATGGCGCAACTGCTTTAGGTTGGATGACTCTTGAAGGAGATAAGAACGAAAAGACCGATCTTCATTCACGTACAGCTGACATTATGGGAATTCTGAGAAATGACGCAAAAATATTTAACTATGGAAGAATCTATGGAGCTGGTGTAAAATTTGCAACGCAGCTTCTTCAGAAGTGTAGTGCCAACCTTTCCGACGATGAGGCCGCAACTAAAGCTCAAGAGCTTTACAAGCAAACAAAAGGTCTCTCTAGCTATTCAAAATTCTTGGAAAGACGTATGTATCATGGAGGTACTGAGTCAGTGATGTTCAATGCGTTGGAGTCAATTGCACAGCTTGAGAATCCAAGAACACCAGTCCTTGGTGCTTCAATTACAGATGCACTTACACGTCAGTATTTGAACAAAAACAATTATTTGACCTCACGTGTCAACTGGGCCATTCAAAGCAGTGGCGTGGACTATCTCCATCTATTGATTGTGTCAATGGAATACTTAATCGAAAAATATGCTATTGATGCGCGCTTGATGATCACAGTTCATGATGAGTTGAGATACATGGTCCGGAAAGACCAGAGTCTTATGTGTGCGATGTTGCTTCAGATCAGCAATTTATGGACCCGTGCCATGTTCTGTGAACAATTAGGCATCAAAGATGTGCCGCAATCGTGCGCATTTTTCTCTGAGGTTGATATTGATCATGTTTTGCGTAAGGAAGTTGGCATGAATTGTGTTACTCCATCTCATCCGGAATCAATTCCACCTGGAGAGTCCTACACAATCAATAAGCTTCTCAATTCTTTCGATGTGGGTGACTTTCTCGGAGGCAAGCAAAAGACCTTGAACCATTTAAAAAGTCAAAAGTTTACTCCGCGTTTACCAGTAATGGATGAATTTGACGCCGACGAAGATGAGGAGGCAAAGGTGGACAAGTTAAGGCTTCAAACTTCTGTTGATAAAGCAGAATGGGCAAAGCTGATGAGCTTATACCTTAAGAGAAAGAAGCAACTGTCATTGCTTGCACCTTCAGTCAACTTGACTGGCTCCGTGAAGAGATCCCCACGTAAAAAACTGACCACAAAAGATTCAGACCTTGGTAGCCATGAGGTTGATATGAAGTCCGAAATGGCTCCAAGCTCGAAGCTTGTGCCTAAAAGTGCAAACAAGACCTCGGCTTCAAAGCCATCAGCAAAGCAAGCTTCTGAATTGACCACGAAGCTCAAAAAGCGTGTGACCAAGAAGGCGTCAACTGTTGATTTGGGACCCACAAAGCCACCCACGAGTACCCTTAAAACCACGAAGAGAAAAAAGCATCCCGAAGAGACCAGCGCTGCTTCTGCTGCCTCTGTCACTTCTTCTTCTGATGACAGAAAATACGATGTCATTACAAAGGAAGGAGACGATTTGTTGCTCGCAGAGCTTAAACGGGCAGGTGCTGGAATGAATTCTTTTGACAAAGAAGCAACTTCTTCGTCTAACTTCAACAAATCCACAATCAGGCAGAAACCATTTTCCCGAAGCTATAGCCAGGGAAAGACTTACGATGCTAGATCAAGCCAATCAGTAAACAATGAGTACTTGGGCACTTTATTTGCTAATTCTAATCCTAAAACTTTCACTAAAGAGGTCACGCAACATTCAGCAGCTCAAGAAGCTTATTCAATTAAACCAGATTCAAACGCTGTTGAGACGGCAAGAACATCCTCTACGATTCGTGGATCAAAGTTTCCACGAGTTAAAGTATCAAAGAGAAGCCGCAAATTGACAAAACCAATTACCCAACACCCCATTGTATCATCAATTGCCTTCAAAGCAGAAGATATAATTGACAATTTCAGTGCAGACGAGAACTTTCGACGACGAAGAGACGGCGCTGTATATGAAAGTGAGTATCGCTTCGGAAGAGGCTATCGACGATGATATACAGCAGTAACCAATACTTCTCCAGAAATCCTTGAATAGTTCTTCGTTAACACTGGATCGTCAAAGATGATCGCTAAATAACTGCATGACTTTAATCCCTCTGCTATCTATCTGACGAGCTTGAAAAAGTCTTTTGAGACGATACACCGCCAGAGCGTCGTGAATTACAATAGTTTTAATTTACTTGGATTGTCATGTTCCGCTGGCCCTTTGGCCTTTTACCTGCAATCGGGATTCCAGGAACGGTGGCTATAGGAAAAATTTAATTAAACGGTATTGAATATTATTGTAGACTGTAGTACCTAAGAAAAACAATGAAAAACTAAAATTTTCAAAATGAGACGACTTAAATAAACTTTTAAAATTGAATATACACGAAAGACAAATTTGTTTTCTTTCATATATAAACTACATTCAGTTTTGTTTACATCAATGCGGCAACCTGTGCGCCCTAATACAACTTCGCAATGTCACTCTGAATCATTATAGAAGACTCTCTCTCCACACGAAATCAAAGAACTATACCATGGCCCTAGATCACATAGTTAAACTTCGAATCCCATTTGAGAATGAACGTCAAGCTGAAATTGCCAAGAACTCCATTGGAGCAGATCCCGTCTTGAAAAAAGACGAAATCTCCGTCTCTTTCGTCAATGAAGATGCCGTGCTTGTGTGTGAATTCGCAGGTGTCAGCGATAGAGTTATTCGTGTGGCCATAAGTAACTGCGTGGATAACCTCAAGACAATCATTGAGACTATTGATGAGTTTGATGGTCAAGAGAACACTATTTTTGAGATTGGAAGCTAGACGTAAGACATCTACCTCCTATGATCCATCGGAGCCCATTCACTTCATAAGACTATTAAAATTTCAAGAAAAAACTGTGTACGATTGATATTTTTCTCATTTGGACAGTGAATACTTGAAGACGTGCTTAAATTGCATCATTAACTGTTTAGGTAGATCTTCAAACTTCAAACTGCTTCTAACTTCTCTTCTCAATAGTGTGGATCAGTATTATTTACGACTTTTGTAAGAAAAAATCCATAGTCCCCATAATTTAACTGGACTCGTTGCTTGTGGGCTGCTTATATTCTCACACCCTGGGAACTAAATGTGTCTCTGGTCACATAATACCTCCAATTAATTCCCTAAGATAGCTTTTTTTCAAAAGCAAGCCCCAATTTCATAAAATTTTGGGGTGGTTTAGAGTACTTCTCTGACCAGCGATAGAATTAGATGAGTGCAACAGTACCAAGGACATTCCAATATACATAATTAGAAGCAAATACTATAAAGTTCGAATTTAGACAAACCTTAATTAAAACAAATTATTTCTACATTGTATTTCAATTATTACTTGGTCACCTTATACGAGTGGTCTTCTGTTACCCCAGATTCATCATCTCTGCCATCATGTTTCTCCGGCATCGGCAGCTAACGGCCAAAAGAAATTTGTTTAAAAAGATTAAACTGGCACCTTTCAAGATCGAAGCTGACTCTGCTCACCATGAATATTCCATAACGCCAGAAACCTTTGCATTTAAAGTTAATGCCGATCAAGGTCTAGGGATCTCCAAAAGAGAACAGAACAAAGTAAATTCTGAAACACCATCATCAGAAACTCAAGAATCTACGAAAACATCAACAGATGCATCAAATTTCATTCCTTCATCGGATAATCCTTTTCTCAAAGGTGGTAAGAATGGTGTTAACTTGATAGAAACCATCTATAAGAATGCAACTAACTATCCGTTCGACAAGCAAACTCCACAAGATGTATTCCAGAGTTACCCTTCTACAAACTCGGCAAGAATGGCTCAGTCGAAACAGCGGCCGCATAGGACAAAAATGCTTGTGTCTGACTTTATAGAAGATTCATTGTATAACCCACACTATGGGTACTTTTCTAAGGAAGTCGAGATTTTCCATACAGACAAGCCATTTGACTATAATAATATTAAAGATGCTGACGAATTTATGGAGTCTTGGAAAGCTGCGTACCTGAAGTACGATGAGGCTCAAAGTGCCCAAAGTGCACAGGGCGGCCAAGAGAATCCTTTCCAAGATTTCCATAGTGAGATACCGCCAGAGACGAAAAAAACAGCTAAACAGGAAACAAGGCTCGCAAAATACGCTCAATCTGTTCAAAAGCAAGATCTTGTAGCCGCTGGACAATTTCCAAAGTCGAAAAAATCCCTCCAATTATGGCATACCCCCACAGAGTTGTTTTCGCCTTACTACGGAGAAGCGATTGCAAGATATATTATAGTAAACTATAAATTAAACGGTTGTTACCCATACGAAGATCTCATTATCTATGAGATGGGAGGTGGAAATGGCACATTGATGTGTAATATTCTCAACTACATCAAGACCACTGAGCCTGATATCTACAACCGCACTCAATATAAAATCATAGAGATCACATCACAGTTGGCGCTGAAACAGCTCTCGCTGGCTCTTAAACAGAAGCTTGTCTCCCGTGGGTTAGATACTACCAAGCTCGAAATCTACAATAAGTCAATCTTCGACTGGAAACATACTGTCGAAGAGCATTGTTATTTTATCGCTTTAGAGGTATTTGATAACTTCTCCCATGACTTAGTCCGCTATGATGCTACTACTGGTATTCCTTATGAGGGTCATGTCTTGGTAGATAAGCTTGGAGACTTTTACCAATTTTACACTCCAGAGCTTAGTTACCATACAGATTTGTTTTTGAAATTAAGAGAAAATGGTAGTTATCCAATTCTCCCTCAAACACAATGCATGTCTGGCCGCCTAAAGCAATTGGCTAGTATGATTCCTTACAATCCTCAGATGGATAACATTCATCCATTGCTCCATTCATCTTCAAAGCTCAGGATGCAAAATCGTTTCTTCCCCATGAAGGATAACTTGACACCTGGGGAGTTCATTCCTACACGTCTTTTACAATTTTTTTTGATTCTCAAACATAGATTTCCCGAACATTCTTTGATTTGTTCTGATTTCAATAGCTTCTCGAACACCATCCCGGGCTACCACAATGCTCCAGTGGTGCAGACTATACTCAAGGATAAGATGGTGGATGTCTCTACGTTCATGTGTCATCAGGGATATTTTGACATCATGTTTGCAACAGACTTTAATCTCGCTCAAGATTTGTATAGACAATTGACTGGTAAATTGGCTAAAGTGGAGCACCACTCAGAATTCTTGGAACAATGGGCTGATGTAGAGGCTACTACCACTAAAAGAGGTGAAAATCCCATGTTGGAATTTTACAAAAATGTGAGCTTCATGGTTAGTTAGAGGGATTGTTGTCAATAGGAAACTTGTAAATATATAATCATCAATACAAAATTGTGAATAGATGACAGATGATTATTAATTTTACCACGAATTC
Organism: Australozyma nongkhaiensis; assembly: GCA_030563825.1. Classification (NCBI taxonomy): domain Eukaryota; kingdom Fungi; phylum Ascomycota; class Pichiomycetes; order Serinales; family Metschnikowiaceae; genus Australozyma; species Australozyma nongkhaiensis. The sequence goes on along the minus strand of JAJMKF010000007.1, from coordinate 208,254 downwards.
ATTAATATTTCTTCTCATCTAAAGGATTTGTTAACTTATTTGGCTCGTTCCCTTTCTCGAGCTTTTTTAAGAAATCGGGATTTTTGAGCTTACATTCGTTTGTAAACCTTAAAGCTTTATCAATCTAGAATTACAATCTTTGATTATCTTAAAACGGGTGAACTAATATCGAACGCAGACCGTTCTCATATAAACCTACTTATATATATCGGGTCAATCGAAGATGGAGCTTAGCATAGATGCAGACTTGTCAAGACCGCCCTTTGCAGAGTCAACTACAGACGCGCTCAAAAATTTGACTTCCTTCACCAAGCGATTAATAAATACCCCAAAGGAAGATACGATCTCTCCACATTGTGACTCCTTTACATAATGTGAGTAAACGTCATCAAGCCCATCTAGAAAGTATTCTGCAGCCACTTTAAACTTCTCGGTGACCAGCACCTCGCTAAGTTGCCTTGAATATAACGACAGATCCATATCGATGTTTATCGTTGTTGGTACAAGTTGCGACAATTCTCGGAACTTTTCATACTCGTTGTATGCAATTTTTACTAGCCTCCCAGTTCCTAAAACAACGCCCATTGCTACGCCTAGGGACACACCATAAATGATCAATAGCCGCTTGACAGACTTGGGATCGTCATTGGAGCCAAAGGGAAGGAGCTTCGGGAAACTGTCAATGAGTGCCCTAAGGTGGCTTAAACTAGATGAGAAATTGAGCGGATCAACATAAGTTAGGGTCAGAGATGAGACCAACTCATTTTGAAAGCTGGTCTGGAGAGCTTTATAGTCGGTTTCTTGAGCCTTTTCAGTTTGCAGTTTGGGCATTGAGCCGCCACTGGCTTTGTAACGTCTGCCTCTTTTACCCTTTCTACCGCCCTTCTGTTTATCTTTCGACTTTTTCTGCGACGCCATTTCACTCTCTACAAACTTTTTTATCTTATCAGAGAGCTTATCAGTCTTAAGCGTCGAAGTTTTCCAAATTTGAAATGGAGTTACGCTGTTGATAATGTCAAAGAGATTGATGAAATAGTTGGCCGTTAATATATTTATGACGGTCACTTTTGCAAACTCAACGCCCTTTGGGATACTGCGAGAAACAGCAGCCATTGTTTCGCCTAACACTATCAGACCGTCATTGACAATAAATATGGAGTCGGAGCTATGGATGAGTGCAAGTTCGACCTTCTCAGGAGCTTTAGTTAATGCCAAGTGAGAAATGTGTAAATGAGAGTTTTGCTCAAAAACTGCACACTCAATCATTGCCACTAAAGCATTACATTCCTGGATCATGAGCTCTGTGTTCGAACTCAAAACAGTGAGTTGAAATTTTGGGCAATCTTGGGACAAAGACATTTTCGGCATGACAAATGACTGGTGCGTGTTTTGTGAGTTAAGAAAAAGAGGCATTGAATGGGCTTGTGTTGCGGATGTAAGTGTTTGATCGTCATCATCAAATCTTGTCATGGGCCCGCCAGTTACTGATGGAACAAGACATAAGTCGTTACCATTGCCTTCGTCAGCAACATCGTTGTCCTCTTCGTCTGTTTCAAATACCAACACTTTAAGTTTGCTAACAGAAGGCACCATCACTAAAGATTCCGAGGGCAACTCGTCATCGGTGCTATTAGAAAGGATAGAGGCACTTGCAGGACGCGGACTAGGACAACTAAAGGGAGAATTTAAGCGGAACAGCCGAGCGAAATCAGGTAGTGTGTCCGTTGGTAGATTGACTGTAGGCCAAGTCGGAACGGGACTTTGGCGGTCTCCAGGACCTATACAAAGCTCTAAAGAAGAAGACATAGGCCGCGGGGGAGCAAGCTTCAGCGAATCGTTATCACGTTGATCCTTACTGGCAACTTTCGGGGATGATGGACTAGAAATATTTTCATCCAATTCAGGATTCACGAGTGCATTGTACACAGACAGATGTGAGGAGAGTAGCTTACGGAAGCCCGAGCCCTGCTCAAGATATGGGCTTCCTGACATCGGGATCGTTTCAATTAATCAGTAATAAGTGAGAGAGAAGTAAATTTGATTTTCGTTGTAATGTGATTGAAAGACTTCAGGGTCCAATCGCGTGATGGTGCACCTCAATGCGGTCAATTGATGTTATCAGGGTCTATCAGAGGTAAGAGATTCAGGTGGCGTACACACTGTGATCAATAGGTAGTGTATTGGATTGAGTTTCTAACTTGACGTAATTGAAATCAATACACACTATTCCGAATATGAACAGAGGAGAAGTAGAGAATATTTGAAGAAAAGAAATGAATTTAAAAGTGGCCGAGCCGTTTTGTTTGTGAGGAGACAATCTAAGTGCATGGGGAACGAGCAGCAGGAGTGACGATAAGGTCACGTTGAGATTGGCACGTGACTTATAACTTAAAATGTGTAAATATACATGTATATTCCAGTTTTGCCAAACTTTTAATTGAATAAGTTTTGGAAGGTTGTTTAATGTAATTGATCTGGATGAAACGTTTTTCAATTTTGCTGATGGAGAAGAGTGGCTGTTTGTTCTTTGACGCAATTGGGAATGTTTATCAAAAATGAGAGTGACCGAGTATGATAAGGTGTGGGCTCATAACCAATACAATCCAAATTGAATACCATTGTTTTTTTTGGAGTAAAAACTCAAATGAGCCTTGGAGGATGTTTCTTTTTGATCTTGCTATCAAGCATTATGGTGATTAGCGGAGTCTCATTTGTGTGCTCCTCAGGAAATTAATAAATAAAACATTTCAATTATAGTTGCAATGACAAAATATTCACAATTTTTCAGAAGTTTTGACAAATGAAAGTCTACAAAATAGAATTTATTATCATTATAATATCTTTGGGCACGCTTCATATAGTGGGTGAACGATGAAAGGTCTACACATAAAATGTAATATTATATTTTAAAAATTTCCAATTAAAGATTCTTCATATCTAACAAATTCTTATCTCTTTCGTTCTAGTCTCTTATTGTTTCAAGAGTATCAGTGCTTATTGCACTATCCATATGGCTGCAAATTAGCTGAGCACCTCCAATCAGTCCTGAAACACTCAATTCCTCAGACAAAAAAAGTAAACGTAAGAAAAACCAAAATCAACAAAAAAATTTCACTCTTGAAATCCCAGCATAATTTAAACTACATAAAAACACGGAACTGTTTTATTATTTTGGTTTAAGATCCTCGTATTTATACGGCTAGCCGCAGCCGCGTCCACGCTATATTAAGAAAGTCTCCTTTCACACACACTCCCAATAAATTTCCAACTGCAAAGTGTCCTTCTCAAGTCACAACCCAGCACCTCGCTGTCTTGCACATATCTGCATTTTCGTTCTCTTTTTCTAAATCGTTCAACTGTTCTGAATCATATATATATTTCCACAATGGTAGATGACAAGTATATAGGACTAGCCTTGGCCATGTCGTCATCGCTAGCCATCGGAACGTCGTTCATTATCACCAAAAAAGGTCTTATGGATACGTCCAACAGAACTGGCGGAGATAATTCCACTGGCCATCAATATCTTCAAAATCCTATCTGGTGGGCAGGTATCGTGACAATGGCTATTGGTGAGATCGCCAACTTCGCTGCTTATACATTTGCTCCTGCAATTTTAGTTACACCCTTGGGTGCACTTTCCGTCATCATTGGTGCAGTTCTTGCGTCTATCTTTTTAAAAGAGGAGCTTGGTGTTTTGGGGAAAATGGGATGTGCCATCTGTTTGATGGGATCTGTAATCATTGTTCTTCATGCTCCTCCAGATAAAGAGATTGAAACTGTTGATGAAATTTTAGCTTATGCAACCCGCCCTCTGTTCTTGTTTTACGCTTTCTTGGTGACCGTTTACGCTCTTTTCATGATCTATAAGATTGTCCCTAAGTATGGCCACACTAACCCAATGATTTATATTTCCATCTGTTCAAGTGTTGGCTCGATTTCTGTGATGTCTATCAAAGCTTTTGGAATTGCATTGAAATTGACTTTTGCTGGTAATAACCAATTCTCCCATGCATCAACGTATGTGTTTATCATCATCGTTATAGTCTGTATCCTTACTCAAATGAACTATTTCAACAAAGCATTGGACCAATTCGACACTTCAATTGTTAATCCCTTATACTACGTCACATTCACTACTTTCACGTTGGCAGCTTCCTTCATTTTGTTCCAAGGTTTCAACACCACCTCCGCGGTTAACATCATTTCTCTTTTAATCGGATTTCTCATCATTTTCTCTGGTGTCTACTTGCTTAACATTTCCAGATCTACTGAAGACAATAGTAACAGAGAGATTTTTGGTGTCCACACCAGCAAAGACATGGCTCCTATGGACAATGGTGTTGGCGGCTTTTCATCTGTGAGAAGATCAATGCAAATGTCTCGCAGTGATTATGATGCGGAGGAGACTGTGGGGTTGCGTAGATTTGATTCATTCGAGTTGTCTGATGATGAACCCACTCATCAGAGACATTGATGAAGGATTCACAGCAATTAGATGAGACTAGATATTATAGAGCTGATTATCACATGAAATTCGCTAGGTTTTAATAAATTTTTGTGCAATAGAAACGTATGTGTTCTGTCATTGTTAGCGCAGTATCCCATGGTTGTTTGTGTCACTACTCGCGCCCATTGCAGCCACTTCTCTTTTTTTTAAGCAACGATTACTAAGATAAATTAATAAAAGAGAAAGAGAATTGAAACAAGTTATTTAAATTATTATGGCCAACAAAGTCAAACTAACTCTTCCTGCGTTGAGAAGAACTCTAAGTTCCTTTTTTGACCATCTGAAAGCAACAACATATCTGCCAGGTAATGGTGAAGAAGCCGGCGGCATTGAACTGATCCATTCTGACGATTTTCTGTGCCCTCGCTCGTTCATGCCTGATCTGCATTATGCCGAACTGTTTGACTCGTGGCTGGCATCTTCTAGGGCATCATACGACGCTCACAGCGTTCCATCCACCGGCGGCCATCAGAGGGAACAAGAAAGTGGAGCTCGGAACAATCTTATATATTCAGAACAATCAGGCAATAGTATTGGGACGATGACTTATAACGCAATGGTGGCAGCTAGAATTGGAGTGCTGACCAAAGGCTTGCAGACATACCACACCTTAGAAAGCACTCCATCAAGCACAAGGAGAAGTACTATTTCAAGTAGCAAAAGTGCCAATGATTTTGGGATTTTTTCTCATCAATTAGACACAAGACTGGCGACATCCCTGCCATTAAAAGCGTTCGGTCCTCGCTTACTGTGTGAGCCTCCAGGCAATGCCACTGATTATGGCAAAGATGGTGAGATAGACTACTACGATGTGTATTTATCAGAAGAGCTTGAAATTATTCACATCTATGCGAAATCAATTCCCATAGTGAAATCGTTTCGATGCAAAACAACTGTACTCCGCTTCATTTATCAAACCAGCTTCTGGGATAACTACAAGCACTTGGAAATGGAAGTTCTTTTATTACACGAAGACTATGATTTTCTACGCCAGACTATGTATAGAACTTGCTGCTCCATCTCCCACAAAGTTGGTCTTATGGGTAGATTTCTTTCCAAAGCTCAAAATAGTCTTGCAGAATATCGGCTCCTTCTTCAGAGATTGCAGCACATTCGGGACACTTCTGAAGCAATTGGAATAAGGCATCATGGATCTCACATGTTAAATGTAGAGAGGAATTTTAGGCTTGCAGAGTCCGACTATAAGCTTCTAATCGTTCAAAGTTCAAAATTAGATAAGTTGCGTCAAGAAGCAGATCACAATATTTTTACATTGCGCCAATGCTTACTTGTAAACGAAACTCATCAGAGCCAGTACTTTCAAATTCTTGACAAGTGTGATTTATTCCAAAAAAAGTATGCTGTCCACGATGTACTCATGAAGCAATACTACCAACCCTTAATGAAACATGTACAAAAGTTGAAGACGAATTTTGTCGATGAAGTTTTCTGTAAGGAAACTCTCACACCCTTTAAAGAAGCGCTTGAACAAGTTGTTCAAGATAACTACACGGCTCACCAGACAATGAACGATACTATAGAGTACCAAAGGGAATTGCCTCACTTGCTTCTTGAGGTTCAGGAAAGAATAAGAAGGAAAAAAGAGGCCGTTCCACTGAAAATTATTATCGACGGATATTTAGGAGAAGCTGACATCGAGAGTTTAGACAAGCTTAAGCGCCGTCGCAGTAGAAGTCCCGAACGAATTGGAGCCCAGATTTTCTGAGATTTAGTGTCTTTCAGCATAAGTAAGGTTCTTCGCTCTTTTACCATTTAGATAAATGTTTGTTGTCTTACTTCCGTGGATTGCCAAATCCCTATCAAACAATACAATGACAAGATATGATAATTACTGAAAATTGAATTAGAACATCATAATTAATAAAAGCAATATTGTTTTAACATACCTTTATTTCTTCGAAGAAATTTACTTTTTTTTTCACAATTTGGTCCCGAAGGCGATTCTTATGAGGCTTGTCTACACGCAGTCTATCAGTACCCCAGAATAAAGACATAATCAAACACTCACAGTGACATACACTCGCCAATGGGAGCCAATCTTTCACTTCTAGCACCTCATGCGCATACTGTGGCTGCGAGGTCGTATGTGGATGTGTTTTCAAATCTTGAATTCCTCGCTGTGGTCAACAATTCCCGATTCCTTAAAACCATGAAGGCTTACGACAGAAACAGTGGTATGCTCGTGGTGATTAAGATATTCATCAAACCTGCTCAAGGAGGTGACAGTCTTCACTCAGTAACAGAACACTTGGCTCAAGAGGCGCTGCTTTTAGCACAACATCCAAATGTACTTGCATGGCATCAGATCACTGAAACTTCGGCTGCCGGATACCTAGTTAGACAATTAGCGAAAACCAATTTATACGACAGACTCTCTCTACGACCATTTCTCTCGCCGATTGAGAAACTTTGGCTCGTTTATCAGCTTTTACGGGCGGCTGAGCTTATTCATGATCAGCTTCAAGTGTGTCACGGAGACATCAAAACCGAAAATATACTTCTTACTGGATCAAATTGGCTAGTTCTTTCTGATTTTGCTCAATATATAAAGCCAGTGTACTTGCCAGATGATAACCCCTCAGAGTTTCTGTTTTACTTTGACTCTTCTAACAGAAGATCCTGCTATGTAGCACCAGAGAGATTTTACACCAAGAGCGAGAGGGAATCAATGCTCAAAAAGCGTTCTGAATGGAGCCTTCAAAGCTCTGCTGATATGTTCTCCATTGGATGTGTAATTGCAGAGCTCTATATGGATGGTGAAGCGACTTTCACACTTTCAGACCTATACAAGTATAAACGAGGGGAGAGTGGACCAAACCTTGGTCGAATTACCAATCCTCATATGCAAGAACTCGTGGGGCTGCTTCTTCAATTAGATTCAAATAATAGACCATCAGCTTCAGAGTTACTACTGTCTTTCAAGGGCAAATTGTTTCCCAATTATTTCTACGATTTCTTATATGACTTCATGTGTGATCTAAATGGTGCCAAGTCGCCATCTACTCATTTGCTAAATGAGAACTACTCTGAAAGTGATCGTAAAATTGAAGCTATTTATTCCAACTATGACAAGATTGCGACCGCTCTTGACTATACATACGAAAAAGACGCACAGAGCAATATGAATCACGTCACCAATGATAGTCATCGAACCACCTCTTCAAAATTTCCCCGCATAAAATTAGGTCTTCCTGGTGTTCCCAAGAATTATACTCTTAGACCCTCCAACGAACTCACTTCGCCAAAAGAAGAAATAGCACAACAAGAAGGTGCATTGATGATTCTAGATACAATTTTCGCATCGATCGGATCTCTTCAGCGCCCTCAAAGTCGAATAAGGGCCTGTGAGCTAATACTTGCGCTATCAGAGCGTATCCATGATGATTCGAAGCTAGATCGCTCTCTTCCTTACATATGTAGCTTATTGGAGGACTTTATTACCGATGCATCGCGGCATCAAGAGGATAATGTCCTGGACCCCGCGTCTCTTAGTTCCAAAAGCAAGCTTTCGGCAAGAATAGCCTGTGTAGCTCTTTTAACATTGACAAATCTTTTGGAGACATGTGTTAGTGTGAATGCCATCAACACGCTCGTTTTTCCAGAGTTTATATGTCCATTACTTAAGAATATCGCATTTCTTAACTCCTCTTTACAGGAAGAAGTGTCTCTTTTAAAATGTACTTTAGCTCGATGCTTTCCCTATTTGGCACACATTTCTGTCAAATTCAGATCCTTAGTCCGCTCTGCACCCTCTGAAGGTGGAGATGCTGTCACTCTGAAAGACGATGATATGCATGGCTTATTTAAGTCAGCAAATGTACGCGTAGAGCCCGATTTGAAGGATATTACAGAGGCGCTACTCACTGACCCAAACGTAAATGTTCGCACAGCACTTGTAAATAACATCTTGCCATTGTGCCAGTACTTTGGAGTGGATAAAACCAACGACATAATTTTACCACATTTGATTACTTACCTTAATGACCCAAGCTACCAATTACGTCTCGCCTTCTTATCATCTATAATCGAGATCGGAAACTTCATCGGCGTGCTATCATTTGAGCAATACATCCTTCCTTTGCTTATACAAATTCTCTGCGATCACGAGCTGTTCATAGTACTTAAGGTGTTAGAAATATTTCATTACTTTGTGCAAGAGAAGTTGATTAACCCAGCTTCAGACTTCAATGCGTGGTCCATTTATAAGGACATGCTCCAAAGCTCTATTCTGCTTCTTCTTCAGCCAAATGAATGGATTCGGCAGTATGTGGTGTTTCTTATAATGGCCATCTCCGACAATCTTCTGACTGCCGACAGATTCTGTTTCTTGTATCCCATTATTAAGTTATATCTCTCGTATGATATATCGATCATAACCTGGGATACTTTGTATCCTAGCTTGACGAGACCCATATCGAAACAAGTGATTGAGGTGGCGCTCGCGTGGCTTCTGAATTCAAACAGCAAGTCTCTTTTCTGGAAGCAAACAAAAGTATCTGTTTTTCAGCAAAATGGGAAAAAAAAGCTTGTTTCGTTTTCGAAAGATATGGGCCGCTCTGTTTACGCAGGACGCATGTCTCAAAAAACAATTGCTGACGAGACTGCCACGCTAAGCGACATTCCTCTTTGCTTTGAGGACCGCCAATGGGTTTTGAAACTCAAATCTGTCGGACTTGAAGAAAAAGAATTGTGGAAAGTCTTTGCACTAAAGGACTACTTGGTCGGCATCAGTAGATCTGGCACCCAGAGCAACACAAGCATCCAGCGGGAGTTTGAGCTTGCATCCTCTGTAAACATATCACCCATGAACATCTTCTTTGAAATCTGTTATAAATCTGAGCCGATACCCTCTGGAAAAAGAGGAACAAAACTCAGCATAGAAGCACCTGAAGCTAGTAATGTGTCGATCATCTCGCATAAAGATTCACTTTCAGTGATTTTACCAAATAATGGGAAGGCGCGGGCCTCTTTGCAAACCAATGAAGCAAATGTTTTCGGAGAGCTAGAACTCCATCACGATGATAAGTCTGCTCATAATCATCACTTACACCGTGGAAACAAAAGCAATGATACCACTCATAAAATCATTAGCACAAATGACGAAAAAATAATATCGACCACTATTCGTCATAATTATAGTGGAAAAAATCCATACATCTTCCAATACTTAAAAGGTGTTGAATTTGATCCACTGATAGATGATTTTCCTGAATTTGGTCTGATAATAAAGGGAGGGCGTGAAAGCGTCAGTCCCAAAACAAGAGGACCTTTTGTTGGTGCAGAAATTTCCTCTTTCAATTTAAATGATTCTTACAAAACTATAGATGCACTCACGAAAGTGGTGGTGTGTCCTACATCTGAGATAATTGTAACAGGGTCAAGTAGTGGACAAGTGAAAGTTTGGGATACTGCAAAATTGGAGTCCTCAATTAGTAATTCTGCTAGCTTGTGTATTTACTTGGATCTGGCCGTCACAGATATTGTGTTTATGCCCCATCGGTGGGTATTTGCAGTGACGACCATGGACGGGCAAATAAGGCTTTTCCGTGTGCACGCTGTAAGAGGAAAGAATCGTAAAATTGTGAAGTTTTCAAAATTAATCCCGGTAAGGAATACAAAGCTTGAAAGTGGTTATGTAAAGAGTCTACAATTTCTTACTACTGCTTCCAAGACACTCTGCTTGGTGGTAACATCTGAGTGCAAACTAATAGCGTATGAATTAATCAAGATGGAAAAAGTTTTTGACATTCAAAATCCACTCCAATATGGTATTCCGCAAACGTTTATTGCATGTAAGACCTGTTCGTGGATCTTGATTGGTACTTCAGATGGAGTTATTTGTCTTTGGGATGTACGATTTCAACTTCTTATATCTTCATGGAGAGTTGCAGTGGATGGAATAGTGGGGCGTAATTCCGAGATCAAAAAGCTATTGTTGGTTCCCACACCTCCGAATCGGAAAAAAAATTCCGAGTCGTTGCATTTCGCTATGATTGGTGGCACTACAGAATCTGACATTACGGTATGGGAAATGCCTTCCTTTGCCTGTAGACAATACTTTTCAGCACATGAAGAAACACCAAAAATAAAGTCGTATACTCTTCTGAGGATAGAATCTCTGCGCGGCGTTTCGGCGGATAGCATTCTTGCGGAGCTCTCACTCGATTTCAATCATAAAGAAATAGAGGGTCCACAAGTGCTTGATTACATTGGAAATGCTTCAGGAGAAGGAAATCTTGCCTTGGTAACTGGTGATCAAAGATTGACAATTTGGAACTGGAAGGATGTAAGTAAGTCAGTACTGCTCTTTTCGGAGCACCGGGTTTCCTTTACACAGAATGCCATTTCGCCATCACTTTGCGTTTACTACGAACGATTAATTCCTTCCGAAACAGTAAATAACCGTAAAGCGCATAGTGATGAAAAAATCACCGATTTATGTTTTTTATCCAAACCTTACCCAATGTTTGTGGTTGTAAAGGATGATGGCTGCATGCATGTATACAAGTGAAGCCGCACTGTGGATCTCCATGCAGAGAAACAATTCCGCAGACAATCCCGCAGACGGTTTTACGTCAAATGAATATTATACAAAAGAAGGAACCGAACTCGTAAATATACTAATTTTTTTTTTTTGGTCTATTGAAGGTTAAAATTCTCCAAAAAAAAATTAACCGTTTAGACCTAATCCATATTGAATCCCGCAACTGATTATCCATGGAACGCTGCACCTCTGTGCCTCCCGCCATTAGTATACGACACCTTCAATTGTAACATGCCCAATTTGGAAAGGGGACCATCGCTAACAATGTGAATTCAAATTTCCAAGATTTCTTGGTCCATTCGGCATACAGGGTTAAATCTTTTTGGGAGAAAAGCCACAGTTATTTGCCAAACGCGCAAAATATTTAGATGTGTCTATTCAGGAAATTTTCGAGGAGCACGGCTTATAAGGTCGAGAAGCGCAATATTGAGTTGCAAAGCGCAATTCGTACATGTCTTATATGATTCAGATACAGTGTGCATTAGATGAAGCGCCTGTTCAAATGCAGTTGAGTTAACCGAAAATAGGGGTAAATGCCAGAAAGTTACTAATGTAAAGAATAATTTAATAAAAAAAATTCTTTTCTTTTGTTCAAACCTCCATGGAACTCCATCAAACTCGCCTAAAAGTGGCCTTATCGGTCCGTGGAATCCGCGCCCGAAGGTAATAAGGGTCCCCGCATATACTTATAGAGATGTATAAATATATCCCGATCCGCACCCTTCAATACGAAACTTCACTATCATGACTTTCGACGATAAACTCGGCATGCGTATTGCCCTCGAGGAGGCAAAAAAAGGTATGTTTAGGTTGAGTTCTCATCGTGACTTCATCGCCTCATCGCCTCATCGCTGCATTGATCACTATCTCATCGACCCCACCATGAGACAAGATGGACCAGAAGATACGGGAGAAATGGATGGTTAGAAAGTCATTGTTTCTTGCTGTGCAGGAAATTTTGATTTGAATTCGAATTGATTGAAAATTAGTTCACAAAACAGAGGCGATCTGTGTATTGATTCAGGTCCTCACTTGAAACAGTTACTAACAGTATAGGATTACAAGAGGGTGGTATCCCAATTGGAGGTGCTCTCATACACAAGGACGGAACTATTTTGGGCCGTGGTCACAACATGAGAATCCAAAAAGACTCGGCTACTTTACATGGCGAAATCTCGACCTTGGAGAACGCCGGCCGTCTTCCTGGTCGTCTCTATAAGGACTGTACCATGTACACCACCTTGTCACCGTGCCATATGTGTTCTGGTGCTTGTCTCATGTATGGTATCGGTCGTGTTGTCATGGGCGAGAATGATAACTTCGTTGGAGCAGAGGAACTCCTCAAGTCTAAAGGTGTTGAAGTTGTGAACATGGAAGACGCCGAATGTAAGAAGATCATGGGTGACTTCATTAGAGATCGCCCAGAAGACTGGAATGAAGATATTGGCGAGTAAACCTTACCGCAAAACCATCTTGTAACCTGATTTCCTTCTTTTTTTTTTTTTTGTTCCTTTTGAATTGAGCGACACTGTTTAAGACCAAAGGAATGCCGGGATGAAAAGTTATGAATATCAAAATATTACTTATAGACGAACTAACGCATTGAAATATTTAAAAAAACTGTTTATTGAAATTTATGTAAGTATAAATTTTTTTTTGTTATGAACCCTTGTGCTTATTCTTCTCTTGGATTTACCCCCCACATTTTTCAGACTAGCCAACTTCGAGGCGAATTACTCCACACCTTCAATACACGGGTCACATATTATTCAAGCCCACTCTTCTCTATGGATGCAATTGCTGATACGATCTTTACAGATCTTCCTGTCACAGAAGATGTTACAGAAAACCCGTCGCTTTTAACGGTCATATTGGAGATGAGCCCAAACAGCTGGCATTCCATTAGAGATCAAATCTCAATCCAAGACACGGTCAAAGCGTTAGTTGTTTTCCTAAATACGCATTTGTCTCTTAATAATAGTAATCAAGTTGCATTCATAGCAGCGCTGCCCACAGGAGCACGTATTCTCTACCCCAACGTGAACAAGACAGACTATAGCGATAAGCCATTGGTGAATCTGGGAATGTATCGACACTTTCGACTTGTAGATGACACAATTCTTAATGAAGTCAATCAAGAACTCCATCGTCTTCTGGAAGCTGCAGACACCTTGTCAGAAACTTCCACGTTATCTGGAGCTTTACTGATGGCCTTAACATACACAAACAGAATGCTTCATGTGGACCAATCGATTTCAACAACTACTGCCTCGGCTATTAGTTCCACTACTTCGGCTGCAGCATCTGGATCTGGTAATGACCATAACCTGGCGTCCAAGTCCCTGCAAACAGAGATGAGTGCAAGAATACTTGTTGTGACAGCTAATGACTCCCATGAAAACAAGTATATTGCAATCATGAATTCCATTTTCGCTGCTCAGAAAATGCATGTCCCTGTAGATGTCGTGAAACTCGGTATGTTAGACTCACCATACATGCAGCAGGCTGCAGATGCCACCAATGGTGTGTACTTGCATAACAAGGAGCCTAAGGGGCTTATACAAACGCTTTCAACTGCTTATTTTGTTGAGCCATGCCTTCGATCGCTGATTATCCTTCCCACAAGCGCCAATGTAGATTATAAGGCGAGTTGTTTCATGACGGGCAAGCCTGTTGACGTTGGATATGTGTGTTCTGTTTGTTTATGTATCTTGAGCACTATTCCTGAACTGTCTAAATGTCCTGTTTGTCAATCGCAATTCGATGAGACGATTGTTACAAAACTTCGGCGAGGACCTGTTTTAGCTCGGAAGAAGAGAAAAGTTGAAAATGGAGATGCTGCAGCTCAGGCATAGTTGTTAAAGAGAATGATAAAAAAAAGGTCTTGTGCTCTTTGAGCAATCAACCCATATTAACAATTTAGGTAATTGCTAAGAAACATGGCATCTCACTTAATCCAAAATGTTTCAGTATATGAAGGGGACGGAAACTGAAGTGAAATTCGGGGATTTATAAAAAAGTGTTGCACACGTTACGTTGCTAGTAGAGTTAGAAATACCTAGGACTTCTCTCAAGAAGCCACAAGTTCATGTCTTGATCGGAGTTCTTAATACCTTTTAGCCAATAATTAAAAGTTCATTTTTATTGACTTAGCTAATATTACTAATTGTTTTGCCTTCTGAACCATTCCGGTTGTATCGTCTTCCTTAGCTATTCCTATTGCATAATGTATATTGTATCCTGCACATCAAGATCCATACCCGTATAGTTCAGACGCATCTTACCCCAGACTTTCAATATCTTAAGTCAAAGTAATGTCCCAATGTGTAAAAGAACTGTAGAGGCCCACGAAGATCTTAAACGTCAAAGACTACAGCTGTACACACAAGGCCCACTCGATCATGTTTTTGGCCAGCATCGTGTGTTTCCAATCGAAGACTCAGACCTGCCCGTTTGGGCATACTTAGCGGAGGTAAGGAAGGAGGCAGAGAACGACAGAGTTTGTCATTTTATTGAAAAGTCTGGCGAAAATAATGAAAAGAATCAGAAAATTGATGAAGAGACCATTTCAGTAGATGGCAATTCTGTGTCTAGCAAAATTTCACAAGAGTATATTGCCTCTGTGATGAGTCGATTAGAACATGAAAAGCGTCTTTGCCGAGAGGAACAATATATTAATGAATCGGATGAAATACAGTTGAGTGTTGGCGATATTGATTTTTCAGTTGAGTCTGAAGGGACCGGAGACGCTGGTAAAGGAGGTGAAGGTGAAGGAGAAAGTGAAGGAGAAAATGAAACAGAACAAACGGAAGACCAAGAAGATGAGGACGACAGCGAAGAACTAACTGAAAACATTAATGACGCGAGTCTTGACACAGTTGTAGAAAAAGAAATTGTTCCGAAAGATTCCTCACGACAGCCAGATACTTCCCATACAAACAACCCTGTTACAACCGAACCCACAGAAACTTCAGAAGAAATTCCTGGATCAGCTGCCAAATGGCGAGAATATGTTTTTGGCTCTTCGCCACCACCATTGAATTATTTCCATGCTGTTTTGGACCATCCCACAATAATTAAGCTTGTAGTATATTACACCAAATGGCTTCTGGCGACAATGCCGCCCACAGTAGGGGAATGGATTTTCGCTACATTCGTTCGCCTTGATAATGGATTGGATTATAGAGAGCTGGCTATCGTTCGTGATTTAGGAAGAAAAGCCCATAAGCTACGGCTGAAACTGGTGGCTGCAAATGTCCCATACAATCCTACATACGATATGATATTGGCAATTGTAGGTGATTACTTTGGACAGAGAGATCTTCTCGAGTGAGGGCTAGTATAGTAATTTAGCTTATTCAAGTGAATATTCAAAACTGTCAAATAATTATCATTACGACCTTTTTTTTCTTAGTTATTTTGTGTACTTTTATATTAATGGGTCTTTCGCGTCAACATCTAATTTTCAGGCTATGCAGTACCTCCCCACCTCCACTCACCCTCAAGATCAAATCCTCAACTTCTACTATCACCAACAACCATGTCCAGTCACAAGAACGCAGAGTTGATTTTACCGTATGTTAATTCCAAAGCCACCTTCACTGGTGCTTACATAAGCAGTTTCTATTGTTATCCATTAATTGCACAGCAGGTGTCCACAATCTGCTAACCATTGGGGCTTAATACTAATTCTTTAGATACCAGCACAAGCCTGCTAAGGCCCGTTCTGAGGCCAGCACCATGGTCTCTCAAACACTCCCAATGGCTGCCATGTTCATGAAGAACAAGATCTTGTCTTGGGCCTCTGTGTTCTTGGCTCTTCAAAGTTACTTGACTGAGCCAGTCAACAAGGCTCCATCTGAGAAGGATGCTGGCGGACAACCACCATTGTTGAGATTGGCCTTTGCCTTTATTTCTTTGGCAACTTGTTACTTGGAATTTGTCTTCCCATCCACCAGTCAAACTTTGAAGTCTCCTCTTGCTGAAACTGTCACTGAGGCTGCCGCCACCGCTGCCTCTACTGCTGCCTCGATTGTCTCTGAGGCCACTGCTTCTTTGAAGTAAAATAAGACTTATGATAATGTGTAGTGTAAAAATAAAACATGTATTTTATTTGTAATATCACTGTAACTCCCATGTGTTAAACGACCCGCTTTAATATCAATATAACCATAAAAAATCTTCAGCCACAGATCCATTGAACCATTTTTTTGATCTGTACTTTATCAATTACTTGATTTTTTTTTTCAAACTACGTATGTTACTCGTTTATTCTTGCATGTTCATACATAACTCCTCCTTTTATAATACAATTACTGCTGCAGCCAGGCAAAAATGGCGCTCTCGGCACCCTGGTAACATGCACTCAAATAACCTCCACTGGTATCCCAAACAAGTTCACAGATCCCCGCTTCACTCTTTTCGGATGGTCCAAACACCCCCAAACATCTAAGAAGCTCCTTCTGGTCCGCGTACTTGGACACTAAGATATCCCACACACTGACAGTTCCTGAATCATCGCCGATTGCAAGAAATTTACCGTTAGGAGAAACTGCCGATGCAAAGATAAGGGAGTTCTTCGTCAAGAGCTCTGGTTCTTGTTCGTCGGCAAACTGAAAGTTGTCTGGATTTTGAAACACATTAGCACTTATCAACGAGTCTCCGGTGAATGCATCCCATATATTTACTGATCCATCCATAGATACTGAAAGTAAGTCGCTTCCTTGTACGTCACCGGGGCGATGAAGCCAATGTAGACCAATTATAGGTGTCGTATGATAATGCATGTGAGGCAATTTCTCTGCGGCAACGTTCAACTCAATTGCATCCTGTGAAGACTGACTATTCCATACTTTTATTGAGTAATCAACATCTGACAGAGATGCCAAAAGCCTTGATGTACCACTGAAACTGAGATTTGTAATTTGGTGGGAGTGGCCTGCCAACTGCCCCACACACATAACGGCTAAATCCTCAGGGTTTCCAGAAGCTCCTACAGAATAAATCTTAATGGTGTCTCTCCCAGTGGATACTGCGAACTTTTTATCGCCAAGCCACACTGCACATACATCCGATGACAGGCTCTCCACGTCCCTCAATTCTTGTAAAAGTGAAAGAGTGGATCCGTCCCATAATCTAAAGGTATTATTTACATCTACAGTGAAGGCCAACAGGCCACGATGGTTCCATACTAGCGTAGTGAGTGCTGCTGCTGTTCTGTCTAGGTCAGTCAACGAATTAGCCACATTTTTTAATCTTCCGTCCGGTGACCATGCTCTCATTTCACCATTTGCACCAGATGTCACCAACATCGTTCCCTGGGGATCCCAAACGACTAATGTGATTGGATTAGGTTTCGTCGTATCTCCAGATATAATAGGCGGATGACTTAGCGTAACGGACTCAGCAATACCATTATCGCTAAGAGCATGGATTATTGCCGTCAGATCATTCATTCCAAATGCAATTACAGTGGTGCTTGGGTGCCAGGACGCAGCGAGAGACGGTGAGCAGTTGATGGCCGGTTTGAGAATATGTGTGGTAAAAGATGCATCGTGCATTTCAGCATCTTCTACTTGATCATCTTCAGAAACATTTCCGTTTGTTATAGGTTCTTTGCTCTGTTCCGAGCTTGATGCCGTGCCGTTTGAACTCTGTTTTAGTGAAAGTTGGGGGCTTTCTTGATTCGATTGAGCAGCTTCAAAAGCCTTTTGGTCGCTAAGGAGTGCTTCTACTAAATTAAGTTGTTTGCTCTTATCACCAGCATTCTCTTCTAGTAGAGCATAGAGTATTCCTTTTTGGACGAGGTTAGGGAGACAACCAGGTTGAAGAATATCAATGGCTTTATTCAGAGGATGAGCGTAATCGAGACATTTGGAGTTCTTCTCAAAGGCATACGCGGCGAGCTCAAAGCCACTTTCTTGGAGATATCGCCAGATTAAATAGTTAAGCTCGACACTGGTGAGCGACATGGGTCTGGCGGAGAAAGAGAAAGATTGTGTTCGGGTCTTGAAGTGAAAATAGGTACACCTGTACACCAAGGCTGGCTGGTGAACATCTAAAACATTCAATTCTAGGTAAATCTATGCAACAACAAGATTTTAGGTTGAAAAAAACGAGATTTCTCTTGGTTAATTTTTCAAAGAAAAAAAGCAGAGGGTTCAAGAATTGTTGATGATAAAGATATGATTTGTGCTTTGGTTGGTCCAAACATGTGGTTCGAGACAAATGATATCGCGATTTCGCAATTAATTCCAAATAAGTTTATCTTTTTTCGTGTTGCAATAACTTTATTCTTTTGAAAATTAAAATAATTCATTGTTACATATGTGTTTGACTTATTAGTGTAACTAGAACATGGCAAATCTGTTAAATAATCGCAAAATGTAAAAAAAGTAACCGAAAGCCGAAAACCTAAAAAATCCATTCGATAAATTACTTGAGAATTTTCGATGAGCTTTTTTGACGTAGAGACCAATGGTTTTGTTTTTCCTAGCATTTTCTAAACAATGAACCTATTGGGATAACAAGCTAATAATAAACTCGAGGATACGTTTAATTGAGGATCAAAAAGAGAATCGCAGAAATAAAGAGCAACTGAATCTTTCTCGATTTTCAATCTAATGGGTTGTGCTGCTTCGTATGACGTTTTACGATTAAAATTTATGCATATACACCAATTAACCCAACTAACATTAACATCATCATTAACATCAACATTAACTTAACATCAACATCAACATTATAAATCATTATTCAATTATTTTACAGAATACAGAGAGTTTTTTGATAAAAACTCTCATTCAAAATTTCTGATCAATGCCTACGGAAGCTGCACCCGTACATCCTCTCCAAATGCCTTATACAGTAATCGTCTCGAATTTCACAAACACTCACTTTCATTAATACAATACCGATTCTCACAATCAATTCTCAAATCAGACCTTCGTTCCTCAATTCGACTCATTATTAAAACAAGCACAAAATGGATTACAAATCAAATCGAAAAAGTAAAGCCCCATGGCAATTGAATCAAGGAGCCCGTTCCAGAACCCAGATCAGTGGAAGCGGGACTGGTGGTGGTAACCCTTATTATGATATCCCCGAGAACTCCGAGAACAATGCTCAAATTGCAAACACAAAGACACGTAAACATAGCCGTAGACTTTCAATCCATGCTTCAGCAGTTGCACCTCCAACTTTCGATGCAAGTGGTCTACCTCCACTTCCTCAGTCAGCACTCATGAATACTACATCTTTCAATGATACCTCCGACATGATGCTGCTTCGAAGTCATGCAGTAAGGGAAAAACAAGAGGATGATATTGTTGCAGTTATTACTACTGAGCTAAAAAACAAGGATGCAGAGGCAATTGATGAGTTCCATAAGTCTCTTGTAATTCAAAAACGAAAAGTGGAAAACGATATCAAGGAGAAAATTAATCAGAATCAAAAGAACATTTTACAACTCACAGACAATTTACAAGCAACCCAACAAGAGCTTCTACTGCTAAGGGAGCTGACAAAAGAATTATATAGCACAATCTCTGACTTTACAGAAGCAGCAGAGCGTCGTCTTGAGCTTGAACTAGCAGAACCTGATAATGTGCCTGTTAACTCGAGTCGGCTGAATGGCCGCGGAACGGCTCAAAAACGCAGAGATCGTTCGTCTGTGATTGTCCTACAGAAAATGTGGGTCACTGAACTTCAGCTGTTGTATAAACATGTAGAGGGCGCTCAACAAGTGGTACAGACTGTACCTGGGAGACACATTCTTGGAGAGAGTGGTAGATGGCATGAAATCAATGTAGGAAACTGGAAACCTTTGAAATCTGTTCATTTGTTTCTTTTGAACGATATGATTCTTATAGCATCTCGAAAACAAACTAAAGATAAAAATACAAAAACTCTTCAGCTTGTCCACCACTGGCCATTACACATGGTCGAAATCAATCAGGAACACCCACCTAAATCCGCAGAAAACCCTGGTCAAAAGACATATGTCATTAGTCTTTCAGCAAACTCATCTAGATACTTCTTTCAAACCGATAGAGCCGACCACTATGATAAGATTCTTCGCGCTTACCAGAAAGGAAAGGCTGAAGTGGATCAAGCTCAACGAATGATAGAGGAGGACCGAAAGAATGACGTTGGAATTAATAGAAACCCCAGCGTTGCCAGCTTCACTGAAGAAGGACTGGATAAGCGCCAGCTTAGAGACTCGTTGCGTACTTCCGGATACATGGAGTCTCCACCTTTGGGGTCTTCAGAGGATCTCAATTTCAATAGAAGATCTGGTTCTCACAGAAACAGTGCCGACATGCTTCTCAAAGATCTATCTGTGAGAGTGCATTCTAGAAACAGATCTCACGACTTCATGATGGCCGAAAGAAGAGGTTTAGACAGTAAAAGTCCTGCTGGATTGTTTCTTGAGCTTAAATCGAATGAAGATAAACTAGATGAAGTGGACGTCAACTTGGCTCATTGTGACTACACTAGCGCCGTTGGTCTTATACGACACATTGAAGGCAAATTGAGTCACATCGTGGAACGTATTATGAATGTACCAGATGGAGATAATCAAGTAGATGAGCTCCGTCTATTGGTGGATGTTGTGAGACTTAAGATCAATAACAGGAAACAGAAAATTCAACAAGGGCTTCATTTTGAAATGCACCAAAGTATTGCTACACTCAGCGCTTCCAAAATAGCCACCATAATCGAGTTATACATGTCTTTTGACAAATTAGGAGAAGGTATGACTGCTTTATTAAGCGCCTGGTCTTCATATTTGTCTCGTACAGTCGGTAGACTTGTCTCTACAGCTCATGGATCTACCAGAGTTGATATTGTTATTTACTTAACAAATCTCATTATCGTACATGTCCTGATTGTTAAAAAGGCAGTCCAAGTCCACAAGAGCTGCGTTGAGCCCTTGTTTGCAGGTTATGAGAGTGAGACCGTCGATTCCAGTGGGTTTGTATCTTGGTGTATTTCTGAAATGAGCCTTCTAGCAGAGCTTGTCAAGAAGCATGCATCAGGGTCGTTATTGGTACAGGACAATGGTGTGTGGAAGGCCAAAGACTCTCAATATTACCAAGACTTGGTGAAGATCATGGAACTGCAGCTTGCCCTTTTGAAGCAAGAGGGATTGAATGCTGACTATTTGTTTACTGATATACTTCATTGTAGTGCACTTGTCAGCGCTGCGTAAACAGTTTAACTCACGGATTCTAAATCTCGTTTAGTTTTTTATGTATTAATTTCAAAGTTAAATTGTTATTAGGTTTTGTTAGAGTTTTGAGCGCCAAGATAAGAAATTAACAAATTAACAAATGTACGATCCGAATCAGAAAAAAAGAGAATGTAAAACGAAAGAAGAAACAACTTTGGATATTCAGTTTCAAGTTTATAAGTAGAAAATTGTTCCCTTAACTAGTGACACTTCTTGGGGCATTCGTATTACATTACATGGTTTAAGTATGAACAATGAAATAAATGACCCAAACAAAATCCACTTTGATCTACAAATGATTCACAACGATTCAAACAAAATTGAAAGAAACAGAATTATTATGGACATTTAAAAAAAAAAATTGTGAATTATTTTTGGTCTTGTTATGCAGTCTATCGGCTTAGTAAACCAGAGTATACCGATCCTGTGCTTTTACGCCTGAAACACTCTTATCATAGTTTGGGTCATTTGCCACCTCCTTCCCATTTGCCTGCCACATTGACATCGACTATTTTAAACAACCCAATTGCATCAAATTTGACCCAAACAATTCTATTAGAGTCTTTTTTACGCCCACAATGGTCTCGATCAGTGACCTTAATCCTATGATGATGGTTCGGACCCTCTTCTGTGTAGCGTGCTTCCTCGTAGGATGCATTTCCGTCCGCTTGACTCAATCAATTGCATGGCTAGTGTTTTCCAATAAACCAAAATGGTACTATGCTTTCATCCAAGTCCTGAAATCCCAGTTCCTTGTGCTCATCACTTTCATCACCTCAATTGTAAGCCCATGTAAGATAAAAATAAGTTTCCGTAAACTGGAACTTCCGGAGACAACCAATTTCCGTGTAGATTCTGCTGGGAATTTGATATCCACTTTGTCCCCTAATGCTGTGCTCATCTCTAACCATCAGATTTATGCTGATTGGATGTTCTACTGGTTCTTGTCTTATACTGCCAATTTGTCTCACAGTGTATACATTGTTGTCAAAGAAGCCTTGTCAAAGGCTCCAATTGTAGGTCAAGGTATGGTCAATCTTCGATTTTTATTCTTACTGAGAAAGTGGGAAGAAGATAAGATCCGCATGACAAACCAACTATTAGAAATTGATGCAGAGGCTCGTGGGTATGGACCTGCACTGTCGGTTTCTGTAGTATCATCTACAAATTCCAAAACACCCGACATAAAAGTATGGCCGAAAGGAGTAAACAATAATCCTGACCGCTTGCATCCTTATCATTTGATTCTTTTCCCAGAAGGAACAGTGATTTCTGCCCATACACGTGCCAGATCCGAAAAATATGTTCTGGAAATGAACAAGCCCGCTCTTAAACATATCTTGCTTCCTAGAGTGCGCGGGCTATTTTTGTCCTTGAGGCTGCTTCGTAAGTCTGTAGATGTAGTTTACGATGTAGCTTTCGGGTACGCAGGATTGAAGCCTTCTGATTATGGTGAGGATATCTTCACTCTTAAGGCTATGTTCTTGATGGGCAAGGGTCCAAAGCTAGTCAATTATCACATAAGAAGTTTTGCAGTTAAGGATATACCGTTGGGAGATGATGACGATTGCCTTGACATTGATAAAGTGGATCCAAATGCCCTCAAAGAGTTTGAAGAATGGTTGTATAAAGTTTGGTATGAGAAGGATCAGCTTATGGCTCAATTCTTTGAAACCGGCTCTTTTGTCGATCCTGAGGATCTTTCTGCCCAAACATTGACGGCTAATTTTAAGACTCGTCACTGGGTGGAGTGTTGTTCTCCATTTATGACCTTTGGAGTTGTTGTTCTTTGTATTTATTGGGTCCTTCGTCTGTTGTTTAAAGCCGTCTCTTCCTAGAGGAACTGATAATAGATTTCCATCTAGAATATGTGAGTATTAATGATATACATAATTAGACACTTTCTTGTACTCTAAAATTAGTAGTTTATTCCTCATGAATTCTAAGACATATATACTGGGTGTCGATATGAGATGTGATCATATTATGGTTTTAAGTAAGACAAAAATAAGAAAAAAAAAATTATTTTATTGCGGAAACAAGTCGAAATTTACTGGATTTAAGAAATTATTGTTATAAATGGACCAATTATTTAGCTATTCTTTTTTGTGTTTGGATGCTAATTCTACCATGCGCACCTCATTATGGCTGCAAAATTAACCTCTGCCTCAAACACACCTGAAACAAACACCTACAAAACAGTCCTGAAACATTATTCTCAGATATATTTAAACACCATGTGTCTCCCTTACTGTTTGCTTTGCGCAGACTTCTTTCCTTACATGTTTGGAATCTCTTCCATTTACAGGTGCTTCCCTTTTGTGGCTTTGGCAATCTCTGCCTTCATTCTTGGATTTCTCTTAATTGGAGGAGCTTCAACCAATCCTACTTATTCATCAGTGTTCTTGATTAAGGCTGCTTTTAATCTGACTTCTCCCTTAGTGGAGTCTCCTTTGAATTCTACTGCAACTTCAATCGTCTTGAAGGCTAATTACCTTGCCCTATGCGTATCGTCGGAAAACCAGTTGTTATGTTCTCCGTCTAAAAATTTTACTGCATTGCAAGAAGCAACATCTATTTCGGTCGGGCCGGCAAACTTTAGTTTAGTCGATGTTGCTCAAGCTCTCACTGAGGTATGTAAGCCTTACTTACTTATCTCATGCATTATTCTTACCATGCTCCTGCTTATCTTTGTCATTTGGATGAGCGTGCCCTATGTCCCAGGTAAGTTCCTTGCTAACAAGATTGCCGCTGGTGTATCTGGCTTAACGGTGGTTATCTGGGGCTTGGGAGCTATGTTGCAACAACAAGGAGTTGAAGGTGCAAGAGAATTTATTCATATGGCATCAATGGAAATGATAATCGTTACTAGAGGTGGAAGGGCTCATGCAATGGCTTGGACGGCATTTGCCTTCCTTTTAGCGGCGTTTTTGTGTATCGGAGTGAAATTGGTTCGTGAGTTTTTTGTGATGAACGCATCAAAGCGAGCATATGAGAAAGAGTTTGCTTGAGAATACAATGTGAATGTATTATGACTCCGACAAGGTTTCTTGAATCTTTCGGCGTTCAACCATATGTATCGATCCTCAACAGACGTTTCTCTATTTTTAGTATTCCCTACTAGTAATAACAACTAGTATTCAATTTAATAACATATCAGTGTCAAAACAGTTCATTCAATACATTTCGAGTAACCAAATAAATCAGCAAATTCATTTAATATCTCTTTTAAGAACGGTTGAAGTCTTGTTATGAGAAAACATGTTTCGTTCTTTTGTTTTTGTTAGAAAAATTAGAAATATGATGGCAATGAGGACTCAGTGACACTTTATATTTATTTGTTCTGAATTTCGTTGTTAAAAGTTTTGGGACATGTATGTGAAATGATAACATCCTTAGAGATCTTCTCATCAGAATTTGCAGCCACTCATTGAGCCCTTCAAGGTTCTCTTAAAAGAAAAAAAGCAGGTTTAGAAATAATTGATGCTCACAAATGTTTTGATAATTCCCATAAAGTGAAAAAAAATCTCTTTGATCGCTTATTTATGTATTGTTTGGCATAGGTGAAAAACTCACCTGCATGTAGCTCTCTTATCCTGCATATATGTAAACACATTTGCAGGTCAATTTAATATAACCTCATCAAAAGCCATTCTGAAAGAAAACAATTTCAGTTTCAGTACATTATTTCAATTTATTGCAAGTAAAGAATTCAAATGATAAAGAGGAAAGTTTAAATTTTGAAGGGATTTGAGATTAAAACGCGATACATTTAAATCCACGTGACATTCACGTGCCAAAGGTCTGTTTAGCTGAGAAGCCATTTCCCACTTCAATTATACCTCTATAGCTAGTCCCCATGGATTACACCTCACAGCTTGACACCTTCGTCCAGCGGCTCAAAGCTGCTGGTAACGATTACAATGAGGCCCAGATAATCCTTTCCGAACTTCTTGACATGATTGAGGCGTTTAACGGGGCCAGTGAATACGCTTACTTCCTTAAGAACCTAGTCCCCGTATTCCTTGAAAAACTCGAACAAGTACCCATTAAATTCGTTAGCACATGTCCCGAGCATAAACTCAGAAACTTAATATTAGAGATCATTCATCGTCTGATCATGACAGAGACGTTTGAGCCCTATTCCCAGGGGATCTTAACATGTCTTACCAAAATACTCCCTGAAGAAAACGAAGACAATGGAGTTTTATGTATGAAAATCATTACCAGTTTACATAAGGCATACAAAGCCACATTGTCTAATCAAGTAGACCCTTTCCTTGCCATCATAGATACTGTTTATGACAACTTAGAACAGACCGTAAAAGACGTCTTTTCTGACAACAAAGATGATGTCAACTCAGGCGACGGTATCACTAGCAACAATGGAAGCGGAGATACAAACGATGGTGAAGAAGAGCCAGGAAAACTCGCGTCATTTGTAGATGAAGAGAAGGAGAAATCCAAAACCATGAACCAAGCAATGCATTCCTTTAAAGTATTGGCCGAATGTCCTATTACCATGGTATCGCTCTATACGTCATATAAGCCACTTTTGCAAACATCTCTTCCAAACTTCCTTCCCAAGATCATTGGAACTCTTAATTTAGAGGTTGAACAACAAAAGCAGTTTAGAGAAGAACAGTTAAAGACAGTCACAGCAGTCACCGCCATCTCGCCTCTTATACATAACCGTCAGGCGTACCTGGAGTTTATCTTGGGCCAGGTAAAAGCTGCATCGTTTCTTGCTTACGTATTTATTCGTGGATACTATAATCTGAACTTGAACGGGAACGAGGTTGCGATTATTCCCGATGTGATTTTGAGAATTCTTCAAGATTGTCCTGCGGAGCTTTCAGTAGCCAGAAAGGAGCTTCTCCATGCCACGCGACACATTTTGTCGACCCTGTTCCGGAGTCATTTTGTTCCAAAAATTGAGCTTCTTTTTAACGAAAAGATTCTTATTGGGGAAGGTCTTACTTCGTATGAAACACTACGCCCATTGGCCTACTCCACTGTCGCAGATTTTATCCATAACGTCCGTAATGAGCTCACACCCAAACAGATATGGTCCACAGTACGTATTTACTGTGACTTACTCAAGGATGATTCATTGGCCTTGACTGTTCAAATTATGAGCGCTAAGCTATTGTTGAACTTAGTGGATAGGATAATGAAACTCTCTCTGAAATTAGAGGGCCGTCACTTGTTTATGATGATCATTGACTCTTATGCCAAAAGGTTTATGAGTCTCAATAGAAAATACGACTACATCCTCAAAAAGCATCATCAATATGAAAAACAGAGCAAAGTGAAAGAAGCACAGTCCGTTCTTGCAATTAAAAGATACACTTCTTCTACAAGCGAGGAGCTTGTTGGCATTTCAACAGAAGATGTGGTAGAAGACCTGCTGCTGCTGGATGCAGTGACACTGATGGACGTGGTGGACAATAACAAGGATATAAAAAATAATGAAAAGTTGCCCGAAGATATCTTTAGTCTTGAAGATATGTCGCCCATTGCCGTGTCACAGGCCACAGCCAACCAAGACTCTTTGAAAGACGCTCGTTATCTCTTTAGAACATTGATGTCGTTTCTTAAAGCGGTGATATTTGGTTTGAAAAACTGTAATCCTCCCGTTCCTCTGCAACCGATTAGCGAAGATAGCAATAATCCAGGTCAGGAGGTAAACTACGATAAATGGAATGATCTGGCCAAACTCACATGTCTTGAAGAGATAAATATCCTTAAGAGCTTCTTCCGTGGAGGTATCAGTTGTCTCCGGTTTTTCTCTATCTCAAAACCTAAGACGGGCGCTCAACAACAAACGTTTGATTTTTCTGCTGGCGGACCAAACTTCCCAATCACCTCGTCTAAGGAGGAGAAGGATTTGATGGAAATCTTTGCTACAATCTTCATTCATATCGATCCAGCTTCTTTCAATGAAATTGTTTCTGATGAGCTTCCATTCATGTTTGAGTGTATGCTTGAGAACGCTGCTTTACTCCATTTGCCACAGTTCTTCTTGGCAAGTGAAGTCACATCGGCCAATTTCTCGGGCATTTTGATTCTGTTCCTTCGCGCCAACCTCGACCAACTCGACAAGCTGGACTTTGTCAAGAGTAACATTTTGATAAGGTTGTTCAAATTATGTTTCATGTCAGTAAACTTGTTTCCTGCTCTGAACGAGAGTGTGATTCTCCCTCATGTTAACTTCCTCATTCTTGAGTCTCTTAAACTTGCCACAAAGGCCGATGAACCCATTTTATATGCATACATTGTACGTACATTGTTCAGGAGTATCAGCGGTGGTCGTTTTGAGAGCTTATATAAGGAAATTTTACCGATTTTACCGGTTGTCTTGGCCAGTTTAAACAAGCTTATCTCTAACTCTCAAAGATCGTACGAACGTGACTTTTATGTCGAGTTATGTTTGCTTGTGCCTGTGCGTCTCTCAGCTCTTGTTCCGCACTTGAAATATTTGACCACGCCATTGGTTTATGCACTTAATGGATCACAAGAGTTAGTGAGCCAAGGTCTACGTATCTTCGAGCTCTGTGTTGATAATTTGACTGCAGACTACTTTGACCCAATGATTGCATCTGTGGCTGATCAAATCATGGCTGCTTTATGGCGCCATTTGGAGCCTGTGCCATACCACCACCAACATTCACACACTGCGATCCGTATTTTGGGTAAGTTAGGTGGAAGAAACCATAAACACTTAAAGCCATACGATAAGTTACAACCAGAGTCTGACTTGGACCAGGAGGTTCTCGCGCTCTTCTCCGTACATGGACTAAACGGACGTGTTCCCCTCTCCATTACTCCAGGTGTAGAGTCCGCTATCAAACTTATTGAGGACCCTAGAATCAAGCCACACTACAGATCTAGCGCCTACAACTATCTCGCAAGTATTTTAAAGTTATTCATCGACACATCTCCTATTCCCCGTGACTATGGCCAGTACATTAAGACACAAGTCGAATTACTCAAAAAGGAGGAATTTACAGAATTCCCCCCTCTTGGAGCTACGGAATTGAAGGATGCAGCTAAGCTTGACCGCCAACAGAAACTTTTTGCCCGCCTTTTGGAAGTTCTTTTCTTTTCTCTTTCCATTCCAGAAGTAGCTGACAACGCCAGTGAGTTGATAGACAATGTGACAACTCATTTCCTTCTTATCCATTTGAGAACGTCTGTCGTGCATAAAATTAAAAAAGAAAGACCATTTTCCGTGAAGGACCAAGAAGGAAAGGCTTATATAAGCGAGTATGTCTTTTTCAACGCATTGAATTACGCGCTCAGTTCCTGGGACAAGAAGGTCCGCGAGAAAGGTATAAGTACAATCAAGCAACTCTTCAGCGTCACACTGACTATATTTGGTGGTGCAGAGAATGCTCTCTACTCTCCATTGTTCCGAACTATGTTCTACAAGTTCACCCATTGTTGCTACTCGGAGTTCTACCACTGTAAGCTCGGCGGTGTTTTGGGTTTGGAAACCATGTTTTGCGAGCTTGAAATCCCTCCTTCGTGGTTCTTCAAGCGTCAATTCGAGCTTATCCGCTCGTTGTTTTTTATTTTAAGGGACACCCCTGAGACAGCACCTTTCGAGGTCTGTGCGTTGGCAAAGAAGCTCACGCTCAATATTTTAAAGTTGTGCAACGCTTCGGTGAGCAAGGAGACTATTTTGGAAAAGCCATTCCAGACACTTGTGGGTGCTTTGAGTTACGATTTGGCTAGTGCTGTACCTATCGTTAGAGAAGTTTCGCGAGAGGCATTGCAGGTATTGTCTGACACCACAGGCGTTTCTGTTGCCACGATTATGGGACCTTCAAAGCATTTGTTGCTTACGCCTATTTTTGGTAAGCCATTGCGAGCTCTTCCATTCCCTATGCAAATTGGAAATATTGACGCTATCACTTATTGCTTGGGACTAGAGGATACTTTCCTTACTTTCAATGACGAACTCAATCGTCTCCTTCTTGAAGCGCTTGCTTCGGTTGATGCTGAAGATGAGTCCTTGGCTAATGTCCATAGACTTTACGAGTACAGAACATCTAAACAATTGATCGAACTTAGGGTTGTTTGCATTCAACTTTTGACGCTTGCACTCACAAAACCTGGCTTTCTGCTTGGAACGCTTTCCGAGGCTCGAATTAGAATTCTTGGTGTTTTTTTCAAGGCATTGTGTAACAAATCTACTGAAATCATTAATGCGGCACATCAAGGACTCAAGACTAGTCTTGATGAAAGTGCAAAACTCCCCAAAGAGTTATTACAAAATGGACTTCGTCCAATGCTTATGAATCTTTCAGATCACAAGAAGTTGACAGTTTCAGGATTAGAAGCATTGGCAAGACTTTTAGAGCTCCTTATTTCCTATTTCCGTGTTGAGATCGGACGAAAATTGCTTGATCATTTGATGGCATGGGCTCAAATTAACACTTTAAGACTGATTGCGGGACAAGATTTGGAAAACAACCACACCGTACAAATCGTCATGGCCATTCTTAACATTTTCCATCTTTTGCCGGCAAGAGCATACACATACATGGAGGAGATTATTAATACACTTCAGTATTTGGAGGGTCATTTAGATCGTCATCAAAATTCCCCCTTCAGGAAACCCATCCTTAAGTTTTTGGATAGATTTGCTGAAAACTGTTTGGAATACTACTTGGCCAACTTCCGTAACAGGAAATTGGGTAGTATGTTGGCTTTCTTTGCTGGCGCTAAAGACGGCCCACGCATTAGAGAAGTGGCCATTACCAAGATCGATTCTATTATAGAAGACGTTGAAAATGAGACCGCAGATGAGGTGAAAATCACCAAGTTTGCCAACGCTGTCGACCTCGTGGCCGCTATAGCCAAACATGAAACCGAGTGGTTTAAGGAACAAGCACCAATGCTCAAACGGTTAACGCAAGTTCTCGAGACGGTCGTGTCCATCAAGGAGAATCTCCCACTTATCTCTGCAGCCCATTTACAGGCCGAGCAAGCCACAAGTAAACTCCAATGCGTAATGGTAGATCTTTTACGTGTCAATACTGAGGAGTATGATATTCTATACTTTTTGGTTGATACCCTTGCATCATTGGATATTAAGACTCATGCAGTTGTTGAGGACTATATTTTCAAGGAGATTGTCACGTGTACTGATGTTGAAAGACGCCAAGCTCATTTGGGCCGATGTGTAGATTTTGTAGCGGGTGAGACAAGACTCAAAGCAAAAACTTTTTTTATGAAGCGACTTTTTGATGCCGTCTTGCTCCGAGAAATTGCTGTCTCTGGAAATGCGGATGCTCTCTTTACGGAAGGCTCCGAATGTGAGTGGTTGGACAAGTTTCTGAAACATTTCTGGAAATCCGCCAATGATATCATCACAGATCGTACTTCAGGCAAAAACGATGCTTACAGATACGCATTACTTGAATCTACGTCAATTTTGCTTCGTTGGGCCAACGACAAGATAGACCTGCATCGTAAGGACATTATTAAGTTCTCATGGAACTATATTAAATTGGAAGATAGCATTACTAAACAGGTTGCTTATGTAACCACTGCTTACTTCATAGCTGCTTTTGAGACACCTCCGCAACTCGCCACACAAGTGTTTGTAGCCCTCCTTCGTACGCACCAAAACGATTGCCGACACTTGGTGAGACAAGCCCTTGATATATTAGCCCCCGTAATGTCTTTGAGACTCGTGGATGGTGAGCTGCCAAACAGTTGGCTCAAATGGCCTCGACGCGTCTTGTCGGAGGACGGTTTCAATGTGACTCAAGTTCTCAATGTATACCAGTTTATTAAGCAGAACCCAGACTTGTTCTTCGTTGCACGTGAACACTTCGTATCCAACATTATTACTGCAATGGGTAAATTGACTATCTTAGCAAATGCGGCTTTGGAAAATCAGGTACTTGCAATTGACTTGGCTGAACTCATCTTGAGTTGGGAGAATAAGGCCAATGCCATGAAGGCACAGGCGAAAATCGAATCGGACGATATGGACACCGATGAAAAGTCACTGGATGGTGTGGGAGCCAACCCTGGAACAGGAAATGATATTACTATTTCTGGGGATAGAGACGGCGACTTCTCAACATCTGAAAACTATGCCGTGCCCTTCGGCCAACGTGAGGCTTGTATTACGTTTCTTATTAGGTATGTTTGTATCAGCCCACAAAGAGCTTCTGAGTCTGAATTGGGCCAGAAGGCGCTCGGCGTATTATACGACTTACTTAGTCCACAGCATTGGCAAGACGTGACAGTGAAAGTGACCTTTTTCGAGAAATTTTTACTTTCGAATGATCTTAACTCCGCCAATCTTCTCGGTTACTGTCTCAACGCTCTCGAGGTATTGGGTGTGGTTTTAGAGTGGAAGACATCTGATTGGATAGTGGCTAATTTAGACTATCTCCATAAACTCTTGGAGAAGTGTATCAAGTCTGAGAACCACGATATTCAGGAAGTTTTGCAAAGGATTTTGCGTCTCATTCTAAAGTCCATTAATGCACATGAAGCTACTAACCCCGCTGATGCTGACGACGAAAACAATACCTCTGATGCCAAGAACTTTGTCGCTCTCCTTACTACCACAGTCTCGGATAACTTGAGTGATACGACCTCCTTGGCTGCGGGTGTAACGCTTGCATGGACATTAGCCAATTACCGTCCTGCAACGCTTGATTCTCTCCTCGTTCTCATCATGAAAACCTTCAATAAGTTATGTAAGGACCACATTGCCATAACTAATCAGCCACTGGCCAGTAGCACTGGACTGGGCGGAGATGAGGCAAAGATGACAACCAAATTATTGGAGAAGATTTTCAATTTATGTGCTATGAGAATCTCTAGTCTTGGAGACCAGCGCCGAATCTTCTTGTCTTTATTAGCACAATTGATTGATAAGTCTTTAGATAAGGATACGCTTGAAAAGATCATCCGAATTGTGAAATCTTGGGTGTTTTCGCGCCAGGACTTATTCCCCACTACCAAAGAGACCGCCGCCATTTTGGCGAAAATGATGGTCTTTGAGATTCGTGGAGAACCAACACTTCTGAAGGAATTCTACCAAATAATTGTGGATATCTTTGAAGATGATGCATTTAGCTGTACAGAATTAACTGTCCGTATGGAACATCCTTTCCTTGTTGGAACTAGATCATCAGAGGTCTCCATCCGCCGGAAACTTATGTCGATTTTGAATGCCAGTTTGGAGAAGGATATTAGTAAGAGGCTCTACTATGTAATTCGTGAACAAAACTGGGAGTATTTGGCAGATTATCCATGGTTGAATCAAGCGTTGCAACTTCTTTTTGGCCTGTTCGATATGTCTGAAAAAATTGAGCTTTGTGATGACGAAAACAAGCTCTCTCCATTGAAAGAGACCTCGGCTTCTGACGAGGAACGTGATAGCAGCACCGACGATGCAATGGATGCGGATGCAATGGAGGTTGATGGTGAAAACCCAGAATTAGATGCTCTTCTTGCCAAACATCTGCTCTTTCTCCTGGAAGTAAATCTGCTTACAGCAGGTGCCATTCTTGAGCCATTGATCGATCTTTTCTACCAGAGCACAGACACTGTTCTGCGGTTGTGGAAGTGCGTGTTCCCATTGGCATTCCTGGCAATTCCACGTTCCGAGCACTTGGACTTCACCAGATGTATGGTGGTTCTTCTATCGAAAGATTACCATACTCGTCAAGTAGACATGAGACCAAATGTGGTACAAATGTTACTTGAGGGTGTCGCACAATGTAGCGAGCTACAATTACCCCCAGTAGCTGTTGAGTGTTTGGCCAGTAACTTTAACGCATGGTCTCAAGGCATTCATATTTTGGAGAATATTGAACAACATGCAATTAATGGCAACGCAGACGTACGCGAAGTGACGCAAGATGCTCTTTGTAAGCTTTATGCCACTTTGAAAGAGGACGATATGTTCTATGGTTTGTGGCGTAGAAGAGCCAAGTATGCTGAAACCATTTCTGCCTTATCGCACGAACAAATCGGACTGTGGCAAAAGGCCCAACAACTCTACGAAAACGCCCAGATTAAGGCTCGTAGTGGTGCTATGCCATATGGCCAATCAGAGTACTCCCTATGGGAGGACCATTGGATTCTTTGTGCCGAAAAGCTTCAGCAATGGGATATCCTCACAGAACTTGCTAAGCATGAAGGTTTCTCAGATCTTCTCTTAGAGTGTGGTTGGAGAGTTGCCGATTGGAACGCGGATCGTGACACTTTGGAACAAACAGTGAAAAGTGTTATGGATGTACCTACGCCAAGAAGACAAGTTTTCGAGACGTTTTTGTGTCTACAAGGATTTGGTCAGAAGAAAGAAACTTTACAAGATCTTTCTAAACTTTGTGACGAAGGTATCCAATTGGCTTTGAAGAAATGGCACGGACTTCTGCCTAAATTCGGTGATGCCCATATTCCACTTCTCCACGTGTTCCAACAGTATGTCGAGTTCATGGAGGCTAGCCAAGTTTACGCCAGCTTAGTATCTACAGATGCTCAGAATTTGGACGTTAAGTCACAGGAGTTGAAACGTGTGCTACAAGTCTGGCGTGAGAGACTTCCTAATACCTGGGATGATATTAATATTTGGAATGACTTGGTCACGTGGCGTCAACATGCGTTCCAAGTGATCAATCAAGCTTACGTTCCTCTTATTCCAGTTGTTCAGTCCAGCGCTGATGGAAATGCAAGCTCTCATGCGTACAGAGGATTCCATGAGATTGCTTGGGTTATCAATAGATTTGCTCATGTTTGTAGAAAACATAACATGCCGGATGTATGTGTGAATCAGCTTACAAAAATTTATCAACTTCCAAACATTGAAATTCAAGAAGCATTCCTTAAATTAAAGGAACAAGTGAAATGTCATTACCTGAACCCTAACGAGCTCAATACCGCATTAGATGTGATTAGGAACACAAACTTGGTATACTTTGCAACTCAACAAAAGGCTGAGTTCTTTACTCTCAAGGGTGTTTTCTTAAGTAAATTGAATCAAAAGGAAGAAGCCAACAAGGCATTCGCCACATCAGTTCAAATCGATTTGAACTTACCTAAAGCATGGGCCGAATGGGGTGTATTCAACGATAAGCGGTATAAAGAGAATCCAAACGACTTGGTATATGCAAACAACGCAATTTCATGTTATTTGCAAGCCGCAGGTCTCTATAAAAACGGCAAGACGCGGAAGCTCTTGGCGAGAATTTTGTGGCTTATTTCTCTTGATGATGAATCTGGAACTCTTGCACAAGCATTTGAAAACTTCAAGGGTGAAGTACCTGTCTGGTACTGGATTACGTTCATTCCACAACTCTTGACGTCTCTTTCTTACAAAGAGGCAAAATTATCAAGACAAATTCTCATTAGAATCGCTAAAAGTTTCCCGCAAGCGCTTCACTTCCAATTACGTACCACTAAGGAAGATTATGCAGCTAAACAACGCCAATTTATGGAGATAAATCGTAAGGGCGATGTTAAGGAAGAAGAAGAGAAGAAAGAGGGAGGTGAAAGTGAAGGAGATTCAAAGAAGACAGATAAACTGAAAGAGGGCGAAACTGGCGAATCAGGATCTCCAGGGACTGCCGCAACTACAGGCGCAAGCGGAGCTAACGGAGTTACTGCAGGTGCTGGATCCAACGGTACTGGAGCAAATGGCGCTGGAGCCGCTGGAGCCAGAAAGTCTTGGGAATACGTCGAGGAGATCATGGGTATTCTTAAAACCGCATACCCACTTCTTACTCTTTCCCTTGAGTCTCTTGTCGATCAAATTAACCAGAGATTTAAATGTACAGCCGACGAAGATGCATACCGTCTCGGAGTTGCTCTCCTCAATGATGGTGTTCAATATTTGAACAGAATCGGAAACCCGAGGGAAGATGCCAAATTGCCACATGTGACTGAAGTAAACATCACCAGGTTCGCAGAAACGGTGTTGCCTAAACAGATCCGTGCCGAATTTGAACAAGACTTGGTCAACAGCAAGCCTAACTTAGAAACTTATATTACTAAATTACGCAAGTGGCGTGACCGTTTGGAAGAGAAGCTCGATAACAGATTTACCGAGGTTAACTTGGAGAACTTGTGTCCTCATTTGAGCGAGTTCCATCACCAAAAGTTTGAGGATATTGAGGTTCCGGGTCAATACTTGGCTAACAAAGACAACAACGATCATTTTGTCAAGATTGAGCGGTTCTTGCCTACTATTGAACTAACTCGTGGAACAAATGCATGCTATAAGCGTATAAAGATCCGTGGTCATAATGGATCGCTCCATAGCTTCACAGTTCAATTCCCTGCAGCCAGACAATGTAGAAGAGAAGAAAACTTGTTCCAATTG
The DNA here is from genome assembly GCA_030563825.1 of Australozyma nongkhaiensis. Lineage (NCBI taxonomy): Eukaryota > Fungi > Ascomycota > Pichiomycetes > Serinales > Metschnikowiaceae > Australozyma > Australozyma nongkhaiensis. The sequence continues at coordinate 172,583 of JAJMKF010000007.1, read as the reverse complement.
TTCCGTATCTTCGACGACACTTTGTCTAAAAAGGTGGAGCTGCGCCGCCGGAACATTCACTTCACTCTTCCAATTGCAATCCCATTATCTCCACATATTAGGATCGTCAACGACGACTCCAGAGATATCAGTATGCAGAAGATCTACGAAGATTTTTGCTTCAAGAATGGTAAAAACCGCGATGAGCCGTTTATTTACACTATTGAGAAACTTAGAGCAGCTTATGATCCTAGACTTCCTAAGCCAGATATCATGAGCATTCGTGTTGAGATCTTGAGTGCCATTCAAACACTTTTGGTTCCATCCACTGTGCTCAAGAATTATTTCCTTGATCTTTACCCAAGTTTCGAGGATTTCTGGTTGTTCCGCAAACAGTTTACGGCGCAGTACGCTTCTTTCATCTTCACCACCTACACAATGTGTGTGAACACAAGACAACCACAAAAAATTTACGTGAATCGTGGTTCAGGAAGTGTCTGGACTTCCGATATGTTGCCATGTCGTGTTGCTAGTAAGAACGCTTCTCTTGATGGTTCTGGTGGCGGTAGACCTGCACCTCTTTTTTACAACGCCGAGATGGTGCCTTTCCGTTTAACACCAAATATTCAAAAGTTAATTGGAGAATCTGGAATTGAAGGTATTTTGGCGATCTATGTTTTGGTCATTGCACGAGCATTGACTGAGCCCAAGTCTGACTTGGACCAATATCTCACCATTTTTGTAAGGGACGAGGTAATCTCGTGGTGTACACAACAAGAACCACCTAGACCCGTACCTCAAGATAGCCAGCTTAGAGAAATTGTTACTCTTAATGTTGAACTTATAATTAAGCGCGTTTTCTCAATGGCTCACTCGACTGTTGGCTCGGCTGTCAGCTCTCAAAGTGTCTTGGATCTTATTGCACAAGCAGTCAATCCTCATAACCTTGCTGCTGCAGATACTTTATGGATGGCCTACTTCTAAAACAAAGGCAATATTGTTATGTACGGATCACTTTATAGAAATTAGATTTATCAGATCAGAATGAAATGTAGTTATATAGATGATTTCAGTTCTATAAATTGTACTAAATGCAGTGGATGTAACTAAAACAACGAGTTCTGAATTCATTAAAAATATAATATTACGATATTTCATAAAAGTTAAGCTGATAAATAATTAGTTTAAAAGTTGTGTGGCTGCCAGAGGAAATGATGAATTAATAAGTTAATACATATTGAAATTATTCTGGCGTCGGAGGTACAAATGGATCATCCCGAGAAGCTACCATCTTATCATAAACAAAGCGTTCTGCTCTTGGGAATATCTTGTTGCTCAATTCTACACCTTCGCTCAACCAAACACCCCATGCTCCCATCATGTTGGCCATAAGGATGTCAGTCAACAAACGATCACCGACAACGGCAATTTCGTCCGCACGTGTGATTCCTTGCTCTGCAAAATAAGCCATGATCTCTGCATGACACCCAGGTTTCTTTGTTGGGTGACGAAGAACAGTCACACCAGTATCTCTTTCAAGTTTCTCAGCTTGAACGTAGTCTACATCATCATTCGTTCCAGCAGAATTTGAAACTATGAGAATATGTTTGGCTGGGTAAGTCTTTCGGAGTTGTGCCCAAGTGTTCTCATAGGCTGGCCAAACCTTATCGTCATGATCCTTGGCGAAACAATTATCCTTATCAAGTACTATGCCTCTGATGTTGGCATTTTTTCCAGGAATAGTCAATGGGATAGGAAGTTTATCAAAGCTTTCGACTGCCAAATGAGGAAGACAGAGCGATGGATTGTATGCGAGTCTAGACACGTTTAAGACGGCACTGGCGTTGAAGAGCTGCATTACGAGAGAGTTGTAATGGGAGTTGGAGTAATGGCAGTGTAAGTTGTAGTGTCTAGAGATAATGTGCTTACGGATGGATAAACAATTTCGCAAACCTGATAATTTCTTCACGTTTTTGAAATTGGTTGATTAGTTTGAGATGTTTAGGAACAAGAGGTGAAGCCAAAGTTGGAGTCAATTGATGAAGACAACAGATGGAGTCTCCAGCGATAAGTAAATAGTATTGTGTATAGCGATCCTAACAAACAATATTTCGATTATAGACCAATATCAATACTCCCTTAATAAATTCAAGATGGTAAGGGCTTGTTGAAAACAAAAAATTATTCTCCTTTGCGTGGAATTAAAAGGGTAATTCGTATAGTTGTGGTTGATTGTCACGGTTGCGTGTTTGATTACACCAATTGACACAATTAGGTGTTGTGGGTCAATTATTTTTATACTTTTCAAATGCATTTGAATGAATCAATTGAATCTATAGATTTTTTTGAACTTTATAGTCTTCATGTTGACTCTTTCGTGTGCTGGAGCATCCCTTTGAATGCTAATAAAACCTGAAACATGGTCGTTTGAAGTGAGTCTCAAAAATTCCTTCAGCAAGCAATTTACGCAAGAAGGCATGCTTTAGATCTAATATAAATCCAATTATTGCTTCGTTTTATCTAAGATTTCTGTGCGCTTTCTCAATCAATTCCTTTCAATACTAGTTTTGGTCCCAATAGGTGGTGTTTCAGGTTAGATCAGAAGAAAATCAGAGGGAAATCATCATGAAAAAAAGGCGAGATGTGTTTTTCAAAAGTAAATGTTTTCAATTCTCAATTTACATGGACATATTCAAAACTTTCATTTTTCACTTACCATGTCCATCAGTTGATCAACTCCACATTTGGCCAAAGACTCATAAACAACTACTATCCAATGCTGGAGCAGGCAAGTAAAGCTAAAGGCCCGTCAAGAAACGGCAAATCGTCACAGAAACGTGCAGCTCAAAATGCAGCTCTGAAAACGGGCTCTGTAGACGTCCTGTGCATTATTTGTGCTGAATCCATTCTTTTTTCAGCCATCTCTCCATGCAACAACATAACTTGCCATAAATGTTGTCTCCGCCAAAGAGCTCTCTATAAGAAAAACACATGTTTGGTGTGTCGTACTGATCATGACGATGTGGTAATTTCTGAACAAATCTTTCCCGAGGAAGTGAAATTTGCTGACTTCGTTGAACAAAGCAGAGCTATTGCATCTTCTGAGCATGGTCTTCATTTCACATCTGAAGAGGCCATGAAAGCAACGTTGTCTCTTTTAGAGATGAAATGTACTGAGTGTTCTGCCATTTTCCCTCGATTCGGTCAACTCAATGATCATGTTAAAAGCGCTCATGGCAACCGCCAATACTGTGACATCTGTGCATCCCACAAAAGAGCATTTCTCTCCGAATTGAAACTTTATACTCATAAAGAACTAGAAAAGCACATAAATGATGGTGATCGAACGGGTTTCAAAGGTCACCCCCGCTGTAGATTTTGCCGTAATAAGCGGTTTTACTCCGATGACGAACTAACTATCCATATAAGAGATCGTCATGAGCGTTGTTACCTTTGTGATCAAGACCACTACGTACTACATGACTACTACCGTAATTATGATGATTTGTATAGTCATTTCAGGGCTCTGCATTATGTGTGTCTGATACCTCTGTGTGTTGAGAAAAGATTTGTGGTTTTCCGCGAAGATCTAGACCTCACAGCCCATATGTTGAAAGAACACGGTGGTATTATGAGTAAAAATGGTCGTTTGGTAGTTGGTGCTACCTCTGTATCTTTCCAACTGCAACTATCTACAGTTCCAATGCGTGGTCCTGCTCTGGATATCGATACTCAGCGCAGGCGTCTTGAAGAACGAGCTAAGCATTATCTTCATGGTAGCGCGGATGATCTTGCAACTTTCAAAAAATTGTATCAATCGTTTAAGGCTAAAAAGTTATCCGCTCTGGATTTAGTATATCAGTATAAGAGTCTATTCAAAGATACGGACTACCAAGACATGGCTCTCCTTGTACATGAAATGGTGCAACTTCTCCCTGGACACACCGATCAAGGTGCTCAGCTTCAAGCTGCTTTCGATGCTGCTCGCCCCAAGTCGGAACCTGTAGTGCAGAATCATTTTCCTGTTCTTGGAGGTCAATCCTCTTCATCCCATGTATTTACCAACCTGTCCTGGGGTGGGAACTCGCGTCCACAACTGAGAGATGAGTTGTTCCCGACTTTGGCTAAACCCAGTCGCTCGAATTCTCCAGTGGTCCAAAATGGGCCTGTTCGTTATATCACGGTAAAGAAAAAGCCCGCTGCAGAGTCACGTCCAGTCATGTCAATAAAGAATTTCGAAGCCAAGCCAAAAGCATTTGCTCCAACTTACCTTGACAAGCCGGCGGCAAAGTCGAATCAATCGGCATTTCCTTCGCTTGGGCTGGGTTCCAACTCTAGATCTAATTCACAAGTACCCTCTAGGTCACAATCTCCATCAACATCCATTGCAAGCAAGTCTCTGACTAAATTATCAGACTCTCAGTTTCCTGCTTTGGAGATAAAAAAGAAATCCACCATCCCCCCTGTCAAACCAATACCCAAACCTTCCGCGACATGGAATTTGGGTTTATCTCCTGCAGAGGCTCCGAAGAAGGATGATTGGGGAATACCCATTGTAGACAAGAAGGCGGAAAAGCTTCGGCTCAAGCAAGAGAGGATGAAGAAAAAGTGAGAGTGTAGGTCCATGGTTAATCCTTAGTTACTTGAGAATTCACAATTTAATCACCACCATCCTCAGGCTTCAAACTCGGGCATTGCAAGGCATACAATATCGCTTAATGGATGAACCCATCATATATTGCATATATTAGAAATAAAAAAAGTCAATAAGTTCTGTCACTGGTAGTGATTGCAACATTCTTAATTTAAACCTGTATATAAGGGTTTCACATTACTGGTAGATACATGTTACTTTCGAGTTCAGAAAAAACTGGAAAATTAAGCAAATGAATTTTTATCGATTCTTCTAGTATTTTCTCTTTTAAGAAATACTTTGAATTGTGCAAGTAAGGAGAAAGCGTGGTCGCCTGCAAAGGAAATACTTGTAAAAGAGACAAAACCATGCCATCTAACAACTAGAACTGCAAAACACAACATGCTAAAGTTGCAATTTTTTTAAATTATTATTGTAAAGTCGCTTCTTCTTTTAAGTATCGGCCTAAACGTCATACCCAGCAGGTGTCATACATGCTTGACAAACGGCTTTTCCTCGAAAAAGAGAAGGAATCCAATTGAACCTTAATTTCCTTTCATTCTTGCTAATCATTGTTACAATTTATTAGATCAATTGATCTTTAGGGATTAATCGATATTTATGATTATGAAAAATTAGGGTTTGTCTGCAGTGACACTGAGGAGTCTACATTTATCTCTATAGACCAATACACAAGAAGCTATCGGGCTCCAAAGCATATAATGTCGTATCTTCTTTCACGTACGCTATTTCGTATTCCGCTCAAACCCCAAATTCGTTTTCTTGCTCAAAAAACCGACTTGGCAAGCAAATATGCTGAACAGCTTCAAATGAAGGCTCAACAGCTTGGGCTCAAATCTGTGGATGAGTTGAAAGAGAAACTTCAAGATGAGATTTCTGAGAAGAAAAAGGCTATGAACAGTGTTGATCCATTAGCCGAACTAGAAGAGTATGAGCGGAAACAAGCTGAGGAATTGAAGCTGCGTAGAGCTAAGCAGGATCCAGAAAGTTCCTCTAAAATCAGAGACGCGATTGATGCATCAACACCAAAGGCCCCATACAAAACACTTGCTTCATTCCTTGATTTAGAGAAAGTGAAAGAGTTGCCTCAACAAGAGTTGCAATATATATGGAGAGCCCGTTTTGCTAACCAGGCACGTTCCTTACATGCTACACTTGATGCACCTCAATTCGCAGGCATTTTCGCTAATGCATTTAAAAACCCAAGCTTTGTTCTCCCATTGCCTAAAGAGGGTGAAGGTTACGAGATGCACTTTGTACAGTGGGCTTTTGTAGGTCCTCACACTACACACTGTATGTTGACATCATTGGCAGAATATAAGCTTCACAAAGAGTATGCCAAACCTCATACTACTCTCATGTTCCATCAAGAATTGGTTTCCAACTCTGGTATTGTGTTGATGAATGGAAGAGTAGAGGATGATGTGCCGCTAACAATGGATGAAGCTCAATTATTGTTGCTTAATGTGCAGCGGTTCTATGGAGGTATGGCAAACGCGGACAGTTCGCAAAGAAAATTGAAGATGTTGCGAGCATTCACCCTGGGTGACTCGTCTTTCAGTATGGACAAACTCATTGAGGAGGCCGCTCTGATGGATTGAAAATCTTGAGATCTTGTATATATTGTAGACTTAATGAGTTCATCTCCAAATAAATATTTATTCTAATTAAGACTTGATTTGTCTGTCATGCTTATGTATCTGTTCGCTTAGTATGTACAACGTTTCACCCGAGACTAAGAAGGTCGTCAAGAAGTTGATTATTGTTAGCCGGTGGCAATTTCTTGGGCTTAGATTGCTTTTTCGCTGGAGTTTTCGAAACACGGCTTGTTTTTTTCTCAGACTTCGACGGTTTCTTAAGAGTAGGGGCGTTCTTGGGAGCCGTCGCTTTAGCTCTTCCGGATTTTGATGACGCAGTAGCAAATTCCTCTACATCACTGCCATCATCGGACTCAATAATTTCTTCATCGAAATCGCTTCCAGAAACAACTTCCGAATCATTATCTTCTTCAGAGTCAACAACCACTTGCGACTTGGCTTTCTTTTTCAGTGGCCGCTCTATCTCTCGTGTTTCTCGTTTCGGCTTAGTTTGCCTCAGCTTTGTCGCCAGGCTTGTTTGCATTGATCTTGCAGATTTTGAGATATCTAAATCAAGATCCATATCGCTACTACTTAACTTCTTGGAGTCATACTTGAGCTTCGTAAGAAGTTCTTTAAACGATTTCTTTACGTTATCGTTCCCGCCCATTAGCAAATCATCTTCATTCAAATCGACATTACAAAGTGATTTTGTAGCACTATCAAGAGTCTGCTTAACATAGTCCTGGAATACTTGTTTGTCATCTTGCTCTATAAATTTTCTAGTGACATCGAACATCCCATCCTCGGGGATTAGATTAAGATTTGCATCACCAAGGTGTTCTTTAAGAAGTTGCTGAATTGTAACCTTTTGTGTAATTTCAGCGCTGGATTTGGGATCCGCAGCTTGTGCAAGAGGCTTTTGAGCTTGCTTTTCAACTGCCTTCTTAGTGAAGTAATGAATAATATCATTAACATTTGCGATTTTACCGACAAAGCGGTTCGAGAATCGACGCGCATTTTCTACTTCGTAATCTCCAGTTTGGTCAACGCGTAGTCTCACTAGGGGAAGCATATTATCGTTATTGCCGCCAGCGGCTTTATACAGTTCTAGTGCTTCTTTTAAAAGATCATTTACTTTCTCGTAGAGGAATTCAGAGATATCACCCTTGGATGCGGGCCCTTCTATAAAGTTTTCATCTTTTAAAGATACGTCCTTCATTACGAAAGGGCGAACAGTTTGCAATGGGATTGGTGTAATTGTGTAATCAGTACCCTTTATATCAAGAATGAAAACATGCTTTTTTGCAGTCTCTCCATCACTGAGAGATGTCGCAACCGAAGATCCCGCTTGAAGTGTATCGAATCCTGTCGTAGGGTTGAACTGTGGAAACGGAATACATTCGTGTTCATGGCCCCAAAACACAAAATTGAGGAACAGAGGAAGAAACTCCTCAGGAACATAGGACGTCATAGTTCTACGATGATGGTTTTGATGAATACAGAGCAAATTAAAGAAATCCTCACTGTTTGCAGGCTTTTGGAAAGTCACATTCCCACTTCTCATAATTCTCTGAAGTCTTTCGTCTCTAAGGTTGTTGATACCGTATAATGCAAGCTTAGTGCTTCCCTTTTGAAATACCAATGGCGAAATTTGTAACTTGTCTTGGAGAGGCACTTGTCCAAAGTAGTTAATTAGACCAGTTGCAGCCAAAACATCCAATGGTGAGAGTAGCCCTTCACCGGTAGCATCATCATGATTACCCGAGATTGCAAACATTGGAATTGCGACATTCAAATTTGGATCCTCATAGTTAACAGTTTCGCCAGTTCGAAGTGCTACTGATGGATCACTTAATAGCTCCAACTCACATGGCCTATCACCAAGGCAATTAAGACGCAATGCTTGAATGACATGGAAAAGAGATTTCTTAGAAGGACGAGACACGTGAAACAAATCACCTCCTTGGACTATCATATCTACATCGTGAGTTTTCGCCAAACGGGTGATTTCCTGAAAAGTGATCCAAGAATCATCACCACGAATCGGGTCGCTATCTAAATATCCCACATGATTATCTGTAGTGAGGAGAATCCGTAGGGTATCTGGACCGGGTGGAATATGGTCAACTGGAGGCATTGAACGAGGGTAGAGAAGAGTATAACAGTGAAATATATGTGAATGTGGGGTATTTGAGATTGATGAGATCTCATCGGATGTCAATGGACCAAATGAACTTTGAAATATCGAGGTAGAGTTTTAAATATTTCAATGGATTATTTGAAATGTAACTACCTATTTTACCCCTTCAATTGAATTAGGCAGCAATGGTGATGAGCGTCTGGGTGTCTACCCTTGACTTGTTTCAGATGGGGATTCGAAATAGGTCAGATGAGAATTTTTTAAAAGAACCAAAATAGAAACTAACTTTTCAATTGAATTTTCTTCATTTGTTGTAAGTAACAACTTTTAATCGACCATTCGTATTCATCGGTAGTCCTCAACATCTTGTTGTCTTTACCCCAGACATCTATACCCCAAGTCATTGATGGACAATATCAACATATTTCACAAAGCAAGCACCTTTACAGCATAGTCACAGTCACTAGCAATTGATTATCCATCAAATTATACAATAACCTAATTTTTACTTAAATTCAATCTTTCTTCGTCAATTATCGCTAATATATAATGTCAGACCTACGTCGACAGCAGGACGAGTTAGAATCACTAAAATCCATTTATTCCGACATCTTTACAGACCTCACGTCCACGAATAAAGTATGGAGTCAAAACGCAAGCTCGCATTTCCAAATTGCCCTTCTGTCGCATGAAAACCCTGATCGACCGGTCGTTTCCTTAGTTCTAGATATCCAGTTCACACCCACATACCCGAGCCTGTCACCTTTAGTGACACTTGCAGAGAGTCAAAACTTACTCCGTGCGGACATTGCTCGCGTTCATGAAAAAATTGCTGCCATACTAAAAGAGTACAGAGGTGAAGAGGTGTGTTTCACGTTGATCATGGACATTAAGGAATTGTTAGATGAGCTTCAGCTGACAACAGAACAAGTACTTTCTTTAGAAGAAGAACGTAGGAAGCGTCTCGAAACAGAGCGTCGATTATTGGAGCAGCGTGAGTCGGAAAACCGCCGCAAAGAACATCTGGCGAAAATGAAAAAGTCAAAAGAAGCTAATGAGCAAATTAGACAAATGCATCATGATAGTGGAGAAAGCTTACGTGAAGAAGAAGAAGAAGGTGCTAAAATTCTTAATTCAGCGGAGCTTTTGTTACCTTCCTCTAGCTCTTCCACAGAGATGTTTACTTTTGATAACGTACTCTGGGGTGAGGTTCCAGAAAGCAGCGCCAGGTTCCAATTCCGTGTGGTTTTAGGATTTGTGCGTTCTCATTCAAAGGATATGCTTCTGGGTATTAGTAATCAATACATTGTGCGGCCATACGTGGCGCCGTCAGTTGCTAAACGTCTAGCTCCTCAAATCCTGAACTTATCATATTTGCTCACTGTGGTTGAGCTAGATAATGAGCATTGGCTGACACATGAAGCCAGGACTGAAATTAGAAAGTTGGAAGCTCAACTAGAAGCTACCATGTCACTACCATCATCTAGCTCATTGCTTAAAGTGTATGGGTTTCAGATCGACCAAAATAAACTAAACACCAGAAAATGGACTGCTCGTATTTTAACAGAATTTCCTGTGTCTCAGTGTTTAGATTCAGTTCTTCAAACCGCGGGATCAGTAAATTGGAGCTTGGCTCGAAATTGGTTGATTCAGCTTCTTCCTGCCCTCGAGCTTTTACATAATGGAGGGTTGGCTCACCGTTTAATTTGTCCTCTAAGCGTTTTTCTATGTGAGCCGGAAGAGGCTTCAAACTCAAAAAATTTGAAGTTGTGTCATCCTACGTATGGATATACGCTTCTTCAAATGGTTAACTTTAAGAAGAGTACTGAATCTCATTTTCTCGACGAGTTCATTGTGCGCCGCTGGCAGGACCCAGATCCATCCAGCAATTTATCTAAAGTTGATATATGGCAACTTGGCGTCTTGTTTATGCGGATAATGTTGGGCTACACCGTTCTAGAAGGAGAGTTTCTTTCGCCTCTGGATTTTTTCAATCATTTCGATCCTTATCAGTATCCTGGTGTTGAAGAGTACGCAGAGCGCGTTTTTGATCTTTTGAGTAAGATGTTGCAGCAAAAGGCTTCGAAACGACTTTCTATCTTGGAGCTTAATGCTGTCAAATTCCTACGAGCAGCTATAACAGTGGATCAGCCACACCAAAGCAAGCAAAATTTGGGGATTCATGTATCTAATGAGGCGGAATCCTCAGTGCACGAGAGAAATGCACCTCATCTGTCTCACATCTCGAAGGATCACGCCTCTACATTGGCGGCTGCTCGAAAGAATTTGGCTCCTTCCACTACTGCGAGAAGAAGAGTTTCAGATAATTTCAACCTGCCCTCTGGAGCCGCGATCTCTAACTCCTTTTTCCAAGCTCCTGAAACCACTTCAGCTTACCAGAACGAAAGTCGATATAATCGCGAGTTTGAAGAAGTTGGTAAATTAGGTAAGGGCGCTTTTGGTGAAGTGGTAAAAGCACGTAATCGTATGGAAGGAACATTTTATGCAATCAAGAAAATTAAGCATAAGCAAGACAAATTGGAGACACTTCTCAGTGAAGTCCTTTCCTTGGCTCGTCTCAATCACCAGTACATCGTGCGATACTACGGCTGCTGGGTAGAAGACGTAGTCGATTCAGGCTCTCGTGGAGGTAGTGCGCTCACCTCTGATACAGAAGATGAGAGCGATCTTTCTGAGGAGGACGAAGAGTTTGACATCCCTGTTAACATCCGTTCTTCCTCTTTCCTAAAAAGCAGAGACAATTCCTTTCAAGTGGACTACTTTACCAATTCATTGGCCCTGGTAAGCTACAACAACAATTACGACAATTTCGACGATCGTATTGTTTTTGCCAATGATACTGATACTGATAGTTTAAGTCGAGGTCATGACCATACTGAGAGTTTCAGTGAAAATAATGATACTGAAAGTGACGAAGACAGTGACTCTGGTGACAGTGGTAGTGGTTACAGCGATGATAGTAGCGAAGAAGAGTCCGAAAATTACTTCAATCACGGGGGTCACAGGGATGCTAATTCAGATTCTCAAGTGGGTCAGAAAAGGTGTATTTTATATATCCAGATGGAGTTTTGTGAAAACAACACCCTTCTTGACTTGATTGAAAAAGGGCTTCCAGCCAATCCAAGCGAGTATTGGCGTCTTTTCCGCGAGATTCTAGAAGCTGTACACTACATTCATAGCAGTGGCTTTATTCATCGAGACCTTAAACCAACGAATATCTTTATCGACAAATCTAATAACATCAAGGTAGGTGATTTTGGTCTCGCAAAGAACTCACAATTTTCCTCGGCGTTATCTAAAGACAATCAAGTTGCTCCCAAAAACAAAGATTTATCAACTGTGGTGGGAACCTTTTTCTATACAGCAAAAGAGGTCGCTAGCGGAGAATATGACGAAAAAGTCGATATGTATTCTTTAGGTGTAATATTTTTCGAAATGTGTTATAAGCTTGGTACGGGAATGGAGCGTGCCATGCTCCTTAATAAACTTCGATTGGTTGATGTTCAGTTCCCGCCAGACTTTGCAAGCGCAAAAAAAGCCACAGAGAAGAAAATTATTACAAGGCTTCTTAATCATGATCCTAAAGAACGGCCAGGAGCCTCAGAGCTTTTACAAAGTGGTTTGATCCCAGTTGAGCACCAAGATGTCATCATTAAGGAAGCACTTCGGTCACTTGCTGACCCAGCATCACCCTGGCAACAACAGGTCAGAGAAACATTATTCAATCAGCCTTATTCGTTAGCTCGTGACATCTTATTTGATCGTGTAGGTAAGGATTCTCATTCTGGTATTCTCGAGCACAATTCCAATGATTATCTTATCCTTAGTTACATAATAGAAACCATATCGAAGAGCTTCCGTAATCATGGCGCTATCTCAGATTTTAACGGTAGTTCTTTGATTCCAAAGTCACTGATGCAGGCTAAGGAGCTGGTTTATGAACTCTTGGATCGAAGTGGATCTGTTTTGACTCTCAACTATGACCTTGTCCTTCCTATCGCTCGTTTTTTAAGCAGAGAAAAGATGAACATTACGAAGTTGTTCACTCATGAGTTTGTTTACCGCCCAAACTTACGTGGAACTGGAAAGCCTGATAAGTATAGCGCTATGGTGTTTGATATATTCTCTCATGACACCAGAAGTCTTATTTCCGACTCTGCTGAGTGTATAAGGGCTGCAGATGAGATTATCTCCCATTTTCCGTGCTTTACTTCAAAGAATGCACAGACCTATATACTCATTAACCATTCAGACATTCTTAATAGTGTCATTGATTTTGCTTTTGGTAGTGCCCTGAAAATGACACGAGGAAGAAGATATGAACTCATGGGTGTGCTTTCTCAACTCGTTGAACGTGGCCCAGAGGATATTAAGGCTTTCTTGCGGAACGACTTCAAAGTTCAACACACCGTGGTTAAAGATTTATTCGACTTGTTCAACTTCTCCGTAGACCCCGCCAAGGGTATACAAAAGTTAAGAAAAATTATGGTGGACCTGCCCCTTTTAACTCGTATCGAACGTTGTTTTCAAGAAATTCAACTGATTTTACTGATTGCTCAGAAAATGGGAATTAAGACAACACTTACATTCAACCCTTTGAGCAACTACAATGCAAACTACTATGATAACGGAATCATGTTCCAAGTTATACATAGAATGGATAAAAACCGTAAATTTTGTCGTGTCGCTACTGGTGGCCGGTTCGATCGCTTGATTGAGTCTCTTTCAAATGAGGCCCTGACTCAAAGCAGAACCCCACATTGTGTGGGTTTCCAATTGAATACTACTCTTCTATTCTTGTTAATGAAAAACTCTAGGTATAACTCTCCCGCTTCTACGTTGAAATCGGCTGATAATTGGCGGGCTATTCGTTGTGATGTGCTTGTTTATTCACTGCAAGATGGTCTCATTGATGATTGTGGATATGGGCTTCTAGGTGAATTGTGGGCTCATGGCATTTGTGCAGATTGGTCTAATTTTAATTCAAATGAAGATTTGCTTCGAAAAGCTTCCAGTGACGGCACAAACTGGTTGGTACAATTAAAGCAATCTTCGTCCCAAAGCAAAAAGACGAAGAAAAGCTCTTTCAAACCAGTCAGAGTCAAGAATTTATCTGCTAACAGAGACACGGACCTTGACTATTCAGAACTTCTTGCTCATTTACAGAGCGAAATTGAAATTCGTAATTCTGAAGCCAACTCAGCGGCCGTACAAACAAATCGCGCCGCCACTGCTGAAAGTGTCAAAGACATTGCCAACGACGGAAATCAAGTAGGTGAGCTCATTTTCAACGTCGAAATTGATCAAAAGGTCATTGTTGTGCCAAACTCAGCTCCTAGAGGACGTAAAAATAACAAAAAGGATAAATGGGAGTTGGAAAATGATTCTAAATTAGCAGCTGCTGATATGATGAAAAATCTTGCTAGCGCAACCATCGTAACCGTCGACCTGACTGATGCCGTCCTTGATATGATTCTGTCTACGTCTTTGGAGGTTCTGCAAGAGGAATGGCTCAAAAGAATGTATTCAACAAATAATAAATTGCCGAAAACTTTTGGTATTTCGATCCATGATACTTTGATGAAGGAGATGCTGCGCGGTGCTAGGTGGGCCATCTTGCATTCGCCTCGAAGCGACAAAACAAGTATTATAGATTTGCAACGATAAACTGATTTATAGATTTAATAAACATCATTTTATAGAACACCATTCTTTTATATCTTCAATGGATTCCATGAATTCAAGTCCATCGGTTAGGTACATTTGCAATAATTTGAGCCTCCTCGCAAATTTAAAATCTACAACTGTTTGAAGTTGCTTACAATAAAACATTTGAAATTTGTCTATTATTTATTTCGAAAGAAACTTTTTTTTCCAGATCCAGTATTCTTGCAACCTTAGTTCGCTATACTGAGCATAGTTGAAATCAATGTTAGAAAGCTCACTTTGAATCATAGCCCATATTCCCCAATAAAACCCAGGCATTCCATAGTAACAAGATATTTCATGAATGAGGGAGTTAATCTCCAGCTCCAGAGCTACAGGATCGTTGAGGTAGCCTTTGCACCACAGAACCATCACAGGGTTGGCGCTCGTTGGTTCTGGAATCAAGGCTCGATTACAATCGAAGCCTTGCCATTCAGCAAAATGATTAGCGATATCAAACGCACGTGGAGCTGGAAGCATATACTCATAGTCAATAAATTGGATTGGATTGTTTTCCAAACTTGGAAGGTCGCCGGAATCGACTTTTTTCGATAAGTCTAAGTCTTCTGGAATGATGATGTTTCCTGATAGAAGATCACAATGCGATACAACAATAGATGATCTAGTAGCATTTTTCAAAGTGGTTTTAAGCCATTTAAACTCTTCAAGGATTATATCACGTATGTTGTCGCAGTTAACTTCCTTGTTTTCGAGATTTGTGCTGAAGATCTTGACAAGAGCTTCAGTAGTTGGCACTATCATAATCCAATCCTCTATTAGATCCCAAATATTATTAATCAGTTTGGAGACTTTTTTATCCTTTTTAGGAGACTTTTCCTTTGAATTATTAAAAGCTTCAAGCTGCTTCTTCACGCCAGCAGTATACTTTCGAAGCTTCTCTACACCATCTTCAATATACTCACAATTTATGCGTGAGTGCCAATTACCTAGCTGCTGAGCAATGAGGGGGTAGAGTGCCTTATGACTGAGCTCGTTTGGTTCCAAGGAGCGACCTGGCAAAAACCCATAAATCAATCCGTTTGAGAACCGAGCATGAATTGGAGGAGCTAATTTAATAGAATTCAAGACAAGGTGCGAGACGAACTCTCGATTACGATCAATAATAAGGTTTGTTCCTTGGCCGTAGACTCTCATGAGGAGTGTTTCGTTAGTTGAAACGTGACAACATGCTAGAAGCATATTGGTAATACCACCGGTAAGACGCTTAACCGTCATTTCGGAATGCCAAGAGGGGAATATTTTTGTCAAGAGCGTACGAATCTGTGTGTAGTCGCTATCTAAGTTAGTTTGAAGGTCTACGAAGTATTGGGGCAAATACACAGCATGGGTAGAATAGTCGTTTAAAATGGATACGATCTCGCTTTCTTGAGGAGTATTTTCTACGGGATCAATAGTTATGCGTAACTGGCTACCTCTTGCTCGTTTCTCAGGGGTACTGTTGAATAACTGTTGGGATTGGGAGTGCGTGGACGATTCTCCTTCATCCGAAGAATCTCCATTCATCTCATCAATGGCTTCCAGTGCTACGACTTGCCAGCGTGTAGGTAAAACTTGGCCGAAGACCTTTTTAATTGGGTCTGTCGCATCTCCATCGAATGATCTATCTTCTTCCTCGGGAGTTTGAGAGTCATTAGAGAGACGACGACTCACGTCTGACTCTAGGTCAGATAGAGAAGGATTATTAAGTGTATAAAGA
Organism: Australozyma nongkhaiensis; assembly: GCA_030563825.1. NCBI lineage: Eukaryota > Fungi > Ascomycota > Pichiomycetes > Serinales > Metschnikowiaceae > Australozyma > Australozyma nongkhaiensis. The sequence goes on along the minus strand of JAJMKF010000007.1, from coordinate 156,786 downwards.
AGGTTTCTGTTTTTGATCTTCAGTATTGCTGGAGGAAGGATATGAGGTGTGCTGGAGGTATTGTCCAGCAGGTAATTGACTGGCGGACTCCGAGTCAATTTTGCTGGAGTATCCTGAAACACTGTGCTAAAAGATGTTACTGGAACGCAGTGGACAGCGCCTGCCAGTAAAATACAATAGACTGGGCTAGACATGGTATTGGAGCTAGACCTCAAACAACTATTGGGATTATGTATAAATCAAACAAGAGGGGTGGCTTCAATTGAACTTTAATAAAGTAGCTAGAACGAGGTTAGCTAGATTGAATCCTTCAAAAGTCTCAGTTCGAACACTTATGTGCTGGGCAGGGAGATGTAAGTATATTGGCTGTCAAAAGTAGGTGTTGATGTTTTGACAGCCTGCAGGGATGTGTTTAGGAGATGCTGAATAGAGCAATTTCAGACAGTGTGGAATAAAAAAAGTTTCTAATTTGTATAGTTTTCTCAGTGTCTTAATGGGTTCAATCTTTTCGAAATTTGCCTGTTACGGCTAAGAAACAACGAACACCTTTGGGAGTTTTCTTCTACTGACTCCAATTTTACCTAAAGGGGTCTGTTATCGCGCAGCCTGTATCACATGCGGTAACTCATCGTGTGGTACATGGGTCACGTGATTGCCTTTTTAAACTAATAAATGGAGTTTTGGCTGCAAATATCTTTCTTTTATTGATTAAAAGACGCGTCTGATTATTTTCGAATTTGGCTGGAATTGAGTATTCATAAAAAATTGAATAATGTATTAAATGGGTTTCATGATTCAAAGGAACCATTTGCGGCGTCGCTCTACTCACTAGTATCTATGAGCTCTAGAATTTTAGCATGTATTAAAACTAATTTTAAATTAGCTGTGCTTTGATAGATTAGCAAAAGGCTCGTGTTTTAAACGGGATTCACGGGATCGTATTCCAAATCATCCTCCTCTGCAAGCAGCAACAACTTTGGTTGGTGACTCAATTTGTCTCCAATGCTGGGGAACACACGGAAGTACAGCCATAATGCAATGCACGATCCGATCACCAGGCCCAAGAAAACATCAACAAAATGGTGTCTGTAATCTTGAGTACGACTCAACGCAATAAGCATAGCGCCCAAGGTAGGGATGAACGAGACGGCCCATCTCCATGCACCCACCTGTGGCTGCATCACCTTTAATTGGCCACAAAACCATAAAGAGGCAAAAAGAAGACCTGCGAATGAAAGACTGGAATGTCCCAGAGGAGTCGTACGGAATCCATCCATGAGTCTTCCAATGTTCTTAGTGGTGCATACATCCTTAGCTAAGACCAATACATCAGTAGGAGTGCCTGGCGCTGGGATACAACGAGCCAAGAAATCAGGCCTAAGTCTTCCGAAATGATTTTTGAGAATGTCTGTGACAATGCTCGTAGTGAACACAGAAATGAACACGCTCAATACTGAAACATACGCTGTGTATACCCTAGCACTTGGCTTGGAGAGAACAAATGAGAGTGTGCCTACGGCTAAAACTGGACACCAAGTGGAGTAAAAGAAAAGTTGCAAATTAGTCACGCGCTCCACCTCTGCGAATGGGTGTTGAATGGTCATGTCATTCAAGCTAAATTGACGCTGGAAGGGCTGGATACGGCCCACGAGTGGGAAGGCGAGAATAAGTATTCCCAAATAGGCCAAGTCGGTTATACGCCAGTAGATGAGCCAGCGGCCACCAGCGTGGCGATCGAGTCCAAACGTGACGCGGTTAAAGCTCTCGTCTCCGTGGAAGAAATCCATGACACTGTTGAGAAATGTCATACCGTTGACTCGTGTTTGGGATTAGAAAGGTTGGCTGACGATATCCGTGAAATTACAATAAGCTTGGATTTGGACTTTGAAGGTAGTGACTTGTGGATGAGGGCTTTGTCAGAGTTGGCGTTTGAGACACCAATTGAGGTTTGATAACTTCTAAGGTCTTATCCATATAAGCTCTGACCCCAGCTGAGGCTTTGAGGTGTGCCTGCACATAGCTCTGCCAATGAGTTTATTGGCCTAGGTTGCAAAAATCATCGATTGCATTAGCCGAAAGCCTAACAGATAATAATTTACCTTGAATGTAAAGTGAATTTTCTCTAAAATGTAGAGTTGATTTCCAATAGAGTTTCAATCAAAGTGAACTCCATCGTAGTTTCCTCATTGTCCCATTGTCCCCAAAGGCCTTTAATGAGCGCCCGTGTTTGGTCTCTCAGTCTCTTTGAACACTTTCCATACGAAAAGTGAAAAATTTTTGTCTTACCGTAATTTGGCCAATTTAAAATTTTTCATTGACAGCGCAAAACTGGAATCTATATGCCAAATTAAAACGCAATTTTAATTAGGAATCCGAAGAATGAATGAGGCCAATTTAAAGTGCTTGTGTGCACTACCTAATTAACCTTTCAAGAGATCCTCTTCCCCTTCACAATGGCGGGGATCCACTGGCCTGTGCTGCGACCCTGCCAAGGCTCAGGCGGTTGATTTACGCGAGAAGCGTTGACATGTTTGTTTCAGGAACGAAAGCGAATTTTAATTTTGAATTTTGACTTTTGGTTCGATCGAACAAAAGAACATTAATTGTGCATGAATCACTTACATGCCACGGCACCGTGCACCTTTTTATTAAATGGATTAAGTGTTCACCCCTCAAATTGACTTGGGGCCGTGCGATCGGAAATAGCCAGGGCTATCAACGCTCCATGACCGATGTAACATTTAGAAGCTTTAAGCAGTCGTTTAAGGGTACAACTTTGGGGTAAACAGAATCATAAACGTAAAAGAAATAGAGCTTCATTTTGATTTCTTTGAAATCAGTCATTTTTCTTACATCTGCTGAAAAACTGTCGTGTTCGGTCTTCCGACATCTTCTGCATATGGGTACTGCATATAATTGATGACTGCATATAATGAATAGCTGCCCACGAGCTTAAATCGTGCACACCAACCGTTTAATTATTGATTTCACTAGCGAAACTGACCTTATATAAAGCAACCATGCCGTTGGTGAAAAATATGTGTTCAACCAGAATCGTTTCCATATAACTTTTTCTAAACACGCTCTAGTAGTTGAAAGATAAATGGATAAGGTCAGCACTTCCAGCGCCTCTGTGGCTGCAAATGAGGTAGATACCATCTCTCACATTGAATACAATGGAGCATCCAGACAGAGCAGATGGTCTAAGCGGAAGCTTGGAGAGTACTTTGTTATTGCTTGTTCCGGGTTTGCCTTGATCTCGGATGGTTACCAAAATAATGTCATGACAATGTTGAACACTGTCTTCTCCATGTTGTATCCAAAACAATACACCAGTAACATGAAGACAAGTGTCTCCAACGCGTCACTTGTTGGAACTATTTTTGGTCAAGTCATCGTTGGTGTTTTGTCGGATCGTTTATCTCGTAAAGGTTCGATTGTTTTAGCTACTGTGTTTCTTGTTTTTGGTACGATTATGTGTGCTGCTGCTCATGGAGCCACCATCAATGGAATGTTCTGGATGTTGATCATTTTCAGAGGTGTCACTGGTTTTGGTATTGGTGCGGAATATCCTTCTTGTTCTGTGTCTGCTAATGAGGCCGCCAACGAAGCCTGCAAGAGAAGAGGACGCATCTTTGTCTTAGTCACCAACTTGCCTCTTTCCTTCGGTGGTCCATTCGCCCTTATTATCTTTTTAATTGTTTACCAGATTACAGGCCTCAGCAATGCATTGTGGAGAACTTTGTTTGCTATTGGAGCCTTCTGGCCACTTTCCGTGTTCTATTTTAGATACAAAATGGCTACTAGTGAGTTGTTCAAGAAATCCGCAATCAGAAAAAATGTCCCTTACTGGTTAGCTCTTAAATTCTACTGGAAGAGATTGTTCGGTGTGTGTGCCTGTTGGTTTTTGTACGATTTCGTCACCTTTCCTAACGGTATTTTCGCTGGTACCATTATTGCTGGAGTTTTGAAGGGTTCCGCTAAACACAACGTCGAGAAGATTGCTGAATGGAATCTTTTGCTCGGAATGCTTGGAATTCCCGGTGTCATAATTGGTGCTTTCCTCTGTGACAGAATTGGCAGAAAGTACACTTTGATGACTGGATTCTGTGGATACATCATCTTCGGTTTAGTCATCGGATTGACCTTCAACAAGGTCAAGAATATTACCGTTTTATTCATTTTCTTGTACGGTTTTATGATGTCTTCTGGTAACTTGGGTCCTGGTGACATGATGGGATTGACCGCATCCGAATCTTTTGCCACTCCAATTAGAGGCACCTTTTACGGATTTTGTGCTGCTATTGGTAAAGTTGGTGCTGTTGTAGGCACCAAAACTTTTACTCACATTCAAACCCACTTGGGCCAGAACTGGACTTTCATTATTGCTGCCATTTGTGGTCTCTCGGGTGTTCTCGTTACTTTCTTCTTCATTCCCCACTTAAATGATGAAGATTTAATGGAGGAGGATGTCAAATTTGTCAACTACTTGCGCGACAACGGCTGGAATCATTCTTTTGGACTTCCAGAGGAGTCGACTACTACTTCCGATGAAGAGGCTGTTGTTGGAGAGGAGATTCACGCAGCAGCTAAGAAATAGCTCCTTTGAGTTGTCGTTTTCTTTTCAAATAATTTAATTTAATATCTCTTTTATAATGGTTTAATACCTTTGATAGACACGCTGTAGGCGCTCAAGCAAGACTGAGATGTCAGGAAAGTAGACAAACTTTTTTGAACTGATAGTTTTCTGTTGAAATAAAAAAGAAAGAATCTACATTTCCGAAAAAGTACTAGGCAACATCTTGAGTTTTTCACGAATACTACTCACGCTTGCCAAAACAAGCTCCATCCCAAGTATTTACACAAAAATACAAATTAGGAAGGTTGAATATTAGGCCATCAATAAATTGTTAATAAAGAGCAAAATTAAATCAGAATTGATTTATACCCTAGATTGCGTTGTGTAAAGGTTAATTTCTTAAAAGTAGTCAGTCATAAATCAAACAAATCCAACAGAACGAGCAAAAAAAAAAATCTATAAACTACAAATCTAAAGATACGTTCAATTAATTTGTTTTAAAATTTTCAATTCAAAATTCGCAATTCCTAATTCTTGAGCCCTCCTTTCAATGCGGCTGCTTGCGCATTATCATTATCTCTAGTGTTAGATTAAACCAACGTCACCCAAGCACCTGCCATTGCCTACGATTTATAAATGAACAGTGCTTACGGAGACGATCTTTTTGAAAATGGATGGGCGGCCTCTACCCCTGAACAACCGCAAGCTTACACAAGCATTCCTAGCAGCAGTATACATTCCACTGTTGGTAACAACATTGCCTCCAGAGTACCTCCACAATACAAAAATCTTTATGAACATCTCAATGGCCGAGCTCAAAATGTAACAGAATTGGAGGCTGCCGTATTTGCGCCATTGATTGCACACCAATATCTCACTCAGTATCAGAGCAGCCGTCTTATAGATGTGATGTACGACCATAATATCTTGCCACCTAACGTTGAAAACAACTTTTATCAAATCATTGGTCTTCTTGCACTTGAACTTGAAGTCTCTGGCTCCGGAGATTATGTCACATTACAATTCCGGCTTAATTCGGGTCTTCCAGAACTCTCTGAGCAGCAATACCAATTGCTTCTTCTGGAGGAGTCCAAATCCAACTCTGTGGGCCCATTGGCAGCTCTGTTGGGCAATGTCGTCTTGGAGGAGCCAGTAAATCCACCAAACTCTCAATGGCCCGAAGCTACGATTGATAATCCTTTAATGGCAGACACACTGGCTCTCTCAATCGACCCCGATCTCTCAGTGTCCGATTTACCCCATACGAACGATGAAGCTTACGTGAAAAAGTACGTAACTGACTTGCGTGATGGATTCTTACCTTTGGTGGGTCAAAATGATCTGATCAAAATTAAGGAAGTGCCCGAGAAAGAGGGACTCCTATTTAAACACATTAACTATACAATTTCACATGAGCTCAATTTGGGCACCGAACTTCCCGCTGGTCCACGGAAAGTGATTCGTAGATACTCAGATTTTGTTTGGCTTCTTGAGTTTTTATTGAAAAAGTATCCACTTCGAGTCATTCCAGGTCTTCCACCAAAGAAATTTGCAGGTATGTTATACTCTTTTTATCACCAGAAAAACCCATTCATGTTTGCAAAGCATTCAATTTCATCTTCTCAATTGTTTCACTCTTTCTCTCATTTGTCGCCCTTTCTTATTTTACTAACTAACAAGTAGGTGCTTCCCCTGACTCTCAATTCCTACAGAGACGCCGACGCGGTCTTCACAGGTTCTTAAACCAATTAATTAAACATCCAATTTTTAAACAGGAACCTATTGTCGTCACTTTTCTAGCAGTTCCGACTGATTTAGTGTCTTGGCGTAAACAGGCAAGAATCGACGAGGCACTTGAATTTACAGGTCAAAAGATTCTGGCAACGTTTATTAATACTGTGTGGCCTTCTATAGGCGAAGAGTTCCTAGAGAACTGGCGTAACGCCGAGGAAAGTCTTCCAAAGATAATTGAAACATGGAGTAGGATAGTGATATTGGTGGAACGCTTTGAAAAACGCCAAAAGCAAATAGCTCACGATAACAGTAAATTTGTCGAAATGATCTCCAGATTTCTGGCCCTTGATGACGCTTTGTACCCTCACAAGGAGCCCGAGAATAGGATTTTGTCGGCACTTAACCACGACGATGCTTCTGCTATCAATGAGTCGTTATCAAACGTTTCTACATTTTTCAACAAGACATCCAACATTTTGATTGACGAGAGCTTCGTACTCAATACGACAGTCTTGGAGAAATTTAAGAACTTTTTGGATTACCTCTCATCTCTCCAAGAACTCTTTGTACGTGCAAAAAGACTTTCAGTAAATACAATTCCGCAACTCAAGCAGCGCATACAAGAAAATGAACAGAAATATGAGAAACTTTCGAAAGATGACTCGGAGATTAAAGGCGCAGAGGTTGTGAAACTTCGTCAATCTATCATTAATGACAAGCAAGAGATGTTTCAGCAGCTCAACAAAAACTGGCTAATAAAAAAGTGCTGTCTTGAAGAGTTTCTTATGTTCCAAGAAACACAATTCCTCGTTTCAGAAGCTTGGGTTGACTGGTGTAGAGGACGCAGTCAGTATCAGCAAAAGTACGCTGAGCTTTTTGAGGGTGTAAGCGAGGAGGTAGTTAACGAGATGCCATTGCGAAGGTAAGCACTCATTTGTAGTTGACCTCTAAGTTTAAAAGATACTAACGTTATTACAATTGGCCAACGATGTAGTTGCAATAAGTAGCCCAACACTACCAATTAAATATAGTTTTACTAATCTGTTAAATTGCCATGTACTGTCTCATACCTTTTAATTTCCGGATGCACTCGCCCAACAAGATCCAATTGATCATCGAAATACTTTTTATCTAGAATCTTTGTTACATTAAGGTCAGTTTTTGCCAGAGAAAACTGTGATGTGCCATGAAGTTTTGCTAAAAGTTTTCCGACTTCTCGACCTAATTGGGCTCCTTGCGGAAATCCTTCGTCAAATCCACTTTGAAGACTCTGTTCTTGTTGCTTGGTAATGCCATCAACGTATCCTTGGTTGTGATGAGCCCTCTTTAGATCTGCGTGTACGGATATTTTCTCTTCATCGCTGCCCCAAACGTCATCAGTGTCGACATCAGAAACAATTTCAGTTGGATTCTTACAGCATTGTCCATTCTTGACACCCTGACCTGAACAAGGCATTGCTAGTGATTCTCCATATCTAGAGTTGTAATATGAAGTACATCAGCGAAGTAAGTAGAGACAAAATCTTGTAATTTTTTAGAAGGAAAGGTCGTTTTTATTTTGAATTTAAAGTTCCAAGAAAGTTTAGTATTAGCATTTACGTTTTATTTGCGGGAAGATCTGCGGGCTTTTATGTTTTGACTAAATTGATCCTCTAATACTACAAGAGAGCCTTGATATGTCAGAGCCAATGATTTTAATTCAACAATTATTCATTAAATAATGCTTATTTCTAAATACTCAGAGGGCTTCGAATTGAATCTGTGCCCAAGTATTGCAAAAAGTAAGGATGCTTATTGAAGGGATTCAAGCTCCTCGACAAAAAAACAGTCATTTCAACTTCTTCAAGGGAAATTTTCAACTAGCCTTAAATGCTAAAACAATTTAAATAAAGTAGTTTAAGTCTTACGGCCACCAGTTACGAATATGATCAACACTGATATGAACATAGATAAGAAAGACAAAAACACTTCATAGTCTTGAAGCAGAGCCAAGACAATACCTTACTGCGGCTAATTCTTGAATAATCTAGTATTCTTTTTGAGAATCAAATAAGTGATCGTAAGCGGTAAGCGGAATTTAAACTCAATTCGTTTTGCAAGAATGTTTGAATGCTGTTGCTATACATCTCAAATTCAGAGCTATGAACAGATTTATTCTTTCAGGATAGAGCATTAAATTTGGAAGAGAATGGGTACCAGTATCCAAACCTATCAGTATCTCCCTAAGTGAACACAAAGAAACTTACAAAAACAACACAATGTAAAGTATTAATGGAACCTATGATCTCAAAGCAATTTTTAACGAATCAGAGGAACATCGTTCTTATCTTACTATTGTGTCCAACATGTAGAGGATCCAAAGATTTATAGTACATGAACCAACACATTGCACAATTGGAAGAAGTCCAAATCTTAACTTCAAGCAATTTGAGTATCATGGGTAGTTAAAATTAAGAAGTACAACCAATCCAAAGAATAGATGGTTATATCTAAATCTTTGATGGAACAAAGATTTACAACGGGAGTTCATTTGTCCTTTCAAAGAATAATGTAAAAAAAGAGAAATGAGTAAATTAAACACATAAGATTTTTTCTTAGTATAGTTTAATCGATTTTTAGTCAGTGTCGTCATTTGACTTCTATAGATGGTACATTTTTATAGAGTTGTGCAAAGTTTACCATAGGTAATTAACAACTAAACCTTAAAAATAACTCGAGTGAGATTATTATGTCTGAATACCCTGCAAATGAGGTGATTTGGCCCAAACCTCGGAACTTGCACGAAATCGGCTTGAGCGGCAAAGGAATGTTTCAGGTTTCGGTGAAGAAAAGGTTGTCAAAAGTGCTACTGAAATATTGGCCATTGTTTTTGTATTATATAAGTCACAAAAGGATCCTTTAAGATAACATCAAATTTATGTAATGCGATCAACTGTTAGATATGAACGCAAAATGGTTGTATATGACTAAGAAAATTAGATGAAAGTATATTTTCTTTTCTCATTCAATCTCTTTAAAAAAGCAAAAATTGTTAATAACTGTTGTTGGGGTTATAGACCCCGAATTGTTTCATGACTGTTTCTAGATTGTTATGCTAAGGTGTTTGCTCTCCGAAAAATATAAAAGGGCCCTTTTTCCTTGAAAACTTATTTTTTTTTTTTTTTGGAAAACCCATAATTTAGTTTCCCATAATGTTAATGCAAGAAATTGGATCGCCGCTCAGTGTAGAGACGACTTACGAAGGCTTTTCAAAATTTAAACATGACCCAATCAAGTGCACTGCTTTAATCGACAATCAGAAAGTGGAGTTCATTGCACCCCCTTTGGGTGAGTATATTGAGATTGGGGAAATAACCTCTGGAAGGATAGAACATCTCCAGAATCTCCAGATTTCATTCCAGAATCTCGCTGAGTCCCCAAGTAATTTTGATGACATCTTGAGTTTAACTCTGCTTTGTATTGAATTATCAAAGAAAACAATCAGCCAAGTACCTAAAATATCTGAATCCATCAAGATAATTACCTTAGACTTTGTTGATTTAAGAAACGAGCAAGACTCCGTAATCTTTGAGGTAGTCAAATTTCGTGACCCGAGAATTATGGAAGAAATAAGTAATTTGAGGGATTTGATTCAAATAATTTATAGTAGTAAAGCAGACATTGAAGCCAAATTCGAACTCGAGAAATCAGTGAATAAGGGAGTCTTGTTTGTTTACTACAAAGATTTAGAAAGGATCTTGATATCTCAATTGAGTGAGTTGGAAAAAGCCTTGGCCTTCTTCGAGTTTCTGATGCAGACTTTAGAATTTTCCAGATCTAGTGCTTTGACTGAAAAGATGATGAACGCCAATCAAGTCACATACGAGGCTTACACCAGAAAAAACTTCTGGATGTTGGTTCCCGTTTATGCGTTCAAAGAGGTTGATGCTGGAAGAATATTTTTTTTTACTCTTTTTTTTATCAACTTAGTTTTAAGCATCATATTAGGTGTCTCTCCTTCGATCGTGTTTGAGGGGCCAACAAGTTGGTTTCACTATTCGCAACGCAAAGAGCACCTAAGACACTTCAATAGCTCTAGATCACATTTTTATAAATTGGCGCAGAAAAAAAACGAGACATCTCACGAAAGCTTGTACTTGTCAACAACTCCATACGAGGTTCGTCAACAAACAAGGAGAATAGAAGAAGCATGGAATGTTGCTAGCGTTAAAATCGAAGCCTGTATTAATCAAATATTTCTCAACCTCGACGAGACTTCTACCTACGCACGCAGTTGTATCGATTGGTTATTAATTAAGATAGAATCTCCTCAAAAGGAGTCAATTGAGGCTATAATTAATCGCAGCGTCGACCAATTCGATGCTTCGCAAAGGTTCAAGAGGAATTTAAGAGAAAGAGATTTGGAACAACTAGAAGCTATTAATCCTTATCGTAGAGTTATTTTCAGATATCCTGATCTTATATCTTGTGAAGAAAAGTTAACAGAAATCGAGTCTTTTGTGAGTGAGTGCCTCAATTCACATAGTATTAGACTTATGGAATGCATTTCCCCTCTTCTCTTAGACTTCTTGATAAAGCTCAATGAAGAAATATCAGAATTTCAGAGGAGAAGTTCTCAATATGATAAAGATTTGAAAGCATGCAGCATATTTTGGGGTAAACTATTGGGGTATCGCTCATTTCTGGATTCTTGTTACTATTTTTCTTTTAAGCCCTTAGCCGCATATGTGGTTCTTCACGGACTCTACTGTAGATACGGCGCTATTTGGATGCTATCATTGACTATCCTCGCAGGGGTCTGTTTTTGTGTTGCCATACTTCTCCTGACTATAGGAGTTTGTCTTCAGTTATACTTATACCGCTATAAGGGACATCACGCAAGAAGAATTTAATCATCAGCTGTTCTTGTCCTCTACATTTTTTTGCGCCATGAGCCCCTTTACTCGGATAGGTAGAAAATAATTAACGAAAACATTCCTTCTACATCAAATTGCCGAAAAATATAAGTATATAAATCTTGGAATGATGTTAAATAATACCTATGGTTAGAAACATCGATGTATGTAAGCTTCGTCGTATTTCTTCGATTAAAATTTGCTAGACGTGAGAGGTGAAAATTATGATATCTCACAGTTTGTATTGCCGTTTCATCCGCTAACTTTAATCGTACGTTCTTTTCACTATGAACAACAGTATGCGGGCTGAACAATGAATGGTGTTAGTGACGCGATAAAGCGGATATTAGATTCAAAACATCGCCTCAATTGTGAACCAAACCAATGGGTTTGAAAACGCGGGTCACCAAAGGATTCAACGTCAAAAGAATGTAAGTATTGATAAATCACCGAGTCGTAAACCGTTAAGAGCTGTAAGAATTAAGAAACCTAAACGCATCTTTAACGTTTTAATTTGCAGCTATCGAAAAACATTGCACCTTAATTAACTTGGAAATTCTAAAAGAAACCAGTGGTGAGTAGCTTACAGGGATAGTTCAGATTTTTTGTCATTAGTTAAAATATGTCATTTATGTGATGTACTTGACTAATTTCATCACAAAGTGCAAAAGTGAGGCAATTTTTTATTGGCTGTGGGTTGATCTCACATAACATTAAATAATATCATTAGGTATAGTGGGTAGCAGTCACCGCTGGAGCAGGTTGTGCCACAGGTTCCCTAGTTTGAACAATTGGTTCGGAGGACTCGACAACCGGCATGGCTTGTACTCCAGCGCCATCTGTAGCGACACCGTCAGCATAAGAGTCCGCAACCATTCCTTTTTCAAGATCAACTCCGTTGCTTGTAATGAAGCTGTCTCTCAAAACGAGACCGCCAGTGATAAATGCATCACGGTGAACCATATGCTTTGAACGGTTGCTAGATACAAGTGGATGAATTGAGAAAACACCTAAAAGAATAAGAGTTACAAGACCTTCAATAAATCCAATTACCGATAATCCAAGAAGACCCTTTCCGATTTGGCATCCAGATTCTTGTCCACTATAGTACCTAAGCACAGAGCAGTCCACACCTCCAAAATCTTGTGCCATGATGCCCAACGAGACGATATACCAAATAACGACCCAGATCTCTCCAGCGAGGACAACAGCAGGAGATAAAAAGATGATCAATTGGGGAATGACTAGCATCAGATAGAAGATCAAGCCAAAGATTCCAGCCACAATGGCAAAGGCTGGGTCATCGAAGTTGACTTTTGCTACACATACAATTCCCAATATAAACATCAAAAGCGAGACGAGCAATTGTAGAATTCTGAGATAAAGTCCGTAGACCGTTGGTTGAGCGTATGAATTGGCCATTTTTTGTAAATTAATATTAGTTTGAAGCCAGAAAGTCTCTGTGATTTTCCAAGTTTTTGAGTAGTTTCGAAATTGAAGAAACGATTGAATCTTACATTTGGCAATTGATGATTATATATACCTGCGTCAGACTGGTTAGATCCGAGGATTTTGTGCTTGATTGTGGTTCAGCCATACATTTTGGATGACCCATACTTATGCACCTATTAAGTAATCGTGCGTAATCTATGACTTTATGTCGGACCCTCTTTGTTAGATCCTGGGGCCTCCTGCACGGCCCTGACGCCAAGTAGCGTAAAACACGTGAAACCAATAATTGGTCAGGGACTAGTTTGTTCGGAATTTGTGCAAGAGGATAAAATTGGAAACGCCGAGCAATTGTGCAATTTTATTTGTGGAATTTCGATTCGAATAGCGCCAGTGCTCACCCACAATGGCTAAATTGCTATTGAGGTACAATGACGATCATGCACAATCTTAACTTACAATGCATGTGCGCACTTAACCGGTAATAGCTTTAATAAAGTGATTGAAGTGGTGAGTTGTGGTTGAAATCTTAGTTTTTGGCTCTAAATGCCGAGAATATACACGAAGTCTCCTATGGCTAGTTTAAATCAACGGCAAGAGTTTCAATTTTATTGCCTTGAGTCTTCCGCCAAATCGTGTGAGGAAATCAATCATTATAAAGTTTGCAATGCTGCATGATTATGGTACGGCAACCGTTACGTGGATATCACTCTTCAATCGAATTATAAAAAAAACTTCTTCCGATTGGCTTAAATTAGATTTCATGTTTACTTTTTAACTCGCCCTCAATTTTACGAGAATGATTTTTATTCTTATGGTAGCGGCACCTACTACATTTTATTTAGTGCCATTGCTAGCCTTTCTAGTTAGGAACTCTGGCTCAATGCAGCTAAATTTCTATTGAATTCATGAGTATCTTCATTGACCGGTTGTATTTCCAATTGTCACTAAGTTCGTAAAGCTATTCTTAAATAGCGCTCTAAAATAGTGAGTTTTCCCCTTTCAGCTCACAATTGTGGATAGTGCAAGCATTTCGCAATAAACGAAGAAAAAGGGAAACAAAAACCTAGTAAATGTAAAAGTTGAATATACTGAATCAGTGCTCAATTTCTATTTACAAATTTTTTGACATTATTTGCGTCGCTACCATGCTCAATTGTGCTTAATTGCACCCAAACAGTAAGTATATACGTTATCCATAATTCCTTTTAAAACTATTGCATTCGTGAGTGATCTTTCAAATATGGTATGGAAACTTGACTTCTAGTTTTACAAGCGAAATGCAGCATTAACAGCCTACAGAATGCATTCTGTTTCACTCCTCTCTGCCACTTTCAGACATTTCGGTCTCAAAACCATTTGCATAGTGGAAAGGAAGATCTCGCCAATTTTCGCCAATTCCCAGGGGGCTATACTTACCCTAGCTTGACGAACGGTATTCTTAGTATTACTAGAAGTAGGCGTGCAAATTTCTTTCGTTTGATTTAAAGATTTGGTAAATACCTATTACAATTTTAATTTTGAAACAAGAAATTCAGTTTCTGACAATATATTATCCTCATTTTCAACCGTTACCAAAACCAACCACTGAATCTGAACTAACCAGATCAGTACCTTCCAAGAGAGACTTGCTGTGCGGTATGCAGGACAAGTAATATCCAGCCGCGCGCTTGACCTCTAATTATCTCTACTACCTAAAACTTAGTTACACCATTAATCAATTGGTTTAACCCCTTGTCTATTATTAAAGAAAATTTCAAGATTTCACTTTGGGTAGTTTTGCCAATTTAATTTAGTTTGTAAACGTGATTATTCATTTGAGGCTCTCTATTACCTCAAGTTACCAACTGTCGGCCTACTCCCGGAACTGCTACGAGCCATCACCCGCAACGACACTTTCCGCAACAAATACATTAATTAGAGAGATTTCAAAAGATTCATTGAAATTAATAATTAAAGAAACTAGAAATTTGCTGTTTTAATTTCTTTTCTGAATATCTCCTCATTTAACTTCTTTAATTGCAAACTTAATATATTCAATTGAGAAGCGTCACGTGACCTTGTTGGGGGAGAGTGTCCGCACCCTCTATCTACGCCCTGAACCGAACTCTCCATAAATAACACAACTTCCAACCTCGTTAATACAATCAAACTAATAGAACCACGCGACGAGGCCGCATCATTCGCCTCTCAGTTTCATCACTATCTTTTCTTTTTCAAATTCAGCGGTGCAGGAAACCCTTAATTTTGACCATATTCACGTCCACAAAATTTCATCTGCCTTGAACAGTCTCCGGGCCCGACTTAATTTTCAAATCGCACACTAATCTCGTTTCCATAAAGGAACCTTTAATATATAACCTCTTCAATTGTTGATATAAGCATCGCAGTTCTTGTGTCAAGTCTACTCCCCTATATTGATATCGTTACTCATATAGAGAGTCAAGTTACATTCCCATCAGCATTCCCAAGCATAATTACAAATCATGGCCGAAGAACTTGTTACTCAGGTCAGTCAAGACTTTGGCAGTACAACCTTAACGTTAAACAATGATAGCGAGTCAGCTATTGACTACAACTCTCAAATCCACTTAAACATACGCGGAAAGGCATTCAAGATCACTCGTGATGAACTTATGAGTTTACCTGAAAGTATCTTGTTGAGTCTATTCCCGAATGGAGTCTTTTTGGACTTTAATGGTCAAGTTATTACCAACTTGACTGAAGAGGACGTTGTGTTTGTAAATTTCGACCCAGGCTGCTTCGAATACATCTTACGGATTTTTGGAGAAGCTCAGCATGACCTTCAAGAAATGTCACATCTTTCCCCACAGATCTCAGGATCCAGCCGTATTGATTCTGCCGCTTCTGTGTTGCAAGCCAAACCTGCTATCATTGTATTGAGAGAAGATCTAGACTACTACGTAATCCCACCGGTTGTTGGGTGTACTACTGAGGATATGCAACACTTAAAGTTAGAAGCAAGCTCTCAGCTTTTGGACAATAAAATGGTCTTCTCTGGATTGGGTTATGACGTAAATTTGCCTCCCACAAAGGTCCAGACACTCGGTGTAGCTGAGCAGCATTTATTTGACATGTTATGTACATCCGGTTTTGAAAAGAATGAGGTTTGGGGTAGTAGGTCGATGGAACCAAGCAGATGTGTTGTTCAATCATTACTGTTGGTACGCCTTGTAACTACCCCACCTACCCCACCTGAATCACCATCCTTACATCCCGTTTCATCTAATGCATCTAGATCAAGATCGAGGATAGCGTCTTTAGCCAGTAGTGCCACAAGAGCTGCGCTGAGGTCATTATCTAGAGCGCGTAAACTGGCAGAAGCTAATCAGACAAAGTTGTTACTTTTTTGGAGAAAGCCCGCTCGGAAATGTTGGTGGTCTAATCAAGTCATGACCATCAACACTACAGGACTGAATCTTGCTCAATTAGGCAAGACAGTTGACGTCAAGATACATGTTCGGAGGGTTTGGACATTGGAGTTGTCTGTTGTTGGAGTACAGTGAAAGATTTAAAGCAGAAATTTTCTTCGTCTCAATAAATTTAATAATTCTTAGTACTCAGTGAAGTCCGAGATGTACGTTGTAGTATCAATTTGTAACCATTGTATTAACTCTTATTGAATAAAGATTTATCAAAAAGAGATATGATCTTTTATAAATTACATGTTTAAGGTTATTTCGCCGACTGAGAAATGACTTTTAATCAAATACTAAACTCTTTGTTGAGATTGTAAAAACACAATTCCACCTTACATCTCAAAAACAAGAACTGAAACAAGTAGAGGCTCAATTCGTGGTAAGCAAAAAGTATCTTTATTCAAATAACTTATAAAAAAATAATCAAAAAATAAAGGTCACACCCTGATGGCTTCAGCTGATTTACCCTTTATTTTGGTACTATGTACTATGTAAGACGCGGCCTCCACTTCAGTTAATTTCCACCCACTTATGACTACCCAATACGACCAGCAAAAGCTCGAGCATACCCCCTGGGTTGAAAAATATCGTCCTAAAAACCTTGACGATGTCGCTTCACAGGACCACGCCGTTCGTGTCTTAAAAAAAACAGTCCTGTCAGCTAACCTACCGCACATGCTCTTCTATGGGCCTCCAGGCACAGGTAAAACCTCTACCATGTTAGCATTGGCCAAACAATTGTATGGGCCCAGATTATACAAACTGCGTGTTTTGGAACTCAATGCTTCTGATGAAAGAGGTATTTCGATTGTCCGTCTGAAGATTAAAAACTTTGCTCGTCTTACTGTCTCAAACCCAACTCCTGAAGACTTACGCGACTATCCATGCCCACCATACAAGATTATTATTTTGGATGAAGCCGATCTGATGACAAATGATGCTCAATCTGCTTTGCGTCGTACTATGGAAAACTACTCGCTGGTGACGCGTTTTTGTCTCATCTGTAATTACATCACAAGAATTATTGACCCGCTCGCGCTGAGATGCCTGAAGTTCCGTTTCCGTCCTCTCGATAATGTTAATGCTTTTTCTCGCTTACAATTGATTTCTGAGCGCGAACAGGTTCGCCTAGAGCTGGATGCGGTGTTGGAAGAGATCCTTACTGTCTCCAAGGGTGATTTACGTAAAGCAATTACATACTTACAGTCGGCTGCGCGTTTAAGCGCATCTCTTCTGTCGGAGCATTCTATATCTGTGGGTTTGGTTCGTGAAATAGCCGGTGTGGTAGAACAACCACTATTAGACTCTTTACTAGCTTCAATTAGATCTAGAAGCTCACTGGGAATACTGCAAATTGTAAAGAAAGTTGTTCTTGAAGGTTGGAGTGCTCAGCAAGTTTCAGATCAGCTTCATGATATGTTAATACTAGATGATGGATTAACTTCTGAGAAGAAGAATGCTGTGGCTAAACTTCTATTTGAGACAGATAAGCGTCTTAACAGTGGCACAGATGAACACATTCAATTGTTAAATTTGCTGCTTCAAATAGCTGCCGTGGTTTAATTTACCTTTGACAAAGGTTTCGAGGATGAGGAACAAACCTTTAAAAAGTCTTTTCTACTGTTCAGCAACAAAAATCATATATCTTAGGAATATACAAATTCTTTTGTATGTTTAAGAAATTAAATTTTTTAAATGAATCGATTCAAGTAAACGCATATGTTGTATTAGACTTAAATTGCCCCTCTACCCAATGGCATAATTATCTAATAGCTATGCTCAATATCTTTTCTTTAATTAGCATTTGGTTAATTTGCTCATCAATTCAAGATTCTTTTAGCTCTTTCATTGCTTATAGTCATAATTTAATAAATTACAGATTTACAGTTGAAAAGACGGCAGATTTGTGAAACCTATAAATCTTGTAGAAAGGAAACATAGCAAGAGATAGAGAGATCATAGAAACTTAAGTACTTTATGTTACTTCTCATTTGTGTTTGGCTACTGAATTTCGTTCTGTACTCTTACCCTAGTTTTATTCTGCCCTACCAGACTTCAGGCATACGAATATGGTGAGCACTTGCATTTAAATAGAGAGGAGTACAAAAGATATTTTGGATCTATTTGCATTATTTAAACCAGCTTTCAGAAAGAACCTCAGAATCTTTTTGAAGTTTTTGAAGACTAAATTCCGCTAGGATTATAAAAATGAGCGTGGCCGCTGATACCCAAGCAACTGATCAAAACAAAGGCATATGTGCTCCAAGTGTCAATGGAGACCTTCAAAAACTTCGAATAAACAGTGGCCCAATAAATCCTGTCAAAGAACATATCACAGTACCTGTATTTCCGAACGTTCCTCAAGTGAATGAAAATACAACACAGCTTGATAAGGAAGAACTTCAAGTATTCCCTGAATGTCCCGTTTGTCTTGAAGAAATGCCTTTGTCTACAATTTGCCCGTGTGGCCACTCGTTCTGTCAAGACTGTATTTCGAAATGGATACAAAATAACCAAAACTGTCCATTATGTCGGGCTCCTGTAAAGGCTGTACCGAGAAGACAGAAATCAAATGTCATTACTGCTGTTGCAGCTCCATTGCAGCAGACGAACAATCGCACGATAAATGATCTGGCAAGTCGTACACCTTATATGTCCAGTTACACGAGGATTCCAGAAAGAAAAAGTCGGTGGTCCCGGTTCTTGAGAAAATTTAAAATCAGAAGAAGAGACCCATGGACCACTTAAAAGACTTAAATTGCCTTCAAAAAACAAGAATCATGAGATAATTGGTTGTTCATAAATAATGCAAGTATTTACATAAATATCTCGTAAATTTAATCAATACACACAGTGACGTAAATACATAGATACTTATTAAATCCTAGCAAATGAATTTCAAGATCATTTTCCTTGGGAACGGTCTGGATTGGAGGCTAAACCAGGCGGAAAACCTGGACCCATTGGTGGGTATGCGAAATGTTGAGGTGGCGGAATCTGTCCATTTGGACCAGGTTGTAGTCTCATCCATGGAGGTAGGTCATTAGGCATTCGTTGTTGCTGTTGTTGTTGTTGTTGAGATTGGGCTCCTTGCTTGCCAGGTTGCATTTGTCCATATATGTTAGGACCGCCAGTTGGCTGAGCTCCTCCCATCATGTTATGGGCATTATTGTGCACTTGTCCCTGCACCATATGTTGCGGGTGACCTGAAGTGCCGGGAACTGACATTCCAGGTGGATACATGCCTGGTGGAGGGCGGCCAAAGAATGGATGGTTAGGAGGCAAGTTTACAGGCACATTAGGGAGATTTCCTGCGGAGAACTGAGGCGAACTGCCTTTCTGCTGACCACTAGCTGGGTTTTGTTTGGGATCTTGACCTGGTATCTCATCACCTCTCTTGTGAAGTAGCGAGAAGAAGAAATTGTCATTTGACCCCCCAGGTGGACCATTTAAGCCTGGAGGTGCCATATTAGGTGCTGATGGCTGAGCCATACCAGAAGGTGGGATTCTACCATGCGCAGGAAATCCTGGTGGAGGTGGTGGGGGAGCACCCGAAGGAGCAATGCCTGGTGGAGGAATACCAGCAGGGAATCTGGGGTACTGAGCTGTTGGAGAATCATTTGACGAGGACATCTTTGCGGGCAAATTCTTTGCCTGTGATTGTTGGGGTTGAGCCTGTTTCTGTACAGGTACTTGAGCCGGAGAAGGAGCATCACTTTTGAAGAATCTCAGGCTTCTTCCAGCGGATGCACCCTTTTGTTCACTACGATCCTCGGAGGAGCGCTGAGGTGGTACCTCGGCTGCTATGCGCAGAGACAGAGGCAGCGCACCAAAAAACGAAGAAAATTTCGAGGAGTCCTTTGCAGGAGCACGAGAGGATGAAGTAGCATCCAGAAGTGAACCTGTACTATTACGTTGCGCGCTATCATTAACAAACGAGAAAAAATTATCGACATCATTACCCTTAGCAGCATCTACGGTTTCAGAGACATCAAAGACCTCTTCACCATTTCTACGTCTCTCTTCATTCCTCATTTGTTGTTTCCAACGCTCAAAGTCTTCCACTGTAGAGCCCATGTCAATGGAATTCCCAGCAACGTTGCTAATTGGGGTATCCCATTCAGGGGTATCCTCGTTTGGATTTTCGCCTAAAAGTTGCGAGATTTTATCACGCGACATACTCTCTAATTCAGACTGTTTTAAGAATCCAGCAGGACGACGATCCCAGCTCAATTTGGAATTTCCATGTTCCCATGAACGACCAGTATCATGCCCGCCATTAGAAGGATTGTTATTGTTACTATTGTTACTATTACTGTTATTGTTTCCATTGGCCCTTCTATTCCGTTTCTGGTTTCCAGGTGCGTTTCTGTTTATTTCAGGAACAGACTTATGCTTAAGTTGCCAAAAAGTCATTGGTGGTAATTGAGAAGTATCATAGAGTGCCACATTAGGGTCAGTATGTAACTGAAGGAGTTTCGCAATCGAGTATACCTTTTCTTTGCTTCTTTTACATTCGGGAATTAAATTGAGCATCCAATCTTGAACAGGGCCTAAAGATGCTTGACTAGGTGCAATGGCAGGAGACGGAGGCGTATGTGATGTAGCATCATTCCCAGGTGGGCCAAAGCTATCAGGAGTTTCTTCTTTGGCAGCATTTGCCATTGCCGAATCTAGCAACTTCGAAAGTGCACTTCCTGGCTCCAATATACTCTTCTGTTGAGAGAGTTTCGGGCGAGCTGGAGGCTGAGACAGGCTCACAATGGCAGGATCAACGAAAAGATCAGAATTCATGCTAGTTTGAGATTGATAAAATTAATTAATGGTACTCTTCAAAGAACTCGATTCAGCGTTCAGTAGAGATCTTCGGAGCAAAGATCGAAAAGTAGAGGCCAAAAAATGTATGAAGTAGTGTGAGAAGAACCTTAAATAAACAAATGGATTCCAAATGTCCCTGAAAATTATTGAATATGGTTTTGAGCAATTGAAATGATTTTTGTTTTGTAGTATATGAAACGTCGGGAGGGAGGATGTGGTAGAGAATGAAATGGATTCTTCGAATTCTGATACAAGATAGTCAAATGTCGTGTGGAGTTCAAGTAGTAACGTGGGGGACTTGGCTGCAAATTTGGTGTTGAAAGAGAAAGAGAGGTCCTAAATTGGGAGTTTGTTTATATTCTCTTGTCTTTTCTAATGGCTTTTTTCTTTTTTTTTGCTTGATCGCTCCAGTTGAATCTGTTATTCTCATATGTTATTAGTGAACATCTGTTACACTACTTGCCTAATTCATAAGTATAGAGGTGTCCTAAGAGCTGTTTTTGAGTCCAAACGACGCAAAATATCCCATCTAATGATCAGAGTGTATAGGTTTATTACTTTTAAAATCATTTATAATTTTTTTAATTGTCATATTCCCTAAACAAAGCTACAAAATAGAAGCACTACATTGCTCACACCACATAAACATACATTATTTTACCTAATTAGCAATAAATGGCATGTTCAATTTTTTGATTTCTTGACACATCACAAACCAGTCAATGACTCGTAAGTTGTCGTTGTCCTCTTGCCGACGCTTCATTCTTTCCCTCTCCTCCCATTTGAATAACTCATACATGAATCGGAGGTTGGGCTGAATGACAATATTCAAACGTCGAACTCTTACAAATAAATACGCTTGTGGCAAATTCAAGCCATACCTTCTCATTACTTCTGCAATTACAACAGAAGCAGAGCGCGATACACCAACACGACAATGGACCAAGATTTTTGCCTTCCCGTTAGTCTTTTTGTGTTCCGAATCAATGAACTCGAGAATTCTTGGCAAAGCCTTCGATAATTCATCGATTCCATCATCCTGAAGATTGTTTACCTTCATGATATGTTGAACAGATAAATTTTCATACATTGACGGGCCGCGCTGGAATCTTGGCTTCGTTCCATGCATAGTCAAATTTGATCGTGGCTCTTGAGGCGTGTCCCCTTCATTGGCGTTTTTGGGCAGAATGGTATAAACTTCAATGTTGCCATTATCAATCAGTTCAGTGGCTACGTCATGCGCAGCTTTGAATTTGTACCCATGAATCCAGTCGACAGTTTCACCAACAGAAACTACTTTAGTGATTCCCAATTTACTCAATACAGTAGTGTTGTTCGCATGGCGCAACGATCCTAAGTACAAGTAAGGGAGAATCCTGGAAGGTAATGATCCCTCGATATCCTCTACCCAACGAGACTCTGCGCGTGCAATCAAAGCTGTTTTATCAAAATCATCATCTGATTCTGAAGACGATGAATCTGAATCATTGGCAACATAACCCAAGCGAAGTCTTCGTGGAATTGGGCGCTCGATCTTATCCAAAAGTTTATTTGTCCCAAGAAGAATATCATTGAATTCCGTGTTAGTAATGGTTTCAACTTTTGACCACTCTATTTCGGAACCCAATCTCTTAGGACTACACTTCCTAAGAAGAGGTTCAACTTTGCGAAGAACCGGGACATCGTTACTGAAGATATAAAAAGGACGCCCGTACTTGTTGTGTAAGTTTAAAATTGCCTCTTCAAGCGGAACGTCCTCAGCATACATAAGATAACTTAGTACGAGTAGTGACAGCTCTGTGTACCCATCTGAACAATAAATGAGTGTACTGAGTCCATCTTCGGTTACACAAGAAGAATACAAATACATGAGCTTACATGTATTCACGAAACTCATGAGACTGAGTTTCTTTAAATCACCCAATCCAATAGAACCGGACGATGGAAATTCGAGCTGATGGAAATCACTCACATCACTCGCCTTATGAGACGTAATAGTATACTTAAAAAGAAGGTCTTGAAGCTGCAGCTCTTTTGGGAACTGCGCCTCGTTGTGGCACAGCACAAAGAGTTGCCAATGTGCTTTCGGGAGTGGAAGCATCGACACTAAGTTGGAACCCACACTAAACGACTTGTTCTTAATGAGTGTTGAGTTATGCGGGTTGCAATATTCCAAGCGTGCGTCTGATCCTCCTTGTATCTGAAACTTATGTTCTCCTTCAGCATCTGAATTTGACTCTTTTAAAATTTGCATTGTTGACTGATGGTCCCAAATGTTTCCTGACCACACATTCAAGTGAAGCCTGGAAGCAGCAGACATCCGAGTGGTTTCAACTTTTTCTTTAACGAAATAGTCTGCGTCCCATGCTTGAAAAGTTTCTGCCTTGAGTAATATCATACTATATAACAAAAGCTGAGTCTTTTTAGTGTGGTCCAGGCCAACAAATATTGAGGAGTTGTCACGGACAGTCATTATTTCATTAAGGTCTGCATCGCTGAAATCACAATCAATGGATCCTTGAGCTTTACTCACCTTTTGATTCAAATTCACGGATGATAGAATAAACACATTAAAGTTTGGCACTAAATGCTTGTTTTCAATGATTTGCGCTACTCTTAGAAGTCTTCCCAACAGCGTACACTTACAATCCGCCGAATCATGCCTTTCTGTGAAGCAGTATACAACAAAGTCTGAGCAGCGCGCCACTTTGTTTGATTGGATGTGGAAATTCCGAAGAGATACGCCTCGTTTTGGATCCATATCAATAAATTCTGGCATGAACCCTGTTTTAAAACAGTCTGCAATAATTTGATCGGTGAGACCTGCCCACCTCTCAGGGCTTACGGTATTTGGAGGAACGATTTTCGAAACAAGAGACTTGACTCGCAGACACACTTCTTGGCGGGAATATTCAATGCGACATAAAATCTCATCCGTTTTCACCGTATTTCGAATTATTTTACTTGGTTCTGGGGAGGCGGACTCACTTTCAATGCTCATTATAAAACGCACGTCTTGGGGTTTCTCAACTTCAAGGTCTAGATCAACAAGGCTTGTGTAGGAGTCACTTCGAACTTTCTGAAGTAAATTTTGAGATGCAAAAAAAGATTTCTGTGCATAGTTCTCTCCATGCAAGCCATGGAGCCAGGGGAACATTCGATTGGTGGGTGGAAGGGGATTGTTAAAGTACCAATGGAAGACATTAGCTAATTGGCCAACAGAAATGCTATATAACATGAATGAATCTGCATCATCGTCGGGG
The DNA here is from genome assembly GCA_030563825.1 of Australozyma nongkhaiensis. Classification (NCBI taxonomy): domain Eukaryota; kingdom Fungi; phylum Ascomycota; class Pichiomycetes; order Serinales; family Metschnikowiaceae; genus Australozyma; species Australozyma nongkhaiensis. The sequence goes on along the minus strand of JAJMKF010000007.1, from coordinate 132,608 downwards.
TTAAGCGGTAGAATATGACGAGCGAAGAAAGATGACTCTTTATTAAGAGGAGAAATGGGTTCTTTGATAGAATAGTTTGAAAGAACATCCAAAATGGCTTCAGTTGGACATTGAGCCTTAGCGTTAAGCTTTTTAGTTTTCAAAGACGGAAATCTTTGTATGCTCGCATCATTTGCAGGAGCATCGTCTTCTTCAGAAACAACAGGAGAGTTGGTGTTGAAAGTCTTGAAGCGAGCTCTAAAACGGTCACGTTCATATGACACGTCGTTGGACGCTGATGAAGCTCTTTTAGATTTTTGGGACATTGATTCCAGATGTGCATCATCTGTATTTATACTATCTACACTTTCTTTCTCCAGCAAAGGTTTACCTCGCGGCAGAATGTTGCTGAAGTCTATATGAGCATCGTTATCGGTAGACGTTGAGTTAGAAAAAGCATGAGATGCCACAGAAACATCCAGCGGTACTGCGTGAATAGGTTTCTCTGGGAAATCAACTATGTGTGGATGTAGACATTCAGTGACCGCAGGTGGACTTGTTGAGCTTGGAACGGACATTACAATAACGCGATAGATCTAGAACCAGAATCTTTTTTTGGGTATTCAGAAATCGATGTGATACAGACACTCCTCTAGTAACGTACAATCACAGTATTTATCTTGTATTGATTCGTTGAGCAAGTTGAAGCTTTTGGTCCAGTTCCAATTCCAGTCGCTTGACCCTTAGAATTGATCTCTTGTGACCTCAATAAAGTGCCGATGATTATCACTTATAATTAGTTTTTTTGAGAATAATAGCACTTGAAGAAAGAGTTTATTTCAATATGTTATAACAAACCACACGATCAGGAATGTATGTGTGTTGTTTAGGGGTTGTGTCTTCAACGAGTAAATCTTTCAAGAATGTGGGGCGGGTAAAGAGGCGCTTTCAATGCTTACAGCGCAAACTCTAACACAATCCACACGCAGCTCGAGGTTCAATGCTTTTACGGTCTTTTCAGATCGTGTGATTAGCAGAATAAATAATAGCAAGTAGAAGCGGTGTGGGCAAGTAGATGATTGTAGATTAGATAAGGGCGATGGAGTGGGTATGTGCAGTGGAGCCAACAACGTGCCATACAGGGTAGCAGTAGATGCCTCAGACACAAAACGAGTAAATGAATGGTAGAAGTGATTGATTCCAAGAATTTTTTTTCTTTTGTTTAATGTTTAATTTTTATTAATTTATGAAAGGGATGAATTATTTTAATTCAGGAAATTTGTCTGGCTCGTTCGTCCAGACTTTAAGTTTGCAACCACTATTGTTGATTCTGTTCTTAGCGCTAGTTCTCGGGAAGTCAAAATCATTTTTTGATTAATAACGAAATTGATTTTTTTTATCAAGAGAAAATCACGCTTAACATCTGTTCATGTATATCAATTATGCGATGATATTTATACCGGCCTTAATTGATACTCATCAGTTCGTCAATAAGCTTTCTGATACACAAAACTAAGTTTTTGTCCAAAACAGTATATCCAAGATGATCCATATATGCCTTTGTTACAATGAGAACACAATGAAGCTCAGAGAACTACCGAATCGAACAAAGTGTATATTGCACCAAATTCCGAACCACTGGGGGCACAATACACATTACAATTTTATTCAACTTTTTCAGACTACATTGAAAACATTCAACTGATATTAATATGAACACGCTCGTATTTGCAATGCTATGAATTGATCGCATTTCTTCGCGGCACAGCTCTAAGTCTATTGTGTTATATCTACGGTAAGCCTTTAAGTGAAGCCCATTCTAGAGTAGGCATAATACCAAGTCAAAAGCAACAGAATTGAATTTTTTTTTTAATGAGCTACAATTTTTAAGTTTAAGGTCAGAAGACATTCTTGTTCTACCGATTGTTTACTCTATCAGAATCATCATCAACTTCCTTCGTTTCATATTGGTCTTGCATGCAGGAAAGCCTCTCCTGTTAATGGCTCATCCTGTATCAACTCTATTGCATCATGCATATATGGTATGTGAGTCCTGTATATATTGTACATACCTAATTAAGTAGATGATATCCTGATCTTCTTAATCTTCAACATCATGAATATTTATGAAGCTTCTGATTGTCAATGCTTTAATAAACTTCTTGGCAGTTGTTGAAGCATACTCAATACCTTTTTTTAAAGAAGTTCAACATTAATTGTGTAAAGAACCTGCAGCCTTTAATTTGTTTCCTCATATCGGCGATAGATATACTGCTCTTCGATCTTTAATTAAGATCCCTATGAGCCTAAATTTTTGAACTGTTTGGAATAATATGTTACAAGATATTGGAGTCAAAGATGTAAACAGACTTCTTGAAGTTGACAACAGTCTGAAATTTGTCACTCAGGCGTCCAACCCGATAATGCACTGAATATGCTGCATAGGTTTCTCGGTGGTGACTATGCTTTTAAAAAGTGAAACTTTGTCTGATAAATCGTACTGTTACTAAGGAAATCAGTTGACTTCTTTGAGATCAGTGTAATACAATGATCATCGTAAAATGAGTAAAAACACCCTTCACTGTTTTACTTTGAATGAAGCTATTTATAGTAGCAGCGAATACTCGTTGCTTTATTTTTGCCTTTAAAAATTGTTGATTGATCTCAAACGCAGTGAAGCGCCGGAGTCAACTTTCTATTCGCAAAAAGAGAAATAAATGCGAAATATCTTGAAAATAGGCCATGTCTCATAAGTGCTAATGAACTCATCGACTATTCTTAAAATTTGTCTATTGCGCCATGAGAAGGCTGATTTTGAAGAGGGGTTGAATTGAAATCCTTCGATCCTCTGACTTCGAGCGTTTTTTTATATTCAAGCTAAATTTGATAGGTCATATTATACTCAATAGAGGCTGTTTTATGGTGGCTTTCAAAAATCATAAGGGATTTCCATCGCATCTATCGTCTCTTTTGGCCAGCTAAAAAGTAACCTTTTATCTGAAATATCATTACGCATTAATCAACGGAAGTAGAACAGATTTTCAAAGCGAGCTTTTTTTCTACTGCAGAAATCTAACTTTATAAGGTTAACGATGTAAACATCTTTCATTTACATGAACCGTTTATTGATTATTCTCCATCTCGAGCGGCGGAAAATTCATAGTGAAGGAGAGCTTATTAAGCAGATCATTAAAATCAACATCAATACACAAAATGAAAATTTAATTCCAATTTAAGAAAATTTTCTACTTATTAAAGGCGTATGATTCTAATATGCGCGGCTAAATGAAGTTTGGTACATAACAGTGGTGCATGATTACCCGTGCGGCATCAACTAGTATATTATATATAAACGCTTTCTACCCCAATTACCACCAACAGAAAGTTTAAGTAAGTATAATGAAAATATCATTAGTCAGGTTGTTCACCCTGTTTGCCGCAACATGCTCGGCATTGAATGTCAGTGATGTGCACAAGATGTTTGGCGGCATCGAAGGCTCCGCTACAGCTCGTGATTTAGATAGCGTCATCGCAACTTATTTGTTTGGTAGTATATACAAATTAGAGTCTGGTGAAATGTACACTGTTTCATCCACTGGTGATACTGTTAGAGTGAACATACATCTTGATGAGGAAGGAGCCCGCATGACCGGTGACTTCAGGGTCAGTTCCTTACAGGAAGCTATTGACCTCGAGCTTAGTGAACCTTTGGGCCTAACTAAAGAAGAACAGCTTACTGAGATCAATGATTTCAAGAGTGAACTTGAAAAGCAGGAACACGAACAGAAAAGATGATACATTTCTTGCTCGCAAGTCCATACAGTTGTCTTTATGGGCTCTTATGAAATTCAAAACAAAGATAAACCAAGTATTCAAGGAACCCGAACAAATGCATATCGATATATTAGGATTATATTGATTTCATTATAGGTTCAACATAATAGGAGATGGCTTGAGATAAAGACCAGGTTCGAGGAGGCTTAACGAACAGTTTGTTAGTGATTCAAGTAGTATTCATGTGAAGCAAAGATCAAGAACCGGCGGTTTTAGATGGTACACTTGCCAAATGTTGCGAGTGATTTCTAAAAGTTCCTTTTTTGCCTTTATTTGACTTGTCTGATAATGAGATAAACACCTAAAACGCCTATATTCAAGTATCTCTTTAAGTTCCTCTTACATGCCAGCCGTCATTGTCTTTTTTTTGTACCCGAAATATTAAATGATAAAGTATATTAAAGATGCTATAACTAAAAGAACACGTGGTTCACTTTAGTAGATATCATGTGTTTTACGTTTATTGCTGTCTTTAGTCAAGTGAGAACTAGGCAAAAGCTTTGAGTCATAACGATATTTAAAGATAAATGCTTTTGAAATGTTACAATCTGTATTAAGGTTTTCAGAATTGTCGATAATAATGGACTCAATACGTTCATCGGTCAAGAGAGCCAATCTCGTGCCCAAGGGACGGGCCACCAAATGTATCAAGTGTGGCAACCATGATGGGAAATATAGAATAAATTTATCAATTTCGGCCCAGAAGATCGAATCAAATTATCATTTGATGATGCCATGGGTACAGCTCAGACAAGAATTCAAAGTCATCCTTATTCCTTGTTAATTCAATTGCTGGTTCCTTTTTTCCCTTTTTTGGCTTAATCATTGAATAAGAAAAGACTTTATTTAAATCCTCAATTATTTATGCTTTTCTCTCGTAATTCATTTGCAGCCAACTCCATACACGACGTAAATACTATACATTATAGATTCGCATTCACAACTTCTTCAAAAGTAAGTTTTAGCCGGTTTCGCTTATCCTCCTTCTACAAAATTCAGAAAAATTAGAAAATTAAATAAAAAGTACCTAATATTTGGTTCCTATACTTCGAAATGTTGTAGATCACGTGACCGCTAGATTTCCAAAGTGAATTCTAAGTCTCGAGACCCCTTCCTCCAAAACTTATATTTACAACAACCATACATAAGAGAGAGCCATGGATGAAGCGGCTCTGGTGATTGAAAAGCTTAACGAAGCACGTGATTTTGGGCTCACGAATATCGACTCTCTCCCACAGGTTGTCAAACAAATCCTCAATTTCATTGCAAACCCTAATCTAGCAGTTCAAGCATGGTGTGCCAAGTTTCTTCGAGATGTTTTCGTAGAGCCAAACATTGCTCTTCTGACTGCTCTTAAAACAGAATTAGCTCTTGACTCTTTACCATTCATGATTCCACTCACTAACGTACCTAACCTTGAAGTGTTCAAAGATGCCATCGATATAAGTATAGTAGTGTACAAGCTAACATTTCGATATGTGGCTGAAAACGATGGAGGAAACCCAATTTGGAAAAACGTAGTGGATTTCAGAAATAATCTTGTGGCTAAGTTTGATTCTCAATTTCCCTTCGAAGCTTCCTTCGATAAAGAACAAGATAGTGTGAAAAACATCCTTGCAAAAGTAGAGCTTTTGAAATTTTTAATGACCGTCATCGATTATCAGCTGCGCACATCTTCAAGTAAATATTATCTGATCGCTCGTGTTAATCCTGATCATTCACAAATGAAACTTTCACTTATGGAAAATGAAGCCGCTGCTCTAATAGACGTGGTTCTCAAGCCGCTTACTGATGAAATCCTAGTCACACCTTTGGTTACTGCAACGCTAAATCATCTCAGCTCTGTAGTTCGCCGAAAAAGGCAATTCATTGATCGCATTCTTCCTGTTTTGGAGTCTCTTGACACAGAAAGCAAACTTCAGTCAAATTACGAATCCATAGAAACGTTCAAGCTTTCAAAAAAATATGTAGATAGAACGCTACGAATCTTATTGACTTATATGACAAAAAGTCAGGTTGTTCCTTCATCATTTGCAGCATCTGTCAATAGAAAGATTGCATTGCTTACGAGCCGTGGAGATGATATTCGTAAGAAGAACATTCTTCAGCTGAGTGCTGCTGACTCCAAAATTCTAAAAAGACCTTTTGAGGGTTTTAAAAATTCGACTAAGAAACTTAAAGCTATGGACTATAAAAACTTATACGCTTTAACTGACCTAAGCTCTGAAATCTCAAATTTCGACCTCTCTGGATTACCCCAAAACATTCTTGTGTCGATGTCTCTCAACGCTCTTAACCGTGTTTCTGCGGTCAAGCTCACAAAGGCATTCGAGATTATTGCGTCTCGATATGAGGATGCCGTTAAAGATCTCACTATGGCAGATGGTCCAAAAATAAAAAAGTTTGATGAAGAAGAAGATGATGATGCCAATAATGCTGCTGCATTCGAGGATGAAATTAAATATACTCTTCCAGCTCCAAGAATTCTTTCTAAACAAGAGAAGAAAGAGCATATAAATCTCATCGTAAACAACTTTATAGAATTGGCTAATAATGGAGGCGCACGTGAGGAAACTCCAGAAGTAGCTGCTGCTCCTACGGATGGCACCGTCAGTAGTGAGCTCACCAAAGTGGTAGCAAGATCATGGCAGCCAGAAACTTGGTCTATTCTACTTACCAGATTAGCTACTCGAGGAATGCGTACTTTCGATATGGAAGATGAAAAGTCTTCTGATAACTCTAGTAATGAAGAACTTAGTGATGTTATCCGGAAGGCCTTGTTTGACTACTTCTTAGCTGCAATCCATGACCGTATAGATGTGGCCATTGAATGGCTCAATGAAGAATGGTACAGTGAAAGTGTTTTTAACGAACAAAAGCAAAAAGATATGATCACTGAAAAGTGGTATGAGAAATACTCCAAGAATCCAGAAGAAATTGAGGATGTTGAAGAAGAAATACGAAAAGAGCTCGATACAATTTCTGTGGCTACGCCTACATATGACAAATGGGCCAAACAGGTTTTAGATGCTTTGATTCCGTTTTTGGAACCCACCGACCGTAAGATTTTCCTCCGAATGATGAGTGACTTGCCTGTCTTGACAAGGGAAATGGTTCTGGGAATTAAATCTTTATGTGCGGACCCTGCGAGGTCCAAATTGGGATTTTTATCTCTTCAATATTTGATCATGTATCGTCCGCCAGTTAAGGAATTCTGTTTAGATCTTTTAAAGGAAATGGCCGCTGGAGATCAAGAGGACTTAAAAGAGGAAGCTGAAAAGTTGCTTCTGAAATATCAATAGCTGAGATGCAGCATAGTTAAGTAACATATTAATCTAAGCGATTTCTCCCTGCAAACATTTGTTTAACATTTGCCTATAATGTGCCTATTATTTGCTTTTCTCTCGTCTTAGTGTTGATGCGAGTCTAATGGATTGAAGTAACATGATCTATTGCCTACAAACCCTCTCAGTATGAAAAGTAATATCAGAAAGTTTAATGAATTAAAACACATATGGTGCTTGTCTTATCAAAAAATTTTGCTTACGTCAATATTTCTTCAAGACCCTTCTAGATATTGACCATATTTGAAACTTACTGAATCAATCCCTATTTGAAATATTTAAAAAACCTCAGTAATAAAAGAGATCACTTCTCATAATTTCCCGATGTGAAAAATATTCTATATACAAAATTGTAATTGCCGTGTTCTATTCATAGAATGACGTCTTTTATCCTGCACAAAAAACTGATCTGAAACGACCCTTCTAGACCCCCCTCCTCAGTGTCCCTTTTGACTAATACACCATTCTTTTCATTGCATTTTTCTTTTTCTTCTTTCATTTCCCGTTCATTCATTATTTTGTCCAAAACTCTTGGTTTCTTTTGCATCAAAATTTATATCGTGTTATCCGTTGACACTCACTTCCAGCCCTTGACACCTAGACCTGTCAATACCCTTCAACCCAGCAATTACCCCATTAAAACGAGTGAAATATATCTTAAAAATTAAATTACCCGCAACTTGGCTTTAGTTGTTTATCATCAATAGCATATAACGCGTCTTATTTCCTAACAATGGTGTTTGATACCAAGAAGGGGACAAAAGGTTTGGAAGAGTCGACCTTCGATGTTCTCCAAGTGAAAGCCTTCTATAATACTCGTCCGTGGACCATTCTCTCATACATATGGATATGGGTTCTACTCTTGCTCAAGCTTGCCATTTTGGGTGGTGACACGTATACATGTATCAGTCTTCTAGCGTTCAATCGATGGTCTTCTCTGGAGTATACAGTCTACGAATACAAGATCGCTAAATGGATCTTTGCCGGATGTATTTTGTTTCGTATAGCTCTCCTCATTTATCAAATCCTGTGGGCCATCCATGTTTTTAGAACTAGAAACATTGCATTAGCATATTTAAACAATTACTCTCGCATGATGTATGCTATTAGAAGCTATAATTATCAGTGTCTTTTCCATCAAATTGACCTGGAAGGGTTTTTCGAATGGGCATGTTTCTTCGTCTATAGTCAACTTGATGATGCCCTCGAGACCCTAGTGGCAGACTTACCTAGACAAGTGATCAATTTCATGACTCTACGCTTCTACGCAACCGGCGGTGACATGAACAATGCCATATTGGCGAACATCTCTGCGATCGCAAACACGAATGTTCGTTTAGCTGTAGTTTTATCGATTCAATTGGGGTCATTGGTGATTTTCCTCTTTTTCTTCTCCCAATTTGTCCTTGCCATGTTACTCTTTATTCCTATTAAAGTGAAGGTTTCTCATAAGGGATTTAGGCTGCTTAAAGATATTTGTTACCATTACGTTAACAGCAATGTCCGGTATTTGGTTAAGAAGAACCATAAACTGAAGAATCAACTTATGGCAGAAGGAATCTTAGATTACAAGGAAATTCAAGAGAATCCACTATTGGCATCGGAATCGTCGCTCGATCTCAACAATATCAAGAACCCATATACACGAAATTACTCTCCATATGGACTGTCAAATGCCTCTCTCAATATGAGCGACGTCTCTTTGATTCAAGATCATGACTATCAAAGAAGACCACCTCCTCGCTCCTATACAGCTTCCAGTTTGAGAAATGAGGTCAATACACTTCATTCAGAAGAAGATCCATTTAGTGATCCACAAAAACTTTCTTCTCAGAGCCAAAATCCCCAGACATCACTTTCTCAAGGATCACTTTCCCAAGGCCCAGCCCCACAGAGACCTTCTGGTTTGAGTATAGTTTCGGATTTACCTGGAATAACTCCAGTACGTCCGCCGCCGAGAACACAAACTTCAAGTAGTCTTGGTCTGCACCTGTATGGTCGCAAAATCAGTGAGAACACCTTATATCTTAATTCACAGCCATCGCTTGAACATCTCTATGGGCAAACTGAGCCAACACGCTCCGATATTTCGTTTTCAGATGATATTACGTCCATGCGCTCACATGCTTATAGCTCGCACCCTGTAAGTAGACGTGCACCTCCACCTCCACCAGAAAACATTGATCAAGCTTCTTCTTCTCCATTTAATGATTCTGAGAAAGATAAGAAGAGAGGTTCAGAAGATAGTTCCTTGCCTTCAATTACTTTAAGCAATGAAGATGCTGGGTCACCTTATCCCTTGAGTGACGATGTTGTCGAAGAGACTCCATATCCTGTTCGAGGGGTTTCTCAATATTTAGATGACTATTCATACTCTGGTCGTAAGTAATGATATTATAGAATGTTTTTGGTGAATAGACGACTGTAGATTTAGTTAAATTTGATGAACTTGCTTCTTGAACACCATATTTGGAAGCCATTTTCTCTTGTTTGACCTGATGTTGAATTTTATGATTTGCCTATGAAAATGCTTACTTCCCAATACGCTATCCTATGCACCATAGATACAACAATATAAACTAGCGGGTTGTTGACAGAGCCCCTACGATAAAATTTCAAAATAATTTCATTTAAATACTAAATACATTGACTATTTGCGGGCAGACTATATACTGAATGGGGCCCTTTACTTCGACTCATACTCCTTTCTCAACTCAGCCAACTCGGCATCGGAAATTGGAGGAATAGGAATATCTCCGAAATCATCCTTACTAAGGAAATTCCATGTGTATGCATAGATTGCAACTGGGATAGATCCCACAACAAAGAGTGCACCCATGTTCCTCCAGAAGAAAGGTTTTCTGACTCTGTACAAGGCTGGGGTCATTTGCCCCGTCCTTGGGTCTCTGTACCGACTATGTGACAGACTGGTGTTAGCTCATAATGAAGAGGATCATTTCTATAATTGAAGTACGTACCGTTTTAAAGCAGACATTGTGTTTGGGTTGGTGGAGTGATGAAGAAGAGGTGGTGCAGGATAAGAGCTTATGAGCTACATACTAGATTTGGATTACTCAGATTTATTAATAAATTTATTTCCAAAAATCATAGTACTAATTTTATTAACATTTCTTGTTTAGCCAATTCTTTAGTGGATGTTTTAATTATATTTTGGAGCGTCACTGAAAGACCCACTCATTTGATTCGGTGCTTACTTAGTTATGTAGATTATTGTTTAATGCTATTGAGTCCGGATGAAATCTGATTCTCAAGAATTTCTTGGGGAAGATTATTCCTCATCTTAAAACCAAACCCCTATTTTGCAATAGATCTCGTCGCCTCTGACATATCGTGCTCCACAATGAAAGTAACCAACCGCCATAAATTTGACTTCAGAATAAGTATTCTATTTGATTTGATGTTTTATACTTGTAAAAAATTGTTTCGATTCACAGTTTCCCAATCCTACGAATAATTCTTCAATTTTCATTTTCAAGAACTTGTTCGTTTCCAGGGGTAATGGATAAAACGTGTGAAATTACAAAATTTATTGCCCGTCAAATTAAGAGAAGAGAATGTGAAATTCGGGAACAAGCGAAGTTCAAAGCGCTATTAGTTAAATTATTGTCCAGTTAAAAAGTTGGCTGAATTTAATGTTTATCATTAGTTTATTTTCCATCCATATTGAAGTCCCTCCTAAAGACTGAAGTACCTATGGTCTCGGACACTCAATCTCAAGCGCTGCGTTCAGTTGAAGTCCAACTTCGAACCAAACTGACTTTAGTGCTACAATTTATACCTACACGTACAATTTCATTAGATGCAATTTTTTATCTATCTCAAATCTAATACCTCGATCAATAATGATCCAATCTCCACAATGTGATTCTACCGGCATCATTACCAATGGCCAACATTTGATTGTCTGGAGAGAATTGTGCAATTGTAACTCTACCCAAAGGTGTACCGCTAGTAGGCCAATTAGAAAAGACGGTGCCCAGAGGCAAGTGCACCAACTTAAGAGCATCCTTCTTTTGCAGAGAAGAAATGCAAAGAATTTGTCCATCAGGTGCAAACTGCAAACCAGTAATTTCTGTAACTAAGTTACCAACCTCCTTGAATGGCTTTGGTTCTCCTGTACCGTTGTAACAATTAAGACGGTCGAATATGTTCACAACACCAGATTTGGTTCCAATAGCCAACCAACGGTCTCCTGGACCACCCAAGGCAATTTTTGTGACAGCCACAGCGCTGACATCTGTCCATTTGCGGGTGGCCTTTGCAGAAGCTGAAAGAGCATCAAATTCCCAGATAGTGCCTGCATGATTAGCTACAATGAGTACAGACTCATCTTCTGAGTATGCAAAGTCGACAACATGACCATCAACTTTATAACCCTTTATGAATTGGCCAGTTGTTCCACTTACCGTGTTCACCCAACCAGAAGTTCCCCTTAATGCAATGGTTGTACCCTTTGGAGAAATTTTGAAGTACTCGTAAGACTTTTGGAACTTGTCTTGACCGTACATTCTGGAAATTTTCTCAACCTCACCAGTTGAAATGTCCCATCTGTGCATGTACTTTCTACGACCGGCGGCGTAAACAAGATTTGACTCTTTTCCAATGACAAACAGACAAGAGGTGATTGGCATATCACGGAAATGAACCAGGGATACAAACCGGTTTGTCTTCCCGTCAATATGATAAATACGAAGCGTTCTGTCGAATCCACCTGAAAGCAAAAGAGGATGCAGAGGATGGAATGCAATGCTTTGAATACCACTGCGAGCACGGCGCACAATGTTGGCATCTTTGAGTCGCAGAATCGGGAGAGTTCCTGGCGGGAGAAGCGCACTTGATTTTTTAGAGAATGTGTTTGTTGATTTAAGAAGTGCAGTTAATGTAGCAGTATTAGTACCCACAGATGCATCTTCAGCGTCCTCATCTGCAAAGTCATTATTTTCATTTTCTTCTGTTTGTCCCCATGTGTCAGCCCAGTCAGGACGTGGGTATATTTTTTCGTATTGACTACGCAAACGGGCTATGTAACTTGAACCAGATAAGACAGACTCGGTTGGCGCAACACGTAATCCCTTCGAGCGGCTCAGATCTAGAGAGATGCTGGCTTTTTCGTCATCAGAGTCAATCCATGCGGCGTTTATGGATCCAGTCTGATTGTTGTCTGTGCCTTCAGTGTCTATTTCCATAGCATCGAATTGGGTCTCTTTGGAGTTCTCACCACTTTCATCAATGAAAAATAGATCTTCGTCATTCTCTAAATCATCTTCTTCCTCATCATCTTCATTTTCACTATCTGGATATATACCAGCCTCATCGTCGGAGTAGTCATATAAGTTTTCTATTTTTCGTAAATTGGCTTCAAACCCAGCCTCATCTCCAAAGACAAGTTTTTCTAGAAGGAGCTCCTCCTCGTCTTTAGGTGGGATAGGTTTATCGGCAACGTCCATTTTTCTCTAGTCGAAAGATAATGTGCAATGAGAATTTATGGGATGTTGTTTTGTAAGCGATTTATCTGAGATGCGAGAGATGCGATGCTCATCGGACTGTCTGGGGAAGGGAAAGAGACAAAGAAATGAAGAGATTCGAATTGTCTATGTAAGAATGAATTAAAACAATTTATTTAAATTTGAATTGATTTATAATTTTTTCTTTATGATTTTATTTTCATCTGGAAGTAGATGTTATATCACGCTCAGGAGGCCAAATAAGCACATACAATGAACACTTAAAAAGGCATGAGAAAATAATAGAAATTGATAGAATTTTAATCTATCACATTTTTCCTTCGAGACAATGCTTAAATTATGTCTATGGTTTCATTAAAATTATTGCAACTGTTTCGCATTTGTAACTTATTCACTAAACCTCAATTTATGGAAGGTGAGATTTAACAAATTAACATGGTCAAAGAGGTCCATTTGAGAAACCCAATGGACTAGTGTAACTCAATGATTAGAATTATGGCGCTAAGATATCACAATCTAGTACTTTAAGCACTTGTCAAAAGCATTTTCATTTCTACAATCTTTCATAATTATGCGTTGTTTTATGCTGCTAGTCTAGCTGCTCTTGAATTGCGTCAAGAACGATATGTAATATTTTTTAAACCCCTTCACGTCCAGGTCAACCAATTGGCTACAGAAGTCACCAGCGATACTCTGCTCCAAGCCCATGTTAGTCAAATAATTGGCCAAGAAAGTGACAAACTCCTGTTGGCTCAGACGGCTCTGGTAAATCCTCAAAAGAGTTGCGAGCTCCAGTGCAATGTTTCTTATTTGCGCGTCTTTAAGATCAAATTCCTTTTGACGGAATGGGACTTCGAAACAAAGAGACACGGTCTTTTCCATCAAGTATTCATCAATTCCTTCTACTGCAGCTACTGTTACAGCGAACAGATCGTTGGAATCATTGATCTTGCCATTGTTGCAACCAAGAACATTGACCACATTACCAAATTGTACAATGGCGGCTTTTGTTGTCACTGGGTCCTTCAAATCGGAGGACCAATCAACAACAGAAGCCAAGATTTTAGGGAGGAGTTGTTTGTTTGTTTCTGTAAGTAACAAAGACATTTGATTGTTTAGAACTAAGGTACTGACAAAAGTAAGAAGTGCTCTTTTCAAGCCATATTTCTCTCTAGTCAAGTCAGGGTAATTCTCATCATTAATGTCGAGCAATACATAGATCTTGTTAGCCATAGGCGTTAAAAGGTCGTTTAAGAGCTGAAACATAAGCTCATTGTTTTTGAATAAATGCACGAGTTGACCAATGAAGCCTGTAAAGTCACCCAATTCGGAAATCTTGAGCTCTGCAGCTGATAAGATTAATGACACCAATTTGCTAACATGTGAGCTACTGGAGAGAGCAAGAATGGGCACGAAACGGGCAAATGCAAAGCGCGAGGCATCACGCACAGACTCAAATTTGGTAAAATTTTCCAATGTAATCAAAACAACTTGGGCAGCGTTATCAATCTTACTAACCAAGTCAGCGTTACTTTTGATGGAATCAGATTTACCTGGTACTTGTGTATCGAGCCCCTTGACAATAGTGGCCATTGCCATCAAAGCATGGTGTGCTTGAAGAGCAATAAGGGGGTCAAGCTTGTTGTCATATGATACACAAGTTTCCAAGGTACCAAAGAGTGGTTGGAAGAGAAGATCTACAAATTTAGGCGCATCCAGCAGTTCTTCTGCAAATGCAACTAAAAGTCCTGCCACTTCAAAAAGACGAAGTTGGTTGTCGAAGTTACCATTTTCGACGAGGATATCGTCGTCATCTTTGGTGGGTAACTCGGCTTTCACAACGAGCAAAACTTGAACCTTAGTCAAAAAATTTTCGAGAAAAAAACTGTTTAGTTTTGGTTTGGTTACACTGACAAATCTCAAGAATAAGTACCAGCATCTAACACGAACACTTTCGACGGCATTAAAGAGTCCAAATTCTGAGAAGAGTTCCATGATTTTAAACACCAAATCATCAAGGCTTGTAGAAGTTGTGTTTGCAAAATTTTTTGTGGTGAAGTGGCGAATGATTAACTCAAAAAAGGCAAGTTGGTTCTTAGGATGATTAATCAAATGAAAGTTGTCTATGATTTTAATAAGGAAGTCTTGGACAGACTGATAAGGCTTAGAAGTCAGGATTTCACTCTTTGGAAGGTTAATTAAGTTGTTTTTCAAAGAGTCAGCAAAGTTACTGAGCTCATAGAGACCTAATTCAATCGATACCCACTCTGACAATCCTGGCAGTGACAGAGCTGAGAAGATGGACTGATTAATAATAGAAGGAACAATTTCCAAATACATAGCAGGATGAATACCAGCAATTGTATCTTGGAAAGTCTTTAATTTTTGACGAATCTCATCAAATTGCTCATCCTCTTCAACGCCGAAAGATTCATCGTCATATTTCATTTTCTCGATGATTTTCTTCAAAAGAGCTGAAAGAATCTCTTCAGATGCAAGCGCTGTGACTTTTCTGGTGACAAACAAGTATTGCTGAATAAAAGGGAATACTTGCTGAGATACATCATCGTACTCGTTACCCAAGAAATCAAGAACAGTGGGCCACAACTTAACAAAGTGCGAGCTGATTTCCAGGATTAACGATGGTTCATTTTCCAAAACAAGCGCTAACTCAAGACCAATTTGGTTGGAGAGTTTGGCTAAGTTTTCTATGAAGTCCAAATCGACATTATCCAATGATCCAACAACAGATGCAAGATCCATCAAATTAATGAGTTGCAATTTATTTGCTGGCTTCATTTTTTTGGAGAGAATCTCAATGATTGTAAGACATGCTTGAATACGTAAATCGTCATTATACAAGAAGCGATAAATATCGTCCAAGAAGTCCTTTTGAATGAACAAAGTAATTTCCATCCAATCAATAAAATATCCAATCACCTTAAGGGTATTGTCAGCAATGACTGGGTCTTTGAATTCGATGAGAATGGACTTCCAGCTGGCTACAAGAGCGGCCATGTCACGATCTCGAATTAAATCTTTGAGGCGATTATTACGTTCTTGAGCGCCATCAGCACGTGCAATAAGTTTATCTCCGATTTCAAAATGAATAGCAATTAAAACACGTAGGTAATAATCAACGCTGGCAAGATTCTTCGTTTGCACTGAAACTAACAAGTTAGAGATGAAATTGGTGTCTAACAGTGGGTATACATGACAAAAGAGTCTAGCCAAAATATCGGCAAACTTATTTTTTAAGTAAACGGGCTCTTGACCGACTTGTTGATCATTTTTCAGCAACACGTTTTCCAAATACTTGAAAAGGCTTGCATCTAGATTGTAGAGTTGTTCTTGGCTCAAACGGTCGATATTCTCATCGATGACTTGAAAAATGAAAAACTTGAGTCCATCAGTAAGTGACCCATTGTTTGAAGTATCTAGAAGTAAGTCTACACATGTTTTATATCCCTGTTCGGTTTCTTTGATTTCGTTAATGAATGTGATGGCTTGGTTTTTGAGAGCAGGGTCAGATGTGCCCAGAAGGGCGATCTCAACAGCCTGCTGGATCTGCTGGTCCATCCGTTTTGAAGATTTTTTTTGTGTGGCGATTTACAAAAACTTGCGAGTTCTCGTTGTAAGTTGGAGATGGGAGAGGGGGCAGTCACACGACAGTTTAAGGTTGAAAAAGTCGCAAATCAAAGAATAAACCTGAGAAAATTGGGCTTAAGACTTGAAGTGAGTACTGTGTATTGCCTTGATTATAAAAGTTTTTTATGACACTGCGTTTGCCGTTTGTTATTCTGAGTTTTATCTGTGGATCAGAAAAATTTACTATGTGGAGGGGCTCTTGTGTAACGATGGAAATCACGTGATAAACAATTCAGAAATATAAGAGTCAAAGGTATTGAAGACTCATTTGTAAATTTTAGAAAATTAAATAAGATGATTTTGTGGTATAAAGGAGAAAGTGATGATTCGGAAGTAATTGAAAATTCATGTATTGCTAGGTGCAAAGAGGTATCAGCTTAGGTCCTTGCAAGTATGACTCGATAAAGTACTAGATAATGAGATTTTCCAGTTTTTTGAGGACCACAAATAACTCAGCTCCTTTTTTATTCTTTCTTTTTCTACTTTCTGTAGTATTCTTTGTTTTCATCTTGAGGTCGTTTTGTGCCTCAGCTTACTTTTTTGGTTGGCTTTATAATGTAACAGCTTTGAGAAGCTCCAAGAAGCCTAAAGAATAAGCGATCGAAGGCAAAAATAATTTTCTTTCACCAATTTTAAAAACGATATTATCCCAACTACAAGCACCAAATGTGCTCACGTTGTAGTATTTCACCTCCCTACCATACAAGAATTTTAAGCACGAGATGATGTGCAGACGTATTGACACCTAATATTTTAGAAGTACAAGAAATAATCCGTTGCAAAAATTACTAATGAGAGTGATTGCCAATCATTTTGCGTTGCTTGCTTCAAACTTTTATCTATCAAGGTAACAGCTCATATTGTTTTGTGGTCCGAGATCAGAAATTCTAACCATGCATAATTCAAATGCAATAAATCTCTTAAATTGCTATTGCAATTCCTGAAAGTGTTTCTCATCACCCATTTCCGAGCTTCATCTCATCTCTTATTAGTGGCAGCTAGACTCAGAGTCTGCAGAAAATAGAGGTAATATTCATGACAAGGGAATGTCAAGTAATCTACGACAATTTCATAAGAAAAATCAAATGTCATACGTGTCGTTTTTTGACACACCTTGCACATATGCTTATTGCTAGTGATAAGTCCTTGCACATCTTCGATTTAATCTCTAGCCGCCAATAGGAATGCGAAAAGTTACATCAACCGTATTCAGGAGTCAAAGGCTTTTACGCCGTTGTTAACCCGAAGGTAATACCATCCTTTGCAGATTGTTCGACGCACATCGATACCGTTCTTGTTGACTAATGACTAAAATTGAAATTCGCGCATGTATACCCGAATGGGCTGGACTCTCAACATGCTGAAAAATTTTAAGGGGGAGCTTTGTATTTCCCGGCCGATGGGCGTCCATAACAGGAGACGCAGATAAACTCCATTTCGCACTGCAAATACGTTCAAACCTTAAATATTTTGTTTTGAGCCCTTGAGATATTCGTTACGTGAATTTAGCCGCGACGCGTATGCAGACCATTTGCGGGATGAAGGGTGCAACTACATACATGACATTCGTTGCAACTTAAATCTTCTCTCGATTATTCTTGCAGAGATTAAAGTGGCCAAGTGAAACGGCTTATCTTAAAAAGGATACAAACGAAATTCAACGCCTGGAAAATTTCTATTCAGCGAGATCAGGAGACAGGACCACAAAGTCTCTCTTTCTTAAAGCTTTCTCAATTGTATGCGCTTAAATGTAGCTCAATTTAACAGAGAATTTTATGAACAGGCAAGTTGAGGTAACGACCGTAAACCCTGGCAATTATACTCAATAAGATCTATTACGTATTTCTCTAGTGCGTTTCACAAATAATTTTCTCAAGTTGGAATTGAAAGATATCGAAGTGAAACTGCCACATGGCGTCAACTGGACTAACGTCTAACCAGATAAAAATTGGACCAAGAGATAATAGCCGAGGCCACGCCAAATTGACATTGTTTTGCCTTATTTTCATGCACAGCTACCAACGCTTGAATCCGCCTTGAAATTTTGAAGCCTTTCATGCTAGATGCAGGGATTTTTGACTTCTTGGTGTTTTTAAGCCACTTGTCTCCCTAAGCAGCTCCCTGTGTTGATGATTGGTCTATGGGGCGAGGGCTCCTGATGCCCAATCAATCAGAGACGGGCGAGGCTCAAATTAAATTATCGACAATTGTTAAAGAGGGCTATTGTTTTGCTTCTATCAACTGACTTGTCGTCCTGAAACCTATTTCTTCTTTAACTTATTTGAATTTTTCTGATTGGCTGTATTTTCTTTGGCTCGAGAAGGGGTCTTATTGTTGACAAGGAGTAAAGGAGACATGTTGTGAGACTGCATAATAGTGCGAAATTCGTATAAATACAGAATCATGCATACTGCAAGCCGCGCGGCGCCTATTTCTCTGTCGCCGTAAAGTTCAGTCCATCGTCAAGCTGTGATTTTGACTGGTGCTCTGCGAATCTAGTAATCAATTTTAAAGCAAATTCTAAATTTGAACTGTTAAATTAAGCATGTAATATGTCTATTTACTCAAGGGTTGCATACTTTTTCAATTCATCAGGGATTGAGTTCCAAAGATTTTTCTCATGAAGCCACTGTTTTGAGAATACCTTAGATGTGTATTTCTGGGCAGTGTCACACAAAACAGTGACAACATTTGAATCTTCAGGTAATTTTTGGGCCACCTCAATTGCAGCCACAACGTTCAAAGCACTTGTGCCTCCGACAAAAATTCCTTCTTCATCAAGGAGACGATACAACATGGCGATTGACTTCTCATCAGAAATCTGTATGGCTTCGTCGATGAGCGAAATTTCAGGAGCTAAGTTAGCCGTAACACGTCCCTGCCCAATACCTTCTGTGAAAGAAGAGCCTCCTCTAACAATGTCTTTACCCCCACTGCGTATGTACAGATACAAGACAGATCCTGGGGGATCTGCCAAAACACACTTAACTTTTTCGTCCATTGATTTCAAATAGCGCGTGACACCAGCAAAAGTTCCACCAGTTCCTGTGCTACAGGTCCATGCATCTACTTTACCATTTAATTGTGCCCAAATCTCTGGACCAGTTGAGTCAATATGAGCCTGTCTATTGACAGTGTTATCGAATTGATTGGTCCAGACAGCATTGGAGAGACTTTCGGCGTGTCTTTTCGCCTGGTGATTGTAGTTTTCAGGGTTATCGAAGGCTACTGCAGGGACTGGATGAACCTCAGCACCCAAAAGACGCAAAGTCTCAATTTTGGCAGGAGCTTGAGTATTAGGCATGTAAATTACACATTTGTATCCACGCAGACGACAAACATGAGCTAAGCCGATACCGGTGTTTCCAGCAGTTCCTTCAACAATAGTGCCTCCGGGACCGATAAGACCTTTACGTTCGGCGTCATCAACAATCCAGCGAGCAGCACGATCTTTAATAGATCCTCCCGGATTCATGAATTCAGCTTTGGCCCAAATGTTTCTTCCGACCTCTTTGGAGATTCTAGGTAACTTCAAGAGTGGAGTGTTACCAATTGCCTCGGAGAAGCCATCACATACGGCTGGGATAAAAGGAGGAACGAAACCTGATGGTGTTTCAGAGGCTGAAATTCTTATCAGACGGACAAACAGGCGAGAAAGACGCATTTCAAGTGCTTCGCTTGGTATGATTAGTTGCAAAGCTTACTTATCGTGGGGAAATTTGCAGTCACGATCTGTAGATCACGTGTACGCATGCAATTACTCAGGCTCATTTGCAGCCAAATACTTTGGAGATATTTAGAAATAATCTTTAGAACTAGTATTCTAATAATTGAATAAACAATTGTGTTTAGCTTTAGTATTGAAAAAGTCTTTGAGTTTGTCGATCAATTTTGTTAACATTCACACATAGCTCACTGAAACCTCACTTAATAATAAAATGATTCAATCAAAATTCAAAGCCTTCAAGACTTTTATTATTCGCAGCACTATTGTTACGCTTATCGGTCTCGATCTTTCAAAGTACATTGTAGCATGCTTAGTGATGCTTAATGAGCGAGTACAACTTCATTTAAAAGACTTCAAAAGTTTTTGAAAATAATTTATAGTGGATCAAATAAAGCAAACAAAATTTAGAGTCTCTTGAATTTATTTTGCTTCCGCTAATGTTCGTCAGGGTTTAAATATACTCAACGCTGATAATGAATAAGTCTACAAGAACTAAATGAATATAAAAATGAAAACAGCCATGTTCAACAATGAAATAAGAAGAAAGAAACAGAAATTTGATTCAGAATTGCAATTAATGAATGTTGTGGCTGGGACAGAGGAAAGGGCATTTTATTGTAAGAGCTACATGAGAACCAGTTTTTTCTGTTGCAAGTCATCTTATTCTTAATCTTCAATTTAAAGTTGTTTTATATTTTAGATGAGACTCGAACCATTGAAAGGAGGCCAATTGGAATCCAGCTCTTGTCTGAGATAAAGAATGACGGCTAGAAGTAGAGTAGCTAAATTCGGGGTCGATGATCAAAATAGTTTTGCTTCTTCAAAGAAAAGAGAAAGTGAGCAGTATTAGCTGTGTTCGAAAATGTTCAATACTGTTCTTCAGTATTAAAGGGTCACTCAGTAGTCTGTAAAGGTATTCGGTAGCACCAACTTAGATTTAACGGTGTTCAACAGTAAATATGAATCGGTCAATTCACGTGGGGACCAACCAAATCAGTATTTATCCAACGAATTTTCTAGTAGTTCTAATCATCTCTAGAAGTCATAGAAGAATGATTTAAGGAAGAAAGTCGGCTATTTGATCTCTACATCATCAATCTGAAGACACTTCAACAAACTCTCCTTGATAAGATGCTATAATTTTAATGCCTCAAGGGCGCTATAATTTTTTAGGCAGCGCCGTTTCAATCTACAACGTACGCCAGCGGCCTCGAATGTATAAAAGATTACATGAATGATCTGAAGTCTTTTGGCTTTGTCATATGCAGTGAGCCACATCGGCCAGGTCGTCTTCTATCAACGGTGCATTTTTGTCTGCACGGGTAAGAATCTCTCGGCCATTACGAATTGAGTAAGAGATCCATTAATAGATCTCTTTGATTGTTACATGATGCATGAGTGTTATCGACACAAGCTCTATCTGCACAGTAAAGAATCTTGGCACCCTGGACAAGCACTAGCTTCAGGGTACAAGAGCAAACTGAGTAGCAAATCGGACGAGAAAATGATCTAGTGAAGCCAGCCATTCAGAATGTGCATGTAAAGACTCCAAAGTTAATATCTTGTTTTGGGGTAGCCGACCGTTCATCTCAAATTCCTAGATTAGGCAGGGCACATGAATCACTGCATTTCCTAGTGTTTTGCTGTGTTTTCATTTCTTCGCCGCACAGGGCAGACACTTTACAGATATCCTTTCGCCAAATGCAACGAGTTTTAATAAGAATACACTGTACATTAATCGATTTCCTTTCGTCCAGAGTAAATGACTAATAAAAACATTTACCTTTCTTGAACAAAGAATCTTTGCCTGTAGGTGGAAAGATTAACATTGCTATGCGGGTAGAATCAATATAGTTTATTTTGATCCATCTAGATCGGGGTTGAGAACCTCAAAGAGTTGTTAAATCCGGTCGTGAGTTAGAAGCCTGATTTGGCAGACCCTGCACCCTTGTATGCACTGCGCTTAAAAAAATACGCGGTGGGGACCGTGGCACGACCCTTCGATGTGCATCAGGCAGGATGTAAACAGTTGTCTTGCATACTTTTTCAACAATGTGTGGGAAGTAGCTTGGTCAAAAAATAAATAAAGGGTTCACTTTCGTTTCTAATGCTTGATTGAAAAGTCATCAAAGAGAAATTGAGTTTTTTGGAGTGTCCTTCAATGAGAACCTAACTGCATTATGAGGCTTAAGGGTTCTGCACTCATACGTAGTAGGGATAAGCTTAAGGTTAAATTTATCCCGACAATAGCCGCCATGCAGTGGGCGTTGTCGTGTGAAACGGGTTCCATCACAATAAACTAGGACTTACGAGCGGCTATTGCAAAGGAATAGTTGGAATTCTTCACAAGACTCCTTTTATAGACTAGTCATAAACAACGAGAAAGGAGTGATGTTTGCAATGCGACGTAACAATTGTACCTTTTATGCTTTTATGAAGCGCATGAAAATAAGCAATTTGTCGGCCAAATCGATGTAAGTCGGCCAACGTACATCAAGACCAGCCAGATTCTGAAAGATTATGAGTTGGTATGTAAGGGAACATGAACGTGATTTAATTCTGCCATGATTAGGGGCCAATGACGCGACAGGATGCCGTTAGCGGCCAGTTAAGGTCGCATTGAGACGCTGTGTGCAGTACACCAGTCAGACGCGAACGGGCCTATTACATCAAGAGCTCAGTGCCGGATTCCGAAATCCCAGCATTATTTTACGAGGCTGAACCGAAAACTCTGTAGACACACCGTCAACAACATGAAAGGAAAATTAAACGAAGGAGAAAAGAGACGCGGCTGTTGGCATGGTGATATGAACGTATTTGTATTAACAGAATGTGTGAGAACACGCCAATCTGAATGTGACGTTATGTTCATTCTACTGTACTCGCGCCTTTGGCCTCAGTAAGTTTGTGGTATATTTGCAATTTGGACTCAATACAAAACTCAAATCATGAGCTTCTCATTAAACACAAATTATGACTTCTAATTGAACACAAAGATCTTGTCCCTAACAGATGGGCCAAGAGTTCATTTCAATGACAAAGTAGTATACTGCTAGCGGCTACTAGCGTCTTTAGATTTAGCTAGACTTTCTTCCCTAGCCGAACCTCTAAGCCAGGGTCATGCACGAACACAGGTCAAGCGATGAGAGAGCAGAATAGGCAATAGGCTAATTCACAAAGAATTGCGATAGAGCCATGTATATAGCTAAATGACGTAACTTCAAAAAGCCATTCTTATAAATAATACCATAAATCTTATTAATTTTGTTATAATTATTGTTTAAAGTCACTCTTCAAAATCGCATGCCGAGCGTAGAATCGGATTTGGCACTTTCGTGGAGATTGGACCGGCGAATTTCTGTAGTGTCGGGCATGCTCGGCGGCTATTTAAGCATGTTTTTTTCGAAGGATATGCGGATACCCTCCTACCAGTATGCGCGACTTTTCGGGCGTGATATGTAGGGCGGCATGCATATGCGGGCTACGCCCTGCAGCGCCTCGCCGTCGCTACGCCAACCAGACCGGTGTGATTGGCTTTATATCTTCTCCATGCACGAGAAGAAGGGGACGCTGGACTTTCCTGGTTAGAACTCAGCCGGGTATATAACTGGGGGTGTATTCCAAATGTTTTTTTGTTGGACTGATAGACATCCACTCCAGAAACTCGTTACCTTTTCGATAAAATCTTAGAAAGACAAACACAGCCCGCTAGTCTTGATAAGAACACTTTTAATTCCTTCATTTCATATTCTATTCTAGTAACTGTCACTAGTTACTCACCCCATTGGTCTCATACACCTGCAGACAAGCCGTTGAATTATTGCCTGGCATTTTAATTCACTCCGGTGTCATTCATTCTTTATTACGTTTCGAAATTCTTTATTCCACGTGTTGAATATTTCGACAAGCTTTTCTTTTGAATTCAATTAACGTCTTGCCAAATACTGACTACATTTCCTGCTGTTGTCCTTGTATTACCGAGATCACTGTTAAGCTATTTCGACAAACTCTAGACTCATCCTTAAGTCAGAAAGTGCGCTTACACACAGGTTAAGAATTTACCTTAACACACAATCCTACCAACTCTTTTTTTCCTAAAGCGTTTAAAACAAACCACTCACACTCATTAAAAATGTTTGTTTCCAGGCCTGATTCTCGCCTTCCCTCCTTCTCGGAATTGGTTCTGTCGATTCAACACACATATCCTCCTACGTATTGCAACGTCTCTTACGGGTACATGCCAATGCCAATGCAACCATACTACCGTCCACATGCACCTGCTCGTTCAGACACAGCAACGCCATTGAGAGAGCTTGACTCGAGTTCTTCTAGTCCATGCTCTGCACTCCCTACATCCCCATTGGGAAGCGTTCGTCTGCTCGACTTGACTCCAGGGCACACATATTCTACTTTTGCTGACAGCAGTGTAATCAGCCCCGAGGCTGTATTATCATCTACATCACCAGCTCCATCATCTGTTGCCTCTTCCCCTTCTGGCACATCGGTGGCCTCCCCTATGCAAGCGGTCATTACGAGTAAAAGAAAACATGCCTGCACAGTGTGCGGTCGTAGCTTCACTACCTCTGGGCACTTGGCCAGACATAACCGTACACACACAGGAGAAAGAAAACATGTCTGTCCATTCCCTTCGTGCGAGGCCCGTTTCGCTCGTCAGGACAATTGCATGCAACACTACAAGACTCACATTAATGGCCGTGGAAGACGGAGAAATAAGTTTACAGCAGCCACTGCAGATAAGACACCAAAGGTTCCCGAAACTGTATGGATGGCCAAAGTTTAAATAAGGTTACGAATACGCTTTCATGCAGGCATGCCGGCCCTTTCTTCTTCAACACCCTGTGTGCGACCAAGAACCGTCTCGAACTTAAACAAATTCTACCATCATCATCATCACTCTTCCGAAAGAGGAAACTCACTGTCCCTCTCTTTTGTCCTTTCGACTGCCCGACGTTCTTTCTTTCATCGCATCTTCAATTCTCTTAAATACTTTAATCCAATGATTGTGAAGTAAAATATTGTAAACAAAAAAAAAAATCTTTTTAATCCTTAAATAATTCTATTTTTTAAAAAGTTTCACCTTGACTAAGAGAAAATATTTGAGTCAATAAACTTAGCCGTCGCGCGTCAAGGGCGTGCTGGCCCGCCCATTAACCGGCCTGTATGGTGTATAAGCTACACTGAATGCATTAACGCTCAAAACCCAGTTTACTAATGGCCTTAACTTTAAATTTTGTTCATGTAAAATATTAACTTAGTGAGCGAAGGATTATTGACATTTTAGGAAATGTTTCTTGTTGAACAAGATGAAACGTAATTGGTGCATCCTGCGAGGAGTATGCTGCAGAGCGGCAAATTTGCTGCACAGGGTTTTCGGCCACTTGTTCTTCGCGAATTAGACTGTTCGAGGAATAACTCGTAAGAACCTTCTTTCAGGTCATCACCTCTGGTGCATATTGAATTGAAAGTAATTTTGTATACGTAAATAGTCTGGCAATTATGAAAAGGTTAGCTTGAAAAGCACAAAAAACAACTATGATGTTTTGTTGACCACGCAAAATTAAAGGCGCTGACTTTCTTTATCGGCCTTGCGGCCCACGGTTGCAACAAGCCACTGCATTGCATTGCATTGAACTTACAAGGACACACACGGAATCCGCCAAGTTGACCATTTCGAAATTCGTAAACTGCCTTTGTTTACGAGAGCGCAAATGGGACATGACAATGGTGAATGTCAATAGTTATGCAGTCGAAGAAACTACAAAGACACAATTGAAGATTTTACTCAGCTACTCCAAGTAGACAACTTTAAGCGATGTTTTTTTAGCGAGTTCCAAGTAACGTTACGATTTATAAACAATAGAAAAAACAGCCTGACCCAGGGCTAATTGAGCCCTTTTAGAAGAGCTCATGCAGGGCTCTTAGGGAGCTCTACCTGTAGAGACCAAATATTTGGCATGCAGCTCGAACTTTAAACGCCCAAGATTCGCTGGTACATTGGTTCCGTGCATTTCGCCGTGGAATTTCCTTTGCAAATTTCAATTATGATGCTTCTTGCCAAATCTGGATTTGGAATGCTCAAAGGGCGTAGCGCCCCTAATGGCAGGAATACACAGGCATCCTGCAGCGCAAGTCGGTAAATTTAAGTCTCCGTTGCCATTAACAACAGAATTGCAATAGAATGACGACACGGGCTCTGCAGTTACTACAATATTCTTTATGGTCTGCAGAATTCCATTCGCTGTCAACAATGGATGGCCTGCAGCTGTTTAGGGATTCTTCTTTAGCTTGTTCATTCGCGAATGCACCTAGAGTACAATAAGGTGTAAGGCTATTCGCTAAAACTAAAACCAACCGTCTAAATCTCAATGTATTTGAAATTTTTTCTTATTGATTAACAGAATGTGTTCTCTGCTTCTTAATTTAATCTGTTTTCTGTTTCCTATAGAGATGGGGCAAGTTTCTTAAAATATAACCTGCACTCGTTTTCACTGTGTACGCATGGATCTCTTCGTATTTTCAAGATAAAGGCTTAGGATTGTATATGATAGTTTCTAACTACGGCGATACAATCCCACATTCTAGAATTATAAAGTATGGCGCTCCTTCTTAAGGAGGTATTTGAAGATTACTGATATGGATGGTAATTTCGGCGATACTAGAGAAGCCCCCTAAAACCAAATACATGTTCAGAATGCCCAATTGCAAAGAATATCAATAGACAATGCAACAAAATCTGAGCGCCTTACCTTAACCGTCGTGATTTGTATTCATTGAATCGCTTGAATCGTGGAATTCAAAGATGAAAATGAAGAGCCATTCCTTCATGGCGCATTGTGATAAGTAATGAAAAAAAAGATTCGAGTTACAGATGATAGATTCCTTGATTTCGTTTATTTCTAGTCACTAAGTGTCTCGTTATTTGCCTTGTTTTGATCCGGATCGCTATTTCGATCAAACGAGAGGTACTTTAGCCTTTTTTCAATTCAGATGTCAAAGATATACTCACATGAATTTAAATATGATTTCTCTCTTTTTTGCAGTTCCAGTTGTTCTTTGTGTCTAAGAATTCCCAAGTAAACTATTGATCAACTCCCAAGAAAGGTCTTTCAAGATGTAAGCTCATGAGGTGTGTTCGTTATTAAACGTGGTTTGTCGTTCGAAAAACAGTCCAAAGAATAAGTTCTGACTCGAATCAAATATCGGCTATTCCTTCTCTTTCCATTTTGAAGGCTAAATTGAGTATCTGTGTTGTTATGCTTATGTGGAGCTTCTAAATACTCATTGTGAAGAACGCTTTGTTTGAAGGTTTCAGTTTTATTTCCTATTAAACTTTTTTATCATTTTGATCTATGAAAATTGAGGCCAAGTTCTTTCGTTGTTTTTTTGTCATGTAGTTCGTTAAAGATCTCTCAGGAGTACAAGTAATTATCCAAAAATAACTTTTTTGACGCCCGAGAAGTATGTTCATTTAAATCAAGTGAATCATTTTGAATTTCTAATCCGTCAAATTACAAATTCAAAAAATTGTCAATTTTGTTCATTTACGGTTTTTGTCAAAAAGCTAACAAAAGTGATTTCAATGAGGCTTGCATTGTTTACCGAAAACTCTTTAAGACATTAATGTTAAAAATTGTTTTTACAAATGCCATATGTAACAGTATGAATTATAGATTTCTAAAGTATAAATTGTGAAAAATAAATCAGCTTCTCTTGAGCTGTTCTCTAACATGAGATTAACTCGATGACATCAAGCTGCACGGGCGAGCATTGAGAACCAATTGACTCATTAAACAACTTATAAAAGTCACCTGAGGTACATTGGTAGAAAACTGTTTGGTTTCCAAGACTCAACAAGCCATCAGAAGTGACCAGCCAGCCAGCGGCATAAATGGCACCGTGCTGAGGAACAGGACCATCAAACTGAAATTGATGGTTGCTGACAATAGATCCGATTCTATCTCCGGTCAGGCGCAAAATCCCATCTTCCAACGTCAATTGCAAGACCGTTTCAGATGAACAAGAGACGGGAACCAGAACTGGTAAGTTATTTGAAGATACGGTACTCTCTTCAGGTGCTGCAGCACGACGTTTTTCCAAGGAGAACTCACCGTGGCGCGAGTTCAGTTCATGCGTGTCAACATAATTTGAAACTGAAGCGCTGTTGATTGACTCAGCTTCTATGTTGTCAGCGTCTTCAGTTTCCAGCACCGAGTAGGTGCTTGTGTCAAGAGGGGCGACGCTGGAGTCAGTCATTGGAATAGCAGGAGCCGCCTCGGACCTCATTACCTCACCAACCTTCTCTAAATTAAAAGGATTGGCAATGATTCCAAATCGGAAGGGAAGTGAGGAATAGGAACCTTTGAGTGATGCTGCAGTTGGCTTCAAAAGTGTCCAGTCGTCATGGTTGTCAGGGGAGTAAGCTGCGTAGGTAAGGGCAATAAGAGAGAGGATTCTGATAGGGAGCATTGCTGTAGAGTCTTGTTCAATTTTTCGAAGTCTTTGTTTGTAAAATTGAATGAATTGATGGATAAGGAAAAGAAAGGTAGGTAATTGAGAGGTACACAAATTAGAATTGGGTGCAAAAGGATCATGTTTTGTGCCTGCACAAATCATTAACTATATACAGGACTATGAGGATTTCAAAGTATTATCCATTTTACGTTTATGTGTATCATCCCCACACTAATTACTACTTTATGTTTTCTAGATCTCTCTTTAGAGGCTCTCGCTCAGTATGTTATCATTCTCATCATATCATCAAACTCTTGCCAAGTTGCCTCTCAGTGGCAAGTTCCTTTACTTATAAAGAAGGTTATTTTTGCTGACAAAAGACTAACACCAGATTGGCCGGTTTGCATCTGCTAGATTTCTCTCTACTGAAATCAAGGAAGCTATAGATGGTGCAGTTGCTGCTACACCCGTCGTTCTCTTCATGAAGGGCACTCCAGAGTTTCCTCAGTGTGGCTTCTCCCGGGCAACCATCAAGATCTTGGGCCAACAAGGTGTGGACCCAGCAAAGTTTGCTGCCTACAATGTTTTAGAGGATGCCGAGTTGAGAGAAGGTATTAAGGAATACAGCAGTTGGCCAACTATCCCACAGCTTTATGTCAACAAGGAGTTTGTGGGAGGTTGTGACATTGTGATGTCTATGGCTGAGAGTGGAGAGTTGGGTGACTTGTTGGAACAAAACGAATGTTTGGTTCCAGAGGAAGACCTGACCTCTGCTGATGTTAAGCCAGCTGAACGTTCTTAGGCATACTCAGTACTTGAGCGATTGTTCGTACATCGGTAGCTCTGTTGCTTTGATGGTTTCTGTGAATAGTAAATATATTTAATACAATGAAAATTAAATTTAAGCAAATTTCTGTAGTGTCTTTTGTTATTCGTTTTTGTAAGGCTTTTAATAATTTTCTGTCAGCATTATATCAGTTTACAACATAAAACATATTTAGCAATGATATTTACCAAATAACACGACAAATTGAGAAAAATTAAACATAAAGAATGCTGGTTCTTCTACATTAAAGAGCCCGTTTGTATTTATTAAGACCGTACATTTCTATCACACTAGCTACGAAGAAGACCCGCCCTTCACTGAAGTTCTTCTCTTTAATAAATTCAGATCATTCAAATTGAGGGTAAACTTCACATCCGCTGCCACATTACTTATCTCAGATGAAGATCTCAGTACGGTGTCGATACCATCACGGGTCAGCTTCAGACAATCTGTAGACGAATTAGATGAGATAGAAACATGTTTCGATTGCGTTGGAGTGTCTGTTATGTCTCTTGAGTAATCATTATCGGAGCCTTCAATTCCAGTGAAATCCTGCTCTTTAAATTGCAGTCTGAACTCACCAAGGTCATCGTCATCGAAAAAGCTTCCATCGCTAAATTCATTACTATCGCTATTGTCATCTTCATCGTCATCGTCAGAAAAGGAGAATGTATGCTTCAGTAAGACATCTCTGAAACTTATGTTTTTAGGAG
Source organism: Australozyma nongkhaiensis (assembly GCA_030563825.1). Lineage (NCBI taxonomy): Eukaryota > Fungi > Ascomycota > Pichiomycetes > Serinales > Metschnikowiaceae > Australozyma > Australozyma nongkhaiensis. The sequence goes on along the minus strand of JAJMKF010000007.1, from coordinate 102,579 downwards.
CAGGTGTCTGTGGGATCTTATGCACCAATGAACGATCCTTAAATTTTGTATTTTCATCAAACTTTATTTCAGAATCTCTTTGATGTAATTGTGCAAGCAGTTTCAAATTAACATGTGACATTGCTGGGTTGTTGAAGACTTGTTTGATGGCAATTCCTGGACTAAGCAAAGCGCGTGCCAGACCATTGGGTGTGGCTGGTCTTCTGAATGGGCTCTGACTGCATTGCCTACTGCTTTGAGGGGTACTGAACGAAATGTTTTCGTTATGTGCCTTTATCTGCTCAGATGCTTGGGGTAGGTCAATATGATCTGGGAAGTATTGTTTTGCCTCTAGAGCAGTTGCGTCCGCCATCCATGGATGAGCATAAATTTCTTCAATGGTAATACGATCTTCTGGATTAACGACCAACATTCTAGAAATAAGGTCTTTGGCGTTGGCGCTGACTTCATCCCACCATGGCTCCAAAAACACATATTCGGCTTTGATAATCTTTTGAGTTAAAACAAGATGATCCTCATCATAAAATGGAGGGAAACCACATAATACAGTGTATAGAAAACAACCAAGAGACCAAATATCAACCGCCTTAGAATAATAGTTACTTTTAAAAGCTGAACTTTTAAACCTTCTCTTTGTTTCGACACCACAGTGAATAACTTCTGGTGCAGTATAACCTGCAGTTCCACATGGTGTTTTGAGATTACTGGCTCTTTTTGTTGAAAGCAGATCATACTTAAGCTGTTTGGCTAGACCAAAGTCAGCAAGCTTAATTGTACCTATACAACCACCTCCGACACCAGGGACAAAACGGCCCTCGTCTTTCTTAGACTCATCATCGGAACTACGAAGAGCCATACGTGCCTCTTCTTCCGAACGGGGGTGGAAAGGAATAGTCTCAAATAACAAGTTTTCAGGCTTGATATCTCTATGAACAATATGATTCTCATGCATGAAACGAATTGCATCAAGTAGCTGGAAGAATACGTGTCGCAGGAGCAGTTCAGAGAAGTACGTATACTCAATGATCTTGTTGAAGATCTCACCGCCATCGCATAGCTCCAAAACAATAAAGCAATTCACTTCGGTATCAATCGCTTCTAAGAGACGTAAGATGTTAGGATGTCTTCCGGCGTTGGAGAGTGTGTTCATAACATGAATTTCGTTACTGATGTTTGCCAACTGTTTCTCTGAAAGGTTTGATTTGTGAATTACTTTGATGGCGACATCTTGACCGGTAAGGGTATTTTTTGCTTGATAAACGCTAGAAAAGGCACCTTCTCCTAGAAGCGCTCCAAGCTCATAATGTTTGGGAAGACTAGGAGCAGATTCAAGCTGAAATACTGCACTGTTGCCAGTATTGGAGCCAGGTGTTTGTGGTGCGTCAGACATAATATACTAGGGGTGAAAGGAACGAGTATTACTGACTCCAGAGGGTTGTAATTAAGAAGCGCAAAAAGGCTTGAAATATGAATCTGGTGCAAGGGAAATTCTTTAAATTTTGAACTCTTCTGAATATTTTTTCTGCAACTCGCGAGAAACTATCCAAGAGTGAGAAGGAGAGGAATAACTAGGTAGTCAGGTATATTAGGGGGAAGAAAAGAGAAAATCGCTTCTGTTTTTTTCGTGACCAATTGATGTTCGAATTACGATAGCACTCTGAGCCTTTGTCTCTGTTGATATAGGCAAACTAGCTGTGTGAAATTGGTATTGGTGTCTCAGACTATACTAAGTGCGGAGGGGTAGGGAGATCAAGGCTTCTAACGAAGACTGGTCTGGACAGATAAAAAAGATAAAATATATCGAAAGGAAACGGAAAGGGAAAGGAAAGACGTGGAGGCCAGCTACACAGATAATGACAACTGTTTTGTGGAAAAGAGAAAAGGTGGTGGGGGTTGTATAGGTAAAAGTTTGTGAAGTCCTGTTTTGGAACTAGGGACTGGGTGCAGGATGCGTAAGAATTGGTAGTAAGCAGAATGATGCAATATGCTGGCGCTTTTCTGCAGGATGTGGGCGTGACAATATCAGGAAAACAAATCAGATAGGCTAGGTCGCCAGGCTAATGAGGCGGGGTTGTTTAACTATTTACGGTGTAAAAGTAACTGCAAATGATTTTGGCGCAAGTGGCGTCCAAACAGATATCAATAACGGATGTTTCGTGCTTAGAATTGGTCCGAACACAGACTATTTAAGTAAACTGCGAATCGATAGTGTTAACAATGGAAAGGCATGTAATACAGCAATTTATATTTAGAATTTAAGTCACGTAAGACTTACGCTGTAAAGTAAGACGTAGGACGCAAGCCAGAGGTGAGACCGAGCGGCTCGATAAGATGGTGGCTTCTAAGAAAGTTCGTGAGTATTTAATATCGGATTTATTTAGGAAAATCGTAAGTTTTAAGTAAGAGCGGAAGCCGCAGAGGGAAGTTTACTATGAAAATCGATGACTACAGCTAGGTAAAGTAGAATGGCCAGAGGCTGACGAAGATGAAAGGCGCATCTTGTGTTCAATCAGGTTCTCAACGATTATCAGTCACTTATCGCTTTTCACTTTCACTGCATCTCTGTATCGACGCCCCTCCACACTGTCATTTTAACCATCCGAACTCATGGGATAGCAACAGGTAACGAGGGGTGCCTAGAGCCGAGAGAGGACAATTTTTTTCAATTGCCACGTTTTCGTAAATTTAAACTTCATTTGACAAGTCAAATTCGGACTAGCGAAAGCTGTGGTTCAACTGAAGACGGCGTCTCGTACCTTATTCCTGATTCTATTGCATTGTCGCCCGTTTAGGAAGGTCACCACTTCCAGATGAAACCACGATTGTAAATTGCGGGGACCTTTGAATTAAGATAATGGAATATACAGAATCTATTTTTACAGGCGACGATTTCCATTTTATCCGACAAATATTCGACTAATGCTTGTTGATCTTGTTTAGTTCTCGTTTACCACTTTGTTCGCTCCCTACCAATACAATCAACACAACCTCTGCACTTGTGTATTGAATCTAGAGACCAGTACAATCGTATACCCACGCAAATTCTGAATAAACATTCTCCACTTAGTAAATTCCAATTTTGCTCGTTTAAGTTAATGGCAGCGTGATTGAACGACATCTTTGATTACATTTCTACAACAATGTTGACTCCTCGGCTATTCTTAGAACTTCGCCGAATGCGGCACGGTTGCGTGGGTGTAAGAGATCAACCATGTCCGTTTTAGTGCGGTGGCTTGAGGAACATTTCCTGATTGGGAATGAAATGGCGCCAAAGGAATGACTTTTTTCTTGGCATCCCTTGCAAAAATTCCCGTTTTCATTTCGTGCCCGGATCAGCCATGTGGTCGTTTCACGGAATGATGTAACGTTGCATATGACGTCGGTCAACTTCAACATTATGAAAAACGTGAAATTCACGTCGCGATAATAAAGGGGTTTGCGAGTTTCATTTTGGAGAAAAGATCCTGAAATTGCAATTTTGTGCAGATATTTAGCGAATCTGAAAGGAACTATTAATAGCCACTGATGGGAGGTTGATGCGCCCATGCAATTTGATAAAGCATCATATGCAATGATCTATCAAGAAGAGCAAAAAATTGCGTTCGAAAGTCTTTGAATCAGGTTCTTCTGACAGGACGAAGAATGAAGCAATACGTCTAGGGAACACGATAAATGAAGTGATAGGTCTAGGTACTCTTATAGAGTCTCTTGACGCCATAAAGTACGGTACGACTTAATGGATCGTGCTGATTTTTTTAAATATAAAAGCGAAAAGGCTTGAGTGTTTCATCGTTTGGCAATTTCAAATTACGCTTATGAGATTCTCGACATAAACATTAGTACTAGTTAGCTGATGTCAGGAACCAAGAGTTTGTCAAAACTCGAAGAGTTTTAATCGAATTTAAAAGGTTTTTAGCGCATTACTTTTATTCAAAATAATAACAGAAAAGCGAAGACCATTTTACACTATTTTGCTTATTAGCTTACTCAAATTCACCTTGTTCAAGAAAGACCCAAGAGCCTTCAGACTACCAATAAAAACTCGAGACAAATAATATAGCTAAAAACAAATAAGATTTTACTTCGAATAATCATATCTAAAACTATTAATAAGATCTATTTCTTGAATTCATCCTTTCCATCTATATGACTGAAGTCTCCACATCTCATCGGGTCCATTCACGTGATTAACTCATCGCCTAGGATTAATTGTCAATAGATCCATATCCCCAATAAATCGACTTTAGGATTCGAAAATGGCTCCGAAACCTCCGCAAGACGCGCTCTCAAGCACTGATGCCTTGTTTGTGACTGAGCTTCGTGAAATTGGGTTTATTGGTTATACCGATGACTTCAGCCCCATAGGTGTATTCATCCAGAAGTCCGGATTGACAAAATCAATTGCCTTTTTGGAACAAAAATGCAATACTTCCGACCTCTCTTTATTCACAAGAAGCGTTCTGAGCTTAAGTACTGCTCTAGAAGTTATGAATTTCATTCTTTCCGATACCAACCCAGAGCCTCTGGAACAACAGATGGCGAACAAGCAGATCGTTATGGATCTGCGCGAGAAGATCACTGAGTTTTACTTAGAGCTCTGTCAACACTTGAGATTTGTATACAAAGTCTTTTCTTTCCGTAAACCGACAGCTGTAAATCCAGTGATCAAACTTCTTCAAGCGCTCGTGGAATTCAGAAACCACAGGGTCCTTAATGAATTCCTAGATGTATTTGAATTTTCAAACCAAGTGGTGCATAAGTTATTCGTCCCAACCAGGGATGACTTCGATAGAAAAATCATTGACGCCCAATCAATGCGCTGTGTGTTTATGGAGTTCTGGCTAAGTCTTTGTTCCCATATTAAGTCAGCGCTGCGAAAGGATTTGTTAAGTAATTTCAAAATGATGAACGGGTTCTGGAAGTATTTGGAAATGGACCGTTTCGAAATTTTGACTCAAGTATTTGATTTCTTAACCCGTAAAGTGTTGAATGAACCTATGTTCTTACGTTCCACCAGAGCGAAAATCATCAACGAAAACTTCTTGTTCAACGTAAGGCCTCTCTTCGATTTTGTGAAGGCTGAAAATGATCGTCATTTGGATAATGATGATGTCGGTGAATTCAATAGCTTCAAAGCATCATTCACTGATTTCATGGACATACTTGTTACCGACCAAGAAAAAGGTATTTCGTTCCCTGCCAATGAGTTTGGAACCCCTGTTGTTGTGAACAATGTTTCATTCAAAATCAACAATAGATTACTTTATGTCTTATTGACAAACCTTAAACCATGGGAGTCTTATTTACAATTGCAATTCACGATGAAGATTCTTAACCATAATTCGGAACTACTTCCTCCATATATGCATTGGATTGTTTCTAGCTCAGGTGGATATCATGATCCTTCATTAACGTCTTACTGGATAGGACATACTCTTCTCTATACCGAGATCCTAAAATCAGAGCACCTTCCACTTAAAACGGAATACATTGCGCTTTTTCCTCTTTCCGGAACAATTCAAAGCTCTATCCTTAAATTCCCAAATGATTTGGTCCAACAATTGGGTCTTCAACTCATTCTGTTGCAACTCAAAAAGCTTTCATCTCCTGGAACTTCCCAAGGTGTCATTGAATCAGTTTTGGACACCCTTCCTCCACATAGCTCTCTCATTCCATTTTTACTGAACGAAAACAAGTTCTTGAAAATCACAGCTACTCAAATTTTATCTTCATGGGAACGTGTAGCGCCGGGTCTGTCGTCATCTGCTATCGTTACACTCATAGGGAAGAAGCTTTCTGAATTTGACTTTTCCGGCGAAACTTTTTCCGGAATGGAATTGGTCTTGTTGGATCATTATCTTCTGATTCAATCCAATAATGACCTCAAATGGTGGAATAAGTCGGGCTCAGAGAATTCGTTTTTCACCTCTTTGCTCAAACTCTCTCATTTGCCAGCTCTTCGTCTCAAGGTCCTCAAAATCCTTCAAAGACTTACTGGTACCAGTTTAGCATTCAATAAGGACACCAACGTCGAAGATCCACTCTACGTACTTCTCGAGTCTATGTCTACCCACATTAATGAAGCTTCAGCTAAAAAACTATACAACTGCATTGACGAAACCATCGCAAGAACAATCAAAACACCTTATAAATACTTGGACAAGAGTACAGATTTGTATAGCAAGCTTAGTATTTTCGTTGTTGTTCTCTTTGAACAACTTAAGTTCATTCCAGATTTCGATCAAGAAAAGGAAATTCATGCCTGGATTAATGAATTTCTTCGTGGTATGGTCATTATTGGTGAGTCCTTTGATGGTATCACAAAAGCCGCCAATGACAGTGGTGTTAGCATAAACATCAATCTCAAGGGCTTGAACTTAAAGTCTAGATTAATCACAAAGGTCGATTTCGCTGAGACAATGATTATATTTAACAAAATGGCAGAATCTGCTAAAAACGAAAACGTGCTCCTTGACGCAGCTAGTAAAATGGGCCAGTTTTTGTCTTCTGCTGGTGCTGAAGATACGGCCCTTTTGCTGTACATAACTAGCCCTTCAACATGGAAGCTTTTAAGTTGTTTAAAAAACAAAAAATTAAAGGAAAGTGAAGTTATTGCTTCTTGTTTACTTTCTGAGCTTCTCGAGCAATGGGTTCCGAAAGGCAAAGAAACGAAATTTGGAAACCATATTTACGAACTTTCACAAGAAAAACTTCCTTCAAAAAATCAAACGATTGTCTCGAAATTTCTTTTCCTTCTTTCTAACGAGCAAATTCTTGCTTTAACGACTAAATTCTTCAATGAGACCCTTGTTGTTAAGGTGTTTCAAGAAGTCATTAATAGAAAGTTGAGTGTAACTCCTGACTACAAGGCTTTATTGGAAATTGGCTCTTTTGAAGTAAGTGCGATTATTAGAGCTCTTCCTCCAAGAAAAGACGAGCTTGATGTCATTCTAGCGAACCCACAATTCTCTCATCTCTTCGAGGACGCTGACAACGACACTATCGATTACTTGCTCACAAAACAAACTTTGGACGACGGCGTTTTATATCAGGTTGCAGCCTGTTCCCGTCAAATAGCGGAAAAGTATAAGAGCGACATCACTCGTTTAGCGTTGTCCTTCAAGAATTGGCTGCTTTCTTTAAAGATTATTACCGCCAACCCAGACTTCTTCCATTGGGGAAATATCGTCGCAATGGTTGAAAATCACATTAAGGAAAAGCCCAAAGACGCAATGACTGAAGAATTTGTTGAGTTTATGTCGGTAGCATTGTCTACCGAGCAAAACAATTCTTCTTTATTCCTGACGTGGCTCAATCGTGCAATGTTGTACGTCACAAAGAAATTTGCTGAAAGCGATATCCTTAGTGGTGCATTTACTTCGTTCGTTTTAGCTTTGGCTAAGTTATTTGAGATTCATCAAATTGCTTCCCAAACCGTTTCGTTTGATATTTTTGCAACGCAAATGCAAGTCGTCTTGTCGCACTCTGTCTGGGTCACCAACGAAGCCTACCTTTGTTACGTTAACAAGCTTATTTTATCAATGAGAGGGAAAAAATTCGACTCCGGAAGGTTACTTCAAGTTTTTATTACAAATACCAAAATGAGTCTTCACTCGTTTCCCTCTATCGAGATGGCCTCTGTACGTTTTGAATCTGCATTAGTTGCACATTCGCTTTTCAACGCTGACATTTCATCTAACTCAACTCTTGCACTTCTTGAGAACATCATTGTTTTGTATCAAGGATCATCAAGAGCCGAAGATTTGTTGCTTAAGGATATTCTAGTAGTCATTGAAAACAAACTTTCAAAGAGTTGGATTAGCTTAATCAGCGGCTGGGCTTTCCTGAGCGATTTGTCACGTGAAGAAGCTGAGCTCGTTGGTGCTGAAAGGCTCATTATAAAAGACAAATCATCTTTGGTTGTGGCTTTGCAAAAAAACTTTGTTACCAACACCTTTAATACATTCTTGGAATTACCAAAAATTCCAAAAACCTCTCGCTACGTTGATTTCAGATCATTCGCATCGAAATGCAAATCGCCCTCCTTTTTTGATACGGTCTATGACCCAGAGTTTTTGTTGCTTGTAATTGCTAGTAATGAAGAGCTCTTCCTGTTCTCAAAGGGTCAACTCACAGTGGACGTACCTCAATTAATGGAGTCCGAACTTTTGCGTTTTGTTGTTACTTCTTTATCTAATCCATCTACCCGCCAAATCTCAAAAATCATTCTCCATGGTGTATTAAAATTTCTACAAGCACAAGACGAAAAATATAGAGATAAAAACGTTCTCACTGTCTATGTGGCTTCTATTTTACATACCTTGCGTGTGGCTGATCATCTGACTCCTCTCGTATGGTTCTTGGTGGGGTCTTTCTCGAGCATTTTGGCTAATCCAGCTCATAACATGTACGACTTGGTATACCAATATATTGCCTCTCATCCTGTACTTAGAAAATACGAACTTCCATTATTTGCATCAATTTCTGCAGGTCTCCATGGAAATGATGAAGTTGAAGGTAAAGAATTCTTTGAACAAGCACACTGGTTGTTAGATGAGGTTCGTAAAGGAGTTTCGTCACCTGAAGACTTAAAGCTTTTAAGATATAAAGGTGTATTGGAATGGGTCATGGATATGTGCTATTGTAAGTACATCAGTGGCGCTCTCCGTAACAAGGCAATGCATCTAATCTATACTATCCAAACACTTGGTGCGGAGGGCACGAATATGTTGGTCACAAACAACGCCATGCTTACATCATTAAACGCCCTCAAAACTTGTATTAAAGGGGATTCATTAATGGATGATCAAGTGAGACTCAACATTGATCAAATTGCCCTTCGCTTTTCCATTGCCGGTTCTCAAAAGAGATTGCAAGATTGGACACAAGGAGATATTTGCCACTCGGCAAAGCGTATAAAATTAGCATAATTATAAATAGCATCAATAGCATATACCACTACAAATATGAGAAATATTGTATTGAGCGATACTGCGTAATTATTAAATCTTTTCACGAGCGGCGAACTCTCTCACTAAAGTCTCCTTGTTTTGAACAATTTTTCGAGTGTGCTGCTGAGAAATTCATTCCGCTCGAGTTCTAGATCCTACCAGGTTTTTCTTTCGCTGTGAATTGGAACGCCATCTGTTGTCAACCATGGCAAAAGGTACAACAGTCTAACTTCATTCTACATAAGGAAATATTTTAATTAGCTTTTGTTCAATTCATACAGGGAGCATGACCAATTAATTAGCATCTCTCCAATTTTAGTAGTACTTACGGACGCACTAATCTCTCAGCGGCAAATCTGCACGGCAAAAACACCGCTACGCACAAATCGCGTATTGCTATATAAGGACGAGAGTAAGTCCCAAGTGAACGACCTTTTTAATTCAATAAGCTTCTAAGCAACACGAAACAATAACTATCACTCAATCAAAAATGGCTTGTAACTGTTCTCCATGCAAATGTACCACCTGCCAATGTGCTCCTTGCTCTTGTGCTCAATGCAAGTGTGCTTCTTCTCAAAGTGAAACATGCTCGTGTTCAAAGTGTGCCTGTTAATGATTTAACAAATTTTTTTGACGAAACTTGTTAGCATTGCTTCGTCTTCATAAGAATGCTTGCGTTGTTGTTTAATTGATTTCCATTTATAGTTATAAGAATATATTTTTATTTTAAATTCTCTGTAGATTCTTGCCATTTCAAAGTAAAAAAAAGTTAATTTTGTCCTATGGTTATGCAAAATGTGAAGGTATTTTAGAGATAATTCAAGTTCGTTTCCCTCAAAGGGTCAAATCGGCTGCAAAACATACTAGAGAACACCCGTGCACCATTGAAGATAAGAAAAAGTGTGGCGTAAAGGAATAGATGTAAACAAACATGGCAGTATGTAAAAGATATTTACGAAGTAATTACCCCATACTAACTCCAGTTTGGAAAACTTACCCACTATGGTATTGACCTTGTCCTTATATCCGTAATTTTAGCTGGTGTACGTCGTAATTCCGGACTTGTTCTTGATACCCCATCATTTGCTCTGAGTGAAATCCGAGGCCTTCTTGAGAGATTCTTAAATTTTGGTGAGTACTGCTTTGATAAGCTCATCTCTTATTTGCTGCTGAGTCTGTATTTTAAACAAATTTCCTTTGGTTCCAGCCTCCGTCAAAAGGCTTACGACTACGTAAAGAAACAGATTTCCGAGATCGAGTAGACGAACAGAATCAATATGATCTTGAATCAATTTCCTGGCAAACTTACATACAATGTGATAGGTAAAATATTCGGTTGGTATTAGTATTTAGTTTTCATATATGACATTGTGCTTTGAAGTGAATTTAGAATTGACTGTATCAGATTGAAAATTAAACTTAAACTTATTATTTCACTTTTTAACGAAAATGTATTTATTTATTCGTAATGAAGATTAATAACGGCTCGGAAAGGTGAAGATGTGTTTGGAAGTGTGATCTGTTCACATTAATTTTCCTTGTCCTGACAATTATGCTATGTATTTAATTGATTGGAAATTGCAATCTTATGAATACGTTAACCTTTATTTGAAAAAAAAGTGAATGTCAAGTTTTTGCTCCTTTTTGCCTACTATGGCATTGGTTTTACAATAAGCATCCGTCTTGAGGCACATTGAAGCAAGCTGAATTTGGGGGTAAAAGCTGATGCGGCAAGTTGAAAGATGATAACATTAGTAAATTATATAAAATTACACGGACCCTGGCACATATAGCTAAGATTCCCTAGTCAGTGTTCCGTGGACTAAGTTTCAAAGGCTTTCAAAAGACTCAAGGGAGGCATTTTCGGTAAGCAAGTCTTAGTAACCAATGTCTCAATTCCAAGCTCTGTGAGCGCTGATTTTGTTTTCACGTTGATCGGTTCTTTCACTATCAATTTATTATATATTTTTAGTTAGACAACCATTCGGGCTAAGATTCTCTATTGGATGGCGATGAGAAATTAGCTATACAAATTGAATTTTAATGACATAAAAATACAATTTTTTCTTCCACCTAGCCAGAAAAACACTCTTACTATTTTGCTTTATCGAGGTCTTAGTCCAGCGCCAATTCAATTTGCAAACAAAACTCCATTTCAAATTAAATTTCGATTAAACCCAGAAAGAAATAAATTGAAGTTTTCCTTCCTGACCCAAAAACATAAATATAATTTGATTAAGCCACTTTGCTTTCTCATACGCTTTCAACGCCGAGAGCGTAAATGCTCTTCTAAACAGCTCCATTCACCCGAATTTCAACAAGTGCCCGGAGCAGCCCGCAATGTTACTCAGGTTAAACAATAGACTTAAGATGAGACCACACTCACTAAATAGCATGAGCCAATCAGCGGTCAGGTATTTGTAATGCAAAAGATATGCAGGTCCTGCACCGAGAGATGCAAGTATAAGTCGATTTGCATACCAAAAAAGCTGGCAATGAAAAAAAATGACGAAAAAAATGAAAAAAATTCTTAGATTTTGAGAAAAAGACTCTACTACTACTGTCTTAGACGACATAGTAAGATGTAATGAAACGCCATAATAAGATAGATCAAAACGTACCTACTGATATGCACTTATGTGGCTCAATTAAATAATTACTTAGATATGTAAATGGTACATAAATAGACAAAGAAAGAAAAAGAGGCGAAAGAATGGAACATTTAAATTACTTGACCGTAAAAGCGAAACATTCTATGATTCCTAGTGGCTTCCGCTTTCACAGAAGGTATTTATCCTTTCAAGTACTGGTCTACACTTCTTCAAGTAAACTATTAAACTTTTATTAAATATTAAAGAGCATGTCTTAATTCAAGACCCCATACCGACGAATCCTTCCCAAAAACCAGATACAAATTATATCTTGTTGAATAATGATCTAGCACTAATGGATCCTTTGCAATCGGACTTCACTTGAGACTCTTTATAAGATAACAAGAATGGGAGAGTTGTCGAAACAGCCAAGTATCCAAGAGTGAGGACAGATGTTTTGGTAGTGATAGAGGCGTACATTGATGCTTTTAGTTAAGATTTGTAGTTGTTAAGAGAAATTTCTTAGAGTGGCTGGACTAGTATATTGTTGGGTACAGTCAAGTCAAGTCAAGTTTGAGCGATGTTTTGCCTTGTTAGCTTTTTTGTGATTTGGTTCGTTGAATCTGATTTTACCAATTTTCGATTGAAGAGTAAAAACCAAATGATAGCAAGATGAAGTAAGCGAAAGTTATAGAATAGTAATATAGTATCGAGAAGAAGTCGCCTTTTTATAGTTATAGATAGGGATGGGGCCACAATGATTATCTGCAGTCTCACACAGTTTTAATGCGGCTCAGAATTATGCAACTATGCTTATCTGCAGGAGAATCACCCGATTTTGACGTGTACTCTATAAACAATGAAAAGGTGTGGTTAACCTCCGGGGTAGCCAGCGAGTTGTGAATTTATCATAAAATGGTGGTTGCATGTAAAATTATTTCTAGTCTTTCTAGTCGTTAAAAGGCGAATTCCATTTATTCAATCCTGTTCAATGTGGTTGTAAGCCTGGATTACTTGCTGTTTTAGTACTGGAAACGTTACCCTGAAAAGGGAAACCATCGCTTTTCGTGCAGGACGTCTCATCTATAGATAAGACAACAGACAAGGTGGTCATACGACTTTAAACAAGATATCAGCAACTAACAAACATTATGATAAAAACTTTTTTTTAATGAATTGTTTGGATGTATTGAATTTGCTTTTTTTAATTGTTTCGGAAAATATGGTGAAATCCGGGTGGATTTCCTGCACCATATGCAAAGTTGAAACAGAGAGATGAGTAGCACTTCGGCTCAACGGATCCTAAGAGGAATACGAAGGGTGAAAGGTACTGGATGTTTTTGGTGTTGGCTGCAAAAAAACTATACTATATCAAGAATTTACTAAATTTAGTGATTTGTTTTGCTTTTGTTTTCTTTTCTCATAATTGTTATTTGTCAGGGACGACCATTGACTGGTTTTCTATTTTCATGCAACAATTGAGTTTTAGTAAGGATATTGTAAACTCAACGTATTCAGTTGAGAATAAATATCTCAAAAGTTTGTTCCGCAAGAAACATAGGATCGGCACCTAAGTACCTTCCATTTGTTTGGGTAATTTTGAGGCTTTTCTGAAGTTTAGCGATGGCCTACCGTCAATTGGTTGCAAATAACTGAATCTGCTCGCTTTTGCAAAGTTCTTATTGATGATAACAAACGCCAATCCAACATAAAATTGAGAATCTTTTGGTGTTTATTACTAAAAAATAACACATATACATAAATAAGCTTCCCTAGTGTTGCTGCACCTTAGCGTATGAGGGAGGACGCAATTTCCTATTAATGGCATGTCCCAACCAGACTGGGAAAAGACTAACCAACAAAGTCAAAATCAATTGCCAAATGAAAGACACCGAGGTCATATAATCAAGGTCAAAGTAATCAGTGAGCATTGGGACAGAGAGTACGTAGATCAAGAAAGTCACCACTATTGTTCCCACCATGACTCGGTTCCATGTGTTGACCGTAAGCGCAACCATAAACAATTCATTCATGACAAGCGCTGTAAATGAGATACTCACCAAAGCTAAGAAGCTTTTGGTGTCTAATCCTTTGAACGACTGAGATAATAATTGTATCACACTGCCTTGAAATAATGAAATTAGCACCCACATGAAAAATGTTTTGTAAGAAAGTGATTTGCCTAATGTAAGCTCCTTATACAACTCAGGATATAACTTAGTGAGTTTTTCATCAATGTCACGGTCCAAAGTCAAGGAAAACACTGGCGCCATGGTGTACAAAGTACTGTACCCGACCATAATCCAACCTTGATACAAAGCCAAGGGCTCGAAATGAGAGGAAATTGAATAAATGGCTTGAGCGACTGATATGATTAAACCACGATGTACTATGAATTGAGCCAACTTGGCTGACCGCTTGTACAGGTTTCTGCCGTGCCAAAGCAATAATTTCAGAAGAAAATGGAATTGTTCAATACTAAAATCAGCTGCTAAAGATGCTTGTTTACCTTCTTTGCCCACTATTCCAACTCCCACATCGGCGCATTGAATCATACTCACATCATTGCCTCCGTCACCGATACAACAGACTCTTTTTCCTGTGATTTTCTTAATCGCAACAGCAACATCGGCTTTTTGTTGAGGTGTACAACGGCATGCAATTACTGCAGGCAATCTTAAACAAACGCCAAAAAACTCATTAGGATAATGCTTCATGTAAACAGCGATTGATTCACCGTCAATAAGTAATACAGCATTTGAATTATTTTGAAGTTGATCCAATTGACTCAATGCCATGTCTGGGTGGGCAATTTTTGTAATTTGGTGAACGAACTGGCCTCGAGATATAAGCTTAGCACTGATGGCAACACACTTGGCGGTCTCCACTTTATCACCAGTTAGCATCCAAATTTTGATACCAGCGTTTCGAAGAAGCTCGATTGAGGTTTTCACATTGTTTTGCAACTTGTCTTCAACTCCAGTTAATCCCATAAGTTCGACGTCCGTTTCAAGATACTGCGATATGACTTTTTGCATGGCAGCGTCTCTATTGGTCATAGATAAAGCTGCCTCCGCATAATCTTTACTAAAACCTTGAAAAATTGCGCCACTAAGTTTTTTCCTTCCGATAACCAAGGTTCTTAAACCTTCACGAGCCATGTTAGCAGTCTCCTCTTCCAACCAGTCAGAGTAGTTTACGATACGAGCCATCACGACATCTGCACCCTTTTCCATAAAATAGATTTCATCTTTGGAGCGGTCTTTTATTACGAGACCCATTCTTTTTGTGTCTGAGTTGAAAGGAAAGTTATAAAGGATATCATACACCAATTCGCTACGAGTTGCCATATGAAGTAAAGTGAGTGATGTCCTATCGCGCTTGATGAGTTTAAGGCCAATACTTTCACAAAATTTGACAATTGCAACCTCATCAGGTGACGCTGCTTGATAGAACCATATTCCATCTTCTTCAGTAGGAGTGACGTTATGACAGGTAGCAAGGACCAAAGCCAAATCAGCCACTTTCCCGCTAAGATCTCTTCGCTTAGACACTCCGGAATCCACGAAAAATTGCTTTTCTACGTATTCACGAACGATATCCAAAGTATCACCTGCATAACAGACTGTTCCCAAATGAAGCTTTTTCATCTCCATCTCGTTCTGGGTTAAAGTTCCTGTTTTGTCACTAAGCAAGTACTCAATTCTTCCCAAGTCTTCAGGGATAGTCGAAGTACGAACTATTGTTTCAGAGATATCGCGGTCCTTTTGAATTTGAGATGCATAAACAGATTTTGCAAGATCCAAATTGACACGGAGAGAAACTGGAATAATCGATGAAAAGAGAATTAAATACCTCAAAATATCTATATACCAAGTCTTTTTGAGAGGGAATCCTTGTCCGAGCACTAGCCCAACAGATAAAAGAAAAACGCTAACACACAAAATTTTTGAGATGCCGTTGATTTCGTTCTCGAGAAGACCCGTTTTGACACCAGTCATGGTCGTGTTAAGTTGTTGACGCGTCTCAATACCCGTATAAACAATCATTCCAACAGCGGTTCCTGAGGCAAGAACAGTATTGGCCCACAAGGTTTGGTCAACTGTGAGAGGAACGATTTTATTGGGAGCACCGCTTTGATGAAGAAGTAATTTCCCGTTGAAAGTGTGAATTGACTTTATCGGTTTTCCTACAATTAGTGATGTTTCGTGCACTAATCTAGACAAGTCGGTGATGTTTTGAGTGGCAGCACATGCAATACGAAGTTTCCAATCCGTTTCACCGTCCAATTGGTCAGTCTTGATGAAAGCTTCACCATTTGCGTCAGATGATTGTATAAGAACCATGTCTGCTGGGATCCGACGATCTTTATGAAGTCTCACTAAATCACCTACCTTTAAGTTTTTCAGCGCCACTAGGGTCACATCCAGTGGACCATTGGTGCTTCTACTCAAGACCTCAAACAATTCATTGTTTTGTTCAAGATCACGCCGGCGCCTCGCTATATCGTCACTTGCTTCTTTCATCATGGTGACAGTCAATACAAATGCCAATGGAACTATATAAGAAGACAAGAATCCAATTCGTAGCAGCGGAACAATTTGCGATAACGCAACTAAAAGGAAATATAAATTAAAGAAAAATTTGAACTGCTCGTAAAGAATGACAGGGATAAATGTAATTGGATTATACTTTGCGTTTGAAACAGCATTAGACACGTATGCACGATGTGACTGATTTCTTGGTGAAATGTATCTTTCATCACCTAACCCTTCATCATCGGGAGATTTTTTAGAGTACAGTCGCCTTAATTCACGAGCAATCTCTCCAGAAAGCGCTTTGTAAGCCCAAGCCAGTCGCGTGGCAAAGTTCTTAAATGCATATATGACTCTTCTTCCAAATTGACCAGCAGGACCTGGTGTTTCAAGGTACGATGTGCTATTTGTTCCATTTTGACGTTCTACGTGTGATAAAGGGTCCGAACTTAGAAGATGACTAGCGTCACTCTCAGGATCAAGGAATTGTGCGCTATTACGTGCGCTCCCCATAGAGGAAAGCAGAATTGCACCTGAATATGATCCTTGACGATCTATAGATGTTGGTCTAGTATGCAGCCAGTTGAAATAGTTGTTGGAGGCCGTATGAAGTGCTCGATCAAGCGAGCTCTCTAAATCATCTAGGGAGTCATTATCTGAATCGGGATCTGCTACAGGGGATGTTGGCGTATTCCAGGAGTCAAATGACATCTCCAATAAGATTCACAGAAAGATTTTATGTCAATTGTTCAACTTTCTATATTTGCTCTGTTCAGTTGGCAATTTGGTTGATGGTGATGGCTTGAAGTGTAGTAGGAGAGCCTGCGGAGAGACTGCGCGTGTAGTAATAATAGAACAAAGTGGTATTTGAGAAATATCAAAGAATGATTTACTTTAGATTTGTTCAGTATGAGAAATTGATAGAATCAAAAAAAATTGTAATTCATTAAAATATCTAATTTATAAGGCCTCAAGCTCATTGGTTTGTAGATCAATTTGCGTCGCCTAAACTAGTGTACCTAATTAAAACAGTAGATAAGAGTATCAGAAGTTTTACAAATTCATCAAAATTGAACGGGGAATTTAGAGTCTAATTTAATTAATTATCCTCTTAGATGACGTGATCGACCTCATTTTACACTCTCAACAGGGTCTCAACTCTGACACCCACTCAAGCTTTAATTAGCACCATGGTTAAAATGAAAGAGTATTTGCAGCCAATTTATTGCACGCTTCACATACCGAATGAGAATGTTAATGAAGTGATGAGAATTCTACAATTTTAAGAAGCTATATTCATTTGTTTTGTTTAAATGAAGTTCTTCAGAATGAATTAGATTTTGTCCTTCTTCGTTTTGCATCTTGTGTATTATCCAACTTTTCCATCTATAGTCTCCGGTGAAGACGCCTACTCCTCTGAATAGGAAGCAATAAAACGAAAAGTTCATTTGAATTTGAAATCCTTTACATAAAATTGAAAGATAGTAAAATTGTAATTGAAATCTTCATTTCATCCCAATATCACCACCTCTTATCGCGACCTGTCTGCAGCCACACTTACTCACACTTTGCCCTTAATTACTAGATAATCTACACCTGCCCTCCGCTACATTCAAACCAACTTCAGATTCCAGAGGAGTTAACCTAATTGATATTTATACTTTCTTTCCCCCTCATTTTGAAACATAATTCAACTGTTCATACCATGCAAGCTGAAATACCGACGACCTCAGTGCCCACATACGCCCGTTCAGATGTGGACCTTCGCCGAATGGTGGACATGCAGCGTCAAAAGACACTGACGCTATTCGGAAAATTGAGTCAGTTTGCTCGTATTTTGTTGGGCCAGCCAAACGCTTTTGAGGAGTATGTCATCAATTCTGAACGTAACGACTGTGCTTTCGTAGCCAAGTACTCTCAAATCACGACCATCGACTTATCTAATGTCAGCAGTATTTCTGTAGACTCGGTAACTCTTCATACGTTGCATGCAGCACATCCACTTGTTAATTTTGCTAAAGAAGAACCACTTCCTGAAGATGTTTATAAAGAGGTTGAGGAATCTCCAGCGTTATTGTTCATCCATGGTTTAGGCGGCCAAATGTCACAATTTGAGCCATTGATGGGACTTCTTCTGCAATGTCTGGAGCTTTACGCCTTGGATTTACCAGGCTTTGGTGACTCTAGATTCGAATTCAATAGCACACTGAGGTTTACACCCGAGGAACAAGCGAAAATTTCAAGCTCTGTTCATGCAATGGCCTGGAAAGATTTTGAAACCGATAATATTGTAAAAATAATCCAGAGGTTTGTTGAGCAAAATATTCCAGAAACTAAAAAAGTCATTTTAATTGGTCATTCCATGGGAACTCATCTTCTGATAAAGCTTGCTACAAAACTCAAAAATCATCGTGTTGAGGGATTAGTACTTTTATCACCACCCAAGTTAGAAGATGACGTCAACTTATATTCGTCTGAGAGTTCCGCAACCTCTGGATCTTCCAATTTAAACGCCCAAAAGGCAAAGAGTGGCTTCTCAATTTATAATCTTGTAAATCTAATGTGGTGGCTATTCCGCCTCCCTTATTTGTTTAATTTATTTCGTGTTTGGGATAGGCTTGAAGGATTATCAAGCAAAAGTGTCCTCCGACAATTACCAATTGAATCAAGTCTTCATATGAAATTAAGACAATTCAGATGGAATTTAGACATTGACACGAGAAGCCTTTTACGTTATATACGTGGATTTCATCATGCAAAAACATCTGAATTAATTGACGCAGTATCTAGATTCAATGATAATCCAAGTGATACAAATACTTACGAAAAAACACTTCTTATCGGCGGTTTAGAGGATAAAGTTACACCTATCTCAGTTGTTACTAACATCAATGATTTCCTTTTGAATAGCCGCAAAAGGAAAGTGGTTCATATGGTTCAAGTAAAGAATGCGGGTCATTCACTTCTTCTCGCTAAGCCCGAATTTATTAGTGGTATGATTCTTAACCATATGGAGCTGAAATTCCCTGAACGTCTTCATTTATGTCCTGCTTGGGTTTTGGGACTTAAAGCCAGTATTTCTGGCGATAAATGGGGTTTGAAAAATGAACTCAAATGGAAAAATACTCAAGCTATCTCTTATAATATCACACGTAGAAATGGCACTGAGATAGCTCCTCTTTTGGGAATGAAAACTCTTCGTGAAAACGACCCTGATCATTCGCCTCAAGTCGTAGAGGAAATATTTTATGGCGGCGAGGAAGTTGTTATTGATGGTCACAAGATTCAGGGCTCACTCATTGCTTTGGTTGATATCTCCGCCGATATCCCTCCATACCTGCCTAAATCATTACAGCATGTTCAATATTACAAATGCGCCACCGTGTCTAAAGTCACGCCTGATGCGAGTGCGATTCGTAGATTCATTCAACTTATAGATGATATTTTGGCTAATACTGATGATAAACAACCTTTAGTTGCAGTCCATTGTCATTATGGGTTCAACAGAACCGGGTTTCTTATTTGCTGCTACCTTGTTGAGCGTCTTGGATGGACTGTGGCAGAGGCAGTCGCAGGATTCAAGGCGGCCAAGTCTCCAGGAATCAAGCATCAACATTTTATTGACGCATTGTATGTTAGATACGAATAAAGACGTAGAGAATTAATGCATGCTGTAATTAAGTTAATAGAAAATTAATGCATATTCTTCCGTTCGTAATTCTTTTGGTAAAATATTAAAGTGTAGTGAAGTCTTTACGGTATGTCGTGGGAGTTCTTGTTTTGTTCTGATTCAGACCATAACCTTAAGAATATGTAAAATTAGATACTTGATTAAACTTTTCATTTTAATTAAAGTGAGTCAAAAAGAGTACTGATATTTCAAACTCATTGGACTCTCTCTTAGACTTGGTGAACACAGTCAAATTTCATGACCATCCTTAGTGCATACTTTCTTATCTTATCTATATCGCTTGTCACAAACAAACACACAAAAAGATAAACCAAAAGACCAAAGTTAAAGAAATTGAAATCAAAAAGAATTGTTTCTTTCTTTAAAACATCTTAAAACATTGCAGTAAATGTATTTCAAAATTGACACCTCAACATCCTTTTCCATTCTCAGGATCCTGCTTCTGGAAACCTTCCTAATTAATTGAACCCCATGGTGCGTCAAAATGCAGTCTCCACACATAACCTGAAACACACCCGTTTCACATCACATCTTCTCCTTTCACTTTTCCCGATAAGAACCTTCTTCGATCATGAAGTTCGGCGAGTCTCTCAGTGAGGGTCTCGTCCCCGAATGGGAAAATCAGTATGTCGATTATAAGACAGGAAAGAAGGTCATCAAACGTTTCACCCTGTTACAGCAAGAGTTCGAACGTGAGAACATCGTTGACACTACTCCACTCTTGGAACCAATAGGAGAGGAGTCTCCAGGGCCAGATTACTTTTTTTTAAATTCAAATGCTCGCAACCAGGAACTGAATAGAAGTCACTACTTCTCTCTTGGACTGAGCCATGGTACTAAGAACATGAACAACCAAGGCCAAAACCTGATACAGAACCAGCACACGCCTTCAGGCGATCAACCACAAACATCGAAGGATGATCCTTCTGGAAGTTTCGGAAGACGCTCTTCAATATTCCAATTCTCGTCGTATAAGTCCCGTAGCTTGCGTAAAGAAGATGTAGCAGAAGAAGGTGCCAAGTTTTCGGCTTGGATAGAGGAGGAACTCACAATGGTCAATAATTTTTTCAAAGATAAAGAGCGTGATGTCTACCATCGTTTCCTCATCTTGGAAGATCAATTTGCTCAGTTGAAGGAACACAAAACTCACATGCTTAGGATTGCCAAGTCAGAAGCAGGTTCCCAATCGAAAAAAAACACAAAGGGTCCCGTGGACAAAAACATCTCGCGTGCACGTATGGCAATTCTGAGGGTTATTGAGTCTCTTCAAAAACACGAGCTACCGTCTTTACCATCTACAACGTTCTTACGCAATTTCCATTCCAAAAAGGAGAGCCTGAATGACGTAGCGCTTCATTCCTCCTCTAAAAAATTTGAAGGGTTTGACCCTAACTATGCAGAAAATAGAATTCGAAATGGTGAAAGTAACGTTGACTCTGAAACGGAGCCCGAATCACTTTCAAGTGAAGACAATAATGCTTCCATTTACCCTGCCAGCGCTCAAATGAGTCAGTCTGATAGTGAACAGTTTCGCATGTCTCGTAAAAGAGACTTCGCAACCACAAATCATTTCGAAGTGCCATATTTGTATGCGAAGAAAGTACTCAAAGATGCGTTAGTGGAACACTATAGGTCTGTGGCATTGGTGCGCTCATACCGTACAATGAATAGAACTGCCTTACGCAAAATCACGAAAAAGTTTGATAAAGCCAGCGGTTCTTCCATTTGTGAAGATTTTATGAAGAGAGTCGATGCACTGTATTTTCAAACCAGTACCGTTCTTGACCAGATTTCAGGTCGTGTTGAAGATCTTTTTTTATCCTTCTACGGCAGTGAAAACGATACAAAGAAACATGGATTGGAGAAATTAAAGAGCGCCACATATGCAATGCAACCTAGACTGTTTCATGCGGCAACATTTGTGACTGGACTCTTTTTGGGGTTTGCAATTCCTTTATTGGCCATTGTTATTTATATTTTTATTGATCAGGTTGTATTTCATCACAATCTGTCACTTAAGTATCTTGGAGAAGTCTGGGGTGGCTTCATATTGGTGAACGTAGCTTTCATTCTTGTAGGCATCAACTACTATACTTATACTGCTTACAAAATCAACTACAAGTTTATTTTTGAGTTTAATCTAGCCAATGTGCTAGATTATCGCCAGTTTCTCGTTCTTCCCTCAGCGGGATTAGCAGCTTTGGGTTTCTGCGCATGGTTCAGTTGGAGAAACTTTTGGCCGAACAGTTTTCCAGGGAGAGACTGGCCTTTAGTTTTCTTATGTTTAGCATTGATTGGATTTTTATGGCCCGGGCGCCAACTCTATGCTGCAAGTAGAAGGTGGCTACAAATTGCCTTATGGCGAATTTTATGGTCAGGTTTCTATCCTGTTGAATTCAGAGACTTTTATTTGGGAGATATTTTGTGCTCTTTGACTTATAGTCTTAGTAATCTTTCCTATTTCATTTGTTTATATGGCATTCAATGGCGGCATGTTTTGGGAGGTGGTCGTATCCCTGATACTACCAAATTTTGTGGCTCTAGGTATTCTAGGTCGATGGGTTTCTTGGCAGCTTTACCTTCGATTTGGCGTTTTCTCCAGTGTGTACGTCGTTATATGGATACAGGAGACCTGTTTCCCCATTTGGCCAATATGACGAAGTATTTAATGGGAGCCATGTACTACATGTTTTTGAGTCTTTGGAGAATCAATGGCGGCTACTCCTACCGGGCTTTATTCATCACTTTTGCTTCAATTAACTCCACATTTACCACTTCGTGGGACATTTTCATGGACTGGTCACTTCTCCAACCTGGATCCAAAAACTTTTTACTCAGAGACGAATTGTTCTATGAGAAGCCAATCTATTACTATATGGCTATGGTAATTGATGTGATATTCCGATTTCTCTGGATAATTTATGTAATCTTTCCTGGCCAATTGCAACAGCTGGCAATCACCAGTTTCTGTCTTGCCGCAGCAGAATTATTTCGTCGTTTTGTCTGGATGTTTTTTAGAATGGAAAATGAGCACAGAACTAACGTTACTCTTTTCCGTGCGTCCAGAGAGTCACCTCTTCCTTACCACCTTTCTAGGAGAGTTGAGAATGCTATCGAAATGTTAGTGGAAATTCGTTACAGGGAGGAAGAAGAGCCTGTCAAGGCCACCGAAACCGTTAAGAAACCCCAATCGTCTGCCAACAGCAGATTCAAATTACACTCTTTCCGTACAAGCACTGACCGCGGAGATCACAGTATTGCATCCATTGATGAAGAGGCGCAAATCCGGCCATCGTCTGCCACTAGAAGATCAACAATGGTCAATATTTCAGCGGCATTCAACAAGGCACACATCAAAGATTTCCAAAGAAGAAAATACTCCGTTCTGGGAATGGATAGTGATGAGGAAGATGGTGACGATGACTTGAAGTCCATGAAAATGACTACATCTCGTGTAACGAAGTGACGAATATTTTCATGGCACATATTCATATTCTTTATCTCTCGTCGTAAGCTTGACGAGAAGAGCTGACTACAAAACTTTAATTTTTATAGCATTGATCCTAATTACATTAACGTTAATTTATTCTAATATTATTTACGCGACCGAACTAAATTTCAAAACAAAGAGCTAAGAGCAGAGTGTCAAGAAATGAATTTCGAGATTTTAAAACATCAAAAAGATTTGAAAATATTATTTCCAGTCACTATTCACCAATACCTCGTTAAAGATTACTTTTGATACAAACTGCATACAAAACACGGTGTTTCATTGAAATAAAGAGAAAGCCGTGCACCACAGCTATATACAGTATATTCCGTCCCTTTCTTCAAACCCTGGTTCGTAGCCCCACGCCTTTTATTTACTCAGTCACGTGGTACATACTAGAGAAAAACCACTCATCTCTCAATTGAGATTCCCCCACAACCTTCATCAACTATCGTTCAGAGCTCAAAAGTTCAAAGAAACTTGCTTCTTGTCGATGTGCGCCCTCACGTAGTTGTTACTCGCACCTTGTTAATATCTCAATTTAGCCACCCTTCTACACCAGCTGGTACACCCCAAAAGAGTCAGCACCATGTTTGAGCACGAGAACATCGTTGCATTGTTAGCGTTCATCGCTATCCTCAACATCTTCACAGGAGTGATTTTGTACCGTGAAGAGCAGAAAATGGGTATTACGGTTGATACAGGGAATCGCCGTAGGTCGATAATGATATGTACCACCATGTGCATTCTCTCAGGGAGTATCGCTTTGGGAATTATGTTGTATGATATAATGAGCGACTCTTATATCCCGGGCCCGTAAACGAAATTCAATTCTAATTTTTCAAAGCAGCTCTAGTACGATTCGCTTATTCTCACTAAGCTTAGCTAACTATGACGCTCACCTTATTCTGCTATAGACCTAATAAACACAAAATTAAGTAAACGTACATTCTAATTAAACTTATCTTCTGTAATTAATGTTATGATGAATTCGTTATTACTCAAAGTACTGTAATGACGATAACTTCCTTTTCAGAAGGTGTTACTTCTGATAGGTATCACTTCATCTACATAAGAACCACTTTAGATTCTAAAAATGTAATTTATTGAATCGAATTGCATCGACTCTAAAGGTATATATAAACTAATGCATAATGAGTGAGTGCGGTATAGGGAACTGAATTGAATAGAATTAGTAGTACTCAGCACCGCCAGACAATTTTTGCTTCTTCTCCTTTGGCGCATACTTATCAAAGAGTCCTACGGCATCAGGGTCTAAACTGAGAATTGATACATCTTGGTGATAATCCTTAATGATGGAGTCAACATCATCAATATTGAGCTGTCTTACGTCACCAAGCTTCTTGATTTTCTCTGTAACCTCCTTACACTGCTCGTCAGTTAATTGCAAGTTAAGTTGATCCACACGTGACTTAATGGCATTCCAACCAGTTAATCTATTAGCAAAATGAATGTATCTGGTTAATCCAAAATCTCCTGGCGAGAGAATCTCATAGGTAGATGGATTGGCCAAGATTGCCTTTGCATGAATACCTGCCTTATGAGTGAAAGCACAGAACCCAGTAATAGGGTTGTTGAATGGGATATTGACTTGAACAGCTTCAGCGACTAAATTTTCCAAATCACGCAACTTATGGAGTTTATACTTGGAAAGGACATAGTCTCTGTCGGCGGCAATCATACGAGCCATTAAACCACCCAATGGCGTAATTCCATTCCGCTCACCTATACCCAAAACAGAAACATCAATCAACTTAGCACCTCCTTCAAGAGCAGTGTATGCATTGGCGATGGCACACCCAGTATCATTGTGGAAATGACACTCAATATCACAGTTCACCACGGACTTTAATGTGCGAACAAGTTCATAAACTTGTCTTGGGTTGGCGCCTCCAACAGTATCAGCAATACCGACTCTGTTAACGCCGATTTTGTCTACAGTTTTATAGATATTTAGTAAATCGACCAAATCAGAACGAAAAGAATCTTCAGATGAGAACCGAATTTCAATCCCTTTACTTTTGACAAACTCAATAACTTCAACAGCAGCTTTAGCGATATATGTCATGTCCTTTCCATGTGAGTACTCTCTTAAGAACTGGGATGTTCCAATGACTACATCAACACCATCGACACCAGTTTCTACAGCAATTTTAGCATCGTCCATATGACAACGTATATGCGTAAGAATCTTTGCCTTGAGTCCGAGCTTACAAATGACCTCACAATCTCTTCTAGATTGTTCAGAGGCGACTGGAGAGGTCAATTCAATATAATCTACGCCAAAGTCGTCAAGAGCCTTGGCAATCTCGATTTTCTTCTCCAATGAAAAGAAAGCGTTAGCAAACTGTTCTCCTTCACGCAATGTCAGCTCAATCAATTGGAAATTTGATACGTTGGATAAGTAATCAGCCGGGTTAGGACCATATGGATTATTACTGGCGACCGCGCTCAGCCGCGTCTCCTCGATGACTTTAGTGAAACCCTCTAAACTAGCCATTTGATATTGAAATTTGTTTTTGTGTTATCTAGAAATTGGGATTTTTGGGGGGTTTGGTTTGTGCTGAGTGGTGGAGTATATGTCTTTTATGACTGATGAGATCTGTGAGTCTAGATTATAGCGCGAAGAGATGAGTCTAGAGGTAATGGGGAGAGCGGAATATGCTAACTACGAGAAAGCAAATCTATTTGATTTAAATGGAGTCAATTTCTTTGTCTTTTTTTCTTTTGTTCTTCATCCTGTATTTAATTAGGCATTCTGTTCTTTTTGCTGATTCGTGATTAGTGAGCCATAATGCGGGCGGGGCCGCTGCATCTTTTAAAATTCACTTGATGGGTATTATTGTTATTCTTTTTCTCATACCTATATAAACTAATAGAGTCTTTTTGGAATTTGGGAATCTAGGATTCTACAACAACTTTGAATTTGTGTATGTTAATTATATTAAAACCTGCCTAAACCGAAGAAAAAAATGTCCAAATAAAAAAAAAAGAGACTTAACCGAAGAATGTAAACTAAAGCAAAAAAAAAGAAGAGTGTTTAAAATTATTAAATTTCTCAAACATTGAGATCGTTCAGATAATAACTCGACTCCGGAATCAAAGCTGGAATCATGCTCTCATAATCATTGTCGTCAACATGAGAGATTGCCCACAAATCAGTTGTTTTGGGAAGCAAGTTAAATTTTGCAAATTTGTTAATTGCCGTTTTAAGCTCTGTGTCTGAACTCACCAAATACCTATTCACTCTTAAGATGGGTGTGAAGCGTTCGTCGTAAGAAACAAGATCAAGGTACCTATGTAGTTGTGCACGATAAGGTGGTATATCCTCCTCAATTATGTTGTATTCATCTTTTGGTGGAGCCTGAGATCGATAAAGAACTCTTTGTCTATCAAGTTCCGCCAAACGAACTAGCCTTAGTGCTTGATCAGTTGCCTCTGCTGCTTCTGCCGCAGCTAAGGTAGTCTGTTGTGGTGCTTTCGGTTCTGCAATGATAGCTCTTTGTGATAATTCTAGTGCTGATGATTCTGGAATCTCAGAATTTGACAAAGATTCAGAGATTACCGAGGGACCGACAACATGCTCAAATTTAGTGTTGACTGGATTGTCTGTTGAATCGTTCAATGGACGGTCTCTGGTAGAACAGACAGTCAGCGCATCGGAAGAAGATATAGGGGTTGTGTTTCTTGAACAAGATGTCGATGTAAGCACTTCTCGTATTGTTTCGTGACGTTTCAGTTTGACTTTTGGAGCTAGAAGTGTTGTTCTCACAGGAGGAAGTCTTTTCTCTTTTCTCCATTGATCTTTAGTGACTCTAATGCGGCCAGCCGCTCTACCACTAGGAACTGTGTTTTCTTGTTGTTCATTGTTGTCTTCATCAGTGGTATCTCCTGAGTTGAGGGCAGTTTCCCTATTAATGACAGGTTCCTCTAGCACCCTCGAAGTGCCTTCCCTCGGACCATATAAATTGTTATTTTTGAGATCGGATGTTCCAAGAGTTGCTTGCTCTAATTCGGCGAGATCGAACGGTCTCAAAATACCGTTTGATTCATTCATGCACAGATTGTGTGATTCCCATCTTGAAGATTCCAATAAAATCGGTTCCTGGGTTAAGTTCATATTGGAAGGTTTTTTTGTATTTTTGTTCTGGTGCTTTTGGTGTTTTTTGTATAACCCATTATAATTTTCCTTTTGTTTGCTGTGTAATCGAGCTTCCCATTGATCTTCAGGAAGCGCATATGAATCGATTAGGCTGTGAATAGAATAGATCGATGCAAGCGACAGACGGAATGAGGGATCTCGAAGAGACCCATCAAATGAGGACGCTGAAGATACACTAGCCATAGCTTTCTTATTGCGAAGAAGTGTAGCGTTAAGATGAGAAGTGAGTTAACGTTTCTTTTTGCCAATCACTATACCCTTTTGGGATCTTGATGCATAGAGTGCAAATAACGGATGATATGTGCAGGCTAATTGAAGATTAATTGAAGTAAAAATTGCTTGTACAAATTGATAATGTTTTTGATTCTGAGATTGGAGAACAAGTCACTCAAGTTTTACATTATCTGACTAGTGTTTCAATTCAAATTAGTATATTTTGCTTGTTGATTGCTTCGCTACGTGATCTCAAGACGCCCAAGATGTAGTCTCAAAAGGCTGGTTCCAAAAAAAATTCGAAAGAATTAAACAACAAACAGGAGTTTGAGAGGGCAATATATATATATATATATTATTTGTTTTCTTTAGTCTCCGACTCATATCCCCCAATAACTGTCAATTGATTAAGCATATGAAAGCTATGCTAAATCAAGTATTGATTAGAATCTAAATATTGCTAGATAGGTTCCGCATTAAACTAATTTGATTTATCCGAAGAGAATAATACAATGGTCATGTAATTAATTTCATATTACGAGGGCGACTGTTCTAACGGCTATAGACAAACTACATCGAAGATTCATAAGATACATATAACTCATATTTTGAAAAGATAATTATGAAAACAAATTAAAAGAATTTTCGAAAGGTCGCAATCGCTTCTAGTAAAATTTTTGGTGCGCCAATAAATTTTCTTCTTTTCAATTACCCCAGGATCCCCTAATCCATACCAATACCTCACCCAAAGAAACAAAATCCTTATCATCCCAATTCAATCCTTTAAATAAAGAAGTTGAGAAACAATTCAAAAGAAATGAGCTAAATCGATTACCATTATTGTCATTTTCATTGGCTATCATGTTTCTATACCTGCATATAATGCCTTGACTCACGCTCCTTGACTAGTCGAATTTTTCAACCTCACAAGCTCAACCCTCTACTCCAAGATGCTTTCAAGTAGACTCGCCGCACGTCCGGCCTCCAGACACTTCTCCGTATCTGCTGGTCTTCTCCAGAAGAAATTGAACAAGTACTCTGCTCAAGTCACCCAAGACAAATCGCAAGGTGCTTCCCAAGCCATGCTTTACGCTACTGGTTTTGAGACCGCCGACATGGACAAGGCCCAGATCGGTGTTGGCTCAGTTTGGTGGTCAGGTAACCCTTGTAACATGCATTTGATGGATTTGAATCATCAATGTACTGACTCCGTCAACAAGGCTGGCTTGAAAGGTATGCAATTTAACTCCATTGGTGTTTCGGATGGTATTACCAACGGTACTGAGGGAATGAAGTACTCTTTGCAATCTCGTGAAATTATTGCTGACTCCTTCGAGACTCTTATTATGGCTCAAATGTACGATGGTAATATTGCTATCCCATCCTGTGACAAGAACATGCCTGGTGTTCTTATGGCCATGGGAAGACACAACAGACCATCCATTATGGTTTATGGTGGTACTATCTTGCCAGGTCTGCCATCATGCAGTGCTGAGCCTGAAATCCCAGAGAAAATCGATATTATCAGTGCTTTCCAATCTTACGGTCAATTCTTGTCCAAGTCCATCACTGAAGAGCAAAGAGTCGATGTTGTCAAGCACGCTTGTCCTGGTCCTGGTGCTTGTGGTGGTATGTACACTGCCAACACCATGGCTTCTGCTGCTGAAGTTATGGGTATGACTTTGCCATACAGTTCTTCTGCTCCAGCTGTCTCTAAGGAGAAGGCTGCCGAGTGCGCCGCCGTTGGTGAAGCCATTAAGAACTTGTTGCAATTAGACTTGAAGCCACGTGAAATCATGACTAAGAAGGCTTTCGAGAATGCCATCACTTATATCATTGCTACTGGTGGTTCTACAA
This sequence comes from Australozyma nongkhaiensis, assembly GCA_030563825.1. Lineage (NCBI taxonomy): Eukaryota > Fungi > Ascomycota > Pichiomycetes > Serinales > Metschnikowiaceae > Australozyma > Australozyma nongkhaiensis. The sequence goes on along the minus strand of JAJMKF010000007.1, from coordinate 73,068 downwards.
ACGCTGTCTTGCACATGATCGCCATTGCTTCCTCTGTTGATGTCACCATCACTGTTGATGACTTCCAAAGACTCTCTGACAACACCCCATTATTGGCTGACTTCAGACCATCTGGTAAGTACGTTATGGCTGACTTGCAACATGTCGGAGGTACCCCAGCTGTCATGAAGATGTTGATGGCCGAGGGTTTGATTGATGGCTCCCAATACACCGTCACTGGTAAGACCATCAAGGAGAACTTGGAGAAGCTTCCTGCTTTGCCTGCTGACCAAGATATCGTCCGTCCATTGTCCAACCCATTGAAACCAAGCGGTCACTTGCAAATTCTTAAGGGATCTTTGGCTCCAGGCTCTTGTGTTGCTAAGATTACTGGTAAGGAAGGTACTTACTTCAAGGGTAAGGCTCGTGTTTTCGATGCTGAGGAGCTTTTCATTGAGGCTTTGGAGAAGGGTGAAATTAAGAAGGGTGAGAAAACCGTTTGTGTCATTAGATATGAGGGTCCAAAGGGTGGTCCAGGTATGCCAGAGATGTTGAAGCCATCTTCTGCTTTGATGGGTTACGGTTTGGGTAAAGATGTTGCTTTGTTGACCGATGGTAGATTTTCCGGTGGTTCTCACGGTTTCTTGATTGGTCACATTGTTCCAGAAGCTGCCGTTGGTGGTCCAATTGCTTTGGTTAAGGATGGTGATGAGATCATCATCGATGCTGAAAACAACAAGATCGACTTGATGGTTGATGACCTGGAATTGGCTGAGCGTAAGAAGTTGTGGACTGCTCCTGCTCCAAGATACACTAGAGGTACCTTGTTCAAGTACTCCAAGTTGGTTTCTGATGCATCCCAAGGTTGTGTCACTGACTTGTAATCTGCTTAGTTTCCTTTTTCTACGTTGGCTCCTATGAGCTTTCTTTTTGTTTAGCACTTGCCTTGGATAGACGGCGCTAAAGAAGTTTTGTGTGGTACACATTTTTTGCATAATAATCATGTCCATTGAACGGACGGCAATTAAATAGAATAATAAAATTCTGGACATTTAAGTCGGTTGAGTGTAGTTGAATCGTATTGAATCCTGGAGCTTTAAAACCCAATATTTGTTCATACGAGCAATGTAGATAGGGTTCCAATTGAAAATCGAAAAGTTGAAATTCTTCCAGGTCCTTTAAAGCCCCTGTAGTAGAAGCACTTTAAGTTTCAAAAGGTATACGGCCCATAATCTGTTATACCCATAATCCCAAGTGAAGCGCATGAGACTCAAGATCTACTCTAATCTTCCATATCATCCTATCTTTTTTCCGCCTATTGATTGAACTAAATGCTTTGCTACTCCATATCATGGGTTTCGCTCTTAATATTTCTACAGGTATCATAACCTTAGCTTTCTTTTGTTTTCGAACAGTCAATCTGTCTATTTACTTATCTTATTTAGGCAACAAGGAATCTCTAAAGTGGTAAAACCCAAAGAGGAAAGACCAAAAAAAAAAGAAATTTGAAGTTCTACTCAATTAAAGTTACAAGGTTGTGCAATTTTAATTAGGTATTGGTTTGTAGTCAATTCATGAGGATCCTTCCATTTTGGGCCTTAATGACTATATCTTGATTTGCAGCCATGTTGTCCTATTACCCGATTCATCAGCTGAAACGCGCAAATAGCAAGGGCCAATAAATTGGCCAATCTAACAAAAAAAGGAGTTAAACAAAAAATTGGAAGATATCTCGATTAAAATTAAATCATATGAGAATTTTGATAGCTATTGTAAATACATTTAAGTATTCTAAACGTGTAACTAAAGTGTAATGCAAATTTGCAGCCGTTTCAGGAGTCACCTACAAGACATTTAAAAAGAAATGATTTTGAAATACAAATTCGACGAAAAACGAAAAACGAACTAAAGGTCAGTCTTCTTACTGAGACAAGTTTTGTGGGCCTTGTCCAATAAAGTTACCAGCAGGGTTGTAAGAACAGATGATGTACAAACCACCACAGTCCTTGTAGGCACATCCAACCTGGGTGGTGGACTTCCAAATGACTTGGGTAAAGTGGTCAAAGACACTACAAGAGCTGTAGTCGTAGTTGGCACCCTCAGAGTACCAAGCGTCAACAGCAGCAGGACCGTCGGAGTAACCCAAAGCCAAGTTTTCACCGTAAGGACCGCCAGAGTGAACCAAGCTGCCACCACATTGGAACTTGTTAGCGTAGTTTTGAGCATAAGACTCCAAACTAGAAGACCAGGACAATGGCGAAGCGTTGTGGGAAGCTCTCTTTTGGTTGTGGGCGGCTAAAATAGCTTGTGCGAAGCTAGAGCCGGCACCAGAAGAACCAGAAGAGCCAGAAGAAGAGCCGGAGTCAGAAGAGGAGTCCGAGCTGGAAGTGTCCTTTTGTTGAGGAGCAGCCTTAGTGGTTGGCTGGGCGGCTGGGGAAGAAGTAGAGGTAGTAGAGGTAGTTGGTGCGGGCGGAGTGAAAGCTGGCGCAGCAGAGCTAGAAGTTGGAACATCGTAAGCATCTGGAATTGAAACAGTAGATTGAAGAATGGTTGGAGTCACTGTGGAGTACACAGAGGTAGACGAGTAGTAAGAAGTGGTGCTGTTAGAAGTGCCATTGAGAGTAGCATTGCCACGGGTGACAGTCAGCAAGGTAGTTGGGAAGAAGCTTGAAGAGGAGTCGCCGATGATGTTGCCCTGTGCGTCAACAGTGACATAACGGTACTCGGTGACTTGAGCAGCCATTGCCGAGGCGACCAAGGCGAGGGTAGAAGCGAGAATTGAAGTCTTCATTGTCTAAAGAACGAGAATAAAATTCAAAAAAAAAGGAGTGTTTCGTAAAGTAATCTGCAAAGGAGCGACTAATCACTTGTGGAGGCAGACTAAGTAGGTATCTAGAGAGAATCAGGAAACGATGTTTCGAGATGCAGTGGTTCAGATCTTGATGTGAAACACGAAAGGAAGGACGTGAAGGAACGGAAAGGAACGGGGAAGAGGCGGCGAACGCGACGTGAACGTGGTGGTTTTAGAGAAAGACTTATAAAAGAAAGGACCGTTGAAAGGGAAAGAAAAGAAGAAAAGCTGGAACTTCTGACTAGGACATTTACTTGTTATATACGCGCGTATCCGTCAAAATAATAAAGTGTGCCTTCACACAGGCACGTTTTGAAACGGGCCCAAACAGTAATAGCCGCCGTGCGTCCCAGGGAAGGGGGTGGTCGCGTATACAGCGCCAAGGCATCTGCGTTCTAGAACTGGTGAGACCAGCACTTCAATAGGGAAACGGTTGTAATTCTCGCATACGTAATAAAGCGCAAGTCTAGAATCGATTTCAGGGACATAATATCCACCGTGAATAAAAAAATGGATGTAAATTGAAAAATGATAGAGAGAATTGAAAGGAAAATGAAAATTCTGTGAATCATCACTAAGAAACTCTTCCAGATCTGGTCTGTGATGTATACCAGTTGGCCGTTAATTCCTGTAGTTGATGAGGCCGTAAGTGGATGGGCGAAAGAGTCGGCTAAAGAAGGCACGCAGTAGAACATATGTATGATGATACTATCGAGCAAAATTAGATAAGAATCTAAATTAGATATCAAAATAAATTAGATTCCATCTTTTCGCCCGTCCAGACCTTGGACGTTTGGGCGATCAAAGATGCGCATTTGATTAGGGGGCCGATGCGATCATTTGCAGCCCGACCATGCTCATCTAGACCCAGCATAATCTCTAAAAATATAGAAGGAGCGGAAGAGGCATAGTTTAATGGAATTTTTTTTGCCTAATTCCGAGACGATTCTTCATATGATAATTGTTCTATTCAATTAGCGAATGTTTGCTTCTAGATTTGTCGAGGCTGGGTTGTAATTTGCGTTCGAGCGCCTTGTGAAGCGAGAAAATGTTCTAGGTGTTCTAATTGTGTTTTTTACAGTCTTACAGTGTTATAGTTTATTAGGTGTTTTATTGTAACAGTGATAGAATTATGTTAAGTGTTGGACACTTAGTTCGTTTCATAGGCTGGATCATTGATTGTTTTCAAACTTTTGAATAAGTTATACCCGCCGTCATCCACATTTGGATGTTCTTTTTGACACTTGCCCTTTTCAGTAAATGACCTTCATTGTAATCTGCCTCAGATTACCCTTTCCCGCCTCGGCCATTTGCCCACTTGCCCAAATACGATCCCGCTCGTGCACATAGACAAATTAAGGTTTGGGTTAAGGTGTGTTGGTCCTCTGTGAAATAAAGTTCGGTCCATGCGAATCAGGCCAAATAATCAACAAAGAAACGAAATGACACAAACACAATTCCAAATAGTAACCATTATTGAATTGGACTCCTAAAAGGTGTTTGTTGCAAGTGGCCAGATATCACTTCCCTGAAACTGCCTATTTGGGCTAAGTGACCGTTTCGCACTTTGACCGGCAACGATTTATTCCTTCGTGCAGATTTTGACAATGTACGTCGAACGCCCAAAATGTAATATGTGGAATAGATTCCACGTATCTTTTTAAAATAACTTTTCGAATTTCATATCTTTCTTGGCTCTGGTTTATATGTTTCGTCACGGTGTTGATACATGTTGTGATCAAGAAAAACTGACCTTAACACTTGTGTTTATGATTTGTATACAGTAGCTGGGGTCCCTTACAACAGACACAATTTAACGTTGGAATTTGTACTCACAGCCCCCAGAACATGGATGTGAGTTGTCAACTTGCCCGAAACTTGTGACTAAAGTGGTGCATGCAATGCACATGTCAATTTGAAGAATCCTGTATATGCAGGATTGCATGCACGCCATGAAGATGTCATCGTAAATGCTGCAGAGCTGCGATTCTCTTCAAATGGAAGAAAACTTCAAGAATAATTCGATGAGATCAAAATTCTATTATATCTGAACATTGAAGCTCAGGAGAGCGCTCTTGATGTATCGTAGCTTTTTCTCTTGTTGTTTGTTTACAATGACAACTTTAAAAATGCCAAGGGATATATATGAAAACCGCGTTTCGATGCAATTTTTCTCCGACAAATCTACTTTGAAAAACCATAAAAAGTTTTGTTTTGTTTTAAAACATTAGGACATACTTGTAGTAAACACCTGAATGCAAATTTATTAGAGTCACCTCTTCGTGTTCAGGGTATTTGTCAGTCCTAATACTAAATGATTCCAAACATATTGCTCCTAAAAAATAAATTTGAATAACTGATCAGCAAATTCATTCTATTCCTCCCGGTTTTCGTTGTAGTTGTACTTTGTTTTTTAAAGTTCTTTTAATCGTTTGAATCGTGATATTACAATACCTTCTACATGTCAGAGCACAATTTATGACGCAATGCCTTTTATTGCAGAGCAGAGTGGGAAATTTAGTCAATTTCTGATTCAAGGAGTTTAAACAACGATCCAAGGACCTTGTCTGTGTCTGCACGTAAACCGTTGTGGAAGTGGTCACTGCTTATATATTGTCTTAAATTTCCGTTGTTTTTGAAAACTTTCTTAGCCTCCATAGTTAATTCAAAATCAACGTACTGGTCATAGTAATATGTTGCTGCCACAACAGGTACGTCTTCCCATTTAATCGCACCTAGGATATCGGTATCATATAATCGGGACCATTCAGTGTAGCGGTGCAAGTCATAAGCCAATTGTTTTAAAGGACGAAGCTCAGTGTAGTCCTCAAACATCAGCTTGTAAACCATCTCGCCAGTGAAGTAGATTGGCTCTTCGCTTGCGAGTATCTCTGAGTTGGCTACGTAATTACTATTCTCAGAAGCGTATCTAAGACGATCCGCGGCCCAGTTTGAAGCGCCAGTTTTTTTACCGTCACAATATATTGCTTCCTGAAACAATGCATAAATAACGTTAGTGTCAAAGGACGATTCGTTCTGTATGGAGTTCAAACTGGAGTAGGAGGGTCTTCCCATAGTACGAATGGACTCGCTAAGTGCAACTACATGCTGATGAATAGCATCTGTACCTCCAGTTCCTCCGAATCTAATCCCAAGCAGTTGGAAACGATCAACTGACAAAGTGCCCCCATTAGGTAAAGTAACTTTATTCTGTGAAAGATACTTCACGATTTCTTTCACTCTCAAAATGTCTTGAGGGTATTTACGATAATAATGAACATTTCTCTCTGTAGTTCGCCTGTATGTTTGTTCATAGACACGATCGGGCTTTTGGCCTATGGGCGGTACACCACCAGTTATCAAAGCAGCTTCCACCGAGGAAGGAGCTAAAGATAAGTATGTAAATATGCAAAAGCCTCCGTAAGACTGTCCTAGCAACAGCCATTTTGAATCGTGGCCTAAAAGTGCTGAGCGAATGGCTTCCATGTCACGAACAATCGAGTCAGCTCTAAAATTGAGTACATACTTAGCAAGAAGGCCAATTTCGCTTGAATTAGGGTTTTCAGATCCATACTTTGCTTCCAATTCAGTTTCTTTTTCTAGAAGCGATTCGGTTTCCAACGGATTGCTAAGCCCAGTTCCTCTTTGGTCATAGTAAATGATCTGGTATCCTTTCTCAATAAGGTAACCCGTATAACTAGAATTTGACAATGGAACGGGACATGGGAATCCAGGACCACCTTGACAATAAGCAATTGGCTTAGCAGGATTTGGAAATATGACTTTTGAATTCCATTCCAGCCCGTGGATTGACTTGTTGTATTTTTGGGTCACATTGGCCACAACACAGATCAGATCTGCATTGGGAGAGGAGTAGTCCAATGGGACTTTGAGTTCTATTCTTTGGTTTAAAAATCCATCAGTCACGAAAGCATCGATGATTTTGTAGGGCGATTTGGGATCATTAGCCATTGTAGTTGGAACTGTAGAGACGACACCTGCAGAAGCAGATATGGAGTTTGGAGACATTTCACGTGGCATGAAAAATTCAAATTGATTGAGCAAAACAAGAAAGTGAAATGAGATTTAATACTTTATGACAAGAATTTGTGTAGAAGTAGATTGGGTCACATAGTGGCACGGCTCCATACTGGAGTAGCGAATAACATTATATGTCCGAACTAAACGATGCATAAAAATGATCGTTAGCAACTAAAATTTTTGAACTTTTGAATTTTTGAATTTTGAGGTCTATTTATCTGCTTATTCATTTTCAATTTAATATTGGGCTTTGTTAGGTTGTAGTTTTGTTACAGGATCAGTCACATTACTCCCACAGTAATCTATTATACTTGAAAAAAAAGAGGCAATGGTCTTACATTCGAAAGAAGTTAGAATTTTCCCACTTGAATTTTCCGAAACTCTGATTAATTTAATCGAGTGAAACAAACGCAGCATCTAGTATATCAGTAATTTTTCAATACATGCTATATTCAATCTCAGAATAAAGAGATATCAACATGTATGAACGCATCAATAGTCACCAATTTCTGGATATTGAACCTCAAAATTCTCCTCGGCGTACTTAGCCCAATCGGCTAAGAACGAAACACCGCATTGTTGCAATAGCTCAATATCTCCAACTACACACAATTGTCTTTTTGGTCGAGTCATGGCAACGTTAAGTCTTCTAGGATCATTTAAAAAGCCAACTTCTCTATTATCGTTCGAGCGTACAAGGGATACAATAATGACTTCATTTTCTCTTCCTTGAAATCCATCAACCGTGGAAACCTCGATTTTCGCATCGAATTTAGGTGCAAGGAGCTTTCTTATTACAGTCACTTGAGCGCTATATGGAGAAATCACACCAATTTGTTCAGGAGCTACTCCGGCGCTTATCAATTTGTCAATGTGCTGTGAAACGACCAAAGCTTCAAGTTCATTATATTTAGATCCTGTCGATTGCAAAACATTTACGGTTATGTCATCCTCCGTGTTTTGTTCTGGGTAGTCTCCTCCTTGTGTATCATACCAAATGCATGGCACACACGTCTCATCGGTCTTATCTACATTTGGTAAATCACTGAGTAGAATCGTGCGAACATTATCACTTGCTTTAAGTTCTCCGCCATAAAGCTCTCTGGAAGGAAAGTCCATGATTTTTTCGTTCATTCGATATTGCACATTAAGTAGCTTTCGATACTCTTCTCCATGATGGTGTTCCATAAGTCTATCGAAGAGAGTGACTTCAAGATCTGCGATAAGCTCATTTTTCTTTCTTAGTTCCTCAGCAGCTGCTTTTGACTCTACAGTTGCAGACAATTGTTTGTTGTCTCCTGCTATAACAAGCCGCTTACAACCCAAATGGGTGACCAAAGGGATCCAACATTGGGGCTCCAACGACTGAGAGACTTCATCGATTATGATAGTATCAAATAATGGATGGTCTATACCGAAAGCTTGATTTTTATACATCGCATACAACTCATTGCTTCCTGCCCCATGTAGAGTAGACAAAATAACCTCAGCGTTGTTAATAAGATCATGGGAAATTTTCTTCTCACGCTCGCGCTGTTCTCGCCTCAACTGTTTCAATTCTCCATAAAGTAATTTCCTTTCTGCATACCGCTTACAAGTTTTAATAGATGCCAAAGTAGTTCTAATGTCCTTCTCAATATCCTGAAGCACTTCCTGATTTTCTCCGCCTTCACCGTCATAACTAGATTTTGAAAGAACATACAAGCAATGGCGAAGGTTTGCAGTGGATACTCGAGCTGGGTGACCAATTCTTATGAGCTTTTCTGGGTTACTATTCTTTGAAGCTACGACTTTTCGTTTGGAGACTTTTTTAGCTCCTTCTTTTGGAATTGAATTGAAAGCGGGTGATAATCTTTCTAGAATATTATCAACAGCAGTGTTTGAAGCTCCACAAACAAGGATCTTCTCACCGAGATTAAACTTCAATTGTTTGATTAGCTCTATAAGCGTATATGTTTTTCCAGTACCTGGCGGGCCGTGAATAATAGTAACTGGAGATGAAATTGAAAACTTGATGGCATCTTTTTGGGATTGATTTAAGCTTTCGTCGAAATATTTAATTTCCTTCTTTGATGATGTACTCTTAGGGGTGTATCGCATTTCACCAAGAAGAATACGTAACATCTCGGTTTTATTTCCATCACTTAATTGCTCTAATTTCTTAAGAGCCTGATTCATCCTTTTATACGTGGCCGTATGTGAAACTTTGACGACCCACACACGGACATTGTCTCTACCAGTATTATTATAGATATTACTCAAACGCTCTTCAGAATTATGGTCAGACTCCTTTACTAAAACTCCAATAAGCTTATTTGTTACTTTTGTGACAACACCTTCTACAGCCGAACTCTCTTCATCTTGTGCAGCAGCCATTAAATCCAATTGAACGACGTCACCCACCCTCAATGATGAACTTGGAAGCTCTTCTGAGCCATTGGAAGTAGCCGGATCTGGTCCTAGCTCAAGTAGAGAGCCACCTGCCCATCCTGACTTGACATTAGCGACTGTTAAGTTTATCACAGCCAAGCCAATCGCAGCGAGCTTTTTTGGTGAGAGGGAAGTTAGATACGATGCGGTTTGCTCTGTTTCACACTTATGTTCGAGTTCAATGGCATTATGGAAAGTGGTAGCCAACGTTGTCTGGAGAGACATCTACAGTCTACGAGAGTGATGTTAGTATCAGTTTTTCACAAGCAAACCACTATAAATTTTGCTCCGTGCATCTTGATACGAGATCTTGGTCTCTTTTTTCTGTGCGATTGCAATATTTGTCAGCGATCAAACTAGTTGGAGCTGAGAGAGAGAATCAACATACTTTAGGGTAGAAATTAGTTAGTGTGGAGAGGGTGAGAATAAGAAGCACTATGGTGAATAAAATAAGAGAAAGCAAAAACCTTCGTATAAATTGTTGCTTTTTTAAATTTTATTTTTACTCGAAATGCTATTTATTCTTGAAATAATTTTTGCTTGCTATTTAAAATATTCAATGCTGCTTAAATGAAGACTATTTGCGAGTGTATTTGTATAAAAGAAACTGCGAGATTTTGAAGTATGAGCTTTCTTTAGTAAAATTTGATAAGAATTCGTCTGTTTGAAAAGAGAATTTTGGAGCTTCCCTTTTAATTCAAGATGTGAATAGGAAATATGATCAGCTTTGATCTAAGGGACACCACACGAAGTTGTAGGAAAAAGAATACATCAAATGAGAAACTCTAAGGTACTTCTTGATTTATCAAAGTATTAGCGCCGTAGTAAGCCTCTGTTGGTATTGAGGCTGGCTCCGCTATCAAAAGACTTTCAAACTCCACGTGGACTTCAGGTATGATGCTAGAATTCATATTTTTAGAGTATGATAGGAAGGATAACCTGACACCACCTTCTAAAGTTGAAGCGTGGTCTATTAGATGTTTTGTAGAAACAAACAATCCAGATATTAAGGGCCATTAATGTATACATAAGTGTCCCAGAATGTATGCACCAACGGATTAAAATTTATACTTCCATTACGAATACACCCTCTTGTTATCCGCGGAGTAAGTGAACGTAATAATGTCAAATCACAGCCTGATAGTTTCGTTTATTTCTACGGCGCTGTGGTTAACACATCTTGACTTAGGGAGGGCAAACAGCCAATTGCAAGATAAGGATGGAAATACTTAAACCCACTGATTAAAGCTGCATCATAAAGGATTATATTTTATAAATGTTGAACTTGAATTTTTAATAGATTCTTATTGTCCTTAAACTTCTGCCGACGATACTACTGTGGGAAAGCTCAACTTACATGGCCTTCAAGAATTTTTTAAGCGAGTACGAAAGAAAGCTTCCATTTTTCTATCAAATTTCATTACTAAATGAAATAATCATACATCAGAATCTCTCCATCAATGAAAAGATGTAATTGGAAAACTGTTTCATTTTCGTGTACTGCATGTTATCATGTACACTCCTAATTTTGGAGCTTATTGCGTTTCAATACGGCGTTTCTAACAAGCTGAGTAGAATTTTGCTACAAATCCAGCGCTATTTTATCTTCTCCCTCATTTAATCTTAACGGAATACGAGTCGCCAAAACCTTGGTTATTCTCCCCGAGTAGTCTCAGATCTGAATAGTCATCCTGCAGATAACTTATTAATTGTCTTGAGAGAAAACGCTTTCCCAGTGTTTCTACTAATGGAGAATATCTGATCTTGATGGCAAGGAATACCAAAACTTGTTATCCTTCTACCTTCTACGGTGTAACCAATTTGTTCACCACTGCTGGTAAATACACCACTTTCTGTCATTGACGTAGGTCTTCCATCTTTCTTACCTTGTGACTCAGAAAATATACATTTTTGATTATGAGGCATGCAATGTAGATTTGTTAAAGTCTTAACTTTGTCTCCAATTGTGACCTTTACAGTTCCAAGCCCCATCTAGGATGTGGTTGTGCCTCCTGCAACACCTAACTTAGTAGCATGTCGACAGTAATCCAGGTAGTATTTATGATTATTCACTACGTGAACATCACTCCCAGTGTCATAAAGAAATTCCACTACTGTTTATAAGAAAATTTTCTTTTAATTTTTTTCTCTCAAGCGACAGTTTTTAAATACATGTCCTTTCTTCTTACAGTAACCACAGAACACAGATTTCTTCGAATAATTCTTGTTCAGAATTGCTAAGGCTTTATTGTGACTGACAGACTGTTCATGTTCATTCTTCAAGTCACGTCCAATAGCTATGATTTTGAAAAAGTGATTTACTCTAACACCCGTACCAACTCCTCCGAAATCAATAGGGTTATGATCGTAAGCTTTAAATGCTTTAATGGCAAGATCTTTTCCAAGTGCCGATAACAATCCCTCTGCGGCATAGAATGGTGCATAGGAGAATTCTCCTCTCCAACCCGCTGGATAATAACGGTGTACACCACCTTCTAATGCTTGACGTTTGACTTCCTTTTGGTATTCGTCAATAAACTCAATATGATGGTGAGACAACATAGTCACTGACAAGTCATTTTGTTTAATGTAGTCGTGAATTGTTTGTCTCCAACTCGATCCGCACATTATTGCAATATCAACTTTCATATTTGCTTCAACATAAACCTCCAAATCTGCTTCAAATCTCAAATACAAGTAATTAAAATTCATTTGATCTTCTTCAGTATCTACTGATAAGACCTCCCTGAGGGCCTGTGCTCCGTTTAAGTAGTAGTGGTGCAAACATCTGCTAGTAGATCTCAAGGCTTCCTCTAAACGGAACTTGAACACATAAGTCATTACATCTTTCTCCAAACATCTCATAGAGAGTCTGCAACGCAGAGGGCTCATAACCTCTTGAGAGTAAATACGCTTCCACAGGGTGTGCTGCATATAATCCTTCTCTACTCTACTAGCAGTTTCACGTTCTTGATTATTCATATTAGACTTTGTTCTAGTATCTATCGTTATTCTCTTTTCATGATCAAAGAAAAGAGAGCCAGTATTTATAATACTCTAAAATAATCAGACCACTAAGGTCTCTTTGGCACCAAGCTTTATGGATGCGCTTTGCTAAGACTAATATTACAACATCAGTACCTCAGAATGGTTTGATAAAATGCAGGACCTAGAGTATCAACTCTTAACAGATAGTAATCTGACTAAATGCACGACCTCGAGTCTTACCTCTCAACAAATTGGATTTAACCGTATATGCGTCTCTTCATGTATTTCATAAGAAAATTTACTCTCGTAGGGTTAAACAGAAACTAGCGGTAAAATGAATTTTTAAAGTGGGTCAGCAGAGTAAACGACTAATTCATTAGTTGTTACTAAAATATAGATGAAAAACGCGCCATCCACCTCTAAGAACATATTTAAACTATGGAAAAAGAACAAATTTACGACTGAATTCATTTTTTAGGAAGCGCTGAACTCTAGTATAAGTGGGTTTTTCCGTTCAATCTTTTTAAATGCGCTAACATTTGAGTTATCAACTTCTTTTAATCTTGTGTGTCTCTTCAGCACTTGGCATGAATATCATAAAGCTTATTTCGCATTGCAACCAAATTTCATGTATTAATCATTGCCAGATCTATCATAAAGAACAAAAAATTACAAAATCTGAAAGGAGCAAAAGAATTTCAAGATTATTTTGTCGACAACTTCAATGTATTACACGGATATAGACTGCATATACAATGTTTCACTTTTGATTTCGAAAGGCTACGACAAAGCCAAATTCCTGAATAAAGTAAGCTTTGATTTCATCTCAAGCTTTAGATTTGATCTTATTGAATGGGAAAACTATGTGCCTTTACAAGTCATGAAGTGTTCCAGGTTTTCACATGACCCATTTACAATTTTATACCACAAACCTACAAAATTAAGAAATAGTGAAAAGAAAAATTTTATCATCAGGCAGGAAATCTGAAGAGGATATGAAGCATTCTATTGCTATATTTAATTAATTCGTTTATTGTTCCTTCGCTACATCAATTCTATAGATTGTACTTAACGAGTGTATTAAAATTTACAAGTTCATACTAAGCCAATCCCACTGGCTCAGTTTCTCATCTCCATCATCCACGTAATTATCCTTCTGAACCATAGAAGGCCAGTCACCATCCTTGCCAAATTCATGAATGGAGTCAAGAGGCAGGTCACGAATTAGCAGCGGAGTGAAGTGGAACGATGATTCAGGAACTTGTCCTGGATTGCCTCCACTTGTTTGAAACTGTGTTCCTAAATCGTTCACGGAGTATTCAGATTGGGGTTCCAATGCTGTTTTAGGGCGACTGGCGGGTTTTGAGGCTTTGACACTTGCTTTCGAGACACTTTTAGAACGTGAAGAAGAAGCAGCATTAGGCTTTGAGCCTTGTTTATTAATTGGAGTTGGATTGAAATCGTCCCCATCGCGTGCAGGTGTGTTCTTTCCCACAGAGCTGGAAACACTAGCGCGCGTATTTGCGACACTAGTTACATTAACCAGTGAACCCTTTCGAGATAAACTGCTTGAACCTTGTCCTCTCTGTCTCTTTTTGATCACATCGGTCTTAAGACTACGCGGGCGTACAGTTCCATGTAATTTTAAGAAAAGTCCACAAGCGTTACACAATGGCTCACCTTGCGGGTTACGACGCCATAATGGTGTTGTTTTTGTATCACAATTAGTACATCTCAAGTTCGCAGTAGGTGAGTTAAGTGTGGCCGCACTATTGTTACTTGTACTCTTGGATGCATTGTTAGGGGTACCAGTATTGCTACTAGTCTCAGCGCCAGATGAATTATTAAGTTGCTGTTGCTTATTCGAGTCTTTGGTCTTAATTTTTTTGGATTTTTTCTTGGGCAGAACACTCATTTTTGCATTAACAGGCGTTGCGGCTGATACAGTAGTGGGTACAGAACCTGGAGGAGGGGTTCCATCAAAGAAACTCTCGGCCCATGAAGTCCCTACACTATTTCCATGTGCAAACAGAGAATGCAGCTGTGGATGAAGGATCTGGCCTTGAGCATCTCCACTTGGCACCTTTTGTGAAGGTCTTCCATGACTTTCAAAATACATTGAAGATTCAATTTCCTGCACAGAAGCGGAACCGGGATCAACTAATGACATACTTACTGAAGTACCATTTCCGTAATTATCAAAAGTATCTGAAGGAAATCCAAGATTAGAGGCGCTTACAACAGATGCCAGATCATCAAAATCGTAGGGTGTATGCAGGCGCAGATTATTAAAATGGTCGGCAACATTAACAAGTGAATGATCTTGTCGACCTAACGAGCCCAGAAGAATAGCGGATGGACCCACTGGGTAAGAAAAATATGAAGGGTCATACAGCAGTGAAGGTGTGGCGCGTGCCAGAGAACCCATTGGTTGTGGCAGTATTCCAGAGAAATTTGATGCTGAAGGATGATTATTTGACGACATGGCAATTGAATTAGTGGCAGCGATGGGCGTGTTTTGCTGGCTATATGAGCCGGACCCAGGGGTATAAGTGTTATTATTGTTGTGATTATTGTGATTGTTAGTGTTGTTGTGGTTATAATTATGGCCACGGTAGCTAGTACCTCTATGGATACTAGTGGAACTACTGCTACGGCCTGGATAGCCTGGGCGCTCGAAATTGCCATTATTTGTTTGGCCACCATTTGAGAAGTTTCCGCCATTTTGACCTTGGGGACCTCTGTACGACGAGGAAGACAAGGATTCCGCGTAAGCCTGTAAAGCACTTCCATTACTGAAATTTGCATTAGAGACACTAGGCGTGAAGTTTTGATTCGGACCTTCATAAGCTAGAGGATCAAGCAGAAATGAAAATCCGTGCCCCTGTCCATATAGGTTTGAGGGAACTGCTGTATCCTTAAGAGCTGCAGATAAATTCAGATGAATACTTGTATTTGAAGCACTTGCAGCGTTGTGTCTTAGGTTAGAAGCCCCAGCCATACCTGTTGTTGGAACTGGAGGATTTGAGCCCCTTCCTGTAGCAGGAGTTGTAGCCAATAGAAACGGCAGCGAGGACGCTGGTCGTTTACGGTTTTGAGTTAGATTGTGATTTGGGTTTTGATTCTGGATATGAGATTGGTTTTGAAGCTGGCTTGGATGTTGAGGTTGATTCTGAGCACGAGGCAAAGTCGATTTCACATCTCGGCTCATGCGTCGGATATGTGCTACATAATCAAATTCCTCCGCGCTAGCACTGGTTTGAGGAGTGTCACCCGAATTTAGCTGTTCTAGAAGCGGACTAGTTATGAATGAACTCAACTCCAGTTTGGATCCATTTTTTTGTCGTTGCCGTTGTTGTAGCTTCTTAGCCTTTTGCACAGACATCATCCGCCACGTTAAATTCTCCATTCGAGTACGATATGGAAGAAGGTTTCGGGCATTGCGGTACATCAGCCAAAGCAGCTTGGCCAGGTAATCTGTATTGTCCATAATGAGTTTTTAAATTCTGTGTGGTTCTAGCAGAGATATCAAGTCTGCCTATTTGATTGGGTGAGCAGTTTTGCGATTCTATAATTGGATGTGTGAATCACTTTTTGTCAGTCCACTTATGTGGTTTCAATTGGAAGTTCGGTGTCCCGTCCGAAATAGGAAGATGATATAGTAAGACAACAGATTAAAAAGAAAGTCCAAAAGTTTTGGAGCTAAGGAGAAAAGTAGATGAAAAAAGCTTTGAAAAATTAAGTTCTCCTTTGGTTTTACAGCTGTTCCAGAATAGTAATGTGGGATCCCGAAGAAGATACGGACAAGTCACGAAATAGAGCTTTTGAGGCCGCGTTTTCGGCGTGGGGTGGTAACTCGGGTGCAGAAGCACAACTGTGACTTATTCTTTTGGCGCTGAAGTCTTGGGGGACAGGTTGCGTAGCTTCTTAGGAAGATGTATGTTGAAGTGGAAAGCCACATTCGGGAACAGACCAGTGTTATTGTGTGCAGTACGATAAAGTGTGAGGGTGTCAGGAACGCAAAAAGGGTGGTCAATTTGACAGGTAAATTGTGGATTCTTGAAAGATTAGGTCGAAAGACTTCAGGAAATTAAAATTTCACAATTCCTTATCATTTCCCTTGTGAATTTGTTCAGATATCTCGGAAAGCAGCGAAAGGACCTGCACATAAGGAGAATTTGTGCATGTAAAGGCGGAATTAGGCGAACTGCAGGACTGCTCTTGCCGATCTAAGTGGCAATTGGTTCTCCGATAAAAAATGTACGGGTGTAGATCTGCAGGTAATGACTCAATGAATTGGACCAAATTTCAGTTGCATTTTCAGGGAATTGATGGAATTTAGTTTTTAACCTTTGCAAATTCGATTAATTTCAATAAATTATGTTGCCTATCGTTTTGAGAGGTTGGCCTTTGTTGTAATTCATACCTCTAAATGTTTTGGACCTTGTTGCAGTGTCTGAGAGTTTGGGAATTCTTAGATAAACCGTTAGCTTTGTCAAGGGACAGGCCATTTTATTATCGATTCTCCTTGCAGTAGAGTATGAATTTGAGAAACGACTTTAAGATATAAACGAAATGGTTTTTGTTCTCTTGACTCTTCTCAATTCGCAATTTTATCGATCAAAAATGTGCTTCCATTGAGTTGCAATAATTGACATTTATTTCAAAACAATTTTGAATGAGTCTAGAAAAATGATATTTAGACGAAGATTCTTCAACGAACCGATACAAATTTTCATTTTTTTTGAACATGAAGCTTTCGATAGATGTTATAAGGGATTTTGCTTGCATGCATATTCTTAAAAGAGAGTGGGTAAAATTTCTGGTCGGAAAGCCGAAGGAAATCACTATCAATTAACAAATCTAACGAGTTTGATCTCAAAAGGAAATGCAAGCGTAAATTTCGAAAAGACTTCGATACTCTTGAATGAATGTCGAAATTAGCTCCAAACTAGCTGTAACAGCGTCACACCATAAGAAGTAGAAAAATAGATCAATGAAGATAAAAACGAAAGTTTTTGAAACCACACCTAAAAACTTTATAGCGTTCTTTTAATACAGTTCTCAAAACCCGGCTTCAAATCATCAAACCCTAGTAAATATATGAGATTTGGAAGTGCAGATCTGACATAAGCAAATGCTCGCAAGACTGGCCAATGGAATCAGCGAACTATATCTATGTACCAACAAAACTCATCCACAAATGGCTTAGTCTTTAATTTAATACAATCACCCTTCGAATGATGCATTGTGGTCTTTATAATTAAATATTGACGGATTTGCAGCCAGTCTATACTGCATATAATCAACTGACTGAAACGGCTATGTCATGCAGGGTCATGTGAGGAATGTATAGGAAGTCATACAAGTGCTAATTTTGAGTCATTACATAGGACTAAAAACATGGCAAAGATCAGTTCTTTTAGAATTTGAAACTTTCTCCAACTAAAATTAATAAAAATCTTCTATCGGGATATCCCTTTTTTCAGTCTTTTAATCCCTTTCACTACCTTTACCTTGATATCTCGCAATTCCCCTTTCGTCAACGCCTGTATATAACTCAAGAAGGTACCCTCGGAAGTCCTGTAGTTGCTGAGAAAAAAGGTGAAAAACCCAGACATCCTCATACATTTCTGAAAATTATATACAGTATTTAGGATTCGTGCGCCTACCGTGCGCGCCTTTGCCTCGCTCGCCCATATCCTGAAAATGTCGCCATCAACAGTTTTTCCGACTCCTCACCTTGCCCTCAGCACATTTGGACTCGAGAATAAACCGGAAATCTATCTGATTTTCGCCCATTCAAGACCCGTGCTTACCACTCATCTGCATCTTCCTGCTTATCTAAAAAATCTGCTTTCACTTGCCGTAATTTCCCGGCTAGTTACGTCCCTTTTCATCGGCACATACCACTCTACTTTCACTACCCCTCCGTTAGTCTTTGTGGCAACAAGTGGCCACGTACTCGCCAAAGAATCTTAGTGGAGCGTTTAATTTGATCTTATATTAGGAAGACTCAGTATTTGTTTACCCCTTCCCGTTTTTCTGCTCTTGAAGCTTACTTTTTGTCAACTTCTCGTTTGATGAACGTGTCGTTCAAGGCTCGGTACTAAAACTCACATAAACCCTTTTGGAAACTACCTTGAAACATCACATTTGAATCTTTCGAAACTCACATCTGATCAACTACTTTAATAATTTCGAGTCACTTTATTGTTTTTTTCGAATTACCCGTTTAAAGGTTGCTGTTTGACCATTTATATAACCCAAATTTTTCAATACCCCTTTTTAAAGAAGTAACCAAGGAATCACTTCACTTATCACCAAAGCAACTCGAGTGAATTCGAAAAACATCTTAGCACCTTGAAGCTTTATCAGAGAAATATAAACTAGCAACAAATCTATCTGTACCCATCATGGCTGCAAATCTTTCGGAATTTTACTCCCTTCGCAGAATGGAAGATATCACCAACAAACACAAGAAGCATAAGCTAGATAATGGCAAGGAGGGCAACAATACCAACAAGCGTACATGTTATCCAATGCAAGAAAGACTGCCATCGCCTTCTTCTCCATGCAGCTCTGAGTCTCCAAAACATTCCCGCAATAAATCAGTTCTGTTTGTTTTGGACAAAAATCAACTGTACGAAGCTTCACCATTGTTGACTCCAAAAGATGAAGATGACGATGATGATGTCAATCCTGACGATGTAGGTTACAATAAAGACACCAATTACGACCTCGCATGTGCTGCTGAGGTTGACCTGGATGATACTTTAGGTAACTTGCACCTGTTAGCACCAGAGAAGCAACTCGACGATAACCCAGATTATATTGCGTTGACGTCGACGTTAGCACAGTTGACTCAGACGAAGGAATCCATTTCTAGTGAGATTTCATCGCTTTCACGCGTTAGAAAGAGCGCCCAAACTGCCGCCAAGCTGGACTTAGTGGCTTTTTACATGGAGCTCATTTGCGGCGATAAAAAGTTGCCGCAACAACATCGGGTCATGCGTGCTCCTGCAGTACAATGGTCCCGTTACCACCTGGAGATGGCGTCGGTGTCTTTAGAAGATACCACGAACGATTGTAATGACAGGCGGCTTTTCAAAACGGTGCTGATGTTTCAAGCGTCTCCATGAGACATGCACCACAAGTTTGAGTGTGTTTTGAAAAGCTCATGGCTGGCTGTGGCCGTGTATATTAGTAGAGGTGCAGAACGCGACAGCGCTCTGTCCGTTTGTAGCTCTATACAAAGTAAATATCATGAAAAGTTGTAAATAGTAGTTAAGAGTGGATATAGAATAGTGATATATTGATTCAAGCTAAACTTAGTGGCAATTTGAAATTCTTGGACTTAAACAGAAATCGCTTTTCGAGCGAGTAAAAATGCTGCAATTTTAGCTCAGAGTTGATACGAAGACATTAATATCTATGAAATGTGTTCCGGTATGATTGTTCAAAACAGGATGGACCTACCGATAACAGAAGATTGATTTACTAATAAAAGCAAAAAACTTATTAACTTGTAGCGTTTAGCTTAATGTGGAACAACAGAGTCGTCTTCATGAAAGATACTAAGTCGACTCTATACTGAGACGACTTTTATTCGAAGCCAGCTTAGGTTTTGACTTAACCAAATTAAAATGAAATAAATTGCGCTTCCTAAAGTTCAAATCGCAAAGTATGAGACCGAAGTATGAATTTATGTTATACGCTGATTCTGCTTCAAGGAATTCTCCTGAGAAACCAACCTCCTTTCAAGAGGAGGCGCTAATTGGTCATTAATGACTCAGAGAATCTTGAAGGCTCAAAAAGTCAACTCTCCGCCGATTGCAACAAAAATTGATTTAGATTGTTCTTGAGAGAGATGATTTCTAAAGCGTGATTGCTGAGCTCGAGACAAACAATGTATTGAAAATCGGGTGCTTCTGATTGACGAGCCTATTAAGTTATATTTTTCTCTACTAAATAATGATTGGGGTGGGCACAAATTCCTTAGATAGTATATCACGCGGTGGTACTTCTTAAAAGGCCTCCATTTTCATGAAACAACATCGAAGAATTCGGTAATTCCATACACGACATACCTCCCAAAAACCGCTATTGAGAAAACATTTTGCGAAGTGTAGAGAATAGTTGATTCCGCTTTATCTGGAGGCTCTTGTTCAACATACCAGGCCGGGTCTCTTGATCTTCAGAGTTCCATACTTCAGTTGCGCCAGCATTGAGTGCATCCATAGCTCTAGTAATTCTTCACTTCGTAGTACATCAAACGATACACTTGAAAAGAAAATCGCTCAAAAAATCGAGCCAGC
This sequence comes from Australozyma nongkhaiensis, assembly GCA_030563825.1. NCBI lineage: Eukaryota > Fungi > Ascomycota > Pichiomycetes > Serinales > Metschnikowiaceae > Australozyma > Australozyma nongkhaiensis. The sequence continues at coordinate 52,461 of JAJMKF010000007.1, read as the reverse complement.
TTATTTAATGAGTACAATAAGATTTTATTTTACGCTGGCAAAAGACGTTCAAATAAAAGATCCACCGTTGTTCATTAAGAATAAATCATTAATGATAAAAGTTATAATAACTATGCAAAGTCTATAAAGTGGTGCCATGATACTTTACATAAGCGCCCCATGCAAAAGCAATGCCAATCACCAGTCCTAAAGAAACATCGAAGAAATGGTGGCGGTAGTCTTGTGTACGACTCAATGCTATGTAAGCAGCCAAAAGAGAAGGAAGCGATCTTAAAATAAGAGTTCCTATGGCGCTGGCTCCAGGAATCTTCCCATCACGTCCAAACCATAAGGTCAAGTAAAAGAGTCCAGCAAACGCCATTGACAGGTGACCCAGCGGTGTTGACTTCATTCCATCAGACAAATACATCTGTCCCAAAGGTGCAGAACATACGCTTGTGGTAACGAACTGATTAATTGGAGTTCCTGTAACAGCTCCACAACGTTCAAGGAAATCAGGCCTTGGACGAGCAATCCATACTTTCAACACATCAGTGACACATGCAGCAGCAACAACAGATACCCATAAGCCCAAAAGGGTACGATTAGTGGCACTGAGTCCAGTTGATTCATCGCGTCCTGTTGTTTTTGGCTGTAAAGCTCTACGAACGAATTGGAACACACAGACAACAGCTGTGGGAAGTAATGCACAATAAGCGTACAATTCATTGTCAGTTACACGCTCGACACGAGCAAAAGGGTGTTGTAAAGTACTGTCATCGAGGCGGAATTGGCGTTGGAAAGGCTGAAGGTGCTCAAAGTAGTAAAAGAAGAGCACCACGAAGCCGAAGACAGTTAGCCAGTCCTTGGCATGTGTTGACAAAGCCATGGGTACAATACACTGTATTGGAGAAATGAAAATCCGGCTTCTAAGCTACGGGATGGCGATGAGCTCCAATGTATATTATATGCCTAATATTTCACTTTGACGTGTTTCGTCTCATTAATCTCAAACCTGAAACGTGGGGCTAAGATGCAGCACGTGGATCTGCAGAAAAACAGTGAATGGCTCTGATAATAGTTATGTTAATTTAACTGATCTACTTAAAAATTCCGTAAAGTTTTGGAAAAATTCCGTTTTTTTTAAATTCCGCATTTCGTGAATCCAAGCGAATGTAACCATCATGGCAGGGTCACAAGACGCAATTCTTATCAGGAAGGAAAGTTCGGAAAACTTTTATAATCAAAACCTATATACAAGAGCTTAAACTCCTGAGTTTCTTCTTCTGCAAGATCTCCAATGTATCTCGAATGTAGTTCGGTGGTGCAGAGAGCATCATCAAGAGCATCTTTAAGATGGAGGTGCAGATATATGCATAATGGCTATTTATTCAGGAACAGAAATTTCCGGAGAAGTGAATCAAAAGATGTTCGATTTAGCTTCAATTCAAGCAAGATTGAGAAGCCATTTGATGTATATTACCCCAGTTTTGCAAGCGTTTTGATCTCACAGACTCTTTGATCTCAAAGGCTCTATCCATCCTTAACTTAAACAATTTTTTATGTGTGAAAGTGCCACTGAATTGAAGCGCACAGGATCTAAAAGCGTGAAAATCTGCTCACAATATAAAAGATTATTTGATTTTCACGATAACTCATAACCTTTGCAGAAGGTTTGTTTTTTTTCTAAGTTTTTCTCATAGTGAGAGGCGCGGAGATAGTTTAAGTCCGATAGTTTGGTCTTCTTCTTGGCTGTGGAAAAAAATAATGTAAATTCCGCTTTCAACAATTGCGAATATTTTGATTTCCAAGATTAATCTGAACCATAAATTTTACAAATTGTTCATTCAATTTTCCTCCTCATTTTCCGTCGAAAAAGCTTCTCGAATTTGAAAGTCCCTATTCGTCAATAGCGGGGATTTTGACACATTTTCCTTTAGTGCAGACATGGCGTTTTTAGAGTTATCTCAAACTATAAAAATAGAATTGACACCTGCGTCGCATCGGCGGTTAGTATGGGGTACGTAAATCAAGGTGGTGCCAAACCTAAAGCATGTTACATTTTCAATGTGCAGGAGCTGCACCAAAATAGACACCGTGCATAAGTCTTTATTTTAAACTAAGGTACAAATTTGCACCCTCAGTTTCACGTCTTTTTCATTTCGTTAGCAACGATATGAATGCAATCGAAATGTGCCTTTTAAACTCTGAATAGACCCGAGGGTGTATTTTTGTCAAGCGCTCGCAGCTTAAATTTTCCGAACTAACAAGCTCACTAGACTATCAAGTAGCTCAAACCCTTTTAGTTTTACCACTTTTGACTCAGGAACCAAACTTGATTGAACGGGGAAGCGCATGAAGAGATTCTGACCCCGATGAACTACTTTGAGGGGTCTAGATCAGAAAACTCTTCTATTCTAAGAACCCGCTTGTAGCCGTTTGATATGACGACTGTCATCGTAGCTAAATTTGATGACAGTTATTTGAGTCGTTATTTGCTCTCGTTTCTGCGCTTAGAGGTTTTTTACATTCCTGCTGACTTCATCTTCTCGCTGCGTTTAGTCCTACAAACTGATAAACAGAATGTGTGGAAAGTGGAAACTTAATCGAGATTTGACTGTCAACATCTTCATTATTTGAGTCTATTCTTTTGTAAGTAAGTTCGATTCAAACAAATAAAAAAATGGCCGTTAGAGAGCTAGGCGCTGTTATAAATTTGTACCGAAATTCTTTCGGACATAACCGCCCTTTTCACAATAAGTAACTCCGAAATGTAACATATAATTTACATTTTTCAGATTTAATTCATTTATAGTAGTTCGAAGTGGATCAAAATGTCATTCTTGTACGATACGAGGAGCCTTGGCAGGATGTTACATTTCAGACGAGTGAAACATTTGACCTCGTATAAAGAGCAACAAGGTAGCCAATTTACTTGTTTTCTGAGCTCTAACGTGTTACCGTCCGTCCTCAAGCTTCCTTTAGTGTCATAGCAGTTCATTCTCTCGTGATCTTCAAGCAGACTGCGTTTTCAATGGCGCCGGAATACCCATAACCATAAACTTTTGTTTTCTCCATTTTGACTCCTTGAACATATTGAATATACCTTCATTTCCTAGAGTAATGAAGTCCTTTTTCTCAGTGTAAGTGTGTCACTAACACGTGCTCGACAAACAAGGATTTTGAATCATAACAGTCCATCCGTGATTGCAACAATGATAACCAACATTACGAAAAATTTTTCTCAGAAGATATCAGATTAGACAGCAGCAGAAAGATGGCCAAAATGTGATGTCCAGATGTCGTTAAAAAAGCGCCACGTTTAATTAAAGAATCATAGCAGGTAAGCGGCCATTTCTAGCGTTCAAGCAAATAGCGAGCTACACGAATTAGGCGGGTTTGTGCTCACAGGACTTCCAGTTCCGTGAACATGCTTGGAGTGAGCGTTGTCACGAGTAACAAATTTGTGATCTAAAGAGAAACTTTTTAGACAATGGAAGTGAAGGTGATTTAAACTCGTCCGATACTATTCTTGTAGACCTCTACGGTTCCCGTTTTTTAAAGCTTTCACATGAAGAATTTTAATCGCAGAATTTCCTTTTTATACTATAGAAATGATTATGACAACTTTGAAGGAGTTTAATTGTCTAACCGATTAAACGTGGACTGTTTAGTAAAACTTTTCCTTTATTGGGATAGGGGTAAAGTTGAGTGCAATTTTTTTACTGTCTACGAAGGAGGTGCTTGTAGCTTTGAATATATATTCAGTAGTAATATAATCGATAATAATACATTTAAAGTAGAAGGAAATATAATAAGGTCCAATCAACTTATGTTTTTGATAACTTAGCTTGAAACAAAAGTCAATGCTTTTTTTTTCTAGGAAGGACCGAAGTCACAGATTCAATATAATACAAGAATTAAAGTTGGGTGATAACTCTGTATCAAATATTCTAGTGACTGCCGTAACGACGATAGTTATCATTGTCAAAGGCGGCTTTCTTCACAGCGACACGTCTACCATTGCTTCCCTTGTAGACCTTGTTGTTGAGCACCTCAGCAGCAGCAGTGGCAGCTCCCTTCTTTTTTACAAGCTTTGCATGGAAAAGACCACATGCATTGCACAAAGTTCTAAGTCCATTTGGACCGCGTCTCCATTCGGGTGTTTCTGTTGTTCCGCAGCGTTGGCACTTGTGTACTGGTTTAGCAGGAGCTCCAGTCACCGGAATGATTGGTGAATGTTGTTGTGAATGAGGAAAAAATGTAACCGGAGGAGTCATGCTGGGCACGCTCACAGGCAGGTGATATACGAGATAGTTGTTATAAGGTTGATGTGCCTTTAAAAGTTGTGGTTGACCTACAAGGGGATGCATTGGAACAGGTTGGTAATGAATTGGGTCCGAGGATTGGTAACGGTACGTTGGGAAATGGGAAATGCTAGGAAGAGAAGGTGGTAAGAAGGTTTGTTGTTGTGTTGGAAGCACCGGTTTACTTTCAGGCAAAGACATGCCCGTAGGCAAAGCGCCGACGTTGCGTGGGATCAGTGAAAGAGGCACTTCCGGCACTTGCGTAACGTAAACAGAATTTGGCAGAACAGGATTGTCTAAGTTGCGGGTAGCCTCCATGGAAATAGCATTTCCTGTTAATTCTGCAATCAGAGGCAATTTGATCTTGGAGTCAGAAGTCATTGTGCAATTTTATCAATTGATGCTATATTTAGGAGTGAAGATGTAATGCTGATGTAGATTATTAGATATTTTTTTCGATACTCGAAGATTTCTTGCCCTATTTATCATTTACCAGATTTACGGAATGCTAAAAAGAAGAAATGGTGGTATTTTGTGTCATGTACGCGAGAACCTTGGCTACCAACGGGTATTGCATATACAGTCGAAGACCTGCCGATGCACCAGGTAGCTTATGTCCGTACTGCTCACAGATGGTATCAATACTGTATATAGAGGTGTGTTTGAGAGACGCATGTAACACAGAGTGTATATCGTATTTTTGTGCATATTCCGCACTGTGCAGAACTGGGGATGCTGCGCGTGCTTATATTTTGATAGGTTACATTTATCTTGGCTGCAACAGAGAAGAAGGTCTGGGGTAGTGATAACGCAGAAAATTCTTTTGCCAGTGAAATTCTTCGTATCTGCAAGGCATCATGAGCCCATATTCTTGACAATTAGTAGGAACAAGTTCCAGAATCATTTTTAAAATTAGAACCACTTCTAAAACGAACAGGATATGCAGTGCAAAAACGTTGCTTGAGGGGGTAAATTTGCTCAGGTACGGCGTTTCTTAATTAGTCTTTATCTGTTTCCTATCTTAACGTGATTTATTTCGGCGGCTAATTGGATCAAGGCATCTGGACAGTCGTCGTTGCCGCAGAGGATGGTTTGATTTTCTCGATTTTAACCCGCAGAGGCTAGAATTTGACTACGTCAGCTCATGATTTTAATAAGAAATATCTCATGCTCCATTATTTGCGTTTTTATTCGTATATTCATTACAGACCACCGTGAAACTTTGTGCGTAGGTGCCCATTACAATGCAAGGCTACGGCAATCTGTCGCACCCTATAATCTATTAAACCCTCTAAAAGGGCAATGTGCAAGATCCAATTATTACATATGAGTTTACTACGATATGAACAAGTACAACAAAGTTTGAGTGAAAGAGGAATATGGAAGAGCTAAAGGTTGAGGGCGGTTCGGCCTGGAATCTTTTCTGCATCTTTGATCCTCCGATTTCCTCATCACATATCGTGTATTCCTGATCATCGTAGCATCTCCCACCTTAAGTCCGGTTCCTGAATCTCCAGTTCGGAGCACAGTGAGCATTTTGTAGCCATAATGACTCTTTTTTGTTTACGATACTGAGAAGTTGGTAGGAATCGTTGCGGTTATCCACTATTTTTTTATTTTTTAGGCTTAAGATTTTACATTCTTGAAAAGGAAAATGGACATATTTCAAATACAGAGATCAATTTTTATTACTATACAATTCGAAGACAAGCACGGCCGTGTTCTCCACATAATTCTTCTGAATGTAGGTGAAAATTTTGATAAGAATTTTTTAATAGTTGCCCGTAATTTAGAAAAGCTCTCGCACCCAGATCCGTAAGAAGGTTTTCTGGTTAGACTAAAGACGCATATTAGCCGCCAACATGCAAGCTGTCATGCAGGCACTAAAAACAGATGTCGAATATGTGACAAAGTCAGATACTATGGTTCTTATTGCAGCCGCGCAACTCTGATGTCTCAAACTCTAGTTTCAGGTGTTTCATAAAAAGAAGCTTTTTGGTTTCGATAAAATGACGTCATTACTTTGAAACATTTGAAATTTTCGAATTCATACGGTGTTATCAGAAGAGGTAACAAGGACCTAAGCAGTCCAGTACGATGATGACAAACAAGATAAATTTGAATATGGAGAAGTCACTTTAACAATCTCGTAAATTGAAAAAATTTAAGTCAGTCATTTGTGAGCTAAGAAATTTGCCCCGCTTTGATAGGTGTTCGATTCTAGTCTCAGGTGTGAGCCCTGACTCGAAAGTTCCAAAAATAACACCTTCGCGGCTAAATCGTTGTTACATTGAAGATACGAGGAGAGGCTACTTCTCCTCTCTAGGCCATTGGGATGGGTCACGTGATCGAGTGAACCGGTGAAGTGAGATGGGGTGCACATCCGTACCCCCGGAGATTAATGTTATTCGAGGGTTACATTGTCGCGGGTAAGGGAAGTAAGTCGCGACAATGTCGCGAAATGTCGTTCCGAGGTCAGAATGTCGTCAAAGAAGGCACGACATTTTCTCATATGAGCTAGTTACTTAACTTACTATGTGATATTGAAGTCAAAATGATCTTCGCACGACCAACCTCTCTCCCAATAATCATCTGTGAAACTATACCAAACCAAACGAGTGCTCTACATAAAAATGACAGCCACCGCAGGATACGAGTTCCCACCTTTCCGTAAGTAGAATTCACAAGATCTGAATAATTCCATTTAAAGTATCATTAAAAACGCCAACAAGTACTAACAGTATCAGCATCTCAAGAGATCTTGGATCAACACAATGTCCCATTCGTTAACAGAGACAAATGTGCCGCCTTCTTCGTAGACTACGCCGAATGTATGAACAAAGGTACCTCTTACTGCAGTGGACCAAAGGATAAGTTCTACGAGTGTCAATACGTTGCATTGAAGCAGAGACTTGAAAAGCACTAAGGTATGCGGAAACTCCCAAAAACCTTGACAAAAGAGAACCCATTTCCACAAAGATTAAATCAGTTTTGATATAATGTTAGCATAGAAAACTCGCCATACAAGCTGCAGTTGAAGCAATGGAGTGAACGCCCCGTTGAGTGAACGCCCCGTTGAGTGTTGAACTGTAGATGTTCCTCAGGATCAGGAATATTCATAAGACAAATAGAAAATAATTTGAAGTTAAAACCCGTTTTCGCTCAAAATGTAGATTCAAGTATGTAATGCTTTTTAATAATAGTTAAGGTAAATAGGTAAGGAAGTTGACTTTAAAGTATAGTAGATGAAGACATACTTCCATTTCCACCACACCGATAAATAGGAAAGCAACAAACGGAAAAAAATTAACCCGAGTTAAACGCTAGTAAATTAAATAAGAACTTAAAAAAAAAAACTGGCTTTGAAGTTGGTTTTTGTCTTCAGATCCACCTTGACCCTCGATCCTGCACATCTCGCATTTCATTCAGTACTTCCCCCATTGGCCAGAATACCTCCAACCAAACGACACAAACAGCCATGGGTTTGACCGAATTTCCTCCACTTCGTATGTATTTCCTCTTTCATGATTTCTCCCAGGCGTTCTGATGAGTTTAGTACCAACAAGGCCATATGAGGAATAAGGGCAAAGCGACAAATTTGATATAAAGATATTCTCACCTATACCAGCCAAAAAGAACCGAAGAAAACCGATTTTACCAAGGAATTCATGTATTTGATGTTTTGAAAGCAAAATTTCACAGATTTGGTTTGTGTTACACTGAATACCATGGAAGAATACTTGATTGGCAAAGAGTAGGCGAGATTTCGGGAACAACAAGACTGAAAATAGCATAGAAGACAATACCACTAAAGACGGATACATGTGGATTACTTTTGCTTCCAATTATATTCTATTGTGCATTACCTTGAAGAAAACCGTGATTCTATTGAGCTAGGCAGTCAACTCACAGATGGGTGAACCTAATCCTGGATTGAAGAACCGAAGAACTGAAGAACTAAAAGATTCAAATGACACGAAATCGAAAAAGCAAGAATGCTCGTAATATAATCCTATCAGACTCACTCCCTTGCCGAAAGACCAATCACCTACCAATGAATACTAACCAACAGTTTCTGAAAATGACATGCAAAAGTATAAAGTTCCATTGAGATGGAGAGACAGATGTGTCGCTTACTTCGCTCTTTATCAAACATGTCTCAGAAGACAAAGTGTCAACTCCTCTGTAGACTGTCACCACGACAAACACGTTTGGGAGGAATGTGAGATCATGGACTTGAACAGAAGAAAGGAAGAGTTGGAGCAACTTAAGGAGAAGATGAGAAACGAGGAGGCATAATCTAGCATAAAACGTGAACGCTGCCTTTTTTCAGGCAATTAAATAGAAATCAATATTCAAACGATGGACTCCATGTAGTTTTAGTTGATTGTAGACTATGTTTCCGCATTAGCTAGGTTAAGGTCAACTTGGTGAATTCAATTAATTGAGAAAATAAGAAACTAACAAAATTTTTTACTTTTGGAATCTCATTTGATGGTTTAGGTCAGCTTAGACAAAGTCTATGAGTAGATACTGTAAGATACTGTTAGATACTGTTAGAGTACTAATAGCATTGACCTAGTAGATGAAACACTATATCGAATACAATTGGAAGTATGAATAATATCATGGGTATCTCAAGAGTAACTCAAAGGAGCTGAAAGTTTCTCAAGTTTTCCCATCTTTATAAAATCCCCTTCTTCACTTCATTACCACGATTCTGATAAAGCTCTCACAATTGAAAGCTCTAAGTCTACCACTAAAACTCCACAATTCATCTACAAATTAATCACGCTCAATAACTCAAATTCTCACAATAACTCTCAGTTACATCACAGAAAAGTACATTATTCGCCTAGTATGTCGAACTCAAGTCCCTGCTCCAACTCATAAAGTCTTCGCTTTGAAACCCAAGCCCTATCACTATGCCTCCTTTGTCCACACTCTAATATCTTAGGATTCGATATAAAGCTCTAGCTATATTAAAGAGGGTTAGTTTGTTAAAGATTTTGAGATGAGCATCTCGATCCGAGCTTATATACTGAAAATGTCTGGTGCACGGGTCTTTGAAGACTGCACGTGATACCCCACCATGCGCCCCCAGCCTCATTCTCAGCCCCAGACACCCGCTAAGTTGATACCAGCTTCTCCTATCTACTCACCATACACCACCCCAATTGATCGAAATGGTTGCTGAAAAATTATCCGTTGCTTCCTCGGATCCCGTGTCCCTTGACGATGTTCCAGACAAAAAAACTGAGTCCAAAAAGACCGATTCTGTGTCTACTTCGGTAGATAAAGCCTTAGAGACACCTAAAGAATCTAAAGATAGCGTCAAGAAAGATGCCGAAGAGTCTAAGTCTGCGGAGGGGGCAGATTCCAACAAAGAAACTGAAATTCAACTTGATGACGATACCAAAATTGACACTGATAAAGGTCAATTGAGTAAGGAAACTCAGGGCTCGAACCCACTAGACAGTTCTGAGGAGGTTCCTCCTCCTCGCCCTCAAAGACCATTGTCGCCAATGGCTCAGATCAAAAAAGACCTTCATGACGCGTTCCCACAGATCGAAGAGAAATACATCCACGCGTGTCTTATCGCTTCTGGTGGTCTTCCTGATCCAGCTTTCAGTGCATTGCTTTATCTTCTGGACCCATCTTACGAGCCCGAGATCGAGCAACCGCCTCCTCTTCCTAGCCAACGCCCTGCCACTGCTCCTTCTGCTGGCTTGACCGATGATGAGCTTTTAGCTCGTCAATTGCAGAAAGAGTTCGACAAGGAAGAGCGGAAGAGAAGAATTCGTTCGAGCCAGAGGTCGTCGTCGCACAGGGGGGCTGTACCGCCTGCTGGAGGAGATGATTCTCCCGATGAGTTCGAACAATTGAAGGAGAGCTTCACCCAGGGCTTTGAGGAAGCAAAACTGACTCTTAACAGCTGGGTCTCGGGTATCTCCAAGAACTTCGGTGGTGACGATAAGCCTGCTGGTGGCAACAATGGCGGCAGCGGTGGTGGAGCTCAAAACCCTAAACTTTTTGGCGCTCTTGGTGGTTCCTCTTTTAATAAGAGCACGCAAAGAGCCACGAACTTTGATGATGATCCAGAGATCTTGTCGCTGAACTTCCAGCGGAATTTGGATATGCGCGACCATGGCGCAGCTGCCGGCGCTGGAAAACCCCAGCCAGTGAAGAAGGACACTAAGTGGCAGCCGCTTAATTCCGACGCGCCAATGTCTTCAGATGCTTTTTTGGTGACTGATTCGGAGGATGAAGATAAGGATGTGAAGAAACCTTGAATGTAATCGTTCATGGCCATTTTTGGCTTTTCTTTTGTTGTACATTATATAAGAAATATCAAGTGTTGTATTGATAATTTTGTGTATGCTTCGTTTGTGCTAGTCAATATTTGATTAGCCACAATGAATGAGTTTCCGTAACACGCTGACTGTTAATCATTAATAGCTGTTCAATTGCAATTGTATATTTAATGGGCAAAGAAGTGTTTTTATATTTACATAAAGAAAACTTTCGTTATTATATTGATGCTTTTGCAGCCTATTCGACTTACATCTCCATTGAACTCGCTTTTGTCGGAGAAATTGACATTTCCCCGAATAGAAGTACCTCCAAACTCCACAGACATAAGCACATAACTTATGACACATTCGCGAGTTTAGAGAAACTTTCACCAGTTTTATACAATTCGACTGGCTTTTTTGTCTTTTATCCCTATGCACGAGGCACTTTTGGTTAACTAGGCACTCTGAGTTAAAAGACATGGAACAAATCTTACGATAGACCTAAGTTGTAAAGGAGAAAACTAAAAACCAAGTGTTCAGAGAGGCTACAGGTTGTGATCAAAAATGTGTTTATACCTTCTATAAAGTTAATGTCCGTTGAGGACCCCAATTAATGCAAACTCTATCCCTTTTGTTAGCAAATGAAAATACGCGAAATGAAAACATTGAAGTAAAAAACGTCGAACGAGTTGAGCGTCGACATGTCGTGAGTCATCACATTAATTTGTTAAGTTTTGGATATTCTCCAACTAAGGAGTTTTAGGTTATCCCACTTACAACTTCAATTCTTTAGGTTGTTCCCAAGGGTTCTCTTGGTTAGTGAAGTGACCGTAAGAGGCAGTCTTAAAGTAGATTGGTCTGGCCAAATCCAACTCCTTGACAATGACACCAGGTCTCAAGTCGAAGTTGTTTCTGATAACCTCGACCAATTGCTCGGAGTTAAGTTCAGAGGTACCGTAAGTCTCAACGTGGATGGACAATGGCTCAGCAACACCAATGGCGTAAGAGAATTGGACAAGAGCTCTTCTGGCCAAACCAGCGTGGACAAGAGACTTAGCAACCCAACGAGCAGCGTAAGCAGCAGATCTGTCGACCTTGGAGAAATCCTTACCGGAGAAGGCACCACCACCGTGAGCACCCCATCCACCGTAAGTGTCGACAATAATCTTTCTACCGGTCAAACCGGCATCACCTTGTGGACCACCAATAACGAATCTACCGGATGGTTGGATGTGGTAGATGGTCTTGTCATCCAACAAGTTGGCTGGGATGGTTCTCTTGATGACTTTCTCCAAGATCTCAGATCTCAAGTCCTCAGTAGAAATCTCCTCAGCATGTTGAGTGGAGATAACCACGGTGTCAACACGCAATGGCTTAACGGCTCCACCGTCCTTCTCGTACTCAACAGTGACTTGGGTCTTGGTGTCAGGTCTCAACCAGCCCAACTCACCGGATCTTCTGGCATCAGCCAAAGCCTTGTTCAACTTGTGGGACAACAAGATGGTCAATGGCAACTTCTCCTCGGTCTCGTCGGTGGCGTAACCGAACATGATACCTTGGTCACCAGCACCCAAGTCCTCCAAAGCCTTCTCGTAGTGCAAACCTTGAGCAATGTCTGGGGATTGTTGCTCAATGGCCACAAGAACGTTACAGGTCTTGTAGTCAAAACCCTTCTCGGAGTGGTCGTAACCAATGTGCTTGATGGTGTCACGGATGATCTTTTGGTAGTCCAATTGAGCCTTGGTGGTGATCTCACCGAAAACCATAATCAAACCGGTCTTGGCGGCAGTCTCACAGGCAACCTTGGACAATGGGTCCACAGCCAAACAGGCGTCCAAGATAGCGTCACTGACTTGGTCACAGATCTTATCTGGGTGGCCCTCACCGACAGACTCGGAGGTGAAAAGGAAGGTCTCAGGCATTTTACAAGAAAAGGGTTATGTGTTGGTGGTACGGGGCTTTACAGAAATAAAATCTCGTTAAAGTAAGAAGTTGGAACACGAGGGCAGCTGTGGCTCCTTATATAGTGGACTAGTGCTGAAACTTTTTCACATGAAAGTATATTAGAACACCACACGTGATTGGTTAGTCCTGCATAACGCGCATCGACTCACATCAATATTTCATAGTTGGGAGCATACTCAACAATTAGTGTGCAGAATTTAGGCTTCTATGCAAGATATCAATGAAGTTTACTGCATATTTTGGTTTATGCATCAGCTATATGCAGGCAAGTTTCTTTTTGATTACTGATGTTCAATGTCAAAACCAGCAGAGATGTCACTTGAAAGAGACCATTTCGTGTCTAAATTCGATGAACTGAAGGCGAAGAAGTTTTCTTTTAGTAGTATATGACAATACGAAATACTGTTCTTTTCCGTCTTTAGAATTTCAGCCTCTTGCGCTAGTGCTGGTCGCGTGTGTGGCTCAGACTCGTGTGCCTCGTGCTCTATACGAGTTTTGCACCCAATACAACGTGGGATGAATCGATTGCAAATAAAATTAATTTGGTGGAATCCCAGATAGAAGCCAATCAGGAAAGCACACAGTTACTGTCTCTTTCGCTGAATCTTCTTTTTGTCAGAAGTTTCGTAGGCAGCTTATATAATTCATCGTTGGAGAGGCATCGGGCCAGAGTCAAGCCAATTAATTGAATCACATCAACATGCTTGACTTTCTTGAAATTCTCGTATAAATGAAAAGTAGACTATTCAATTGAATAGAAAGGGTAGAGCTTTCAATAAGAATTGTGTGCAACGTTTTTTATTAAACTTTTGTTTTTTTTTGACAGTTTTTGTTAAAGGAATTTACATGGTCGCAAATGTGTCCAATCAGTGGAAAAGTATAAAAGTTAAGTAACCTTACTTATATTTCCTAACATTCTGTGAAGTCTGCTTAGAAATTTTTCTAGGTTCGAAAAATTTTGAGAGCGGGTTTCCGTGAAAAGTAATATATTTGCTGTTCAATGATTCATACTGAAGCACGGACTTCCTTGAATTTCAGCTAATGATACTGAAAAATTGACACCTTTAGTCTCTTAAGAAGTCAAAAGATGAGAACTTATAAGCTTGTCACGATTCTCCTCCTTGTTGAATTTTCGTACAACACTGTTATCTTCAAAATGATATCCAATATGTAAGTATAAACAGGTACTGGAAATCCTTTTTGGTCAAAGATAAAATCTTTAACACCATTTAACAAAACTATGTGAAAATACTTACGGAATTAATGAAGTGAGGTATCAGTGTTTCAAACATGTCGTAAACTTTATGCTACCCTATATAATCTGTTAGGGTTCCTCTAATCGGATTTATAAAAAAGATATATTAAGAATCATATATTGATTAATTAAAAGGTGTTTATATTTAACTATTCCTTTAGAGACGGGAGGAGAACACTTTTTGGTAGCTCCCCACTAATCTAAGCAGAGTCGTTTCCGTGACCTTGTCTCTTATCGGATCAGCAAACCCACAAAAGTCAAGTTTAGTTATCTGTTTTAGTATTCCCCAATCAGTTGATGGGGTCTTTTACCGTTGGTTTCATATCGGAGTAGGAAACTTAGGCGAAATGCGCTTCATTGAAGTTTCTTTCCAAAATCAATTTCTTAAAGATTTTTACTAAGCCATAGCGGTATTTCCAAAAATTTACTAATGTCAATAAACAAAACCTTGAGTCAAAGTCAAAATGTTAGCCTGAAATAGCTTCTAATTTGTCTGACATCAAAATAATTGATGCTCAAACTCAAACCCAATATATTATAGATAGCGTATCATACAATTTTGAGTGAAATCAAAATGCGAGAATTTGACTTAATATTACACAGCCATTTGAGGTTTAATGAGTTACCCCAATCATCAAATCATTAGGCTATGGCATCTTTGAAGGAAACTGTACTAAGTGCCTTTAAGAAAATATGAATCTTTTAAATCTTGAAAATTTACGAAAAGGCGCTTAACAAAGGCTTAGTAGAGGCCCATGTCTTCCATAGTTTCGATCTAGATTCAGAGATATGCGAGCTGAGAATAATTTACAAATTGGCCCCAGAAGGGCAAAATGCACAGGGCTTCGATAGAAAGAATTAATTAAAAGAACTCATTTAAAATGATTTCTTCACTATGAAGGAAACGTTTCTTTCAACCAGATCATGTTGTACAAAAGAAGCGTCGAAAGTGACAAGTTTACACTGTCGTACAGGATGAAGAGAAAATTAAGCAATACTCCACACAAGTCGAAGTAATATGACGGTTTATTTCAAATTAGCTCTAAATGAGAGTCTTTTGGATCTATCATTTAAAAGTTTCGTAAGCCAACAGGTTGGGTAAACCCAAATGGGAATTCATGCAATATATAAACAGTCATTATATTTGTCTACTGCAAATTTTGAGGATTTGAGACTCATATCAGCCTGTTGTACCTGAAGAACTAGCGACCAAAAACTACTCACTGAACCATACAATACAGTTCTAGCAAAAAAAATCTCAAAAATGTGTTCCTCGGTAATTTGGAATACAAAATGATTATATTTTACTGCAAATCAGTATGAAAAATATTGACATCCCATTTTCGAGCTGTCAATACCTGCATTAATGTTAAGCTTATGCCCCGCCGGGCAAAATTATATAGGCCAAGAGTTTATGTTCACATAAATTGCCGCAAATCTATTAGGTTTTTCTGCTTTCTTCAATTAGAACTTTACATCTCATGACATTTTGTGGGCGCACAATTCAAACGCTAATCAAAAAAACTTTTATTAGCACCACAATAAGAATAGTAAACTTTATTGAATAAAGCTTAAAAAAAGATGTCCAACTAGGCGTGTGTAAGTTGGCCGTTTTAATGCTTTGAGAGGTTGACTCAAAACGTTTTTGAGTGTACCCAGCGAGGCATGCCATTTTTATGCGTTGCGAAAGTAATAATTAGGGTTAAGGAACGGGAAATTCTCAATTTTTTGTTTTTTAAGAATAAAAGTACCCGTTTTATTTCTGAGATACCACTTCTTTTCAAATTGATAGTCATGAACAGATCTAAAGAAGCAGGCATCTATAATACAATCTCCCAAACTGTATTCTCGACTACTTCGCTAATTAGCCTATTGTGCCAACTTGAGTATTATGAAAAAGAATATCCGCGTGGGTTCGATACAATCGTTACTCATCTTGAACAAGCTGACAGTAGATTATTTCCTTCAATCCGTTTACATTCAAAACTTCAGCTCTTTGAATTACAAAAACATTTCCCTATAAAAGTTTCGGTTTTGAATGAGCAGTTATTAGTTGACTATCGTAAAATTATGGGAGCGTTCTTTAAAAATGACGATAATGTTGATGAACCTGATCTCTGTTCCAAGCTCGTGTCTTCTTGCTCAAAAGAGCATTTTGCCAGAAAATTTGATCAGGGATTGAAATTACCTCGTGATTATCTATTCGAGCGGCCAAATATTTCCAATGAGTTAGTTCTGAGTGGTAATTCGGCACTTTGGTTCTCTTATGGGATCAGTGACTTAGAGGACTGGGTCCAGAGAGAAACAGAGGGAGAACTGGAAGACGATCGATTGATTATTTACATAGGATTCGTCAATCATTTACTAATCTCGAATCTGCTCAGATTGACGTTCTCTCTCATGCCAGTCATTCTCACATGGCTTCATGAACACAATCAAGATTTAGGAAAATTGGTTTTTGAAAGATTTTGGTATTGGGGCTGTTCTCCCCTGGGAGGACTGCTTCAGACCGAGTCGCAAGCTAGTCTGAGGTTCTTCTGGGCCTACCTTCAGCTTGGCTGCTGGCTCGAACTTTACCAAACCATTTTCAATGATATCTCAACCGATGAAGACCCCCTGTTTTGCGACATCATTCTTACCGCAGCTGAAAGAAAGTCTAGAATATCTTGTCCCAAAAACTTGTCATATTTTTGCAAAATCTATCAAAAATCTACGCTTTATAAGCCAGAAATATTGCAAAAATTTGTATATCAAGTTAAAGAGACTTACGCTTCTGAGATTATAATCGAAGACATCATAAAGAAAGGCTCTTGCAAAGCCTTTAAGTTAGATGTGATGGCAATTATAGCGGCTTGGGCGTTTCTGGGAAACGAAACTCGGCGTAAGTTCACTGGAGACGACGGAAAAATTCACTACGCTCTACTTTCCATCTTTGAGCGTTTGAAAGACTATCTCGAGTATTTCAAGGCTCCTTCGAACGAACTCAGACGAATTGATGAGAGCGCTGATCAAGAGCTTACGGACTGGCAAGACTTTATTGATACGATAGGTCTCATGTTAGAGATTATCAAAGACTATCGCTCGTATTCGTACGTACAGATAAGCCACTATGAAAACTTTGACCGAGAAAGACTAATGAGATGCTTCCAAGATTTGTTTACACAAATCCTTAGTGAAAATCACTTATCTCGATTCGTATTATGGCTTGCGAGCGATTTGCAATTGACTGATTTACCTCTTGAAGCAACAAAAATGTTAAGGTTGATATTCAAAGAAGACTCTACTTTGTGAGTAAGACGAACTATAGTGAATGCTTTTTATTATCTTAGATCTCAACATCAGAAAGAATAAAAATCTATAATCTTAGTAGTGTTAATCTTCCAAACTTATATCTTTTCCTTTAAGAATTTAATTTCAGTCTCCTCTCTTTCGTTTGTTCTTAAGTTTTTAAGAATAGACGGCTCTTTAATTGCATGCCGAAATCCAAAGCTCTCTTGCTTTATCTCAATGTCTGGAGTCCATGGCACGTAAAAGACTTATCATATACGCAAAGAGCTACTGCAATTTTCTAAAGTAATACGAGCTTCTTCGGGACATTCAGTTATGTCCATGTCTATGCCTTGGATTTAAAGAATGAAATATTGTCTTGAACGAATCAGAATTATTGGACATATTGTTTTAATAAATACTTATCAATTATGGTGTTACAAGCTAACAGTTTCTGCACTATGAAGCGTTTTCAATTGAAGAATGTAGTCTCAGGAAGGTGTTTTAGAAACAATTCAATCCTGCGAAATTTTGCAGACGAAATATGGAGGATATCGAGAGTTGCGCTCATTCCAAGAACATAAAAACATCAAGTATGGTGAATTTTGAAGATGGTTAGGAAGTCCAGTTGAAGAGTACAAAGCAGCTTTTCATTTGGCCGTGGGCCGTCATGAGGGGATTAAGCATCACTGTGGGCAGATTTTGCCTCTAATCCCGGAAGAAATACAAAGAAATAAGCTTGATTGGTGCCATTTCATGGTTCTCTATCAGGGATATGAATTACTTGGGAACGTTAAGAAAATGTTCTCTATGGGATGAGGTTTAAAAGATACGTTTAAAAAGATAAGATGCGAGCAATGGCTGAGTGCAAATTGGTAGAGAAGAGAGACAAAAGATACAATTGATATTTAATGAGCCATTACTTCAGCTTAAATTAAAAAGTATGTAAGACTTTAACTCATCAAAGTGAAATGAAGGAAATCTTTCGTAACAGGTCAAACTCAATAATTGAAAATATCTGAAGCCATCACTTCTCAAAAAAGTGACTATGTTTAACTTTAACTAATGCAAAGAAAATAAAAATACAACCTGTCTTATCATGTTTATACGATACTTTCAAAGCTTATTCGCCAATAGCGTACAGATTCCAGTTTCTATTTGAGGTTGTAAAACAAGCTAGATAGATCGGTAATGCTCATTTCATTCCGTTTAATTCTGGGAAATAGAATCGAAAGCATGCTCTGAAGACTAAGAAAATTTTAAAAAAACGCCTTCAAGATTTGTAGTCTCTCATCCTACAATATACTAGTAACACTAATGCAACGTTACCCATAGTAAGGGTCAATTCTTAAATCTCTCTTATTTCAACGTTTACTTAATCTAAATTGATTCTTATACAGTTGGGTGAATCTATTTCAATGAATTATCTTGTAACATATATTAGTGTGATAAAATAGAATCTTTAATGAATGAGCTATATCTTCTTAGGTTGCAGGACTATTCATTTTATTTATTAATATTGAATTTATATTACTCATGTATTGGAGTCTTTGTTCAGTAACAACTGTAGCCATTTTTTTGCTTCAACTGTTTAATTCCCTCTCCTTCGCAAGCCAAGCTAAGAATTGAGATATATGATCCTCACTAAGGATTTGGGTAAACAAATCTTGGAAGCACCCCATAAGTCTTTCTCGATTAAAATCTGAACAGAAATAGATATCAACGTGCGGATACGAGCGATAGTCTCTGATAATTTCCATCATAGGACCTATAGTATCAGTAAACTCCTGCCAATTCGTGAGCTCTTGATCAGCGCTCTCATCAATTTGTCTGAATACGTTCAAAGGAGACTCAAAACATTCAAAATAGTCTTTTAAAGGGTGAAAAATTGATAGTAGAGCGTAGTGAATTTTTCCGTCGTCTCCAGTGAACTTACGCCGAGTTTCGTTTCCCAGAAACGCCCAAGCCGCTATAATTGCCATCACATCTAACTTAAAGGCTTTGCAAGAGCCTTTCTTTATGATGTCTTCGATTATAATCTCAGAAGCGTAAGTCTCTTTAACTTGATATACAAATTTTTGCAATATTTCTGGCTTATAAAGCGTAGATTTTTGATAGATTTTGCAAAAATATGACAAGTTTTTGGGACAAGATATTCTAGACTTTCTTTCAGCTGCGGTAAGAATGATGTCGCAAAACAGGGGGTCTTCATCGGTTGAGATATCATTGAAAATGGTTTGGTAAAGTTCGAGCCAGCAGCCAAGCTGAAGGTAGGCCCAGAAGAACCTCAGACTAGCTTGCGACTCGGTCTGAAGCAGTCCTCCCAGGGGAGAACAGCCCCAATACCAAAATCTTTCAAAAACCAATTTTCCTAAATCTTGATTGTGTTCATGAAGCCATGTGAGAATGACTGGCATGAGAGAGAACGTCAATCTGAGCAGATTCGAGATGAGTAAATAATTGACGAATCCTATGTAAATAATCAATCGGTCGTCCTCCAGCTCTTCCTCTGTTTCTTTCTGGACCCAGCCCTCTAATTTTCTAATTCCAGAACAATGCTCCCAGGACGCCCAAGTTTCGTACCGAACAAATTCGTTTGAAAGTTGTCTAGACTCAGATCGAAGTACTAGTACTAAATTCAATCCCCGATCAAATTTTTTGGCAAAATGTTCTTTTGAGCAAGAAGACATGAGCTTGGAACAGAGATCAGGCTCATTAACATTATCGTCATTTTTAAAAAACACGCCCATAATTTTACGATAATCAACTAATACCTGCTCGTACAAAATAGAAACCTTTATAGGCAAATGTTTTTGTAATTCAAAGAGCAGAGGTTTTGAATGTAAACGAATAGAAGGGAATAATCTGCTGTCAGCTTGTTCAAGATAAGCAGCTTGTTCAAGATAATTAACGAGCGTATCGAACCCACGTGGATATTCTTTCTCATAAAAACAAAGTTTGCTCCACTGTCTAACGAGCGAAGTGGCCGAGAGTTCAGTTTGGGAGATTGGATTTAAAATGTCCGTTTCATTGGAACTGTTCATGACTAACAATCTGAAAGGAAGTGGGAAATAAGATATAAATATGAGTTTTAGTAAGCTCAAAAGCCAATAAGTTCCGCGTTACCTGTTCATTTATACTTTCTTGCCTTCTTTTCAACGCACGTAAATGATATGCCCCGCTGGCCATACTTAATTATGTTCTGGAAGTCATTTCAAACTTTTAAAGCATTAAAATAAACAATTCACGCGCTAAGTTAGTCGCCCTCATTGAATTTAATATGAAAGAGTTATTATTCTTATTGAAGACCAATAGAACGTTCTTTATAAGCGTTTACATTATGCTCACAAAATAACCTTGGGATATAGAGTTCAGAAAGAAGGAAGAAAAGGAAAACAAATTTGATGGTAATGAACACTCGGCCGTTATACTTTTGTCCAGCGGGCGCATAAGCTTAAGAGAAGTGTAGGTCAGCTAACCAATTGCCGGAATATTTCATTCGATTTGTAGTCAAAAGAGAAAATTCAGTTTTATTCGTTACAGAGGTAAGCGCGTTCCAGATGTTACTGATGTGACTGTAATCTATGGCCCAGTGAGTAGTTTTGAGCAAAAATCTTCAGGTATAACAGGCTGAAATGATCCTCGAATTATACGAATAGATAATGTACTTATTAGTCTAGTAGAATATTACAAATAGACCCCTTTAATCAAGAGTTTTTATCTCTTTTTTTAATCAAATGTATATTATATCAACCAAAGACTAATTCTGAAGGAGAGCGTAGAAACAAACAAAAAGCTACATATTGCAGATGCTTCACTCCGGTCAATTCGTAAGCCTTTTAAGTATTTTTATCTCATAGAGTTGAAGATCCAATGTAAAACGAATAGGTAGTAACTGTAAACTTAGACGTAAATTACCGCACATCAAAGAAAACAGTATTTTGATATAATACTATTAAGAACATAGTTGCGAGAAGTCAATTGAGTCTCATTTTTTTAAAACTTTATTCCCGAAACCATATTGTTTCCCAGTTTTATTCACCCACTCAACGCATCTTTTTCCAAGCAAAATGTTGTTATCAATCTTTATAAGTATTGTGAACATAGGCTTAGTGTACTCTTTCACAGTCGAATATGAGGGGATGAAACCAATCTTTTTTATGCGTCCGTGAAATTAGTCATTAAACGAAATTAATCGCTAGCTCAGATAGTCTAGGGTTAGATGATTCGTCAAACGAATCGCCAAAGATAGGGAAAATGGATACTTAAGAAACTATGGATTTTTTCTGCGATAGTCTTAAAAATATACCAATCAAATAAAGTATACACATACATGAGTTTTATGCACATTGAATAAGCGTTTGAAACAGTAGTATAATTAAAGTGAGAGGCCCAATAATTTTTAATCTTTTTTGTCAAGTTGAGCCATTTGTATTCATTAATTTTGTGATATTCAGTTGTACCCAAGATCTAGTCGTTTTATGTATTGAACCTGTAGCATGTACTTATTTGCGTTTCGAATTAAGTCCATCAGTTTCGCAACTAGATCTATTCAGCAGGCCAAACAAGAGTCAATTCTTGCACGGAAGCTAATAATTCTGTTTTTTCCTCACTTCTTTTAATTTCTTTTCAATCATGTGCCGCAGTTTGTCCTCTCTCAAGAAAATATCGTAAACCTCGCTCCATAAAAATAAATGCTTATAGAGAGACAAATCAACCCCTAGTCCTAAGCCGAGAAACATAAAATGCACCTTGTCAAGTCTATCGCTTCGTAATTCCTCTGGAATGAGAGGTAAGATTTGTTCAAAATGATACTTTATTGCCTCCGGCCTACCCACGAGTAAGTAAAGGTCATCCTCATAATTCTCCTCTGGGCACATTAACCAGCTAGTTAATTGTTTTTTTTTAATTCTTATGAGATCCTCGAAACAGGTGAACCTTGAATAGCCACCATGTTTTAATGCCTGTAAGACTCCACATGATTCAATGATTACCAAAATATCTTTAAGAGTGCGGTAATTATGATCTAATTCTAAAAACGCTTCAGGCGTTTTGAAGTGATCGTATATTATGTAAAGATTAATGAGCAACCGTTTCGTTAATTTGTCTATGAAATCTGCAAACCGAACGGGGTCGAAGGGCAATGTTGGAAGCTTTATATCAGACTTCATCTTGGTATCATTAACATCCATGTTTGTCATTTTATGAGAGTGAATCTTTGAGTTAGAACTTGATTCAGTATTTGTGATATTCTCCCCTTCACGTTCCTTAGGCATATCCTGGTATTTGCTATTTAGAAATAACAAGTTTTATAAATGTTTTAGAGTGTGAACGGTTTAAATATTATTATTATTCTGCGTGGCAAAATCTCTTGTGCAATTATTGCATTTTGCAAGGCTTCTGCAAATTTGCGTGATATCTCTAAGCTTGTTCAGATGTCAATGTATGCACGGTGGTCTTGCCAAAAAGAAACAAATCACACCTTGTAAATCCGGATTCCCAAAGAGGAGTGGCTTATAATGAAGGACTGACAAAATTTTTGCTGGCAGCCTCCGACATCTGTTGCTTCAGAATACCGTCTCATTGACAAAAAATGAATTCGTTCTTTAATTAACCGTGGTGTTCTCTACTGAAGCACTTATATCAGTTGCGTCATTCTTTGAGGTAATTTTACACTTACACTTGTAAAAAGCATAGGCAAAAAATTGAAAGAAAACTGCTGTGATTTTCGGTTCCAAAAGTATGAAAATTTACGAATTCAAGACCGCGTATATCATGATTATTCTACACCAAAGGTGACAAAGAAGAATACACACTCAGTCAATTAAAGGACATCAATTGATCTACTTAAGTGGAAGTATGAGCTAAAATTGATATAATCA
The DNA here is from genome assembly GCA_030563825.1 of Australozyma nongkhaiensis. Taxonomy (NCBI): domain Eukaryota; kingdom Fungi; phylum Ascomycota; class Pichiomycetes; order Serinales; family Metschnikowiaceae; genus Australozyma; species Australozyma nongkhaiensis. The sequence continues at coordinate 29,510 of JAJMKF010000007.1, read as the reverse complement.
TACCTATTAGTTGTCTATGTAATATTGCCTGGTGATTGTTTAGCCTGGCGTGAAACAAGAATGGCCGCTCGACGGGATATTGATTCCTGTCGGGAAATATTACCTGAAAAATATTCAGATGACTAACATAAGAGAAATAAATGGATTTCCTGGTTGAATTTGACTATGATCACTTTTCCAGACCAGCGTGTTATCAATTCTGTACCGAATGAAGAACCCAATACCACAAAGGGATCCTAAATCCGAAATATATGAAGTTTTTGATTAAGTTGCTTCATAATATAGCAAAGCTTCGGATTTTCGCAGGGTTTTTCGCATAATTCTGTTGTTTCACCGCATGCTAGGGTTCATAAATAAGTGGAATTTAAAATTCATATTATTATGGTGTATGAATAGTGTGACTAGTCTTCAACAAGAATGAGAAGATCATCCATTTGCAGCTTATTTCCTGCCTTTGCTCGGTACCTTCTTATAGTTACCGGGTGCCTTGTCATATCAACAGAGCGGAAAGATACAAACTACCTAACAGTTTCTTAATCAGTTTTCAATTATCTCTTAACATTCGAATTGACCTCAAAATGGCTGCTAAAACCGAAGTTCTTGTAGGTGAGGGTAAGACCCAATCCGCATCATAATATCGAAATTGAAAAGGAGCCATTTCGTTTAAATACAATTTTTGATTCATTGATTATTTTTCTGATGTTTCCAATTCCTATTTCTTACTTACGCTATTAGCTATACGAGCTGCGAACCAAAGTGACATATTTACATTTGCACTGAAAAACCCGAATTATGTTTCATATCAGTATAAACTTTGCTATCTATAACTATTACTTAGAAAGTATTGTCTTTTGCCATGCTAAGCAATCATTTCTAGGTCCAATTTCCCTCTGGTTGAATTGATCATAAACTGGTACGTGGACTAAAAACAAACTGTGTTTTGTATGTCAAACCTGATACTAATAAATGTCTTTAGGTATGTAGCTGCACGAAAATTTTTGCTTCGTAAATGCTGCATTCAAATAGTGATGATCTAATGACGAACTCGCACTTCAGTTTTCATCGGCACAATCCGTAATTCTGTCACCCAAATTCTTAAACAAATTTACAAGAAGTTTGATCTTTAGTGTTCATGTTCAACATATGAATAAACTTTATTAGAAGGGGATCACAGCTCCAGTAAAGTTAATTGGTTTTTGTAATAATTAAGTACCGTGGATTCTTACAGACATCAAGAAATCGAGAAATCCGAGGAATGTTGAATCTCAAAGGGTTTCTGAGTTTAAATAGAAATCAGACTGAACACTCGTTGGAACATCTCATTGCAAAATATCGGCAGGACCATCAATTGTAAGCAGCGGAGGCTATCAAGCAGAACCGTGAGAATCATTTGCCTCTAATACCTGAAGAACCAGGAAGCAATAATCTTGGGCTGTGCCATTTCAGGGTTCACTTTCTCAATTAAGAATCTAGATGGGACGCTGAACAAGTTTTTTCAGTGGGATATGGTGTTTAAACGATTGCTTGATAAAGGACAAGCTGCGACAAATCGTCGAAAGAAAAATGGAACAAGAAAGACACAAAAAAGGTAATCAGGCTCTTTATAAGCAAGTGCTTTCATTATGAACTTAATAGAAAGTATGCAAGCTTTGCCATAAAATATGAAGGTAAAGAATATAACTGTGTTTCATGAGTATTAATTTTAGAAGCTAAGTCTCACAGAACTAATTTATCTCTATGACGCAAGAAAAGGCAAAAAAAAAAGTATCTTCTTGGTCTCTTGAATTACGTTTGCTCGAACCTCTTGACCCTTTCGCCATAAAAAAACGAAATTTAGTTTTTACTTGAAGCGACAAATATCCAGTAACAAGCTAACTAAATTTCATTATTTTTTTTTGCATTTAGCGAATCGATTCGATGAATTGAAATAGCATGCTTCATCTAAAAACCAGTTAACATAACAAGCACGCCGATGAGAAATGTCACCTCGCGATTTTTATTAAAAGAAATAATAAAGGTACTGTTTTAAACTTCATTCATTCATATATTGTATCCAAGATAAGTTGTTTCTTTCATTAAATCAATGGCACGAAACTCTTTCTCACGCCAATTTGAGAATTCACTGCCAAGAACATGTTCATTCAACAAAGTTCTTAAATAGCCCATTACTTTTTCTTGAGTAAGATTATTATACTCATCCGACGTCAATATCGACTTTGAACGGTATACTTTAATTGTTTCCGAGATCGGACCAATTGAGTCCAACAAATCTGCCCAATTTTCAAGCTCTTGAGTGACAATATCATTATTTTGTCGGCTTTCATCCAAGAAATCTTTTTCAGAGTCGAGCTTATCCTTTAAATTCAGAACGATTGAAAGCAAAGCCTTGAAAACTCTCTCATCGTCACTCGTAAACTCACGCTGAGCGTTCTCTCCCATGAAGGACCAAGCTGCCATAATTGACATAACATCTGACTCAAAGACTTTGCATGCACCCTTTTTCACAATCTCTTGAATTTTAATTTCGGAACGGTAAGTCTTGCGGACATGATTTGCCAAATTTTCCAAAAGTCTTGGCCTAGAGAGCTTAGACCTCTGATAGAGTTTGCAAACATATGAAAAGCTTTTGGGGCATGACACTTCAGAATTTTTTTCAGCTAAGCCCAAGATGGCATCACGAATTTCAGCGTCTTTGTCTACACAGTCATACTCTGAATAAGCATGTGTATAGATTTTGTGCCAGCAACCAAACTGTAGGTACACCCAAAAAAAGCGATGGCTGGCTTCAGAATTGATTTCATTCAAAGAAGATTTACTCCATGACCAAAAATTATCAAGAGTCAATTTCGCTAAATCACAGTTTTGTTCAGATAGACAGGTTATTAAAGTTGGCATGATAGGAAATGTGAGACGGGGCAGATTCAATATGAGTAGGTAATTAACAAATGCCAAATAAATAATACACTGATCATCCTTCAGGTCTTGCATTGTTTGGCTGCACAACCAGTCCTCTAACTCTCTAACACGAGAAGAATTCCAAAGTGTATCATGAGATTCTTCATCCGAGTTTCTTAGAAAAGACTTACTTTGAAATTTCAGAGCTAAATCCATTCCGCGATCAAAAATATCCACGTAATGCTTTATCTCAAGATCCTTTTTGTCTGAATCCCTTGTGTCTGAATCCTTTGTCTTTAAGTCTTTTTTCAAGTTGTTGAAGAGGTTTCTTAATATATTCTGATACACAAGAAATATCGGACTATAGCACAAAACGAGTTCTTCGGGGAGATGATCTATCAATTTAACTGACTGGCTGTAGGAATCTGAATTGATAAAAGGGAAAATGTCACCATTAGCATGTTCGAGAGAAGTCACTATTTCATCGAACAATCTCGGGCTACTCATTTCATAGTTTGCAAGTCTTTGCAATGCACTTAGAAAAATAGTCCACGATAAAGAGTCAATAATTGGATTGGAAATGCTTGGTTCGTTAGATTCAATCATGATTAAAAATGAAAGAGATCGTTATTTAGAGAAAAAGATTAGAAGTAGAAGTATAAAAAACTAAACTTCGAGAGCCATCGAGCCTTTTATAACTTTTTAATGGCTTTGCCATACCTAAAATTGATATGCTACGCTCGGCATACTCGAAAATCGAATTGTGATTACATACCCCGCCGAGCATTCTCCAAAACGCCCTGGTACCCATTTTGAGCCCCTAGAATGTCATATTAAGCTAAATTTTGCGTGGACAAATAGAAGCTTTCATCAGGTCTAGATTCTAATATGTTTTGATAGTACTACCGAGCTTCTTCGTGTGCCAAAATTCGTTCGATACCCGCGCTCAAATGTGGTGACAAACACTTTGGTGAGTTGTTTGCCCAGTGACGGTGTTAAAATGTTGCAGATTTGACGATTTGGAATGAATTTCCAAAGTTTTCAATGCTAATTTGCCGTAAAGAAGACATTCGTGTGTTGGTAACAAATATTGATGCACCTCTTAGAAGAATTGTGTAATTGTAATTCAAGGATCATGATAAATGGAGTCTATTTCTAAAAGTAAGAATCATTCTCGATACAGCAGGACGATATGAGCCTATATATATTCACTGAACATAACAATCTTGTATTATTCTGCCTGAACTTTCGCTTTTACTGATGCCAGGGCCAAGCTTTGTATGCTGTTATATTGTAGGTCTTCAGGTATTTTGCCCCTCTTTGGTAAAAACTTCCTGATATAGTGCTGTTATTACCAGTTAGATCGTAAGATTCATTTCACATAGTGTAGAGTTCAAATTCTGCGGGTATTTCTTTTAGTTCCATCACGAGGTAGAAGATCGTCACTTTTGCTTCTCACTCTGTTCGAATTCCTTCTCTCAAATGGAGTAACTGTTCCAATAGGTACATCTGATTGTTTATAGGCTTAGAATTCGCTTAATTGTCAAGTAACTAAGACTTCTATCGTACTGGTGTCATAAATCATGCAGGCTCTCATTTGGCTTTTGATTCTTAAAACGAAATTTGAAGCTTTGGGAGACATTTATCAGTATTATGCGTTCAATTGAGTTCCCAAACTGGTATGATCCAGTAGTCAGTGATAAGCCCAAGTTTTTTATGCGATAAAGGCGATGCTAAAAGCGTCGCAAAAGGAAGTCACTACAAAATGGATTATAGTCACCTACAGATTTTAAAATCACGTTATAAAGCCAACCAGGTAGTTATGGGCTATATGTTTTAGCGTAATGGTGCCGGATATAGAAGATGCTGAGTCTAAGTATCTCGCGTTCTCTCAAGAAAAACTGAGTTTGACAGAAAACTGTCTTCAAATGCCTTCTATTTAATAAGGCTTTACTCATCTACATTATCAAGAGAATGTTGCGTGAGATTGGAAGCAAGCTTCGAATATGTTCTCTGGAGGGCTGATTTTGTAAGCTCCATTCCTGTTCAGGGTACTTTAAAAAAGCAATTATCTCCTCCACCTTGACTCGAGTTTTGTTCTAAGTCATCTATAGGGGTTCTGACACTTAGAGTTAAAAAGAAAAATGATTAGAAGAAGAACTTGTTGACATTGAATTTCGAAAAATGGGAGACATATTATATACTGCTCTCTAGTACGAAGTAAATTCGGACTTCGTTGTATCAACAAGCAATAATTTTAGATTTCTTGCACTGTTCAAGATTCAATTCACTCGAGAGATTCATCTCCAGTATTATAGTAGACGGTTGCTAACTGAAGTTTTGAATAAAAAGGATACATATATTTACAAATTACCAATACTACGTACACTCTATTCTCTCCCCTCTGGAATTTGTTGAATAGTCTCAAGAAAAAGCATTAAAACTGAGACAAAAGATGCATATGATATTACTATGTTCATACAAAACGGTCAATTTTGTTACTAGCCAAATAATAACTCTGCTCGAATACGAATTTCATAATCTGATCCTCAGTTCTTTAAATATCTTGAAGCGGTTCTCGAAAGCTTTACTACTCATCAAATCCCAATCATTCATTAGCATGATGACTCGCGATGATGAGATTTGAGTCAAAAAGAGAACGCAAAGCAGGAAATTGGCGAATCAATTGTAACACTTTAAAGATTCGAAAAAACTTCACTAAACATCTAAACTCTTTTGCGCCGCGGTCGTCCAGATCAGATATTCTACTCAAAAGTATAGTTTCACAATTCCCAGCCGAATAATCAACATTATAGATTTATGGACTCTAGAATTTACTTGTAATACGTTAAAATTAACTACTCAGAAAACACAAAATTTTATGCATCAAAATAAAACATGTGATAATTTACTCTTTAAACGCTCTTTGACAAAGACTTAAAATCAACATCAAACCCACGATTCTAGTTTGCAAAAGTCAAAAATCAATATTTTTTTTCTATTTGGCTTTTGCACTTATAAGTGCAGCCGTACTAGTTACGGAGATAACTCCTTGACAGATTCTACAATGGCTGCACTAACCAAATCAACGTGGCCAGCATACACGGAATATCCCATGTGTCCAACACGGAAGTATTTGCCAACCAAAGCCTTGTGGATACCACCTGCAACTGTGAATCCCTTTGAAGCCATCTTGGCTAACAAGTCTGCACCATTAATGTTTTCAGGGAAGTATACAGCAGTGAGACCGTGCGCAGCGACGGAGTCCTTTACCGGCAAGATACGCAAGCCCAACTGAGCCAATTCCAGCTTGAATTTGGCGGAAACTTCCGCTTGTTTCGCCAATCTGGCGTCCAAACCCTCCTTCATTATATCGTCTAAGGAAACCTTCAAGGCGGTGATAGCTTGAACGGCAGGAGTTGCAAAATAAGCACCAGAGCCAGACTCGTATGCCTTCATGATTGGAGTCCAACGCTTAAGAGAAGCAAAGAAAGTTGAGTCCTTCTCTCTAGCCAAGGCTTTCTCCACGGCTCTACCAGAAGCGAAGAAGATGGACAAACCGGCAGGCACACCAATAGCCTTTTGAGAAGCGGTCAATGCAAAGTCTATACCCCACTCATCAAACTTCAATTCTTCAACCGCAATAGAGCAGACTCCATCAACGATGATTAAAGTTTCTGGAGATACCTTCTTCACAACGGCAGCGATCAGCTTAACATCGGAGACAACAGAGGTGGAAGTGTCGACATGAGTAATGGTAATGGCGGTATACTTCTCCTTGGCTAATTGAGCCTCAATCTGGTCCAAAGGCACCACATCACCAATTGGAGCGGTGACAACGTCAACGTCAACGTCGTAAACACGTAAACAGTCGGCAAAGGAGTCAGAGAAAAAACCAGTCAGCAAAACAAGCACCTTGTCGTCTTTCTTGACCAAATTTGCAGCAGCAACATCCCATCCTAAAGTTCCAGATCCAGCAAGAACGTAGGGTTGGGCGGCAGAGTCAGTGGATTGGAACAAGTGGCGCAAGTTCTTCAAAACACTCTGGAACGTAGCGACGAACTCCGGAGAAGTGTGAGCCTGAGAAGGTGTAGCCATGGCATACAAAACCTCATCAGAGAACTCAATTGGGCCAGGGATCATGGTGAGCTTGTGCTCAGGCTGCTTGTAAGGGACGCTCATTGTCAAATTGGATGTGTGGGGACGGAAAGTGCTCAGAAAGGAACGTATATTCGCCTTTAGTTGGTTTATGGGTCTCGAAATGGATCTATACATATACAGTCAACAGATGACAAATACTGTTGTATATTTTAGTAGAGATTCGAGAGGAGAGGAGTTAGAACTTGAATAGAGTCAATTGGCGTATGATTTTTGGAAAATGTGGAGGTGGAGAAAAGCTCCTGCATAAAGTGTTATCAATCAATTAGGAGAAAGTATCCCGCTATGACGGCAGATAAGCACTCTCTAATGCCGGCCCTCGCCGTTAGGCGGACCGCAACATATCCGAGGGTAGCACGTGAAATCCGGTCTTACGGCATTTTTTGTCTATTAAGTAAAACATAGAAGGGAGTCATTATGATGATATTTTCCCAACAGTGAAAGGTTTCGTGCCTATAATTTCAAATGTTAAACTTGGAAATGCTTTAATTACTTGTCATTGGCGATTATAGTATAGTCTGTAACTTTTATTATACAGAAACAGAGTGTAACGTGCTTGTTAATTTTAATACTCATTCCTTTTCGAAAGATAGCTCTTTATTAAAAGATTAAAGCAAATTCTTTTTCAATATCTCTTGTTTCGGACCTCAATTTTGAAACTTCAAAGGTTTAATGAAAAAAGAATCTTTGATAATAAGACCCCTGTATATATGTGTTTCAGAAGCCACGTATATTAGCCCGCTAATCATGCTCAAAATTTTAGGAATCAGTGATTTTTTTTTTTTCAAATTCTCGAATAGCAGCAAGTTGTCATTTAATAATTATGTGATATAGGAAACAGTATGTGGTCGCTCAAATGTTATGACCTCCTAAATGCCAATCCATACACCCTTACAATTTATGCAAGTCTGCCTATTGAAGGAAGTGAGAGTATTTCTCTGCAAGTTTTGATTTCTATGGATCACACTATCAATTAGTCTTGGGCAAAGCTTTTGACACTGACGAGTAAGTCTTAGCCGGCGAACTAGACGTCAGTCGCTTTTTAAATTACTCGTAGCTCAAGAATTTGAGCCGCAAAAATCATATGGTATGAAAGTGAATTTTATTCCTCCTAAAACTGCCGTCAAAAGACTACTCCCTATTGTGCCCCTTGCTTTGACCAGATCTAGGATCATAGGAAATAATAATTATATTCTTAATTGTAAGAATCAACCGGAAATCATAAAGTTCTTTCGTGCTGTTTCCAAAGTACTTTTGAGAAACTCTTAGATGTATTTCGTCAATTTTGCAAAAATCTTGCAAAATACTCAAATAACACGAAAATGAGAAAATGACCAAAATAACAAAAGTTTGGAAAGAAATGTTTAGTTTTTATCACCTTAGTGAGTTTTAGCTATTACTCATAATAATCCTTCACTTCTGAGCCACTATTCGGCAAACGACGAATGATAGGCTCAATTGAACAACAGAGTTGTAATTCCGGCTACTTGAAGAAAGGAACTTCTTAAATGCTTATAATGACTTATGTAGATGGAAAGCAAAAAAGGGTTCTTTTGTTATGTATCAAATTACAACTCAAATCTCCATAACATCTATTGGATGTTGACTTCATGCCTTTTAAGATTCATTTTATATATATATAAATATGTATATTATTTCAGAAAGCATTACCTGAAATCTGCAAGAAGTTCAACTGTGTCCGGCGCTCACTGCTAGCCAAACTTAAATGATGGCTGCAAATTGAAGTACACCCGGCCACAAAATCAAAAAAGAATTAGCATTTTTAGTTCTTTTTAATATATATCTCAAAATTTTAAAACAAATATGTCATTTTGTTTACAACAGTGGACATTTAAATAATGCATCTTTGTTTATGTAATCCTACATCGCGATGATCCACTCGATTCACTATCTTACCACTTCATACCAATCTTCTAATCTAGGACGTTTCTAATTGTTTCCTAATATTCTAAAGTTTCAAAACTGAAAACATACTTATTCCAATTAGTTTTGAGATTACGGAGTTCATTTCCTTCATCAAACACGTTGCCACGCTCCTACTCATACAGAGACAGATCGAGCGAAAACACGTCTAGATTCCGAGAGATTTTGCCAAATGACAATGGAAATCAACCCGTATGAAGTTCTTGGCGTAGAAAAGACGTCAAGTCCAATAGAAATAAAAAAAGCATACAAAAAGCTCTCATTGAAGCATCATCCAGATAAAGTCCAACAGAAGGGCGGAGAACTCGATGCAACACTTTTCCCCAAAATTCAATTCGCATACTCTATCCTTTCCGATGCCACTAAACGTCACAGATATGATGCGACAGGTTCCCTCGGTCTCTCAGGAGAGGGTGATTTTGATGGTGATTTCGACTGGAGAGAGTACTTCCAGTCAACAAGCGAAAAGCTTACTATAGAGATGATCGATGAAGACCGCCACAAATATCAAGGTTCTGAAGAAGAAAAAGAAGATATTTTGCATAATTTCGTATACTATGAAGGCGATTTCCTAAAGCTTTTCGAGGTAGTCCCACATTTGGAGTTTGACGAGGCTCAAGAGGCTCGTGCTTTTCAAATCATTGAAGATGGCATTGCAAATGGTTTGCTAGAACTTGATAAAGCTACTGTGAAAACATGGGAGAAATATAAAAAGTCTAGAAAGACTAAGGTGAAACAACAATTGAAGAGGATGGCACGTGAGGCACAACAAGCAGACGCTCTAGCTAAGAAGTTGAATCAGAAGCGCGCTTCTAGTGAAAATGATTTGAGAGCCATGATCCAACGTAAGAATGCCAAAGGACTTGATAATTTGATATCGAGCCTAGAAGCAAAGTATGGAGGAAAAAAGAGAGACGTTCCAGATGACGAGGAATTTGACAGAATCCAAGAGAAGTTGACACGCAAAAAGCGTCGTGCATAATGTTTTCTAATGAGTGTTAGGCTCGAGTTTCGTTGGCGGCGCTAAACTTCAGTGGAGATTATTGTAGGTTCTTAAGACTCTATCTAGTGTTTATTAATGAAAAAGGATGACAAGAAGTGAAAAAAAAGTAGATTATAGATCGGAGGGTAATTTGTCGTTTTGCTTGAGATTAAAGCATGTAGTATGGTCCATAGAGTCAGTCTTGTAGACACGTAGTCTGAGCTTGCTTCCCGTGGTGTGGCATTGCTTAAAAACTTTTTCATAAAGGTTGGATAATTCTGATATGGCTGAATGGTCTACAAAAAAAAAAAAGACATTTCCTTGCTACCTCTATTTGAAATGTAGCTCTGATGCTTCCATCAGAATAACACCAAAACGATGACTTAAATTTGTTTAAAAAAAATTGAAATTAAACCAATCCAAAAAAATCTGCTTTTAATTCAAAAATCATCGTTTATTAAAAATTCAAAGAATCATTGTTCGTTCCATCATTTTCGCGTCTTCGCGACCCAAACAAACAAACGCCTATAGCCATCTCATCCTGTAAACTCGTTTCAGACTCTTTACCCCCAAAACAAAGAAGACGTGCCCGATTAAAAAATCCAGTGAACAAAAACAAAAGCGTCTTAAAATATATAATTAAAAAAAGCAATCCCTTCACTATAAAAACCTCTCCTTTCCCTGAGTACCGAGCACTAGTACTTAGTTCCTTCACACTTCCCCCCACCTTCTATAGTTTCAGAAGCGAAGCATAAAGGCCTGATGTCCGACATTTCAGAAGACGACTTCAGCTCAGGGTCTGATGGCGAGTTTTCTGACGACTACGCGATAGAAGCGCCAGTGGCGAAAAAAGCCACAAAAAAACAAGCCAAATCCGGTAAGGATACCCCAACTCCCCCTCTGTCTAACGCGACCCCTACTCCACGCCCCGGAACAGGAAATGCTTCTGCCCAGTACCAAAAGCTCTCTCAATTGGAGCATATTTTGAAGCGTCCAGATACTTATATTGGGTCTGTGGAGCTCAATGAGGTCGAGATGTGGTGTTTCGACCAAGAGCTGCAGCTGATGAAGTTCCGCAAAGTCCTGGTTGTTCCCGGTCTCTATAAGATTTTCGATGAGATCTTGGTGAATGCTGCCGATAATAAAATTCGTGATCCGAGTATGAAAAACCTTCGTGTTGAAATCAATGCCGAAGAGAATACCATCTCAGTTATGAACGATGGTAGAGGAATTCCAGTTGAAATCCACGATAAGGAACAGATGTGGATCCCAGAAATGATTTTTGGTAACTTGCTTACGTCCTCAAACTACGACGATGATGAAAAAAAAGTCGTTGGTGGTAGAAATGGTTTTGGTGCTAAGCTCTGTAATATCTTCTCCACGCGGTTCGAGGTTGAGACCGCCGACCAGAATCTGGGCCAGCTTTATACCCAAACATGGACTGATAATATGCTGAAAGTTACAAAACCAAAAATTGTGAAAGTGAAGAATAAGCGTGAATATACAAAAGTCACCTTTGTCCCCGACTTGGCCAAATTCCAAATGACTGCCTTGGACGACGATATCCTCTCTGTGTTACGTAGACGTGTTTACGATCTTTGTGGTACCGTGCGCGACTGTAACATTTATCTTGACAACAATAAGTTGGCCGTAAAGAATTTTAAAGGTTATGTTGATATGTATGTCAAAGCAATAATAGAACGAAGTCCCACGCTTGCGCGAGATGAACAGTCTGGCAATTACACATCAGTTGTTCATGAAGTCATTAATGACCGCTGGGAAATTGCGTTCGCTGTTAGTGATGGAACCTTCAATCAAGTTAGTTTCGTGAATTCCATTGCAACAACAGCGGGTGGTACTCATGTCAAGTGTGTAACAGATCAAATTGTGACCAAATTTTTAGAAGACATGAAAAAAAAGGAAAAGGGAAAAAATGTTATGATTAAGCCCCAACAGATAAAAAACAATATGTTTATTTTTATCAACTGTTTAATTGAAAACCCTGCCTTCACCTCTCAAACAAAAGAACAGCTTACAACCAAGCCAAGTCAGTTCGCCACTAAGCAAAAGGATAAACTCGTAATTTCAGACCAGTTCATTAAAAAATTGATGAAGACCAGTATTTTCGACACCATCCGTAGTATCGTTGACTCTAATGAAGGGAAAGCTTTACAAAAGGAAGATGGTAAGAGAAAAACTAGAATTAAAGGTCAAGTGAAATTGGAGGATGCAAACAAAGCCGGAACAAAAGATGGTTACAAATGTACTTTAATTCTAACAGAGGGTGATTCAGCCTTATCGTTAGCTAAAGCTGGTTTTGAAATCGTCGGTCGTGATTATTATGGATGTTTCCCACTTAGGGGTAAACTCTTGAACGTGCGTGAAGCTTCAGCAGATCAAATCCTGAAGAATGCAGAAATTACCGCTTTAAAGAAAATCATCGGTTTGCAACATAGAAAGCAATATAACGCTGAGAATATCAAAGAGCTTCGATACGGGCACATTATGATCATGACCGATCAAGATCATGATGGTTCGCATATCAAGGGTTTGCTTATTAATTTCTTCGAATCAAGTTTTCCTGGTCTACTCAACATTCCTGGCTTCTTACTTGAGTTCGTCACTCCAATTGTTAAGGTGACAATCAAGGGTCGCGGAACACAAGCTAAAAGAGTGATATCCTTCTACTCCATGCCGGAATTTGAAAAATGGAGAGATGAAGAAGGCGCAACTTGTCGTTGGACCCAGAAGTATTACAAGGGTTTGGGTACTTCTACACCCGCTGAAGCTAAGGAATACTTTTCTCGTCTTGAAAAGCATAAAAAAGAGTTTCATGCTCTTCAAGATGAAGATCCGGCTCTTATTGATTTGGCCTTCTCAAAGAAGAAGGCTGATGAACGTAAAGAATGGTTACAAGGTTTCCAACCAGGTACACATCTTGATCCCGATTTGGAGGTGATTCCAATCAACAATTTCATTAATGAAGAGCTTATTTTGTTCTCCATGGCTGATAACATACGTTCCATTCCTTCTGTTTTGGACGGTTTTAAGCCAGGTCAACGTAAGGTCTTGTATGGTTGTTTCAAGAAGAGACTCACTCTGGAAATCAAAGTGGCACAGTTGGCCGGTTATATTGGAGAACATACAGGATATCATCATGGAGAAACGTCTTTAATGCAGACCATAATTGGTTTGGCGCAAAACTTTATTGGTTCCAATAACCTCAACCTTTTGAAGCCAAATGGTGGTTTCGGTACACGTGCCGCAGGTGGTAAAGATTACTCTGCTGCAAGATATATCTTTACTGAGTTGAACGATATCACCAAGAAAGTGTTCAACCCGGCTGATAACGCATTGTACACTTATGTACAAGATGACGAGCAAACCGTTGAGCCGGAATGGTATTTACCCGTTATTCCCATGCTCTTAGTCAATGGTGCTGAAGGTATTGGTACTGGATGGTCTACAAACGTCCCATGCTTTAATCCTATTGATTTAGTCGCTAATATTCGTAGACTCATGGCCAACGAAGAACTTGAAGAGTTAGTTCCATGGTATCGTGGCTGGACTGGAGATATTGAGCGTGTAGACAACTCCAAGTTTAAATTAAAAGGTGTGATTGAACAAATCGATGAAAAAACCGTGGAAATCACGGAAATCCCTGTGAAAACATGGACAAATAACATGAAGGAATTTTTGCTTGATGCTTTGAATAGCGACAAAAACCCTTGGATCCGTGATATGGAGGAACAACACACCTCTACACTTCGCTTCGTCATTAAATTGACCGAACAGGAAATGGCCAAATCTCGTCAAATCGGATTGCTTGAGCGATTCAAATTGACAGCTTCCGTCAATCTTTCCAACATGGTTGCTTTTGACCCTCTGGGTAGAATTCGGAAATACGAAAGTCCAAATGAGATATTGCGTGATTTCTACTTTGTCCGTCTTGAATACTACCAGAAGCGTAAGGATTACTTAAGCAATGAGTTGCAAAAAGTCTTAGTGAAATTGGGTGAACAAGCTCGGTTCATAAAGATGATCATTGATAAAAAGCTCCTGATTTCAAACCGTAAGCGTGCTGATTTAGTAAAGACCTTAGCTGACAACAATTTTGTCCGTTACGATAAGTCTGGCCAACCTGTTGAGAATTCATCTGTCAAGGTCGAAGAAGCCGAGGAGTTGGAGGAGGAGTTGGAAGAGGAACAGGGCGCAAATGCTCTTTTCGTGGGTGCAAATGAAACTCGCGCTATTAATGAACATGTTCCCGAAACGGTCTTTTCTCACTACGACTACCTTTTGGGAATGCCACTTTGGTCCTTAACTCGTGAAAAGTACGAAAAGTTGCTTCAAGAGAAGGGCGCCCGTGAAGAAGAACTCAACATCTTGTTGGGCAAATCAGCTAAGGATTTGTGGAACGAGGACTTGGATGAGTTCCTCGAGACCTGGCAAAAGTTCTTGGACGATGACGAGCGTGAACGCTCGAAACTGGTCAAAGGCGTCACTCTGAAGGCGAAGAAGAAGCGTTCAAGAGCTAAGGAAGAAATCGATGACGACTATGCTAAGCCTGCAAAGAAGGTTGTGCGGAAATCGACTCCTAAAGTGAAATCGGAAGATTCTACTCCTCAGGCAAAATCTTCTTCTAAGAAGAGCAAAGAAAGTTCAGCGACGCCAACAGCATCTTCAGCCAATGAAGTAAAGGATGAGACAAACACGGATGGAATCCCCACATTTTTCTCAAAGCCTACCGCTGCCAAGGGTTCAAGTAAAAAACCTGCGGCTCGGAAGTCCAAGTTTTTCAATGACTCCGATGACGATGTTGTGGCCATAACCATTGACTCCGACGACGACAAGGCTCCACCAAAGCCCAAAAAGAAGCAAATGACTCTTGATGATGAACTTGAAGATTTGGGGTCTGCTGAGCCTGTTCGTGAGAGAAAGAGAGCTCGCGTTAATTACGCCGTTGCAGTTGGATCTAGCTCCGAAGAGGAAAGTGAAGTTTACACTGACAGCGATTGATATGAAAGTAATGAATATATGCAAGTGCAGTAATTTTGATTGTAAGTGAACAAGAAAAGTATTAGTTTATTTTTGAAAATTTAACTTCTTTCGATCATTCATCAAGAATGTGCCAAGATTCTATAATTATAAATACATCAAACACACCAATAGCTGGCAAAGAAATACCTGGCAAACAAAATGATTTACGGTTTATTGTGCGCAAAAAACTAAAATTCAAAAAAGAGGAATACGCTATGACTTGAAGGTCTTATGTTGCAAGGTTACAAAAGGCCAGCTATTCAAGTAATAGGGTTAGTAAGTGCTCGCCCTATGTTTTGATTTAGCCTCAAAACCATATCTTTTCGTAGAAAACATGATGAATATTAGTTGTTTGGACGGAAGTGTCCACATCTGGACTTAAACCAATCAAGCTAACCGAGAAAGTATCTTATCAGACGTTTGGGGAAATATGTCAGCTCAAGTAAGAGCTGACCGGCATATTGCTTCGAACGTAGCCAAATTTGCTGTCAAAAAACTGCATGTAACATGACCGTTAGGAGGATTCCGACATATACGCTAACTTATTCATGCATACTGCGTATTTGGTTACATTTTGTCACCTGGGCGTTTGCCAGCATTACCTAATTAGAAATATCGTCACCGTGTTTGTAAGGAAGGACTAGAATATTTCTCGTTTATTGAATGCATGAGTATTTTTGGAAACCCATTTTACGAAATGCAGGAGAAGTAATCACTCGGTAATTAAGGAAATGCCAATGTTTGTTATTGAATTTTTTAGATGCCGTTGATACCCAAGTATAAATATTAGCTTCAAGAACCTAGGGTTGATTTTTAGTGCTCAAGACAAGAAACAATCCTCTTTGGAACACCAGCCTCAAATCCAAACATAAACAGATAACTTGCCTAAAATGAAGGTTTCTACTATTGCTACCACTTTCGCTGTTGCCGCAGTCGCTTCTGCTGAGCCAATCGCTCTTTACGCTAGTAGCGCTGATGGAAAATACAGCAGCTATCTTGCTAGTTATCATCAAGGTGCAGCCTGGAGTATTTTCGCTCTTTCCAGTCCTGTTGATGTTATGGACCTCAAAAACGGTATAGCTAGTGCTCAAATTGGAGATTACCCATGGGCTGTCACTTCTATGAACGGCTGGTTTTCTTGGTCTCCAGCTTCTGAGCCATTAAAATTGACTTTCAATGGTGATGTTCTTACCAATTACAACTTTTTTGCTTGCGTTAACCTTCCTGACGCAGTGGACTCTAGCAGTTACAAATGGTCTACTAAGGTTCCAGTCGTTATCACTAACAACGCTGGAAACACCACTATTCCTTATCCAAACTGTACGCCAATCACCATTAAGAAGGTCTCTCCACCAGCCAACTCTACTAGCAGCACAACCTCTATGTCCTCATCTTCCTCCTTGTCTTCTTCCACTTCTTTGGTAAGCTCCACCTCAATTGCTTCCACGACCATCCCATGCTCTTCATGCTCAGTTACGACTACCAAGAGCATTGTTGTTCTGAACGGTGCTGCTGGTGCACAAGCTGCTGGTTTTGCTGGTCTTGCAGGTGTCGCCGCCATGCTTCTTTAAATGAATTATTATTCTTTTCTCTTCGAAATCTTGAATCGTTAGTTTTTGTATTAATATGATGTTTTGTCTTGAAAAGGTCCATAAAGCTTAAGTTTATCAAAGTAAGGTTTCATTACTTTTCATTCTGGTGTCCTATTTACTTTCAAGTAAAAGGTACAAGATTTCGTTTCTTGAGTTTCAATATTAAGTTATATTGTTGCGGAAATTCGTTAAGCTCATGAACCCATTAACCTTCGTCTACTCATTGGCTGTACAATCTTTACACAGATTGACACCATCGGCTACAGCAGGGCTTTTATCGCTCAACCTGATGCGCTCTGTGCCATCAACCAACTGAGAAGAATGGCGGTCTACATGGCCTAAGTTCTCCAGAGGAAAGAAGTAATTACGAATGAGTACCTTGACGAATTTTGAGTCTGGGAATCCATCATAATAGAAGTCTTCTGATTGTGGTAAATCACCTTTCTTCATTTTCCTTTGGTATAAAATAGTATGATCCCCGTCTACCTTAGAAGCCACAATCTGGAATAGTCCGGGTTTGTCATAGACGGGACATAAGCTCACTTCAGCAACAGACTTTTCTGGTTCACCAAATGTTTGAATTATCTCTTGCAAGTACCATACTGCTCGATTATGCCATTTGCATTTAGCACAGTAGTGGATTGTGATTTTTGGGTACATGAGTAAGATCTATTGGAATATTGAAAAAGCAGTACACCTTCCTCCGGTAGTCAAAATAGTGCGTAGGGAAAGCATATGGTGACTATGTATTACTTTCCGTTTATTATACTAATTATATTGCATTGTAACGGTGTATTCCTTTTTTTTCATTAAATTGATAGCAATTTACTGGGATTTACTTGGTCAAGAGTCTAGTTTGTGAAATTATTGTGATCTGTACTGTAGTGGCTGCAAATCTCATAGATCGAGCAAAAGCATAAGGTTCACGGAATATACAAGAAAAATTTTTTTCTCTTCGAGCTCTAGGCTAATATTATATAGTGCGAAGTTTACGAATAAAGCTGATAATGTATCTAGTATTACACAATTTTAACACTAGAGTCAGCATTGAGAACAATTAAAACTCCAATCAACTTACAACATATTATTAATACTCATTTGTATTTGTCTTATATATGTGATTTAGAATGTGGGAGTGATTATGCCTCCATGAGATGCAGATGTATTATTTAGAAGAGTCTAAATCAACAAAGCTGCAACACCAACGATTCCAGCGAACGTTGCAACGGTAGCACCAGAAGCACCGTTAGCAGATGGGTCGCTTCTAGCAGCAATGACAGGTGCGTCAGAAGTGGCAGCAGCATCTTGGGTGGTGAAATAGGTGATGGTGGTGGTGTAAGTTGAGGCATCAGTTCTGCCATCCGCCCAAACAGTGCGAGTCAAAGTTTCAGGGCCAAGTGTTACGGTTATTGCGGCATCATTATCAACTGTGGTGGAGGAAGATGTCGAGTCATAAACAATCGGAGACTTCAGGATTGAAACAGGGGTACATCCTGGGAAAGGCAAAGTGGAGTTACCAGCATTATTGGCAAGAATAAGTTGGTACTTAGTCGAGTATTGGTACCAATCAATATCCTGTGGCAAGTTCAGACAAGCAAAAAAGGAGTTACCAGTGAGAGTCATGCCGTCGAATTGCAATTGAGTTGGGTTGTTCTGTGGAGAGAATGAGAAAAATGGGCTGTTGACATTGACAGAGAATGGCAAGCCGCCAATTGTGGCACTTGCAACACCGTTGTCGCTCAACTCCATCACTTGAGGAGTGACGCCAAGGGCGAAAATGTTCCAAGCAGCTCCATTGTGGAGAGATTGAAGAGAGCCTTTAATGCTTCCATCAGCACTAGCAGCAGTAAAAATGATTTGATCAGCTGAAGCAAGAGCAGCAATGGTCAAAGCAGAGAGAGTAGTAGAGGCCTTCATTTTTTTTGAGTTTATTGTTTGAGTGTTTTGAGTGTTTGTGTTTGTTGTTGATGATAAGAAATTCAATTGAGACGGCTGAATTGTGTCATATTTATATTTTTTTGTTTAAAGTTTATTAAATTGAGTTTGAAATTAGTTGGTGGCATTTGCAGCCACAATCTCAGTTTTCCTGCAGGCAATTTTGGCGACCAATCTATATTTAGCCATCAATTAAAAGCTAATTCACGAAGGGACCAATTCTGTCCATACGCAACAACCTACTCCAACTTTTTTTTTTTATATTATAGAGAGAAAGGAAAATTGTTCGCGTGGTCTTCAATTATCAAATTGCGTATATCGCTCCCAAGACTTTCTGTCCGCCTCTACTTTTCTTGCCTATGAAGATTCTGTCGAATCATTTATGTGCAGGCCATGCATAACTGTCACATATTCTGGTGACTATGCATATCGGGAATGTTTCCATCGCTTGCATAAAGTCGAATCTACCTTAATTGTACGCATATTCCCGAAGTATAACCTATGTGGGAACATTTGATTTTTGAAATTCAAGGGGAACTATTCTGTAAATCTGAGCCAAATGTGACCTTCTGGCCGATCACTAAAAGATTGTGCAACATATTGCAAGACGCATGTGTACTAGAGTTGAATTAACCAATAAAAAAGGGTAAATTTTGATTCCAACAAGAGCAACAATTCTAATGATTATGATTTGATGTGATTAGATCAAAGTTTGACTAAAAATAGAAATCACTTGTTGTAAAGTACAAGAAATTGTGGGCTAATATCGTTGCAATAGTCTTTATTGCAGAAAGCCGGAGTATGCTGATGGCTCTTAACGATACTCAAATGAATGATGACGAAAATATTTCGAATGGCTGGATCAGATTCTACTGACTTCACATCCGCACAGTATTCTGTTTAAACCAGCCTTCTCGAAAACAATTTGTCACCATAGACATAGCCTTTCGAATCCGAAATATCTTAGATTGATAATAATTAAATCATTTAAACTACCACTTACCCGAAGTTGAAGAAAAGCCTTTGCATCAAGCAATGCTTCCTTCGAGTTAGTAAACCGCCAGTGGCTAGTTACACTTGACAGGTTGGGTTAACTATTATCCTTTATTATGCTGAAACCGAAATTCAAAATTAATTTTGTGATGATAATCGTGCAGTGTGTGGCTGCACTGTCAGTGGCATTCATATGACCCTGCTTTAGTGAAAGATCACTCTATAAATTGAGTTTTTGTCTCACAGATACGAAATGGACACTATTGAATTCAGATATCGCAATACAATTGAAGCTAGCTTAGGTTTGTTTCTATACATTGATGTGCTTTCCAAAACAGATGACACACATACGCGTATAAACAACACCAGGTAATTTGTCGTAGTGTAACATACCTAATAAAATTATAATTCAATTTTTCTTTAAATTCTAAAAGTAATTTTTAGTGTTCTCTTTTTCTAATATCTCATCGCTATCGGACCCCACATTGTTGATCCTACTCATGGGTCCTCCGTAACCCATGGCACCTCTCAAATTATCCCTTCGAGGACATAAGGCCCCTATCTCTTGCATTACACGCTATGATAATGACTTGGTATCTGCAGATAGAGATGGCTGGATCATCTTGTGGAGTCTAAGAACCAAGAGACCCATTGCAGTGTGGAAAGCCCACGAAGGCCATATTTTAACACTTAAAAAAACATCAATGGGGCTACTATCACATGGTCGTGACTCAAATATACGATTATGGGACTTAAGCAATGCTTCAATAAAGAACTGTTCGAAGGAGACGTCAGTAGTAGGTTCAGAGACAAATTCACCATCTCCAAGCCCAAAATTTGAAGAAGTGCCTGTCAATGCTCTCAATTTCTGTAATGTCGAATTTTGGGAAATGAAAACTAAAATTGCTGATTCTGATTCGAGTTCAGGGCTTGTGGCCACTCCAGCTACCGTAGATTCTGATAATTTCGATGTTTACAAAGTTACAAAGACCAAAAGTGACTTCTCTATCCAGAGAATCGTAGAAAACTTTTCAGTTAATAAGGCTGAGCCGGAAAAGAATGGAATTGAAGAGGTGAACAGTCCAGAACTGATGCTACAGCTGAGAGGGCACGGTATTATCATGCGCTTACTTTTTGTTGCCGAGAATTTACTTTTTGTGGGTTATGAGTCGGGAGCTATATTTGCATTTAAGTTGGAACAGAAAGTGAAAGATGTAGTCTATGGAAAGAATCGCAGCATTGTTAATAATGACATTAAGGCAGTTTTGGTATTAGCGCTGCTGGGTCATACTCCTCTGCCTGTTCTATCTCTCGAATATGATTTTCAACGAAAAATAGTATACAGTGGTTCCGCCTCAAAGAAAGTTTTGTGTTTAGATGTATCTAAACTCATGGAGACAGCCGGTTCCATAATTGTCAAGACAAATCTGGTGACCAATAAGATTTCTGAAGAAAGGAGTAAAGTAGGAGCCGAAAATGATAAAGAATCCGATTCCTCGGAAGTAATTACCCCAAATTTAAACAAGTGGGGTCTCCCTGAAAAAACAAAAACTACGTCTATGAAGGAAGAGATGCAAACGATACAAGCCTCATCTAAACTTCAAGACGATTCGGCTTCAGGCTCTAGCAACACTAACTCCTCAAACTCTACAAATGGTCAATTGGATCTAATCAACCTGTTACACCAAACATTTACTAACCTAAAACATTATGGTATTCAAAACATTCAAATTACCGAGACAGGCTACGTGACGGCATTTTGGGATGGAGTCATCAAAGCCTTCAATGAACGCTCAGAACCAGTTTTCGAACTAGAAAGGGCTGAAGAAGCTATAAAGCTGAGTCAAGATAATGAACTTTCTGGCTCAAGCAAGAAATCTCTCTGTATATACGCATGGCAGGCAAATTTCAAACAAGAAGTTTCCACTAAAACAAGCATTTTTTCACGATCTTTGAGCGCTGAATCTTTACTATTTGTCGGATACACTGATGGTTTGATTCGAGCATATGCATTCATCTAATTATCTGTCTACTTGTTATTGATTGGAAACATTCTAGACATAACTATTTGAACGGAATCTTTGACTCCGAAATTATTTTTCTCATATATTTAACTTATATACATGTCTAAAAAAGACTAACATGGATTATCATAGTTTCAACGTCTATTCAAATTTAATGATTGATTTTACTATGATCATTTAAACCGCCTGTAATATTACTATACCAAATAAATTACATAAATTAATCTGAACTCATTACATCAGCACTCATCTTTTGGCTTGAACCCAAAGAAAGCTCGTTATTGTATATATTGTAGTTGTTGCTTCCACCATGGAACAGCCGTCTCTTATAGTTCTTATTGTTCAGCAGCAGGTTTGGACCAGAATTGCCTATAAGGGGACTAGAACCTTGTTTCTTGGAGTTGCGACCACCATTTCCACCATTACCAAGTGTGGGCAGCTGTGACAGACAACGTCTATTTGCGTTATTGCCGCCATTAGAAGTACTAGCGCTTCGCTGAAGACTTTGGTTATTGTGATTGTGGGTGTTATTGTTGAAAGTGTTGTTGTTGTAGGAATTGTTGTGGAAATTATTGCCGTGATTGTTCTGGGAATTATTGTTATAGTTATTGTGATTTTGTGAATGAGAACCCTCCGAGAATTGACTTGAGTATCCACCGTATGATGAGTTTCTATTGGATCCTCCAGATGAAGAACGCACGTTATTACTGTGATTAGATGACGAGGCTCTTTGATTACCCATAGAAAGACGTAATCCCTGCGAATGTTCACCTGAAGCAGAGCGGCCGCCATGTTGGCCCTTCAGACTTTGGCGAGATCTTGGAAGAACATCACCGTATTGACCATCTGCAGCTTCGGGAGAAGATCTGCTCAGAACCTTTCTTTGGCGGTTTTTCTTGGCATTTTTGGGACGTTGGGCATTAGATGAAAGGGTCTCATCTGAAGTGGCAGAATTGATACTCAAGTCAGCGAAATCCGAATCAAGGCATGAAGAAGTGTCGCCTAGGAGACTGTCTAAATCTACAGAAGTCTCTGAACGCTCAGAGATCGATTCTTGTAACTCAGGCATTTTCTCTCTTAACAAATTGATGATCTCAACATTGTCACGTAAAATCGAGCGGGATTCCTCACCATGTAGTTTCGCAGCACGTGCTAATTGGCCAAGGAACTCAATTACGGTTTTGTTTCTACTGACATAAATACTGTCTAAAGCCTTTCTCTTGCTTGTAAGACTCTCGATCAACACATCTACATCCTTATCGTTACTATCAATTTTCGACATAAACTCAGACAACATTGCCGCAGACAGTTTCTTGTAGCTTGAAAGTTCATTAGTCAATTGTGCCACTTCTTCCAGGTAGTGGCGCTTATATTCGCTTTGAGCTGCAACAATTGCATCGTAAGCGATCTTTAAACGTTCAAATTCAGCGGCAGAGGAGGCCAGAGATTCTTGTAAATTTTCACATCGAATTTTATAGTTTTTAACTGACAGTTTCAAGGATTCAGACTCTGAGTTTAACAGGTCAAATTCCTCCTCTAAATCGGCAATACGACGTTCCTTCCTTTTCAAAAGTGCGTTGATCATATCGTTTTCATGCTTATAGTTAGCCAATTGATCTACTAAGGAGTCGTTTTTTGTGGATAAGAGAGTGTTACGTTTCTTGTGATCATTATGGGAAAGTTTCAAGAGTTCAAGCTCACTACGCAATTCATCAATCTGAGAATGGAGTGAGTCAATCACCTTGGAGGTGGATCTATTAGTAGTTTCTTCTGCCATAATGTCTCAAACAATTAGATAGACTTGAGAGGTTGGGGAAGAAGAATCTGAGGGTATCAATATCGAGGATTAATAAAAAAGGATACACTGGATAAAAATCTAGTCTTGGATTTTGCAAAAACAACAAAAAGTTATCTTTTTTCAGAGAGAAATTATTAAAGTGAACACAGTCAGTTGACGTCGAAAGGTTTGGACACAGTTGCAATTGCGATCTTCTCTGAACCTAGTTTTGTCTTTCTGACTGTTGAACTGTCTGGCTCTATGTCTTTCTGACTTTAAATATTGCCCTGAAAAGTTTATTTGGACGAAAGAAGAAGCGGGGAATGTTTCAATAATAAAGACAATTAAAGAAACAAAAAGAAAAATTGAATTTTCAAAGCGAAGTAGTCAATGGAAATAAATGTTTCTGTAATCAAAAATTCGGGCCGTAGGTCACAGTGGTACACGGGACAGTTCGAAATTGAAATTTCCAAAGCTGGAGCTAGCTGGAGCTAAAGTGGTCGGAATGAAGGGGGATAAAGACAAATTCGGACAAATTTATTGGAACCTGGTGTGTGTTCTATTCACGTGACTTAATTAAACTCAAAGTGTCTCTAGTTGAAATAAACAGAGCCGTGGCAAGAGCTGCTTTTGTCAGTGGTGAGGAGTAGGGAGCGGGATAAAGAGTGGTAATGTAGTGAGTGTTGACTTTTTCTTTTGGCGCGCGCGACTAGCGTGCATATAAGGCGATGGGAGATGTCAACATTGAAACGGCTAACGGGCAAAGTAAAAGAAGGATTTGTTTTTGTCTATTTTTTTTGGTTTACTCTTTTCTTTCTTTTTTTAATGTTTTAATTTTTTTGCTTTTTCTTAATTTTGATTTCTGCGGTTTGCGCTTCTGTAATATATGTTTCAAATTTGCGTGAAGTTCTAGTATAAATAGGATTCAAAGAAAATACTTAAAGTTTTATTCATATTTGTTTTAAAGATTTGAAACCTCAATTTCATCACATCTTGGATCGGAAGTGCTGGAAAGTGTGAGTTACCCTTTATAGTTCGAGGCTTAAAGATTGATATTAATGCTCGCTAAAAAAGGCAAAAGATAAAAAAAAGATATTCAAATGGACGAAATAAAACTTAAAGACTCTTAAAATCATTTCTTAAACTATAATACCAATTCCTTTCCCAATTTTTCCTGAACTTGTCTGTTCTAGACACAGCACCCGATGCAATCACAATATTTGATTCTTCTTTTATTTATTGATCAAAACTCTAACAGCTCAACGGGATTCATTTCCCTCGAATATTTCAGAATCTCTTCGTGCAAATGTTGTAGCCTTGAGTCTACTTTGCCCCAAAACTCGGACTCCTTCCGTTCGAGTTCCCTAAATCTGTATAATACAAGAAGATTCTTCACTACTAACATCTCATATAGCTGAGTTAGTTCTAGTAGTTTCGGCGCATTTTGTTTTA
Source organism: Australozyma nongkhaiensis (assembly GCA_030563825.1). Lineage (NCBI taxonomy): Eukaryota > Fungi > Ascomycota > Pichiomycetes > Serinales > Metschnikowiaceae > Australozyma > Australozyma nongkhaiensis. The sequence continues at coordinate 4,718 of JAJMKF010000007.1, read as the reverse complement.
GCGTTGATACATCAAGTGCATTGATTAGACCGCTGGGAAACGAAGGTAGTTCTAGACTTTGCAATTCTGTGAAATTATTCAAAAATAATGATATTGACTCCAATCGTGCAGAAATTCGTTCTTGTTTCTCTCCTTGGTCAGCCACATCCATTTCCAATTCGTCCAGCCCGGCTTGTCCAAAATCCACGGTATTAAAACCCAAGGACGCAGAATCTATTTCTGATCCATAATCTCGAATAATTTGTGGTAGCTTTCTTAGTTCTTCACTTGAATCTAGTAATTTCTTCACTTTAACTTGTATAGTCGCTAATTGAGCCACAACAGAGTCCTGGTTAATACTTCGTTCTCCTGATAAATTGCTCTTTTGATTAATTACATCCAAACCGAGCTCAATCTCAAGCTTTTTTATTCGCTCTCGTAGAGCTTCAAGTGACTGTTCGAACATTGAAGAGTTGACTCTTTATAACTGGAAACTTTGTGTCAGAGGAGATAAATAAGTCCAAAAAATTGATTGGTTAGTAATTGAGACACGTCTTCAACTATGAATTATATCAAAACGCGTTGAAGATGTTCATTAATAAAGGTTCGGCTTGTTTACCTTTCGGAGGAATGAGATCATTACCCCAGATTCTAGCATTTTAAGAGCTTGGGTCCAGAGGCAAAAACAAAATTAAAAAACCATGAAATTTTACGATTAAATTTTTTTATTTATATTCTAGTAATTGAAATAATGCTCTTTTAAATATATGCTGTATATTTGTTTACTCCTCTTCGCTACAGCTGTAGTCTTCGTTCCTTGCCTCGCCATATAGCTCACGTAAACTCATTGGTTTGCTAGACGAGGATGCTGTGGACATTCTAGAACCTCGTTTATTTGGTGCAGACAGTTCCATGTCAATTACGATTGGCCCGCCTGAAAATGCATTGGCGTCTGTGTCTTCGTCGCTGTCGCTATCGCTAGCACTGCCCGAATAGCGATTGGCTGCTGGCTCTGCCCGCAAAGTCAGCAGTTGCTTTTCGTCATTAGAATTCTCAAGAACTTCTTCCAATTGATCTTCCAAATCTTGGAAATCGTCATTGAAGGAGGCGTCCCCTGAGTTTGGCTGTTCCAGCAGTTGCGGTTGTTGTGGTTGTGCTTTTGGTTGTGCTTTTGGTTGTGCTTTTGGTTGTGCCTTTGGTTGACTTTTAGCCAGTGTTTTGGGGCGTGCCTTTGACAGAGTCTTCGGATGTGATGATGATGGTGGTTTTGGCTCTGATTTAGCTTGTGGTCGCTTGGAGGCAACTTTTGTATATGGCGCCGAGTTTTCCAAGTCAAAGTCGTCATCACTATCAAGATCCTCGAAGTCAGAAACACTGATAATATCTTCTTTGACTTCCGGAGTTGACGTTGGCGGTCTTTTGGATGTTATGTTACGGCTACGAGGAGCAGTTGATGCAGCTGGCTTTTTGCCTTTTGGAGGCGCTTTCGAGGGACTTTTAGAAGAGAGGGTACTTTTGACAGGGCTTGTCGTTTTGTTAGCTCTGACACCCAAACCTCTTGTTTCCCTTGTTTCTCTCTCCATCTCTGACTTCACATTAGCCCTTGATGAAGTGTCAAGGTTAGAATGATTCATAGGAATATTTATAGTTTCTGAACTTGATGCGTATCCGTTCTTTGCATTCGTAACTCTTGCACCTTGGGTTTGTTTCCCTACAAATCCACCAACACTATCTCCACTACTTCCACTACTTCCCAGCTTCTTTGAGGCTGTGGCATTATCAGAGCGACCTAAGGCAGGAGAGGAACCCTTACTAATAAAATCATCTTTAATACCTTTGTCCTTTAATCCAGTAGACAGCGTAGGAATTAAAGAATCAGACTCTGCTAAGGACGTCCATTCATCAATAGATTTCCTCCATTTCTCAGCATTCCGCGTCTTACTAACACGTATAGTACTTCCAAGTTGTCGAAGCTTCACCGTAGCTGCCTTGTCTGGTTTTGTAGCTGGCTGAAGCAGTAAGTAGTATGAGTCTACTGACTGGCCTCCTTGAGACGATCTAGGTCTCTGAGGAACACCTTCAAAGATGACGGATGCAGGCTTTGAAGATGTACGTGTATTTCGATCAATCAGCTGTGCTTCTAGAATGCATACTTCGTTGTTTTGATATAATTTCAAAGGCTTTGTTTGATCCATTGAGTCTGGAATGAAGCCATATCTTATAGCTAACGATTCAGGATTAGCGTCATGTTCACGAGATGCGTTTTGATTTAATAATTCCAGAATATCTATTTCGTATTCCCCGTCTGGAATGCTCATTTTAGAGGTTTAAAATCTCGTGGGCCAGGAAAGTGGTCTAGAAAATGAAGTCCAAAGGGTGGGTCCTAGTAGATAGGTGGGTTGGGTGGGTCTTAGAGAGGTAGGTCTTGGTTTCCCACTATGGTAGGCTAAATTAGGGCGTTTAATAAAATAATAAATTAAGATGGGGGAATAAGAAGGATTTTCTGGGAATGTAACATTTTTACTTGTTTTTAATTAACTAGGAAGTTTTTTTAAATCTCTTTTTTTGGTTTTCCCACTGTCCATGTATTTCAAGTTGTCTTTTGTGCTTCTCTAGACTCAGACTCATAGGTGAGTTTAAAATTTCTGAATCAAATTGTTTTAAGTATGTGATTGTAAATATGGTAAAGAAAATTTTCACTGAAAATGAGTCGCTCAGAAAATTCTTTTGCGTGCATCTTAATAATTGACAACCTTGGCTCAAATGGCACTAGTCACGATTTTTATACAATTAAATCGTAAATCCAATATCTTCTATATATTTACAGTACATTATTATATCAAAAGTCCAAAAGACTGTCAATACTTGTTGGCCGCCAGCCATATGCTAGTATTTGGCATGGCCGGGAATTCCAAGTAACTGCGCCCTGATTTCTTTTTCAGAGACGAGAGTCAAATATTATTTTGAAAAATCAATCTCAACACTTATTACTCCATTCTTCCATATACTTGATCATAGCTTTAAAATGTTTTTAAATTTGGGCTTATTTCGATATAGTGCTAGGAGCTAATAGCTATTCAGACGTTATAGTTATCCCACTCATCAACAATGAATGAATTCTTCAAGAAATAGGAATTTGATTCCAATTATTTTGGTACGCTCTTTCATAATTTATTTTTTACGAAAGATTTTCTTCTGTAATTGGAAATATACCTACTCAGCTTTCCCTTGAACAATGGGCCTGCAGATTGCCCTTCCATAATGAGGATGTGTTGAGGATATCACAGTATGCTGCATGTAAGTTTATATGCCTTACTAGCTGTCTCAGGTTCTTGATTATTCATAACTAGTTGTATATTAGTTTGTGTTCTAGTATCCATTGTTGTTCTCTTTTTCTAATCAAGCAAAAAAGCCAGTATTTATAGTTATTTAATTACTTCTTATTTGCGTAAAACAAACGCAACTCCTCGTAACGTCGACTGGAATGTCGACTGGAATGTCGACTGGAATGTCGACTGGAATGTCGACTGGAATGTTGACTGGAATGTTACCTGAACAGATTTGATTAAATGAAGGACCTATGGTATCAACTCTTAACATTTTTACGTCCGACACTCAACACAGCTCTGGTTGTTGAGGATGAATGCCCATAGCTTGTGTGTGCGGTATGTGATTATCATGAACCGTGGTAGCATCAGGAAGTTCTTGATCATCCATAAGTAGTTTTTTTATTAGACTTTTTCCTAGCATCTATCGTAATGATAGTCGTAGATTTATTTTCGTTACGTCATAGAACGTAATCCGTCGTAATGTCAACCGGAATGTTAACTGGAATGTCGACGTATATGCAGGACACGAATTAACTAATTTCGACACTGATAGTATGCTTTGAGCTCAGTTGATATCCCCAGAATCACCTAGAAATGCCTCGCATGGTACAATATAAACTAAATATTAAAGAAACGTTAGCATTAGAGCTTAAAGAGAATGATCTGAAATCTAAAATAGGCTTTTCGGAAGGCGGAATTGTTTACATCAAATATGCACGTTGACGCCTCATCCGGCAGATAGATGTTTCAGGTTTGTCACTGGGCAATTTTTTTCGCCAGAAGCGGGGATTCTCAAAATTTTCGCAAATTTGATTAGTTTAAACCGTGAAAAATATTGGGCGCCCAAAAATTCCGCTCTTTTTCCAATGGGCTGATAAATATAGCTGTTTGGTACTTAGTAGGTAAGAACGTTATCGTCACTATTGGCGCAAAAAACGGTGAATTAGTTAGAAATTTTCGAGAAAATATTACCTCACACTTACTCAGCTCCATTTCTTTATCCTTTAATTGAAATCCGCAACTTTGTATTTCCATGTGGGATCGCTTGAAGTCAAGCGCCGTAAATATTGATCTCATTATCCCAGCGTTAATTTCCGCGCGTACCCCCAAAACTATAAAAGGACGCAGTCTGCCCCGTTTTAAATCTCATTTTTACACAACCAATTTTTTTTAAGCCAACCAATTTTTCCACCATCAACCGCTTTTTCCAACGTCGATCAAGAAATCTTGTGTATTTCGCTATAATTACACATGAGTTCCAGCACCCAGCGCCCGAGTTCCAGCACCCAGCGCCCGAGTTCCAGCACCCAGCGCCCGAGTTCCAGCACCCATTGCCTGGTGCGCCCTCCATTTTACTCTTTGTACCCAGACAAAACAATCCCACCATGGCTTGAAAGTATTCCATCTCAA